>CP059613.1:2406574-3609862 GCA_016906575.1 Ceratobasidium sp. AG-Ba | reverse complement strand
CCTAACCTAACCTAACCTAACCTAACCTAACCTAACCTAACCTAACCTAACCTAACCTAACCTATCGATTCTGGCGCCTTCAAAACCCCCAGAAACATACTTGTCTATTCTACAGATACTCTGTACATACATGAACCTGAACCTGATGCTGCTGTAGCTACACTTGGGCTCAGTCTCCCTGGTTTTGAGCAGATGAACTCCATGCATGTATGAGTAGTTTAATAGTATTCTACACATATAAAATAGGGTAATCTGGTGCTCTGAATCCATCTAGCTCAACCAAAAAAGCCAGAAACCTCGCTGTCGCTCTGCAGACGGGTTTCAGACAGTTTTGGTCTTTCAGGGGTAAGTTTCCCCTCATATATCCTCTCAAACTCACTCAATCGTTCTGAGATTTTGTACATAGCTTATTTGAGCCAGTCCGCATCGATTTCGCACAGGGGACCGGACATTGCACGGTCAGAATCGCTAGTGGCTTTCAGCCTGTCAGGGGTAAATCCCCTGTGTATCGGCCATAACTCCTCCCCCTGAGCAATTGAAGACAGGGGAGTTGTATATTCGGGCTCAGCGCATCAGCGTGCATTGAATGATGTATATATATGCTAGCTTTGGTAAATTTGAACTTTCCTCAGTGCTCTGCGCTTTCAGGGGATTATTTCTGTATAGTATTTCCCTTCGATTTCCATGAAGATAATCTTCTATCGCTATGATCTTTATATGGCTGGAAAGCCTGATTTTTGCTCTATTTAATGATGTATGATACATGCATTTGTGGTGGGTTTTGGGTCACCCCATTTTCCCTCGCACAGTCCTTCGCTGCGCCTTCGCCCCCTCCTCAGCGTGCGGGAATGCGCCGGTACGGCGGCGCTTATTTGCGAGAATCCAGCGGATTCTCACCCGGAATCCGAGTGGTTTTGGCCAATACCAGCGCCGGTGCCGGCGCTCGCACGCCGGAATATGCGGGAATATGACCGGCGGAATGCCGGAATTCCGGCGTTAGGATTCTCGCACGACATCCTTACTCCTGCGCAACAAGGAGAAATTACCTGTTCCAATGGCAAAACATAGTGAAATTCTATTACCAAAAGCCTTCTGGCCTTGATACCCTGTACTATTTACTCTGTAATAAGCCAAACCCTTATAACACCCTAAAATGAGTTAAGGTCCATTACATAAACCTAACATCATGAGGATCATAGACAGATAGAGATACCCAGATAACCCACATCTAACTTATAACCCACACCTAACTCGTAACCCACATCTAAAAACCCTAACTATAGCATATAAGAAGAATACCTATATCCCAGAGAAACTTCACTACAAGTTGAAAGGTATTTCATTATAGTTAGATAGAGCAATTTTTTCCGAAAATTTTGACATTTTTTGGAAGACAATAGCTTGAAAACTGACCAAGATATGATAATTCTAAAAAACACTCCTTCCCTTAAATCTAAGAAAGAACCTTCATGCGCAAAAACCCACAAAGAATATAGTATTAGATAGACCCCCAAATATTTGAGAAACTTCCAAAGGCAGTCTATCGGCAAAATTGGAGTTTCTGACCCTGACGCATGTGACCAAAACTTGTCACGTGACGATAAACATCTGACCAGAAAAACAAAGATGGCATGTGACAAAAATTGCGTGATCAAAACAAACAATCAGGGTATATATACAAGCCATGGGGAGCGTCCAACTTCATCCTCACCACCACCACCCACCCCCATTCAAACATGACCCTTTCTGCTTGGTTTGACTTGTTCGCCCATGCTGCTGGCCAAATATTGGCCAGCCCATACTATATTTACAAATCCTACGCCTTGCGCGATGCGCAAAAAATACATGTGCACATTAGCAACAGCAGGTCCACAAGTAACTCGACTTGAGCACGTGAGTGATTCTGAGCGCTCATAACACAAGGAGCGGAAGTAGCGCACCCCCCCCTTTAGCGAGCACTCAGTATCAACTAGTGGTGATCTGGGCAATTACAATTGCTCGTGATAGCGCAATTCCGACTGCTCGCGAGTCCTTGCGAGCTGACCGTGACGTTTTTTCAAAAGAAATCGCAAAAATCGCAGTTGTTCAAGAATGAATCACTTATATTAATATACGAATCGTATTGTACATATTTGGGTCATATATTGATCAACAAGACTGCGCAAAACAGTCATGCGGTCGATAACCAAGCGTGCCTCAAGAAAAAACACTCGCTAGGGTCAACGGTTGACACGAACATATTATCAGTCTTTGGCCGTGAGTCAGTGCAATTTATGTTACATACCGTAGTAGTTACGGGTAAAATACCCACAAGATGAAGAGTTTCGAGTCAATGAGCAGTCGTGCCATAAGGGTACAAATTGACTATCACATACAGATACCTGAATCGCGTAGCACACTGCGGGCGCGATGGTAAGACCAAAAAGCAGTAATAACCATTGAGCACAGAATGACCTTGTAGCGACGCACCAAGCAGGAGCATGGCGGGGAGAGAACTTGGCGAATGAAAGAACAATAACGAGTATAAGTCACTGTACCTTGATTCTTGAGATCCGGACTGCGATCCGACGATCCCATGATCCAGGCACGTCGACCCAATTGGCCAGCTATGACTGAATCCGATATTGAGCACCGCCTTGGCACTGTGACTCGACCGATGGGCTATGCGTGCAAGTTAGAGCAAACCTCGACCATGTCTCATTGCCACACGTCTCCCACCAACACACTCACCCTTGAGCTCGGAGCGTGCAGACCGTGTCACTCATTTGACCCCTGTAATCAGACCCGTATCTATCATCCCCCGCCACGATAGCTACCAAAACCGGTGAGTCTAAACTACGCGACTTGATTGAGATGTGTTTACTTACGTATCCAATGCTGCGGCAATGTAAATCGTACCATTGCCCCGACTGAGTGCTTGATAAAGACAGCATGGGTGAGCAAACCTAGTGGGTATCCGACTCAGGGCTGGGACAAAACTGGGATCTGACGGTTTGGCTCTTCCGTTTACCTATCACATGTAAATGTATAGTTCGAGTTAATACATAACCATACCCATCGTTGCATTTTCTGTCTAAGAAGCGTGCTACTAGTAATCATTTATGCCTGGGCTATGAAGTACTCACAAGAAATTTACTCAGGATCCTCTTGAGTCCTTACGATCAATCTAGTTCCGAGTGCTCCTGAGCATAACTAGTGTGCTCTGAACATTGGATGATAATAGGTAGTAAATCACGTGCTCACGAGTAACGATATGGGTTGGCGACGTCAGTTGTCAACTTTTTAGTCTCCTGCCCACACTAAAAATATATATACTCAGACTAGTAGGGGATAACCTCATAGAGGTAGACCCTGATGTCAGAGGAGGCCTCCTGTTTGGTCATACCACCAAGTCCACAGCCCAAGGGTGGTTATATTTCCATTTTCATAATGGAGAATTACATCACAGAATGGCTCGGTACAAGATGAGGATTGGACAGAATGTTTCAACCAATCAGGATGAAGTGTACAGGAGACCAAATGTGTAATTAGTCCCCTGACACCTATATATTTTTGTATTTTGTGCATCCCAAAAATAGCGTGACAAGAATTTTAGGTAACTAACACCCTCTATTAGGGTCAAAAATAACACCAAGTACCACTTACAAAAAATCTTGGTTCTGGGTAGATTTTTGGAAAACCTTCTGAAAAAAGCTGACTAAACAAGAACACCAACATAAATAAACAGATCCAGCCACACAACATAAAAAACACACGCTCTGAGGAAGGCTGAAGACATTGAGCAACTAAGAGATGCCAACGTGTTCACATACTGGCAAAAGAGAATCAATACACACGCACTTACTTGCAATGATTTTGTAACCATCTGGAAAGGACTGTCCAGACGCTGAATTCCTTACCTAACTCTAAAATAAGACCATCCTGAGGCTTGACAATGGAAAGTCAACTCATGGCCTGGGGATAACAAAGTTCCTATGAAAAGAGGGCTTTTACCTTCTTCCAGGGTGCAACCCAGTACCATATAAGACACAAAGTAATTGCAGTGGGAGTACTAGTCTCTAGTACTCACTCTGGTAAAAACATGTCAGTCGGCACTAACGTAAGACTTGTCTGTAAATCGTCCAGTTCACCAGAGTGGGGTCAAGCACTCACCATGAGTAAAAACACATTAGACAATGCTAGTGCATTGGGAACAGGAGCACAACCATGGGTACCTCTAGGGATCCTCTGTCCAGAGGCTTCCTGAGTTAGCCAGGAGACTCAATTGAACAGTCTATGGTAGTAGTTATGAGCAGTAACACACTATCCATGTCAGATAAATGCATTCCTTTTGGCAGAAGGATCGTAAACAAACCACTTGAACATACCCTGCACTGACATGACAGAAAGTTACAAGAGGATAACACGTATCATAAACCTTCCTGGGTACTCACCCAAGAAGAAGATAGACCTGCTGGTCCACAGAAACCTAATCCACTTCAATCAACCCAGAGATCTGAATGAAGCTGAACCTCTTTATAAATCAGCCTTGGTTCATAATCCCAAGCTAAAATCAGAACTCTGAAACACAAAAAACCTAGAACTGTACCAATATTGAAGGACCACACATGCATAATACTTTGTAAAGTTCACAACACTATATCCAACACCCTTGGAGATAGTTAGTATGCTAACAAAGGATGTATGCACAAGATTAGGTGACACAAGGACCATATAAATATAAAAATGACAAAAAATTCCACTCACACTTGGAAAACCCATGGATCTAAGCAATGATAATTGCAACACTCCTGAATGATTGAGTCGCACTGGATGAAATAAATTGCAATAATTCCTGAGAAAATTACTGGATAAAGTCATACACATGTCTAACATGATAAGCACAGCCACAACTCTCTGAAAGTTACATTACACACAAGAACACACATAACATGTTCCTGAGCCAGGAGAACAAAGGGGAAGAATCAGAATAACACACTACAACAGTCGAACAGAAAAAACTAAGATCTACAAATCAGAAGCACTGCCCCTGAGCCCATCAATGTATGAGAAAAACCACATCCCCCACTAAAAACACTACATACAGGGCACAGATAAATAGAGTAAAATCACACATCAAGAATACATGATTAAGGCACCCAAAACGCACCCTAACACAGCGCATATACCCAGTACAAAGCGCATATACCCACCAAAAATTGACAAAACAAACATATATGCACCAGAGGAGGCGCATATATTCACTATAATCATAATAAATATTCATAATATACACATATATATAAGTCATGTGACTCACCCACAAACCACTACCCAAAATGGTAGATATCACCTACATGTCACATATAGGTCAGCCTGAGACAAATCCGAACAAACAAACATCAACTTACCTAATTTGGATAAAAAAATCCCCAAAAAGTCGAAATGACTACACCTAAGATACATGATTAGTCATACCATACAACACACCCAATGAAAGACACACTTACCCTGGAACCAGTCAAGGCTAACAGACCAATGGAGAAGACAAGGGAGGAGTGATGGCCAGCTAGAGGTCAAATCTCCCCCCTATATATACCCTAGAAGGAGGTTGCAACCAAAAATTCCGACCAGAGTTCAGGAATCACATGGAATGCCACTTAGTAATGCATCTCAGCATCTTAGTCAGTGGCCTTGGCATTCTTACTAAGAAAAATTCCGCCCACATGAAAATTTTACATGTTAGTAAGCATCTTAGTAAGAATGGAGGGATGGAATGCAACATTCCAACCCAAAAATGGAGAGGCTCCGGCCAGCTTACTAAAAAAGTGGAGGCTGAGTAACATTCCAACCAAGTTTTCACATGAAAATGATAAAAATTTCCGCCCACATTGCTCAGAATCCTTACTAAACACCTCCACCCTCCACATGGAGCCTTAGTAATGCCAAGAATCAGCTGAAAAAGTCGAAATCATACCTCCACTTGAGGCCAGTCTATAAATAAGGGATAGTCAGCACCAGATCCCAGCATCATCTCCTCACCACACTAGCAGGACTGAAGACTCTGTTGAAGAAACCAAACTTGCCATCTGGTTTCCTCAAGGTGAAGTAGGCTCAACATTTCACTGGATCTGTCCCCCTCCTCCCTTTATTTTATCCTTTATTTTCGATATTTTTTCGATATTTTGTACCTTTTTGTACTATAGGATAGATTTATGGGCCTTACTGCTCCAGGGTTAGGGTTACTTTTATTTCTCAACCAAAAGTAGTTGGACCAGCTAGGCATGTTAGAGGAGCTGTAGCGATGGGATGATGACGGAAAATCAACCTGGGGAGCCCTAGTCTTATACTCAGACTGTAGGCGGTGTTGGCTGCACTTCAGACTGCGAATTAGCTGCGTTCTACTGCGCATATAGCTGCGGTGTACTGTGCTTTGCATAGCCTTGGCTGGAGCATGCTGCAGCGCAGTTCCGGTGCTTACTAAGCGCAGGGCTCTTGACCTGAGTCAATGAGACTTTTGGTATCGATTCATCGATGCTTTGGCCTTATTCCAGGCTTGGAGTACGTCTGGTGCATTGCGTAATTGATTGGCAGTGATCCAAGAGTCTTCATCAGCGTCATAATTGGTCCATCAGATTTTGTAAAGCTTGACTCTTCTTCTGCCCTTGCGTTCCCATCCCTCATCAACTATCCGTTCTACTTCATAAATGTTGTCATCCTGGTCTAGTTCCCTTTTAGGTGGTAGTGTTGAGTGCTCGATATTCTCAGAAGAAGTTGAATATTTCTCCAGATGAGCAATATTGATGACCAGATGCATTGAGTAGCTTTTGGGTAATCGAAGACGGTAGGTAACTGGTGATATTTGTTCCATAACTTCAAAGGGTCCGTCATAGATTTGATCGAGCTTGGTGCCCTTCCCTTTGAGGAGGTTTAAGGTTTTCAAGTTGATTAAAACTTGATCGCCTGGTTGATAATGCGCAAAATATCGCCCTTTGTTATATGCGCGTTCTTGATAGATTTGGCCAATGCGAATAGCTTCTTTGGCTTTATTGCGGGCAGCTTCCATTTCCTCAGAGAATTCTTCAGCTGTGTTGCTCTCGATACAAGGTATATGCTTACTTGTATTTGCCAGTAGGTGAGCGGGACGCAACAGTTCGTATCCTCTAAGCAGGAAAGCAGGAGTTTGCCGAGTGACGGAATGTGTGGAGGTGTTATAAGAGAATGCTAGGGCCGGGAGTAGTTTGCTCCAATTGGATTTGACTTGATCAATATAGGACCGTAGCATGATCTCTAGATTTTGATTCATGACCTCCGTCTGTCCATCGGTTTGTGGGTGATGAGCGGTGGTAACGGCTCTCTTGATGCCGAGCAAGGAAGTTAGATGATCCCAGAAGGCACCAGTCCAGCGAGCATCCCTATCAGATATGATTTGACAAGGTAGACTGTAATGGGACCAGATGTGATCACGGAAAAGTTCAGCGGAGTCGACTTTGTTGATATGTGTATGGCATGGAATAAAATGCGCATAGTGCGTGAGCTTGTCAACTATAACTAGAATAGCATTGTAGACATAGCTTTCCGGAAGGTCCATGATGAAATCTACAGTGATGACTTCAAAGGGTTGCTCGGGAATTGGGATTGGTTGAAGGTAACCTTGCTTTCCGTGTCGCCGGGGTTTGGTTTTTTGGCAGACGTCACAAGTCTTGGTGAATGCTTCTACCGAGTCGGCCATATTAGGCCAGTAGTAGGTGGCGCAGAGGTGGTTGTATGTGCGTGTGTAACCAGCATGAGCCTCTTGGATGACTTCAGGGACGAGTGAATTTGGAATGCAAAGTCTGTATCCTTCCTTCCCCCCAATGTAGTAGATTAGACCATTATCTTTCATGACGTACTGCGGGTAATGCGTCTTGTTTGTTGGGGACTTGGGTGAGAGCCAAGGTAGGACTTTGGAATAATGTGGGTCTTTGGAGTATTCTTCTTGAATCCTAGATATTTCTGAATCGGCAATAGATGCGACCAGTTGGTAGGTAGTTGCTGTGTCATAGTCCTGGGAGTACTGCTCTTCCAAACCAATTTGGACTCTGAATACTTCTGCTGCGGGTTCAAACTTGTCCAGGTGCGTAGCGACATAATGAGATACTGGAGAGTCGATATCCTTGGCGTAACTGTTGCCATATTCAGCAAAGGTATTCTTGACTGTGTCCTCCTCTTCCTTGAGTTGCAATGGCTTATAATTATCAGGAAGAGGGTTGGTGGAATGAGGTATTCTCCAGAGGTAGCGTGATAAGGGGTCTGTGTTGTCATGTACTCGGCCAGCTCGGTGCATGATAGTCATTCCTGGGTAGGTTGTGAAGAATAGACTAAACTTTGCTAGTCGAGTAGTGGTTGCAGCAAATTTGTTTGCAAAGAGGAGTGCGTTATGGTCTGTAAATGCTGTAAATTGGGCTCCTTCAAGGTGTGCTTGAAACTTTGTTAAGGCTTCCTTGAGGGCTAGGGCTTCGCGTTCCGTTGCAGAATAGTTGCGTTCAGCTGGGCGCAAGACTCTTGACCAATAGGCGCAGACTCGTTCGATGGGAATTTTTGTTTCAAGCCAGTTTTTAAGATTCCAGGTACTATTCCCCCCGGCCATGACGTGCTCTTCTTTGGGTACTGGAGTGCACATCTTGGGGATTGGTTTTCCTTCTTTAAAGGCCCTTTCTAGCTTGTTGAAGGCTTGAGTTTCCTTCAGATCCTTGATTTCAATGATTTGGACTTGTTGGAGAACTCCTGAAAGGCCAATATTGCTGGCATCCGTGTAGAGCCTGAAAGGTTTGTCTGGTTCGGGGAATGCAAGTACTGGTGCTGATGTAAGGGCTAGTTTGACTAGTCAGAAAGATTCCTTCTGTAAAGGGCCCCATTCCCAAGGAGTTTCTTTCTTGAGAAGATCAAAGAGTGGAGCCATGATCTCGGCCATGCAAGGAATCATCCAAGCGTAATAGATGATTAGGCCATTAAGGGTCATGAGGTCCTTCCTGTTCCTAGGTTTGGCCATGTTGACAATAGCGTCAACCTTCTCTTGATGGGAAGACATTCCTAATCTTGAGACTTTATGTCCTAAGAGCAGTAACGACACAAATCCGAAGTTGCATTTCTTGGGTGATAGCGTAAATCCGGATTTGATGATGGCTGCAAGGACAAGTCCTATGTGCACTAGATGTTCTTCAAAAGTCTTGCTGAAGATGATAATGTCATCGATGTAGACGCAGATAAAGTCCCAGTTGTATTCGGCTAATGCTCCATCCATTCGCTGCTGAAATTCTGCAGGACCAGGAGCGAGGCCAAATGGGTACCTTATAAACTTGTAATGGCCGATGGGACAGATAAAGGCTGTTTTGTCTTGATCTTCCTCCCTGACTCTCATCTGGGTAAAGCCTGACAGGGCATCGAGGCAACTGAGAATTTTTGACCCAGAGATAGTATCTAGAATCTTCCTTTGGGAAGGTAGAGGATATCGAGGAATTATAATGCGCTTGTTTATCTTCCTGTAGTCAACGCAGACTCTTGCTTTGCCATTGCAGTATATGACAATGAGTGGAAAAGCCCAAGGACTCTTTGTGGGAGCGATTACTTCTAGCCAATACCATTCCTTGACTTGGGAAACAATAGCTTCCGTTTCAGCGGGTGATGCAGTGTATGGAGGTATTGATATTGGAGGAGCGTCTTCATCTTTAAGGCGGATGGCTACTGGGTCAGGATGTTCTCCTAGTCGACCATCAAGACCAAAAGCATTCAAGTGTTTGAGAATGACCTTCTCTAAGGCTGCCTTTTGGTCAGGAGTGAGGGTAGGACCAAAATTGACTTCCTGCAGTAGCTGTTCCTTCTTGATTATGTTGAGTCCCGGGTTATCCCAAATTTTGGGTCCTCCTTCTGCTGGAACGACATAACCCATATCCAGGTCCTCCTTTGGAGGCTGCTCAAGCTTCTCCAGGCTCTGGATGAACTGTGCAGTGGCTTCGCATTCTTTCTTCTGCTGTACTGAAAGTTCGCCATCTTTGGTGAGGGTGCTGATAGGGAACATGTAGCCAATGATTTGTCCGGAATGTAATTTGATGGGTTTATCGCCAAAGTTAGCTATTTGAAGCTTGGGATCATTGGCGTTAATGATGCAGTTGGTAATCCCATACAAATCGTTTCCAGTTTTGTCCGTATCGAAGGCCTTTTCAACAAAACCACAATCCTCTCCAGGATCAAAGGATGCTTTAACTCGCACTAGGTTGAGAGTGCAAGGAGCTAGGGTTTTAGCCTCGTATATGCATACAGGGATGGATCCTTTGGGACTAGAGATAAGCGCCTTTTGCTTCTTAATCTTGATGCGCCAAGCTTTCTTTGTATCGAGTCTTGAGACAGCAGTAGTCTGGCTGCATTTAACTTGAAAGACATGGCCGGCACTGTCGGTCCTAGGGTCCGTGTCTGTGCATAGTACTGGTACAAGTCAACCAGAAGTTCTGAGTTCGATGAAAGTTCCTTCTGTCTTGCGTAAGAGTGATAGCAGATATTGATTGCCAAAGTTGTTGCCCAGAATAAAGTCGGTAGACATGTCCTTGACAATATAGGCTTCAACTAGCATTTCCACGGGGCCTTCTTTGGTGTTAAAGACCAGAGGAACAGTAATGAACTCGTTGATGAAGCAATTGTTGGTGACTTGTATGATCTTGATCTTGCTTCCCTTCCGTTTAGGTGGCGTGGGTTTGAGCAATTCCCATTTCTTTTGACTGATGAGAGTGATGTCGGATCCCGAATCAAAAGTAATTTCGAAGTCAGGGCATAGGTCACCTATCCAACCTTTGACAATGCTGGATTTTGTTCCCATCCAAGCGGTACCAGGTGGCCGAGACATGACTCTCCGAAGGACTAAGCGTTTTCCAATTGGAGTATAGCCCAAAGACTGAAATGTCTTTATGTGTTGGAGCTTGTATTGTTTTCGTAGTGAGCGCCTAGTAGGTAGTTTATTGACCAGATTGGGAGCAGAAGCAAGGTTGCAGCGAGCTGATGCAAATCCAGAATAGATTTGCCCAACGGTGTTCCCCTCTGAGACATCTTGCAACTCCTCATTATCAGCAATGGGCTGTTTGCTGGAGGCAGTGGCAGATTGAACATCAGAGGGAGAGTTAAAATCCTCCTCTTCATCAGATGTCTTGGAGGGTTCCTCTTGAGCTGAAGGTTCAGATTCTGTGTCGCTAGAGTCTTCTGAAGAAAGAGCTTCGTATAGATTGTCTTATTCTTCTTGAGCGGCAAGACCGTCTTGATCTGTAGCAGCAAGGTTGGATTGAACAAAACCTTGATTCTTCCTAGATTTAGGGCATTCATAGTCCCAATGGTCACCGGAGCAATGTATGCACGGTCTAGCATTTACTTTGCTAGGTGGTTTCTTGACTTTTGGTAACCGTTTCTGGAAAGGTTTGAAGTTTGGCTTTGGTAGGTCTTTTCAATTGCCAATGCGTGCTTCTCTAGAGACAGACTTGAGTTTGCCTTTGTCTTTCTTGAAGAATTTGTTGCCAGATTTGGTACCAGAGAAGTGTGAATTGACTTTCTTCCGGTTACGATCCTGTTCAAGGTGTTCTAGCCTATGGTGAATATTTGGAGTACTCTTGGACTCAATAAGAGCTTGTGAGTGAGTGTGTACTTGGTTGACAAATTCAGTCCATTCGCCTTGGAGGTCATCAATGCGCAAGATAGTTTGCCAGCCGGGTGGAGCACCAATGATAATCTCGTGGATAAGTTGGTCGAAGGACATGGTTTGAATGAGCATGAGATTCTTCTTCTTGTGGAGAACATGCGTGACATAATAGTACCCGAACTCATGAGTATTTCACCCGAGAACTGCTGTATTCCACCCGAGAACTTCTATATTCCACCCGAGAACTTCTATATTCCACCTGAAAACTACTATATTTCACCCGAGGACTGCTATATTTCACCCGAGGTGCCTAGTATTTGACCTCGGGGGACATAGTATTTGACCCGGGGGATGAAGTATTTGACCTGGGGGATGAAGTATTTGACCCAGGGGATGAAGTATTTGACCCGGGGGATGAAGTATCTGACCCGGGGGACGAAGTATTTGACCTGGGGGATGAAGTATCTGACCCGGGGGACGAAGTATTTGACCCGGGGGATGAAGTATTTGACCCGGGGGATGAAGTATTTGACCCGGGGGATGAAGTATCTGACCCGGGGGATGAAGTATTTGACCCAAGGGATGAAGTATTGGACCCAAGTGATGAAGTATTTGACCCAAGGGATGAAGTATTTGACCCAGGGGACATAGTATTTGACCAGGGGGACAGAATATTTGACCCATGGTGTGTGGTACTGCCCCAGAGGATATGGCTTGTGAAATTGTGTCTTATTTGTTTGTGCAATTCTAACTAAAGAAATGTTTTGAGTGAATTAGCAATAGAATCGCTGTAGATACATGGTAAAGAGCTATGCTCTTTATACAACTATTAGATGCTGGTCATTACATGGATTGTAATATATGAGCAATAATGCAATGCATGTGTGCAAAGCATAGTAGAATGAAATGTCAGTCTCTTTGCACTTTGACAACATTATATTCAACTGTGTACATAGATAATTTGATTTCAGGCACAGACTTTACTGGATTCTAGTACCTGCCCCTGAACTTTGCATTGCAATCGCTACCACAGGTGTATGCCTGTCACTTTCAGCAAATATGCAAGTCATCAGTGTGTTCTTGCATTTTGTGCAATCATTACCATAACACAATTCTGGCCTGTCCATTGGGAATTGCTACTGCATCTTGTTGTGCCTATATGTCATTCCATACATTTGAAAGGCCACACAATGATACTTTAGTAATGAATTGGGTATCACAACATAACAGCATAGTATGAATCTCCAGTTTAAGTTTTACATCAATCTAGTATTGCCCATCAGCCCATATTCCTTACTCTGTTCCATCACAGCACGTGCTTCTTCAGCACCAATCTCCATATCCTCCATTACTAACCTCAATATCACTTCTGGTGTCAGGATGTTCTGGATAATGAAAGACCTGTCTGTAATACCATTCCAATCCCCCAAGTTGAGCTGGATGATCCTCTTTTGGGATGCTGAAAGAAGTTCCTGAAAAATGACACTAGCCCCTGCATCACCATAGCTACCAACAAAAATTAAGACATGATGAATCATCAAAGATTTCACTTACTAGGCAAATCCTACTTCTCTCCTTGTTTCACAAAGCCCCAATGGTGAAATGCAATACTTTCGGCCAAAATCTCTCCACAATGGATATACTAGATTCAATGCAAAGCCACTTGAAGGTTCAGAAATCAAAACAGCAATCTCTGGCAGCAAATTAAGAACCCTGCTTGGAAGTGTGCTTTGATCAATGACTTCCGGCCATTTGAATCCAGCAGACTCAATCTGTGCCGTACGAACTGCCTGCTGGTGCCAATAACAAAACTCCGATATGGCAATGTTTTGACCAGTCAATGGCTCTCTGCCTGATGAGTTGTCCAACCGTGGGTAGGGTCTACTTAATGAAAGCAATGGTTTGAGTCGTGCTGCGCTCTCTTGCCTCAGCAATTCTGGGAGGCTGTCATCACAAAAAGGGCAAAGTGAATCTATGGCACTCCATTCAGCAACTTTTTCCTATTGACATAGAATATCTTACCATCATCAACAGGAGTTGGATCTGGTGCAGGTGACCAAGTAAGCAGGTGAGAGACATGTTCATGCAGCTTCTTAGATTCCAAAGCATCCAGCTTTCCTGCAGAGTGTGTTCCTGCTGTCACAGATGCAAAAGTGCTCTTTGAGAAGGGTGCCATCTTTAGCCTCTTCACCTGGCGCTGAGAAGCCAAGGGCTTATGATTCTTATTGTGATGCAGGACTACTTCTGGAGATGCTGATGGAGTCTTTGATTGATGCCTTTTGCGAGTAGGTGTAATAGCAACATAGTAGCTATGAGTATTGTCCCCTTGTTGGCCAGAGTTAGTGTTTTCAAGTAGATGACCAATATCCAGGTTGCCCTCTACAATTTGAATAGCTAGTCGTTGGCGCAGCACCTTGATATGTGTGTCTGTCCAGCCCAGGGTCAAGTTCAGGAGACACTCGAGCATGTAGACCACAACATATAAACCACAGTCATATGAGTTGGCTTGTTGGTGGCACTAAAAATCAATTTTTCAATGTGTAGAATGCACAATACAGGTGCTGCCTTGCTAACATACCTCTTCAACTTCAAAAGTCCAAGCACTCTCCAGGTATTTCCCTTTGTCAGTCTTCCTGTGTAATCCAAGATTTTTGAGGTAACCTTTTGTCAACTACAAACATATGAGCTGACTGAATATACAGCAGAAGAGGGGCTAACCTTGATAGCCTCTTGAGCTGCAGTTTGGTTTAATAGACTGGACTTATAGGTCACAGACTTCCCTGGTGGATTGATAATTATTGCTGCCCAATGGTTACCTGTTGGTTTGGCATATGATTGGGCAGCAGATGGCATTTTCTTCATGCTGACAATTGGTTCGTTGAAAGGGATAAATATTGTCTTGATGTCATTCAGAATACTGACAGGCTCCTTTGATATTTTGTGAGAAGATGCCAAAGCTTTGATGGCATGCTCATACCTTGTTAACTTGGCCAAAGGGGCGTAACCGAGACACTTTGCTATAGGATTCTTTGAGCAATGGCATGAAACTTGTAGAGTGAAACCACAATCCAAGTGTAGGGTTATTCATGCATGCAGACACAAAATCTAATACCCCAGATGTGATCCATTGTGTATTCTGCAATGAGAGCCAGTGGTGATTATCCAAGCTATGTTTCTTGCATTTATAAGCTAAATTCTGGTGTTTTGAGGAGCTGAGCATCTTATTGAGCTGATTCAAGTTAGATACCTAACACAATCTGTTTAAGTGTAAGTCACCTTCAGCTGCTCAGCTTGAGTAACTGCCCTCGGTCTCCAATTGGGTGACAATGTCTGCCCAAACTATCAGCCCTGATTGACCAAATCACTTGTCCTGAGACACTCACAGTGGATTGTTCTGGCTCTATGTTACTCATTGCTGCACTTGATTCTGAGATTGGCATTGGGCTTTCTTGAACAAGCATGAACCTGGAATCCCCTGGGCCTTCAGCAACCATTGGTGCCCACTGTGTATCCTCAAGAATTATCTTCACATGAGACCTTTTTTGTCACAACACTTACAAGTTTCAGATGAGCGTGTGAGATGAAGCGAGCTCGTATGTTAGGAACCATGCTTGCAAGACAGGTGACCAATGTCTCTTGTGTTAACCCTCCACTTTGACCTGTCTTATACTCCAATACCATAGTCTTGAGCATGTTCTTGACTTCAAATAGGCTCATTTTGCTCTGCAATGGGGTACCCATGGCCAGAAGGAAGGCATATGCAGATGCCCAGAATCCACAGGACAAGTTCCCTACTGTCAACTGATCACTGCTCATGGGCTGATGCCCAGTTGATATGTACTGATGATTCCAATGAATCTATGGAACATTAGCAGAAAGCATGTTTGTTATGCTAAATTGAACCTTACTGCATTCTTGTTTGTTGAATTGGACAATATGTCCACCAATTGAGCATAGTCCATCAACTCAGTGGCTTTCAGGTGATGAGCATGTGATGCTGGTAGAGAGTCAATGGAGGTTATTGTTTGTGCTTGAATGTCAAAACTGATAAGCATCCAATGTGCATGGCGAATGTGCAAAACAAGAACATTCTGGAGGTCATCTTGGCTTGGGGCTGCTTTGAGAATTTGTGCCAGTAGATTCTCAGGATCCAAATGAGCCTGTGTTGTTCCTTTATGAATCAACTTGAATGCAATCAATGTGGTTGATACCTAACCTGAATATTCTCTTGACTCTTATCTTCTATGGACTCTATCTTTTGTAACATGAAGGATAGAGAGTCACCTTGATCAGCCAAGCAAAATAGCCCAAGATCAAGTGTCCGGCCCAGTTGTGTCACAATCTCAGCAATAAGAATAGCCTCCTCAAACCGAAGTTGATACCAGTCGTCTGACCATGAGTCAAAGTTGAAGTGCCGCAAATTATAGTCCTCTAGATTCAAGGCTGCTTCAGACACTTGATCAGGTGTCTGGTTCAGGGGCATAGAAAGCTGATCCACATCACATGGCAGAGCACCTATACTTTTCTTTGCCTGCTTCTTTTTGCGGAAAAACACAGGACTAGAAGGCATGTCTGAGGGCTGAGAACTGCTGCTTTGAGGTGAAACCACAGCATCTCGATAAGTTCTCTTGCGTACTGGCCTAATAGGTACTTGAGCTTGAGGTCTACCACCAAGGTTAACTGGTGAAGCTATGAACTCTGCATTGCCAGCTGTTTCTCCAGATGTTGGTGTACAAGGCTCTGAAGTTGGTTCACAAGATGTTTCTTGATTCAAGGAAGGATTGAGCAGGTGAAGAATGTTGTTGAAGTCAGAGGTTGCTAGCTGATAATCTTGATGCTTCCATTGTTTGACCTGCTGTGGAAACTGTTCATTGATAGTGACTACCTCATCTGGCAGGAGGTTGTCATGTTGATAAAGGTCCTTGACAACAAAAGCCTTTTCTGACAAGCGCTTGTTGGCTGATTCTACATCATGTTTTCTAGTCAAAGAACTGCTTGAATGATATCAAATGGAGCATACCAGCCCATGCATGTACATCTCCATTCAGATAATACAGCCTTGAAGCCCAAATGTGGGGGCAAATCTTCCCTGTTTGGCCAAATGACCGGCAAGTGCAGCTGGGATTGACAGATGCGCCATAAGTCACCTTGAAGCGGCGCCCCTTATCACTGTTAAGGTTTCAGTGGTGTTATGATTAAATGATGTGTTAGAAATGCACCCAATAATATCATCCACACTATACTCCTGCTGTTTGGCCAGAGTTTTCACAAAGCCTGAAATCCAGATCTGATACCCACGATGGGTTATCTCAAGGTGTTGTTGTGTATGTCGAACAGAGTCATGTTGCCAAATTTGATAGAAGGGAAGGAGGATATCTGCAATAATAATGGCAAGAGTATCAATGCGTTTATTTCTTCTCATCCCAAGCACTGTATGTTTAAAGGTCTTGATGAAGCTTTCTGCATGATTATTTGTGTTCAGGATTTTATCACGTGTATATCCTGCTGGCAAGCCAATATCTGTCACAGATTCTGTAGCAAGTTACTGGTGAAGATCAATTTTTCAACAAGCCTCATATCACATACCACACCATTCACTGCTCCAAAAGTTCTCCCTGAAGTAATGTTGAATAGTGGGATACTGCCGAGAGATGCCATGGATATGACACAGCTGTTTCAGGCCAGACTCAAAGGCATCCTGATAGACAGTAAACTCCGCATGGTTGCGACAGCGCTGAGTGTACCGAAAGAGTTCCAAAATGTTTGAATGTGCCTCATCTGGGACTGTGAATGTTTGTTTAGACCTTGACTTCCTGACCTTTGGCTGCTGAGATGCTTCTACTTCCAGGATATATGTGTGGGAGGCATGAAGCCATCGCTTAATAGCCTGAATGGCATGAAACTGGCAGACGCGCACGGGTGTGTCTGGGAACACTGAAACAAAGTTCAGCATATCCAACACACTGGTCCTTCAAGGTAGGTATATACCTTTGCTGGACGCCTTACGCTCTGCCCGGTCCTTGTCAATCATCATGAACTGAGGTTTCCATGTACCTGCTAGAACCTGTTTGGCAGATTCTAGAATTCTGCCTTGCTGATGATGGTCACGGTCATTCATAATAGCTCCTACAAAGTCAGGAATATAAGCTACATTGCAATATGCTATAATTGCTGTCTTAACCATTAACCAAATTTGCAGCATGCACATGTAGACGCTTTTTCCAGGCTTTCAGAAACTTTTCAAGGGAATCGGCCTGTACATCTTGACTCAACAATGCTGCCACTATGACCCAAAGTGAGCATATACTGCCTGCAATGACAATACAACCAACATACCAGGAGTTGCATGGCCATTGTCATCTACAGCTAAAAGAAATGTTGTAGGGGCAAAGTTCTGGTTCATGCCACGCCATGTTGCATCCATAAACAGCCCATTTGTGCCTGCAAATAGCAAGGCAGATCCAAGAGAAAACTCATCAGTAATAGCACACATGAGCTTTACCCCAGAGTCCTGGTGGTATGCTTGGTACCTAGAAAAGTAGCTGAAGCATCAGTTCTCTGAGGCTAAGTCTTATAGATTTCACTCACAAAAATACTCGATCCTTGTTTAATGTTGCAAAAATGTCCAGAGAGGCAAATGCATTCTTGGCATAATGTTGACGCCGTCTTGATGCAGGCATTATGTTTTCAATGTTCTGCACAGTGGGTTTCCGATAGGATGGCACAGTATTTGGACCATTGGTTATTTTGAGTGTTGGTAAGAGAGCTTGATCTATCATCAGCAATCAAAACTATTTGGTGAATAACTTCAAATTACACTTCATAATCTGCGCTGCTGTTGCCCCTTCATTCCGAGACAGGTTGACTGCTTGTAGATGAATACGTCAAGACCAGGTTAAAACAGTTTCAGGGGCATCCTTGTGAGAATGTTTCATCCAGATGTGGACATTTTTCAGATCATGTGCATAAATCTCAAGCTATAAAAGTCAATATTACAGCGCTATGCTACTACCATCTTGTTTGACATACCCTTAACATGACAGGACAGGCTTGTACACCAGAGTCAGACTTTTTGCGTCGACCTTTGGTGGCTTTTGGTTTTGTATGAAGCAATGTGGGGGAGTCTTGTGTGATATCCAAATCAAACACCTCCTCACCAAGAACCTTGGAGGAATCACAGATATCCTCACTTGGAATTCTCTGACAAGTCCGAGAGCATGTGTATTGAGCTCGCCAAACAACAGATTCATCTCTAATGAGTCGATCCCAGACCCAAGGAGATACTTGTTCTTGTCTTTGAAGATTGAAGCGACGAGCCCTAACATCCTTAGAGTCATCTCCAGGTAGATCAATCCAATCAAAAGTAACTGAGGATGTCCCATGGTATTGTTTCACCACATAGTCATTCCTCTATAAAAACATCAATTTCTGTGCTAAGGTATTTTAGGATTGCACTAACCTCTTTCTCAAACCATTTGGGAAGCTGCAGGGTTTCTATAACAGCAACTCGCTTCCATTCTGGTCCAAAATTGGTTTTGCGCAAGCGAAGCTTGTCAAGACTTTTAGACTCGTCATCCACATCACTTGACACTTCAAGCATCAATACTGCCTCTTCTTGGACAAGCTGGTGTCGTGCAAGTGTGCTTGGTGAAACAGATTCTCCAGACATTACTGATGGGGAAATGGGTTGCTGATCAGATTTCACAGGTTCGAGTGATATAGCGGAAGAACCAGTGGTGGGTATTGGGATTGTAAGAGGTGATGTGGGAATGGGAGCATGCATGTGTCGAGGCTGGCCACGAGCACCTTTTTGAGGTCTTGACTTGTGCTGCAACAACATTGTAAATAGCTTGAATCTATCAGACCAAACATGCAGACCATTGCAAGATGATGAAATCCAAACAGCAAAAGAACCTAAGTAGGGTGAGAAGAAAGAATCTACACTTGAGTGTGGTAGCCAGGTTCAAGGGCTTAAGCCTATGGCTGAGTCATACAGTTTGGGGCTTCACATGACCAATTTACTACATTTTAGTCAGCAGACCACCGCACATGCGGTGACCTGCTGACAAATCAACTGGGTGTTGAAGTCTAATGTTGAAATATCACATATACACTAAGTATGTAATTTGATTAGTCAGCAGACCACTGCACATGTAGAGGTGTGCTGACTAATCAACTAAATTCTTGGATTATGCGATCTTGAAAATACTGATTGGGCAAAAATTAGTCAGCAGACCACCGCATATGCGGTGGTCTGCTGACTAATATTTTTGATCCAGCATACATGACACCTTACCATTGGATAATATGTGACTGTTTCAATAAGAAGAGTTGAGTTGACTAACCAAATATATGGATTCAAGCATGTTGGTTCAACAACTCAAATACCAAAGTGCTCCTCAATCCAATATCAGACCAAAAGAGGTTAAAATAGTCCAGATGTCACATGACTCATGTTGATGAGGCTGTGCTTCCTCCCATATTAGGTTGCCCTTGACCACCACCACCTTGTCAAATTATCTACTTCTCCACTTTGCAATGCAGACTGCTGACATCCCTCTCAATCCATCTTCTGCTCAATCTGCCAGCCCAATAGCTTTCCAGTCCGGTTGGCTCTTGTCTGAGGAGGTTCTTGCTATGCGCTTCATGACATCATTTGCTTTGAACCTTGACCCAGCACTCCCAATTACTTCTCAAATGCTGGAATTGAAACTTGGGGAACTGAGCAGGGCTCAAAATGCCCCAGATTTCTATCTCACCCTGAATGATGTTCTGATGAAAATTGCAGAAGCACTTGACTCGCACCAGTTCCATCAGCAGCCTGGACTTCAGCATATTTTTTTCCCCAAACTTGTCTCCACCGAACCCAACAAGCGTCATCATGAATCTCATCATCGCATGGTCTTGGACCTCCGTCTACTTGATCATGTCTTGGGTATTCATTATTCATCACTGCGTGTGCCTCAATCCCTCCTTCACCGAGATGACCTACCCCCAGCTGAGCTTTCAAGCTTCCCCAGGGGGGCTTCTCCATATGAGCGTGCTGATTGGATGTTTCTGCAATTTCATCATAAGGAATATGAAGCTGAGCACATGATGGAGTCTCTGGTTGGTACAAAGGATATCATTCAGAACATTGTGCTCATTTTATTTAGAACCGGCAACTGGAATTGGGTGAAGCATCAGCATCTGACAGCACCCAGATATCAGTGGGAACAAAGCTCAGCAACATCATTGCCTCTCACCAAAAGAAGATTCGAGCACTATCATATGAGGAGGTGGCTGCACGACTTGCCAAAGCACTTTGGTTGTATGTTGAGGTATGCTGCTATAAATTGATATATTTCAGTAATGAGCTGAAATGTTCAAAAGCCAGAGAAGAAAGCAGCAGACAACCATCGGACAGCCATTCGAACACTTCAACTGGTGTCAACCACCTCAATCCTGGCTCCTTTTCTCCAAATTCTGCTAGATGTGCCATCCAAGTTTAGTGTGAATGAAGTCAAATTGAATGAAGCATTACTGGTGAGCATTGAATTTATGTCAAAAGTGGTGCATTGTTTAACCAGTGTTATTTTAAGAACATCAACCGACCAAACTTCAACCGCAGTACTCCAACTCTTCTACAGATCGAGGAGATACTTTGGCCATCTGTGTTTGATCTGATCCAACAGTGTCGCAATAGTACAACAGCAACTGTTACTCCAAATTGGCAGATTCAACACCTCCAGAGTCAAGAATGGGCCCCTTCAAAAGAATTGAGTAGCTGGACTTGGGTTCGTAGGCATATGATTGAAAGTACTTCAGCAACTTCAGGTGTGTACTAAGCCATGGTCATTGCTCTACTTTAGTTACTCAACCTGTTGTTTAGCTGCAATGCCAGGGAATGAGGATGGATATAATACTAATCTCACAAACTGTGAGCCTGTGAAAATTATGAGTGTCAACACTTGATGAAGAATGATCTTAGCAGACAACATTGCTGGTGATACTGCACCAGTGCCTGAACCAACTGGCAATGGTAAATATGATTTTGTGTTTTCACATGGAGTGTTGATGCAGATCAAACTTATCTGCTTGGATAGAACTGGCTCACAGGAGTGGAACTGATGTTGAGGGGCTGGGTGATAAAGCAAAAGGTAGGTTTCACCATTTTGGGTGTGCACATCACTATATAGCTTACATCATCATATGTAGTATCAGAAACAACCAATAAAGATCCCCTAGGGGCTGATGCAGAAGGTTTGTTGTACCCATAACAGTTGTGCTAGTTCTGACCCACAGTTAGCCTTGAAAGATCATGGAAGCTCTGGTGCAGCTCTGGATCAGGGATCAAAGAAACATCATGGTATGTACTCTTTGTAGAGTTCTACCTATATTGAACATCTGACATCTTGGCTGATGTTAGATGGTGGTCCTTCATTGCGGAAGCGCCCTCCACCCTCTGAAAAGGATAAATCACTCCCATCGCAAGGCAAGTACTTCATGACATCATATCTTAACATGCTCACTGGTAATGCATAAAAAGCAAACAAGCAGCTCAAAACCAAACAATTTGTGAAAGGAAAAATGAAGGACAAGCAGGACTTGCCAGAATGTGGGTTCAAATTTTGAGTTGATTTGAACTACTTCACTTAGCTCTTCCTCATCTTAGCGGTTCCCTTGTTTCATCAGTTCATCCCAACAAAACTGAGTCGTGAAGAGAAGATAATGTCTCGTGTTAGGAACTGGAAGTTCAATAAGATAGTCAAGCCAGTTGGTGATATGTATTCCAGTCCCAAGGTAAGTTTCACTTTGGGAAGATTATCTATTGCTCACCCTACTTTCAGGAAAAGCTAGAGTTTAAGGCTGAGGTGCGCATCCACCGGCTGGGTGGAAATACCAACATGGAATATGCACACCACACATTCCATATTCCCAAGATTCCTGATCAGGTGAGCATACATGTATATGGGAAGATTTATCATGAATTAACCTGAAATGCCAGCAACATGATTTCAAATTCTTCAAGTTGGTTTCTGATTTGGCAGCAGCTCAGCAGGATACACTCCCAAGCTTCATCTCTCCTGCATTACATATGACCTATCAGGAGTCATGCAACCTCAAGGCTGAGAAGCTGGAGAAGCTATTTGAGCATCACTGCTTAGTGATTGAGGCCCCTCCATCCTCTCAATCTACCCCATCACTTTTTGCAGATGAAAAGGGTCACATTACCCTGGATGCTATCATAGATCCACAGCGAAAGGTTGAAGTTCATGGTAAGCAGGGAGGTGCTGTGCTTGTGTGACAGTTTTATTTAAGTGCATCCTCCAGATTTATCTGCAAGCTCCCTACAGTATGGAAAGCATCAGGCTACATCTCGATTCTGTACACTTGCGGTAGCCATGGAACACCTCAATGCAGAAAATGGGCGCACACTCAATCTCCTGGACTTGGGTAATAATACTAGTTTATTCCCACAGCCA
Source organism: Ceratobasidium sp. AG-Ba (assembly GCA_016906575.1). NCBI lineage: Eukaryota > Fungi > Basidiomycota > Agaricomycetes > Cantharellales > Ceratobasidiaceae > Ceratobasidium > Ceratobasidium sp. AG-Ba. Next base: position 3,586,762 of record CP059613.1, on the reverse strand, counting down.
CCTGCTGTGATGTAAGCAGCCAAATACTCAATTTTATATCTGACTAATCATGATACACAGGAAACTGGACTCTGATCTTTATGCCTTCAATTCATCTGAGGGCATGGCTGGCTGTGATCCCTATCTCCCAAAGCGTGGATGGTTAATTGTAGGTGGTGGTGGTGCAATAAGCCATCCACATGCAGATGCTGCAGGTAAAGCCACATATGTGCACTGCCACACTGGGGTTGGGAAAATCTGGCTTCTCTGCCTTGGCCCAAAGGAACAGCACAAAAGCATGTTTGACAATGCACAGCCCTGGAGGAATGAACCCTTAGCCTATGTACAGGCTGATGATGTCAGCTGGATTAACAACTACTATTGGCAAACAGTTTATCTCCCACCTGGAGCTACTTTGTAAGTTGTCTACATATATGTGGCAGAACATCTAATGAAATGTTACTCAGAATCATGCAGCCATATGTTTGGCACATGGTCTTGACCCCTGGCCCTACCTTATGTGATGGGGGACACTTCTACTCAGCTGCTACCATGAACCGCACCCTACATGCCAAACGCCTGGAGCATGTGCACCCCCGTTCACTGTCTAATGAGACACAGAACGCAACTTGGGTGACTCTTCACCGGATGATGATATTTGCAGGCTGGAAGATCTTAGACTGTCATGCAACCTCTCCATACTCCATTGACAGTCTAGCCATGCTCATTGTCATGTGCTTGCGGCCTGCTGCCTTCACCCATCCAACTGAACCTTATCCAACCAACACCATGAAGTATGAGATCCAGGAGCAAAAAGCTAGGCAGGCAGCAGAAGATGTGCGCAAATACTACACTGAGGTGGAAACCACAGTCAGCATCCTTGAAACAAGGTTAGATGAGTGGGAAGGAAGGTTATATGAACATTGGGATACACACCAGAGCAGGTATGAGCTGGAGGTGTTTGAATCAGATGATGATGAGGATATGGAGGGGAAGGGGGAGGCAGAGGCAGAGGCAGCAAAGTTGAAAGGGAGTGATACTGACATGAGTAGAACTGAGGAAGACAGTGATGAGGAAAGTGAAGAGGAAGAAGGTGACTCAGATGGCAGTGAATATGACAATGATATGTAGCTCAGTATTTGTAGTTGATATGGATAGGAGTTGAGAAATGTATATTCTTGATATTCCCATGAGCATTGACCTAGATCAAAAATACATAGTTCAGTTGTGAAAAAGGCATTTGGTGTCCTTGCTCATCCAGTCCAAATTGTCTAGGTTGAGCAATCCATCTGCAGTTTGTTACTCTCACAATGGGCTCAGCCTGAGATGGCATGCCAGAAAAACACACCATGGGTCAAATATTCTGTCCCCCTGGTCAAATACTATGTCCCCTGGGTCAAATACTTCATCCCTTGGGTCAAATACTTCGTCCCCCAGGTCAAATACTTCATCCCTCGGGTCAAATACTTCATCCCCGGGTCAAATACTTCATCCCCGGGTCAAATACTATGTCCTCCGAGGTCAAATACTAGGCACCTCGGGTGAAACATAGTAGTTTTCGGGTGAAATATAGAAGTTTTCGGGTGGAATATAGAAGTTCTCGGGTGGAATACAGAAGTTCTCGGGTGGAATACAGCAGTTCTCGGGTGAAATACTCATGAGTTCGGGTACTATTAGGTTTCTGGGAGAACATAGTCGATAGGTAATTCATCGGAGTTTCCGCCATCCCTGAAGCGCATTTTGTTGGCATAACTGCGTTGCTTGGCCATCCAAGTAGCGTTCATGAAATGTGAAGAAATAGCAGCTCGGAGCAAGTACCAATCTATAGTAATGTAGTCTCGAGTATCTCGGGGAATGCTGAACCACCAGTTTGAGGCTCGTTCCTTGAAGCGATAAGGTAGTAGAGATCCTAGCTGAGTAGCAATGATATTGCTTTGTTCAGCCAAGTTATTGACTTTAGTGAGCCAGTCGATATGGTTTGTATCAGAGCCGTTGAATTCAGGTAAATCCAAGATTTTGAGTTTCTGTTCCACATGGAATGGAAGTGGTCCTCGCCAATTCTGCGGATCTCGAGCTTGATCTTGATCATTGTTATTAGAGTATTGGGAGGATTGGGAGGCGGTCCTCCAGGTGGAGGTCCTGCTGGAGGATGTCTACCTCGACGATTCCGATGTCGGTATTGTAGTTCCTCCTCGTCCTCATCTGGTTCTTCAGGATCTTGTTCATCGTTGTCAGAGCTGCTGTTGTCATTGGAAGGTGGTCCGCCTCGGCCTCCTCCGTTTCCACCAGATCCTCCTCCTCCTTGATGACTACTAGACCTAGTTGAAGATCTATGGGGAGGTGGATCCCTATTTATGAAACTAGGAACTGGTCCTTGAGAGCGGGAAGTGTTTGGTGGAGCGAATCTAGGTCCTCTAGCGTGTGGTGGATCGTTCCCTACTAAGTCAGCAAGACCAGTATTTCCCTTTTGCCCAATGTATTCTGGTACAGCTAGTGAGGGTCGAGTATTTCTAGTTTGCCTGCTGGGGCCAGATTCTGTTCGAGGAGCGAATGGAGTAGACTCATGCATAGGTCGCATGGAAGGTGGATCGGCCAAAGAATCCATGGTTGGGTTAGGATTATGGCTATAACGTCCTCGAGTAGGATTGATGTTGTCAGTCATGGAGATATCCCGAGTAATTGGTTCTTCTTGGATACGTGAAGACAATTGAGCTAGTCTAGCTTCTTCATCCTCTTGGCGTTCTCGTCAATGACGAGCTTGATCTAAGTCTTGTTGGGCACGTCTAGCTTTGGCGCGCCTTAGATGTTCTTCATCAGTATGCGTTCAGACAGCATGTGACGAGACTAGAGATGTCACCTGGGAACCCGCACGGGGGTTACCCAGGGCATTCCCTACCCGCTTCCCTCCCTTCCCGCATCCCCAGAAGAGGTAGGGAAGAGGAATAGCTGTGGAACAACTCCCGGGAAGAGGGTACCCGCTGGGTACCCGGGGAATGGGGGAACATGGGGGAATGGAGGAATGGATGACCACCAATGTCATCCAATCGTCTTTTTACATATCTCATTAAACGCGCAAAATTCAGCACATTCCAGCGATATAGATATCATGTATGTAAGCGCATCACACAACTGCATCGCAATCAAAATACCCCTGAGAAATATTCTGGGGAAAGCGCAGCCCATCCCCCCTTTCAGATTCTCACAGAAAGTAGCATATATATATATCAATCGATGCGCATCAGTGCGGCGAGTCGATTACGCATGCTTACAAGGCTGTAGCTGCAATACCTGCAGAGATATAGGGGATATAGGGGGCGCTTACCCCTGATCAGACTAAAATGCACTAGTGAAACTAGCCATACAATTATCTGTCCCCTGTGCGCAATAGATGCGCGCTATATATGAGATACTATATACAAAAAATCAGCTCGTTAGGAGCAGTATTAAGGGGTGAAATACAAGGGGAAACCCCCCTGAGTGTGTAAAAGTACCAAAATCATTGCCTGCAGCTTCACCCATGGCTCCAGCAGTCTCTCCGATGCTACCAATGAGTCCAAAGACCTCAAAAACCCCTATCTACAGGGCTGGGCTGGTCTTTACATCTGCTAGAATGTTCAAACAAGTGTGTAGACACTGTTTCAGACAACAGAATGCAAAGTCCCCCCTTCCTGGCAGTCAGTTCACAGCAATGCAGGATATCTATGGACAAGAAACATATGTTCATAGAGGTTTTCAGGTGCCTAGAACTCGTTCGCATGCATGGAAAGAGCCAGAAATGAGTGCTTGAGGGTGAACCAGGGGGTGCGCACTCAGGGGGATTATTTTCAGACAAGGATTAGGCAGCGAAGTAGCCTTATTGATTTTTCCTGACGGAACCATATATACCATTGAGATGCTGGGAATTATGCGCATTTTATGAGCTACTATACGAGTGTTTGTGGTGGGTTTTCAACTTTGTCATTTGCAAGGGGAATTTCTTCTGAGCAGAGATTTGGGTGCGACGGCGTCAATACTTAGTGTACGCGGGGCTGCTATATATCGTTGGAAAGCTGTGAGTTTTGCGCATTTAATGATATATACATCGAATACATTAAACCTCTGTGTAGGATTCACTTATAAAACTCCCGGGAACCCGGCGGGTACCCTCTTCCCGCGCCCGGGAAGGGGCAGGGAAGCCGGGACAGCAAATTTTTCAGGGAACCCTGGCCCGGGAAGGGGTTCCCGGGTTTTTCCCGGGTGACATCACTAGACGACACTTCTGCTTCATCCTCCTGTACTTCTCATATAGTGGCTGGAGGAATCCGTGGAGGAGGAGAATAATTCAAGTGAAAACCAATTACTGGGCGTACTTGAGAAGAATCTAGTTCGCTGGAACCACTAGTCTCAATGAGAGGTGGTTGCCTTCTCCCTTCTCTATCAGTCCAAGGTTCCCGGATGAATTGAGAAGAATGAGATTGGCTAGTAGGATTGGATCTTCTCGGGCTGTCTGAAATAGATTGCGGAACTGGGGATAGAGACCTAGATGGGACCGGAGTAGGTTCTGGTGAATTCCGTATTCTATCCCTTTTAATCATCTGGGTGCAATAGATAGAATGTTCCAGATTGCTTGGATTAATGTGTTGCAATCAAGGAGATAGTCCTTCTAGAGATGTGGGAGTGGAGTACTCCAGAGTCTGTTGACTAATAGGAGTCTGGCGTGCCGCTTCAGCTGCTTCAGCAGGAGTTTGAGCAATTCTAAGCACAGATCCACTAGCTCTCTGATTAGGGGTCTGGTTCCTGGAAGGTGGTAGTGATAGAATATATGGATCATCTCTAGCGCTGGGTAAGGGTTCGTCCTCCAGACTCTGCCTAATCATAGTATGATCTTGTACTTCAACAACGTGCCTCTCAGCCAATTTTGGAGGGGATTTAGGAAATCCTCCTGGAACATGTATGCTAGTGGAAGCATCTGGCTGAGGAGCATTGAATAGTTGGTTGAAAGGAGTTAGAGCTATTCCTTGAGGAGCAGGTAGCGGAGAATTCCTGCTGAAACTAGGAAGAGGTGGTGGAGTAGGAGCTATCGGGGCCGCTGAGCGCATGCTGTGTGGTGGAGATAATGGAACAGTTTTCAAGTCCGATTCCGAGCCAGGCATTCTAGTAGGCGCGGTAATAGTATTGTCCGGATTGGAGTGCCTGGAAGACTCAGTAGGAGAGAGATGGAACTGAACCAAGTTCCCAGGACTGAGTCTAGGATCGACCTGATGAATTGGAGTTGATGTCGGTACTGGGAGCTTTGGAGTATCTGGCACTGGGTTGGTTTGCGCAGATAAAGCTGATTCTGGTCTAGACAGTGGTACTATCTCATCCCTAAACCCGGAGTATGATCCTTTGCGGACAGGTGGAATGACTGGTTGGAACTTGGGCTTCCTATCTTCAGCTAAGACTCGAGAGAGACTGAATCCGTCAAAGCTGATGGACTGGGAGTGTATAGAGGAATAACTTAATTCCTCCTTGAGATAGTAGGCTAGGAAGCGAGTGACTTCATCTCGATAGAGCACAGCGGCTACTATGAACTGTTTGCTGTCAAAGCTGTCTTGAAGGTGAGGCCATTTGGGTACGGTGGGACCTTTGTGTTTGGCTTCAATGGAAGCGTCTTGCCGTTAATTAGCAAGTAGATTATAGAGCTTCCAGTATTGGGGTTCGTTGTTATGGCTTTGCATGGGTATGCCACGGTTGTTGTCTACAACCACATATTGCAGTTCAAACCGGGTTAAATAGTCAAGTATATTCATTTCTTCTTGGACCAAGCGCTCATCTTGTTTAGACAGATAGAACATGTGTTCCTCTGGAGGCGTAGGTTGTTGGTATATCATTTGGCCAATTTGCCAAGTGTTTTGACATTCTTCATTGATAGCGTCATCAGCTAGATGTTGGAGGTTGGATATGTGTTGAGCCATAGGTAGAGGAAGCATATAGCGATCCTTGAGAGTTGCATCAAGTCGATAATGTTCCTTTTGCCAAGGGTACGGTAGGTAGTGTTGCAAGGATGACAAGGATGTAGATGTATGTGCAGGAGACAGGGTAAATTTCCGTTGATAGGAGCGCTCTGGAGTAGATGGTTCCAGTCCGAGCACATTAGTCCTGTTTGGCTGAAGGGGACCTTGGATATCAAAACGAATGCTGGCTTGACTGGTAGTCCTCTGTAATCCAGAATGAGAATACGATTGTGTTGGTTGGTTTGACGCCATGAAAGGCACCTCGCCTTGTGTTGAGTGTGACCGGGACGACATAGGTGGTAGCAATCACGTATGTAAGGTAGGAGACCTCAATGTGGTCACCAATGTTAAATATACGCGCCGCGGATGGTTGTGTAGGGAGGTAGTTGACTACTAGAATGACGGCGTAGTTTGGAGCCGAGATGAGCGTGTATACGTAACTTGAAGACGTAGTGATCCTAGTTAAAGGTACTATGGGAGTTGCGGTTCCAAGTATTACTATATGTGATAAGTGTACCGGTGGATCCTGGTCCTAAGGTCCTTCCGCTATATTGCTGAGGGGGACTGTACGGTGTTCCGGGGAATCGGACAGGCGACGGAGGCAGGAGTGTATCCAAAGCAAGAACCTCCTCGAGGTCTATGATGTCGTACGCGTGCTATGACCGGGCTACCTGGTTCAATGTTGGGACTTACCAGGCCTAGTGACGCGTAGAGGGATTGACTCTTGAGGGATGCCCGCTTGTGGGATAGAGTGCGAGTGTCAACGGTGTCGATATGAGGAACAGAGCTGAGCTCGACGTACGGCTTGGAGCAGTGCTCAACAAGTGTCTAGGTAGCTGTTGGAAGCTAGCAGTAGAGCGAAGTGGAGTGGTAAGATGGATTATATTACAGGGCTGCCACATAGGCCTTTATATACATGAGAGACTATGGAGTTAGGGTCCATGCACAGTTGCACAGTGACTGTGCATATAGCTGCGGACTGTGCAGTAGCAGTGTAAACTGTGCGCACAGTCGCTGCGGACTGCGCTGCAGTAACTACGGAATGCTACGGCGCAGAGTGCGCAGACGGCTGCGGACGCAGCATAGAACAATACTGCGACTCGCTGCGGTGTGAACGAGTACAAACGAGACCATAGTCTACCATGCGGCTACAAGTGTTTGTGTGGCTAGATAAATAAGAGCCAGGTGGCTACGCTTCTTGGTTAAGCGCCAAGTCACTTTGGCGCAGTATTATCACACTTGATCTTTGAGCGAAAAGCACTGACTGATCCTAAAAAACCAAGTACTTCCAGTGCAGATTTGGGTTTGGGCCATCGTAAAATTGACTTAACTTTGGACAAGTCCAGGTGCACACCTTGTCTCGAACAGCGTGCGCCTGCAAACCTTGCTTCAGTCATGAATAGCACGGTTTTGGCTGGCAAAAGTGAGAGACCGTGAGTACGACATTTGAAAAGTATATTACGGAGACCCCTTAGCCCAGTTTCAAAGTTGTTGCATGGTGCAGCTATGTTGTCCATCCAGACCTTGAGTTTGGTGCCTATGAGATCATGGAGCGCAGCTGACACCATTTTGCAGAAAGTGGTTGGCACACCAGTTAGTCCAAATGGCATTTGGGGGTATACGTATTATCCTCGCCCGTCAACGTGAAACCCGGTGTAGGGGACACTCTCAGGTGCCATTGGGACCGCGTTGAATCCAGCCATGAAATCCATGACTGAGATCCAACAATGCCTGGCGACTTTTCTCTGCATGGCGGCTAAGTTGCCCATTGGGAACGGTTGAACCTGTGTATGACGGTTGATGGTAGCATAGTTGTGTACAACGTGGAACTTGGGCTCACCAGGGGATTTTCTGTCCTCTTGGGGTTTCTCCTCCGCCTCTGGCCACATGATTGGGATGTTGTGCAAGCGACACTGCTCGTTTGCCATCCTTCTCAGCAAGTCGAGGCTCAGGAGTTCTGCGCCCCCAGGTTTTGGAACAGCGTTTGTTGGAGAGACCGCAGCTACTTGGTCTTGGGAGACTTTTGTAACAATCTTTGCTTGCTCCATGTTGTCCAAAACCCTGTACACCCACTTGCACTGGGGTTCGGTTAGCCTCTTCTGGCCTGCTTGCCTTGGGAATGCGGTTCCAGCCGGGATATCCAGGCAGTGTTGGATGAAATCTACGGGGGTGACCTCTGAGAGTGATAGTGCAAAAACATCTGCGAATTCTCTCACTAGGTTCTGGACGCTCTTGAGTTGTTTGGGCAACAAGTCCGTGCTGACCTTGATTTTGCTGAGCACTTCCGTCACCTGGGTTTCATCAAATGGGTCGCAGCGACATTGGGAATCTGCGACCAGTGGGGTGTTGACACAGCCTTGCGCGGAGTGGTGGCGGTTGTTTCTTAGGTTGTTGTTGAGAGCTTGGATATCGACTGGACTGTCACAACCCTCGTCTGAAGGGTGTTTATCTTCTATTCTTGATACGACGGTAGCATCGTCGGATCTTAGCCTGATCCTTAGCCTGATGCGTGGCAGCCTCCTGTGGCAGTTCGTAGGTGCCTTCTGAGGTCGATGCGTCGACGAGGCCTCGATGCGCAGCGTCAAGCCTTCTGGTCTTAGGGTCTGAGTCCTCTACGCGTCTTGTGAGGATGTTCCAAAGGTCACCCAATCTGTCTGGGATCTGTGAGGGACTCGTGGCTGGAGTCAGTTCTTGTAGTAAATCACCTGGGATGTTGTCGACATCGATTGGGGTTAAAGGCCCAAAGAGACTGTCGATGTAAAGCCTTAGTGTCTTAGAGAAATATGCACCCGCCTCACTTAGAGGCTGTGTGTGACTTGTGGCTTGCAGTGTATTACTAAGTACCTAAGTGAATAGGACCAAGTATCTTAAGTGTTGAGTCTTAAGTGTGTAAGTCTTATATGTGTATCACCCTTGAGGGGAGATCGACGAGGTAGACTGGTCTGAGAGCAGCTTGCACACCGAGTATTTATACTCATGGGTACATGGTCTGTGCGTACAGTTCCAAGAATACATGAGCTAAAGATAGTGTATGCTTCTAAAAGAGGGTGCATCTAAATAAAGATGTTGCTAAGAATAGTCCATAAGAAGAAGGGAGGCGCTAAAGATAGCTCTGATCAGTAAGCCACTTCAGATAAGGTGACTAATGTGCCAATCATCCTTAGTAAAAGGAAGAAAAGAAGTAGGTGGCTTATGAAGTGTGTAAGTCACTTGACAAAGGCGAAGTCATGTGTGGGGCTCATGACATGGACCCTTAACCTGCTGGCGTGCACGGTCTGCTCTTGCCAGGATCTTATCAAGGTGATCAACCAACCTGTCGTACTCAGAGTCAATCAGCAATGTCTTGCACTGGATATTCTCTTCGCGCCAAATTCTAGCCTGCTGCCACATCCACTCGAGAAACGTGTCTTCCAACTCGTCCTCTTTCAACACAAGTTCCCAGCTCTCTAATGCCTTGACCGCTATGGCCTCTGTCTCCTGTCCCTCCATCTGCGTGCTCATTCCCAACAGCTGTTCCATCATTTCAAGTGTGTGTCCATCCACCCAAAACAGGTTGCTCTGGTTGCTTGGTGGCAGCTTTGTTACGACAGATAGGAGAAGATGAATTTGTTTGTTCCGGGTGCTAATGGAGGAACCTTATGTTGTATATACATCAGCAAAAACTGACTGAAATTTAGGTCATTTTACAGTGAATTTTTATTTCATTGGGTTGCTGCAGCCAATTTGAACCCACCTTGTGGCTGTGAAGCAGTCTTGACCAGTCTAAATTAAGCGCCTGAACTTTGGGCAATTTTGACTGGGTGGTTGAATTGATAGCAGTCAAAACTGGTTTTGACCTAAATGGGAAAGTTCAAGGCAGTTTAAACTGCTCCAGATCAAAGTTGCTTTTTTTGGCAATTCCCAAGAAAGTAAAGAGGTAGAGGGGAAAATTACAAAAATATCATTATTTTTTCCATTTATGGAAATTACCAAAAAAGGCAACTTTGATCTGGAGCAGTTTAAACTGCCTTGAACTTTCCCATTTAGGTCAAAACCAGTTTTGACTGCTATCAATTCAACCACCCAGTCAAAATTGCCCAAAGTTCAGGCGCTTAATTTAGACTGGTCAAGACTGCTTCACAGCCACAAGGTGGGTTCAAATTGGCTGCAGCAACCCAATGAAATAAAAATTCACTGTAAAATGACCTAAATTTCAGTCAGTTTTTGCTGATGTAGGCAATTTACTACAAGAACTGACTCCAGCCACGAGTCCCTCACAGATCCAAGACGGATCGGGTGACCTATGGAACATCCTCACAAGACGCGTAGAGGACTCAGACCCTAAGACCAGAAGGCTCTACACTGTACATCAAGGCCTTGTCGACGCATCAACATCAAAAGACACATACGAACCGCCACAGGCGGCTGCCACACATCAGGCTAAGGATCAGGCTAAGATCCAACAATGCTACTGCTGTATTAAGGATAGGCACTAAGCACCCTTCAGACAAGGGTCGTGACATACTTGGTAATAAGTGCCTAGTCCATTGGGATTTTCTAGTGACACACCCAGCGTTGCCTCTTTGTGGCTGGTCCAGCACAGTCATACATCAGTGTGTTCAACTCAAGGGAAAATAGACAAGTCAAATGTATTTGTTGAGATAGATCAGTACTATATATGCGAGCAGCGGGCTCCTGTGAGAGTAAGACCCTATACTTAAGTATCATTTCAACAAAGGTGCATGCAGTTAATGGGCCAATCAAAACAACAAAGGAAGTGGAAGAACAAGGACAGCATGTGGACGCATTATAACGCAGTTTTGTGAAACCGCATGATGGCAAAACCAAGCTTTTGCTACTGCACGCCATGCACAGCTAGTTAATCATTGATTGTGCCATATTACAGACCACTAGAGTATTTTCTTCCAGCCCGTGATCTACACCAATCAACCATGTGATCATTCTTGAAAGGTCTCACCACCATGTCCAACTTTTGCAAGAATGCGAGGATGTGGCCATACCTCACTACATCACTAGCCAAGCTCCCCAAACCCACGGAAACAATGTCAAGACCTCTAATGCTCAACCTCCTTCTCGCCAGGCACCACCAACTGCCCAACGCATTGAACAATTACCCTTTGTGGCTTTGAACTTGGCTTTCAGCTGTGTTGATTTTGCTCTGCCCATTGGTCTTAACTGTCCCAATTTGAAGTCTAACTGTGCCACCGCTCCGTGCCCACTGCATGCCCTGGTTTGACTATCCGAGCCCTCTGATTCAATTGTCTTGACAACACCAGCTGCCACTAGTGGAACCCTGGTGGAGCCCCAAATAGTCGCTGAGACAGTAACAATCACAAACACGCCCTGTTTGACAACCAAGATGTTGAAGCCCACCCATGCTGCTACCGCCCTGCGCCCATACGCCTGTGACTGGCCACAATACGACCTTGCGGCTGCTGCCTTTCAGCCAATGCTCTGGTTAGCACTCATCCCCACTCCCAACTCCACTCAATACCACAGCGCATTGCCCAGGCCAGAACAACCAAGGTTGTTCAGCCAACCCCAACCAGCGTGTTAAAACAAGCACTCCCACCGTTGCTGCACACCCTCACCTATCCTGGCTCGACTTGTCACTCGGAAAGTGGCACCCATGTCTCAAAAACCAGCACAGTTTGGTGTGCACTCAGACTGTTTGCAAAGCAGCAGCAGCTCCTATCCTGCACTTGCATCATTCACCGTTTGGTCGGTCGGACCATTTTGCTTGGAGCTGGAGCCAAGGGGCACCATCCTGGCTTATCTGCCCTTGCCACTGTACGTGCGACAGACAATAGAAGGGAGGAACTACAACCTGAAGGTGTTCTTCACCAAGCGTTTGTGGAAATCATGGGGTGGGACATTGACAAATGGTGAGGCAGCCTGTCAGAAAGTTGAGGAATGGCGGAGTTTGGATACGCAAAGGCCGAGTTGGAGGCAGGATTGGTAGTTGGACTAGAGCACAGACATGCTGTGTACGAGACTCATCACAAGGAAGCAAATGCTCGCGGGCTAGTACAAATTCCTTGCACAACTGGTACAGCCACGGTTCAACCCTGGACAAGGGCTTGAGTTTAGGCATGTGCCTAGTGTACAGTCAAGTACGCTTGGTACTGTTATATGACAACTTTATAGGCCCAGTTTCCCTGTCTCTACTGTGGTGATAAGAGTGGATCAAGCATTCCCCACCACCCCCCACTCGACCATCCGCTAAATGCCTCTTTAGGGGGCGACTTGAGATAATTGACCTGCAAACACTGGTTTCAGCACGTTCTACACCTTCCCACCACTTTTGCCCTGACATCCAGCATATTTTCTGCTTCCAGCATCTTGTGTTTTGACTAATAGTCAAATCAATGCACTCTGATTTACATGCGGCTCACCTGGCAATTGCATGCTGCTTCACTATTTGTAAGCACAACCTGTTTCCAAGCTCTTGTTGGGCTCGTACTCTATGACGTCCAATAGCTCCACTTGATACTTCCTCAAGGGGATTTACGTATCCATATACGATCATTCTACAACGCATCCTAGTATTCCTCTCTGGTATGTGTGTATTCATCAACGTACCGCGTTTTTTTCAGCCAATTTACTTCTTCAGCCTTGTATCATGTCAGTTTCAACCCCAAGCCCCACGCTTGTGGTCAGATCTCCTCTTTGTCTGCTTGGGTTATGTTTTATCTAAGGATGTCATGCCAGAATTCCGCAGCGGAAAAATCCGCATTTCGCGGGAATAAATTCCCGCAAATATCCGCTGCAGAGCGTGGGTGCAGGAGCGGGAATAGCCCTGGGCACGCCGATATCTGCGCGGGTAACCCGCAAAAATTGGCATATAAGCGCCGGGGTATCCGTGCATATCGGCGCGGTGAAAGCAGCGTCGATAGCTGCGAAGGACTGTTGTGGTCCAACAAAAGTCGCAACAAATGAATGTAGTTAGTATCACTAAATAGCTCAAAAATCCAGCTTTCGAATGATATAAAACACAATAGGAGCAAAAAATTACACGGGGAGAATCGGCGACAATCTTGTAAAAAGTATTGTTTCAGATGCGCAAACTCTGCTAAGTCCTCAGAACCTGCGTTATTCATGAGCATATACATATCATTCGATGCGCAACGGCGTGCTGAGTACATTGGGAGTGGTTTCAGCTTCAGGGGATACGCACAGAACGAGAAATAGGGGAAATACTCCGCCGTACCCCTGAAAGCGCCACAAGCGCTAGTGAATCCAACTGCGCAAATGCTGCTCCTCTGTGCAGAATATGCGCTATACATACCTCAGATGCCATATATGAAGTTTCAAGTCATTCGGAGGGATTCTGATGGTGTTTTGGGGCGACACACTCCCCCTGGGGACTGAAATCCCCCCTGGATCCCCTGTCCAGCGGTTTCGAAGCTGATTGAGGCCGTTCTGATGCTACAGGTGGATTCAGCGCCCCTCAGAACCATAATATAATGATCAGCAATTGCCTGTTTAATTGAGAAAATCTTACTGTACATGCTACACCTGGGGGGGAATGCACTCACTGTGGGAAGTTAGGGCCATAACCTAACTCCCGGGCGTGGGTGTGCCAAAAGACCCAAAAGGCTTTGAGCAAACGCCTGATGAAACGTACCTGGCGGCCATAAATGCATTTGTGCAAAAAGACATAGTAAAAGGCCAAGCCGTGTAACAACGCCCAAAATGTCCAAATAAGGCCCAGACAGGGCTGCTCAAACGCATAGCGGCCCTCCAAACGCCAATCTGGCTTCAGAACAAGGACTCTTTGACCCTGAGGCCAAGCCCTTTGGGCCGTAAACATTTTGTTCGGCCCGCGAACGGTCCGTTTGGCCGCTCAGTACCCATACAGCGGCCTCGATATGCGGCCTGTCCGGCTTTGTAGTGTGCTCCTCTTATATTGTTATTATTTGCTTGTTTACAGCCCGCATAACACAATTGTGGTAGAATATATATCATCAAATCATTTGCATCTCGTAAGACATCACACAATCATTACAGAGTATGAGACACAACGTCGAGCGAGGGAGGAAAAGTTTGAGAAAAATGAAATGTCATGAGTGGTCATGTCATGAAAGATCAGAAAAAATAGGCAGGTTTGTCACCAAGGGACACACACAAAACTGAAGTTAAGAGGTACACGTAGGCCGTAGACCATAGATCCTACTTCTTCCGAGTGCGGCCCGGCTTATTCGGTGGGGGAGCTGTAGCAACATTTGTCTATCATGAGATGTATGCGTCAGTTTAATCATCGCTACTACATAAGACAACCTACCAAGGGCGCTTGTCGCAAAGAGCGACGAGTGGGCGGGTTTTGCGATGCTGAGCCCGACCCTGAACCACCTGCAACAGCGGGAGGCGCAACCACTTTATCCTTTGCCTTCGCCTTGGCAGCGTTGCGCTTCCCGCCCGTGGCATTTGCTGCCTTAGTCTGGGTAGCACGTTGCTTCCCCTTGCGACCCGCATCAGCAACAACATCGTCGTCCAGCTCCATATCCTCATGGTCAGTAATAAGCCCTCCCTCGCGCTCGGGGACATCGCTGAGCTCGCTACCAGCGTCCGAGTGGTCATCAACATCTAGGATCGGTTTGGAGTACGGCGGGGGGCGGGATCCATTGTTTTTGGTCGGGCTCACAGCGAGGACAGCCTGGACATCAATCGGAATCGCCTTGGCATCCATATCGTCCAGGATGGCCATGATCGATTGGATGGAAGGGGCCAGACGACTACGCTGACCTGCGGAGATCATCTGCCTGAGGCCTTGAATCTGCGCAAGTACTCTGGGCAACATCTGGGCATCAGTTTCCAGGTGCAATGAAGTACGTGGACGTCTCGAGGGGGTCGAAATAGCCGGAGCTGAGACTGTTGATGTGGCCCTTGAAACGGATTGATTTGTTGCTGTGGCAGTAACGGTCGAGTTGATTGTAACTTGGATTGGTTTGGCTACCGTAAACTGTGTAGGTGACGTAGGCACGGCACGCAAAGCAGCTGGAGACCAAGGCACCAATGCTGGTTCAATTTCCATTGCCGATGGCGCATTCCGGGCACCTGTCGTTAGTTCTGGGGGCAGAGAAAACAGAGGCAAGTTGGCAGTCTCATCTGTCGTTGTTGAAATCTATTCAGCATTCAGACATGCTTTGCGAGATAGCTTGACTCACCG
Source organism: Ceratobasidium sp. AG-Ba (assembly GCA_016906575.1). NCBI lineage: Eukaryota > Fungi > Basidiomycota > Agaricomycetes > Cantharellales > Ceratobasidiaceae > Ceratobasidium > Ceratobasidium sp. AG-Ba. The sequence goes on along the minus strand of CP059613.1, from coordinate 3,571,639 downwards.
CAAGCACGAGCAGGATCAATCGACATCTCATTGACCTCCTTGGTCAAATTGGCTACTGTATTGCTCCTGGCCGTTGAAGGGACCACTGCGCCGGACTGGGAAGGGGGGGAGGCAATTGGGGCTCTTACATTGTCATCACTGCCTGCATCACCGGCGGGGCTGGCTTGTTCGGGTTTGGACTCTTGAGGATTGGGCTCTCAATGATTGGGCTCTTGATGGCCAGGCTCTTGATGGTTGGGCTCTTGGTGTTCGGACTCTTGGTTCTCGGACTCCTGGGCCTCCAGTTTTGGCTTCTTTGGACGCTGACGGCTCTTGAAACCATTGGTTGTATTCCGGAGAACTTTTATGGCAATCAGCTTTAAAGGCCAATTGCCATAGCTCCTGTAGGGTTCGAACTCAGGCAGGGCTAGTAGAACCTATTTTTGTAACATTAGAATTCAGGTGTATGCACAGTAACTGTTACGCAATCGTACCTGATCAACAGCCACATCAACAAGGTCGTCGACAAGTTGCTTCTTACTTGTCTGGCTCATGTCGATGCCAGGTGTATGCTCCAGAGTATACTTTGTAATATTCTGTTGTTGGAAGGTGGTAAGTTTGAGAGCCAAGCGTAGCAAGTTTTGGAACGTACCCGCACAATATCGTAATTGTCGTCTGATAGACCAAGTGCACTTGTTATTTCAGACACTTTGGTGTGACTCCCCTTGAGGTTGGGAGGCTTGAGTCCTATAAAATTGAGTTGGATTGTTCTTCCCCCAACACGGAGCTGAGCAAGCTGGCGCTGAAGTAATTCGGATTCGGTTTTGTTCAGTTTGCGTAGGACAGGGATTGAACGTGGGGCATGCTGCGTATTTGTGTCGCGCGCCTCAGTAGTTAAGCGGGTGGCACTCGGACGGTTTGGTCGAGATCCAGCAAGGGGTCTGCTAGCTACACTGGGTCACAAAAGAAATGCAACACGTGGCCGGGTTGGAACGAGACTGCCATTATTCACCAGCATCGGCGAGTGAGATTTAGGTGTATTAGCATATCATGTACACAATAACGTCATTAATGCGTATGCGAAGTTTCAAGCCAATTGGACATGTGCTGGCGGAGAAACAAGCCATTTAGTGTACACAGGCGCTGCAATACATTTGGAAATTGACCGTTCCCCTGAGCTTGCACGACATTTCTGCCACTCTGCATCAACCTCGAAGCCTCAAAGTGCACTTTTTGACTCTGGGGCATGTAATATGACATTCCACGCACAAAGGAGATGGTCCACGTGCTCATTGGTAGCGATACGAATGGACATCTGTAAGTACCTCACAGGGACTCCACCTCCTATTCTGGGAAGTGTAGAGAGGTTTTGTACGATACAAAATACACTGTATTAAATCTCATACACTATTTTCACATAATGAAATCATTTGATTACCATCAAAGCCCAGTATGGGTAGTACAGAGAGGTTCGCACTGGAGGTGCGCATATACCCCCTGTTTCGATTGCACCATTGTAGCTCATTTGCTGGGCCAATCACACTGCAATTTCGCCTGCTACAACGCTATATGTCATATATACCACAACTAAACGATCTGCCCTCCAGCTCTGAAGCTTCAGAAGTTATAGACCTCGCTTCTTAGAAATTTTTATATTCCAAGAATTTTACTAAGTAAAATGTGGGATCCAAGCGGGTCATGATGTTTCCTGGTCCATAACTTCTGAAGCTTCAGAGCTGGAGGGCAGATCGTTTAGTTGTGGTATATATGACATATAGCGTTGTAGCAGGCGAAATTGCAGTGTGATTGGCCCAGCAAATGAGCTACAATGGTGCAATCGAAACAGGGGGTATATGCGCACCTCCAGTGCGAACCTCTCTGTACTACCCATACTGGGCTTTGATGGTAATCAAATGATTTCATTATGTGAAAATAGTGTATGAGATTTAATACAGTGTATTTTGTATCGTACAAAACCTCTCTACACTTCCCAGAATAGGAGGTGGAGTCCCTGTGAGGTACTTACAGATGTCCATTCATATCGCTACCAATGAGCACGCGGACCATCTCCTTTGTGCGTGGAATGTCATATTACATGCCCCAGAGTCAAAAAGTGCACTTTGAGGCTTCGAGGTTGACGCAGAGTGGCAGAAATGTCGTGCAAGCTCAGGGGAACGGTCAATTTCCAAATGTATTGCAGCGCCTGTGTACACTAAATGGCTTGTTTCTCCGCCAGCACATGTCCAATTGGCTTGAAACTTTGCATTAGTGATGTCATGCAGGAAAAATCCGGGTACCCTTTCCTGGGCCAGGGTACCCTGACAATTTGGCTGTTCCTGCTTCCCTACCCTTCCCGGGCCGCGGGAACCGGGTACCCGCCGGGTACCCAGGGAACGCGAGAAGACCTGGGAACCAGGGAACCAGGGAACTAGAGAATCCCGGGAATGTGGGAACAGGGAAGCAGGGCAATCCAGTTCCCAGAGGTGGGCGGGTTCCCGGAGAACAACTGATTCAGAGAAGCCTTTAACTGTTTTACGTAGTTTTCCCTTTTATCTTCAAATGGTTTTCATGATTTAACTTCATGTTACATGGAACACAACTGTATCTTAACATATTATTGAACAACAATAACATACCGATGTCCATCTTAGGCTTCCTACCGTGTTGTAGCAATCTCTTAGCGCATGTGTGTGCATGCGTGTAGGAATGGGAATAAAACTTGATACTGAACACATGCGTGGCTAAGTTACATGGGAAAAATCGATACGACAAAGACTGCCCGAACCGGTGAGAGTTGGGAACCCGGGGCACTGAGACGCGAGCAAACTCGCGTCTCGGGTGGCCAAATCAGATAGCGACTGTCGTACGGTAGGCCAAACAGCCGAGGAAAAGGAGCGGCGTTTGAAACGGGGTGGTCGAGAGCGAGGGGTACTACGGCACATAATCATGTCTATGTACCGGGTAGCGACAGCCCTAACAAGTGCGGCAATTCAGCCTGTGCAAGGATCGATATGTGGCGGCGGCGGATGGAGGATATGGGGGTACGGGACGCTCGACCGAACAAACAAACCTTGCGCGCCGAGGATGGGGTTGTTGTGCCTAAGGTATAAATAACTGGCGACCAATGTGTAACGCACAGCTGCGCAACACTCGGCTGTTGAAGTGAGTGTTCAGTGAATCAGCACAAGGGGAGCGGACGTACAGTGGCGGTTGATAGACGATGTGCGGATGCGAAGTACGCGGCCACGCATGTAGGCCGTTCATGTGGCAGTGATTGATGAGCAAAGCAGGGGTGCCAAGTGTTCGGCTACGTTAGCGAGTGCGAAGGCCGTCCTCTTGCGCTGAAGACGGTGCGATGCTGGTTCCGTCACGGATCGAGAGGATCGTGTGCCATGTCGTGTGGGCGACGACCGAGGGACTGTTAGTTTGGGTTGAACTCGAGATAAGGACAGGGACGTACCAATGAAGATCATAACAACAAGCATACCGTTCATTCCGCGCCAGTTGCTGCAGATGGAAATAGCCAAGCTCTTGGCGTTGAACTTCGGGCTCGGGCTCGGGTTCGGGTTGATGCCAAACAAAAAAATGCAGAAGTCCGGTCGACAAGTGGCTATCAAGTCGAGGCGAACAATCTCGCCAATGGCGAGAGACATCCAAGAGAGCTCGAACCAGATGGTGAGCTAAATAAGCCGTTTGATGGTTACGACCAGTACTTGTTGTCCCTGTCGCGACAAAGATATAGTATCAAATATTCCCAAAAACCGCAAAAAAAAACTGCTCACCCGAACGCAGCACACCGATATCTACATTCGATAGACCGGCAAATAGACGAATAAAATCTAAACAATGTGACTGCCAACTCGTGTGCTTGAACCAACTACACCTAAACGATGATATGTCAGCCCGCCACAAGCCAGTTCATTTAACAAATAAAACTCAGCTTTGTACGTCCAAGTTGGTCTTGCATTAGTACGGTCTAGTCCACCGATTCAGTTAGCGATTATCAAACGGAGTCGTAATGATGCCTACCGAAGACCGACACATCGTGTCGTTCGACTGACAGTCTTCGGATGATGAGTTACCTCCCTGTTCAGGAACGGCAGTTCAACCGGAACATCGGGAGGGCGGTTTGGAATAGATTCCGTGCTGGCGCAGGACACACCGAGAATGTTAGAGAGTACCTACCCGCAGTGATGGTGGTTCATGTTAGGGAAGCAACGAAAAATGGACCGCAAGGGAACACATACCTTCAACCATACCGTACTTATTTACTTAAATAAAACACGTTGCCCGGGGGAAGCCCTGCTACGTGCTAGTCTCGTATGGCCAACTTTATGTCAAAAATCTGTACACGAACCTGCCGTTTTAATTTTAATCCATCATTGAATTGTTGTCGAACTTGGGTTAGCGAGACACGAGGCAGGATGATGGGGGACAACAGAGGTTCAGACGGTCACGTGGCAACACTCCTCTACCGTTTTCACTCGCAGCTATAAAAATGCCGGGTATTATAGAGCAAATGAGCTCAAGTGCGCGCTTGAAAACTTGGCGCAGCGACATTGACTCGTGGATTCTTCGTGTATCCTCGCACCCTCCAACAGTGCTTGCAGCTGCGATCGCTATGCCAGCCGACGGCGCTAAAAACCATCGTAAGTATATTATCATTATGGATTTATGAGCTTTAGCTTAACGTACATATGTTAGGCAAGTCGTCGCGCACAACCAAGCGCAGACGTACTAACTCGGACTCAAGCGATATTCCTGGTACGTTTTATCGACTGCTTATATGCTGAAACATTACTTACTAACTCGGCATGCAGAAGCAGCACGGATTATCGTCACCCGCAAACAGACTCCGTATGTTGAAGTGTCATCCCGGGATTCGAGTCCTGCTCGCTCCGAGGAAGCAGGATCGACAGTTGCCTCAGAGCCCGGGTCACAAGCGTCGTCGGAAGCTCTTCAATCCGAGTCTGGATCAACCGTCCCGTCGGGGAAAAATCGACGAAAAGACGTGATTCAGGAGCGGAGGAATGCTGATCCAAAAGATGAGCTTAGTAAGTGTACGCTAATCGTTCTGGACTCATGCTCACAACACTCCAGAGGCGGCCGTGAGACGAAACATGAAGTCAAAGGCGAAAGACCTGTACCTTTTGTTCAACGAGCCTTTCCTGGACGATTCTGTGCCGCCCCAGTACCATGTGTACACGTGTAAGGCGTAAGTTTCAGTCTACGTAAATGCTCGTCCGTTGGCTTACCAATGTGTTTAGGTGCGGCACCGAGGTAAAACGTGAGATTGGGTATACTACTACCTCGTCGTTCAAGTACCACCTGAACACAAAATGTACGGGAAAGCCGACAGCTTCTCTTGAAGATTTTGGTATCAACGGATCGTACAAGAAGCCAACCGCAATCGAAGTGCGCGAGCTCTGTGCCCTCTGGGTTTCTCAATGCGCGCGACCATTTTTAATCGTAGAGGATCCGCCGGTAAGTCATCTTTCCTTTCAGCCTTTCTATGCAGACTCATGAGCACTTGATAGTTCCTCTGTTTACTCGACCCCGAGGTTAGAAAAGTCATGCCAAAGCGTCGAACTGTAAGCCAGGATGTTAGAACGATTCAAAAGGCAGCGGAGAAATCTATAATAAAGCTTCTCAAGGTACGTTTGCGGTATTGCATACAGGCGTCCCTCACCGAAATGATATCTCTCGTAGAACTCCCCTGGGGTGCTTCACCTGGGGCTCGACCTGTGTTCGCTTCCGAACTCAATAGATATATTAGGTATTGTTGTGTTCCGACAGGTCGTGTCAGAAACACGCTCGCTGTCGATTGAGCGATTCGTCTTGCAATGTCTCAAGTATGTATACACATTGAAGCAGCTCATTTATTCTCACTTTTCTGGCAGCTTCGACAGCAAACACACTGGTGTCGAACTTGCGAAGGGGCTGTATGGAGTGCTTCGTAAATATGACATACATGATCGGGTATGTTCTCCCGACATGTTTGACATTATGGCACGAAACTAATACTGAACAGGTTTGGGGAATTGTTTGCGACAACGCGTCGAACAATGCTGCCATGATGGACCAGCTCGTGACGTATGGGATGCACCGGATGAATGGACCAGCGGCACGGAGCTTCTGCATGCTCCACGTTCTCAACCTCGCCGCTCAGGTACCGTACTTAGATGCTTCGGGGTAGACTCGTTGCTCACCTGTTCAATTAGGCTGCTTTGCAGCCGTTCCGCAAGGCACGCAAGGCGCTAGAAGAGGATCGCGAAAATGAAGAAGTTGACGAGGAAAGCGAGCAAGAGGATTTCGACTATGAACAAGCGGTGCGTAGCGTCTCGATCGAAATTCTACGGGCTTACCATTGGTGTTCAGAGTGACGACGAGGACGTTGACCCAAATGACGATGGAAGAGGGGCCTCGAGTATCCTCGATATTATCAACAAAGAAGACGAGGAAGACAGCGAAGATGACGACTCTTATGCCGAAATCCCACCTCTGGAACCCGGCACGCCCCAGTACACGGAAGCTGAGCGCGCATATAAGGTGGTTTTGAAGGTGAGTTTTGTTTCTCTATGCATATTATACGCTACTTACACGCAGTTTCTCAGTCGGCAAAATTCAGTAAAAAGATTCGATACTCGCGCCGTGCAAAGGCAGTATTTAAGGCTGCTTGTGTCAAAGAGCAGGTGGAAAAACCCCACAATGTACGACGCGACATGATCATTCGGTGGAACTCGAGTGAAATCATGCTTGAGGATGCTGACCGAACCTTCCCCGCCATGTAAGCCTGTCAAGTTCAGTGCCCTGTCCGTGCTAACCTCATACCAGACTCTCAACTCAAAACTCTCTTGCTGTTCCTTACTACCGACGTTTGAAGAAGGAGGATCGGAAATCCATTCAGGGTCTAGTTCGTATACTACAGGTGAGCTATCAAAAACCGTGTTCATGTATCCATGTGATTCACGGGTTTTCAGCCCTTACGCAATGTCACAGAAATTTTGTCTAAGGCCGGAGTTCCCCAGCTGTGCGACGTGATTGTCCACTACGACGCTTTGGGATTTGAGTACGACAGCATTTGCACCGATTCGACGTTGCCGCTGTGGCTTCGTCATGCTGCTCATCGAATCCACTTGAAGCTCAACAAACACTATGGTAAAACGGACGACTCGGAGCTGTATCGTATCGCGGTCTGTAAGTATTATTCCATTTACAAAATCTTTGTAACGCTCAGTAGATGTGAAAGTACTCCATCCCTCACTACGTGTTTGGTATCTCCGGTTTGCGGGGTGGAAGACCTCCTGGATCGAGACCGCCATTAAGATCGCCGAAGACGTGTGGAAGGATTACTATAAGCCGAAGGATGATGAAACCACTACATCGGCCAATTCCACAGGCTCACAGTTCGCCTATTCAGTTCGTATAAGTCTCCATTGTGTTAGTGCTGTAGCTGAGATCATATTTGGTAGTCTTACATGAACCGTATGTTTGGCGAAGATGGCGATTCGCAGGACGCCGAGTCGACTGAGTGCCCCATTGCTGATTTTGTCAACGGTACGTGTCACAAACCGAATAGTTTGGACTTACTAAATTGTTTACCAGGTACTCCTGTAAAGGACAAGAGTACCAAGCCTCATAGTCTCGTTAATCCAATTGCTTGGTGGCAAGGCCAACGTGTACTGGGCAACGAGTTTTCTGGATTGACACAAATGGCTTTAGATGTACTTAGTGCCCCCGGTAAGTTTGATTATTGAATAAATATATATATTGTAGCTAACATACAGCAAAGCAACGAGCGTCGACGTTGAACGCGCTTTCTCCTACGTCGGCTCTATAGTGAACAAGCGCCGGCACCGGTTGGCCCCATGCACATTGGAAGCTACGGCCACGCTCGGAGCCTGGTCGAAGGCCGGACTGGTCCAGCCTGGTACGCTAAAGCGAGCTACAGCTGCAGCAAAAGCGGCTAAGCAGTCTGGCGCGAGTTCTACGGCCCCGACGCACGCCGGGGATTAGGTGTTCAATCGGTGTTTTTCTATTTTTTTTTTCATTTTAACGACCACAACACGAGCCATTTAATGGCAGATTAAACTTCTTATATCATGTTCGTCTATGCATGTTTTGTAGTGTCCGCACGCTCAAATACATACGTTGCTCTCATCGCCCTCTGTCACGTGCACACGGGCTGATTTGTTGTGGCGCTAGGCGCCCGCTGGTCGCAGTCAACCGCCACATGCTGTGGGTAACTTGCTCATGTCAAACGCTAACCTCGGTGCCATTCTGGGTTGCAGACGCAATTTCAGTACCCAACCACGACTGCTCCCCGCTTGTTAGACTTACGAATGGCTGGCCTGTCATAAATCATCCACTCAGCACACCGTCTCGACGATCTCATGGACAACCGCTCTCTGATACCTCGACGAATCATTTCCTGCTATCCCTTGGCGACAATCGACCTATGTCCGCAGCCTCCGTTGTGCCGCCGTGTACAACCCCGTGCCGCTACAATATTACCATCAGTATTCTCACATGCACAGCAGTCTCGATTATACTTGTGCTTCTTGCCATCATGGCAGCCATCTGTCTCGTCCCAGTCGCCCGCGCCAACAACGACAACGACTTTGGAACCGTTATCGGTATCGACTTGGGCACAACTTATTCTCGCCTGGGTGTACACTGTGGCGGACGCGTCAAAATCATCGCCAACGACCAGGACAACCGTGTCACCCCTTGGGTTCAATTTGGTGACGATGGGCAATTGTGAGTCGCGTCAAATTTCATTAGGGCGTCTAGGAGCTAATTAAACTGTTTTCCTACAGGACCGAGGATGCCGCCAAGGCTGCCTTCCGCACTTCCCTGTCCCAGACTGTCTTCGACGCCAAGCGCCTCATTGGCCGCAAGTACGACAATGCCAAGGTCAAGCGCGATACGAAGCACTGGCCGTTTAAGATTGGCAACAAGGGCGAGAAGCCAATGATCTGGGTTAAGAACAAGTCGGAGCTCAAGGAGTTTGTACGTCATTTCTTTTATTTCTTTCTTTAATTCTACTCATTTGAATCGTCTAGACTCCTGAGGGAATCTCCGCCATGGTCCTGACCAAGACGAAGGAGACCGCCGAAGCCTACCTCGGCCACGCTGTCGTCACCGTTCCGGCCTACTTCAACAACGCTCAGCGTCAGGCCACCAAGGACGCCGGTACTATCGCCGGTCTCACTGTACTCCGTATCGTCAACGAGCCAACCGCCGCGGCGATCGCCTATGGTCTCGACAAAAAGGGTGGCGAGTCTCAGATCATCGTCTACGATCTCGGTGGAGGAACCTTCGATGTCTCGCTCCTGTCCATCGACAATGGTGTCTTTGAGGTCTTGGCGACTGCCGGTGATACCCATCTCGGTGGTGAAGATTTCGATAACCGTGTCATCGAGCACTTCGTTCGCGAGTACAAGAAGAAGACTGGTACCGACGTGTCCAAGAACCAGCGCGCCATGTCCAAGCTCAAGAAGGAAGTCGAAAAGGCCAAGCGCACTCTCTCGTCTCAGATGTCCACCAAACTCGAGATTGAGTCTTTCAAAAACGGCAACGACTTTTCCGAGACTTTGACCCGCGCCAAGTTCGAGGAGCTCAACATGGACCTGTTCCGCAAGACCATGAAGCCCGTCGAGCAGGTTCTCAAGGATTCCGGCGTCAAGAAGGAGGATGTCTCTGATGTACGTATAACTTTTGCCCTTTCTCTTTGATTCGTACTTATGATTTCTCCTAGATCATTCTTGTCGGTGGTTCGACCCGTATCCTCAAGGTCCAGCAGCTCATCAAGGAGTACTTTGGCAAGGAGCCGTCCAAGGGTATCAACCCTGACGAGGCTGTTGCCTATGGTGCTGCCATCCAGGGCGGTATCTTGTCCGGCGAGGAGGGTGTCGAAGATGTTGTCCTCATCGACGTCTGCCCGCTCACCATGGGTATCGAGACCACTGGTGGTGTCTTCACCAAACTCATCCCCCGCAACACTGTCGTCCCAACCAAGAAATCCCAAATCTTCTCAACTGCCGCCGGCAACCAGCCCACCGTCTTGATCCAGGTACGTTGCTGTCTTCGACATATGATTTTACTTGATGCTAATTCGATCACAGGTCTTTGAGGGTGAACGTTCGTTGACTAAGGACGACAACCTCCTCGGCAAGTTCGAGCTCTCGGGCATTCCTCAGATCGAGGTCACGTTCGAGATCGATGCCAATGGTATCTTGAAGGTCTCTGCCCACGACAAGGGAATGTGAGTCGCATTACTCTTGTTCTACGAATACATTTCTGATAATCTGTGACAGTGGCAAGGCCCAGTCTATCACGATCACCAACGAGAAGGGTCACCTTTCTCAAGAAGAGATCGACCGTATGGTTCGTGAGGCCGAGGGGTTTGCTGCCGAGGACGAGGCTCAGCGCAAGCGCATCGAGGCGCTCAACGGTCTCCAAAACTTTGTACGTCGCACTCTAATCTCGCCTTTCAACCGTCTGCTTACATTTGCCCATCTAGATCTGGGGTCTCAAATCCCAACTCGGTGACCAAGAGGGTCTCGGTGGCGAGATTGGCGACACCAACTGGCCCAAGGAGGATGGCCAGAGCGCGACGAGCGAGGACTTGGAGGAGAAGCTGCAACACCATTGCCTCGACCAAGAAGTCTCGGATCTTCTTGACTGCCGCTGATAACCGATGGTTCATGGGAGCTTGTGGTGGATCGTGGACCTGAAGTGGCGTGTATATGTATTTTTGGACGGTAATTGCGCGGTCAGATTGTTCTCGAATGTAACTAGGCATGAATGCGATACACTTTTTTTGTTGACATGGTCGTGCAAATAAAAATCGTGTGCACTAACTATACCTAAGCTGAGTACTTGTACTTCGATAGCTATACTAATTCATGATGTTAGTGCCTATGTTCTCGTGCTCTTACGTTCCCGCATTCCCGCGTTCCCGCGTTCCCGCTTCCCCCGCGTTCCCGGATACCCCGGGTACCCGCATCCCAGGGTACCCGGAGGGAAGGGGGAAAGCGAAACCGCCAGTACCCGGCGGGTTCCCCCAGAGACTTTTCACATTCTGGTTCCCTACCCTTTCCCGCAGGTGCCAGAACAGCGGGTAGGGAAAGGGTATTCCCAGGGTTACCCCCTTGGGGGTACCCGGGTGACATCACTAAGTTAGACTACAGCTTCTGAACAGCCGAACGCGCAAGGCCATTTCGGCCTTGTCGTTCTTGGCCTTGTTGTTCCTGGCTGGGCTGGTGGCAGTGCGGCAATGGCTGCATCAGATCGTCCAATAAGTGGCTGTGTTGGCCACACGTGGCCAAATTGGCCTGTTTTGAAACACGGGGCCTGTTTGCCAAGGCCAACAATAAGGCCATTTCCAGGCATGGTTCGGCCTAGCGGCCGTCTGGGACACCCTGAAAGGCAAAAGGCCTGTCGGGGGTTAGGTTACGGCCCTGACTTCCCACAGTGACTGTTTCCCCCTGCCAGGTAAGACAGGTATACAGTCCATACTGATACCGCCCATCCCTGAGTAGGACACACATATTTATGGGGGCCCTCAAGGTCGCTGAGTCAATTCGCAGTGTTAGATTTGTCTGAATTGGTGGCCTTGAGGCTGAACCCGAAGGTACGCATTTTTGCCATTATTCCTCTATAGTATTTTGCTCATATCTTTTTTTGTTGAATTTTCTGAGCAAATCCAAGCATACCATTGGAAAGCTGGCAATTTTCTGCATATATAGGAGCTATCAAATAACATTTGTGGTGGGTTTTCACCAAGTGCTCCCCCCCTGTTCACTTGCGCGCAGCGTCGGCTGGCCGATATCTCTCCCTACAGGCATCCGTTCTAGACGTGTAATACACCGTTCGAAAGCTCTCGTTTCTCTCTATCTAACGATGTAATCATATCTTGCATACAACCAATGTTACATATTGTATTCCCGCAAATTGCCGGATTCTCGCGAAATTGCCAATTATCGCAGATATATCGGCGTTCCGGCTGCAGGTGCAGGTGTGGGTGCGAGAATGGCCCAGGATGCGCTGATATCGGCGTGCGGGTGCCGATTTTTGGCAAAATTCTTGCTCGACATCCTTAGTTTTATCTATCACTCTCCCCGCCTTCCCTAACAAATGAGCCTCAAGATTGTTGCATTGCAAATCTGTTTGAGATGGACCTGCGGTGCAAGTCCAAACTTGATTCCTGTAACGAATGGGAACTAGTATGGTTCCTCAGACTTCCTCGTGCTCATGGTGCCCACATCAGCAAAAACCACCTGGGATCCCAACCCTTTAAAAGTGGTTTTGGAAAACAGGGTGTTGGCCAGAGGTGTTTTGACCTTCCCTGTGGATTTTAGCTGGTTTTGACCACCCCCCCAGGATCCCATGGAGTCAAAACCAGTTTGGATCTGGGGGGTGGATTTTGACCAGTCAAAACCCAGTCTGCTTACCATACTAGGAAATAATGTTGCCAAGACTTGCCTTTTTTGGAAGGTGCCCAAAAAGGAAGGGGGATCCTGGGAAAATAACAAAAATGTTATTATTTTCATTTCCTTTTTGGTAACTTCCAAAAAAAGGCAAGTCTTGGCAACATTATTTCCTAGTATGGTAAGCAGACTGAGTTTTGACTGGTCAAAATCCACCCCCCCAGATCCAAACTGGTTTTGACTCCATGGGATCCTGGGGGGGTGGTCAAAACCAGCTAAAATCCATGGGGAAGGTCAAAACACCTCTGGTCAACACCCTGTTTTCCAAAACCACTTTTAAAGGGTTGGGACCCCAGGTGGTTTTTGCTGATGTTCTACATACGCTGGAGGTTCTGTTTTTAGTTTCAGTTTTAGTATTGCTTTTAAGTGTTCTTGATGCTGATGTCGACACTTTCCAATGTCAATATTAGTTATAATACCTATTCTAATATACAAATTCTACCATACATGCAATTGGTTCACAGAGAGCAAACATCAGGGAAATGCAACCTTGGCTGCAGCCGAGGTGGATTTGTAGCTGACTTAAGCGCAGGGGCAGCCGGATGTGGCAATGTGGAAATTGGGCCAATCCACCACAGCCAGCTGAGACATTGTATTGGTATTGTTGCAGTTGGTGTGGCGCTTACAACCGGATACAGAATGGGGGCACCATGGTAGCCTCCTATTCAATAGTAGTTATGCATAGCTACGACAACTACGTATCGCATATAAGCGTGTCTATAGATCCCATAATCTTATTCATGTCCGCTCCTTCCATGTCCTACAAAACGTAGTCTAGCTCATGCGTGGTGACCAATATTAGTACACAGGAGTGAATAATCCATTTAAGGAATATAAGTTCTTGGTTTCGGGTGTCAGTTAGCTCAATGTATCGGGTTATTTTGTTTCGGAATTGGATTCGAAAGAGCTGTGCATAGGCAAGAGAGTGTCGCCAGTCTTGTACCATGAGATCAAAAAGCTTAAGAAGCTGCGCCACAAAAAGCCATTACCGCCGTGAGCAAGGACATGGTCGTACTGGGGATCTTGTTTTCGCCATGATCCCGTCGACCGTGCGAGATCTAACGAATCTCGGGAATCGACCGTGGGTGTGTATCCAATTGAGGCGAGATGATAGGGGTATACCTTTGCGTTAAATCATGACTAGGCGCAGCGGGGCATGGATACTCCTCAAGTAGGATAGATGCCCGGGGTCATGGAGGAAACGCAGCCTTTTAGGCCTTCGTACTTGGCCATTTCAGCTTGGGTGAATGCATTGAACACTGCCACAAGGCCTTTACTTCAAGTGACTCAGCGCACGATTGCCACCAAAGTTTTCCCTCACTCCCTCCACCATCACATCGCATGTGCAGCAACCACCCAATATATGGACTATCATAAGATGTGTTTTGCCCGTAAGTCATCTTGGACGCCAAAGATAGAGTGAGCGAGGTGGCTCAAAAATTATGGATTGCAGGGAGCCGCTATCGGTGAGTCCCCTTACGGAGCTTGGTAGAGCGGTAAGCTATCTAGCCGTCTCTCTTCTGTCTGCGTTTCATCTATTCAACCTATATCCAGGACATGTGATACTCTGTCGACGCTTTCGCTCATATGGCCACACATGCGCCGATAGGCTCTGGGCATATTCAACTGTAAGTTTTAACCACGTCCTTCAAGCGAATCGCCTGCTTAAATTACCTGTTTACGCTGGAGGACGACTAGCTGAGCAGAACTTCCTCTTTCGCTTCGCTGGCGAGTCGACCTACTCATCTCATACATTATACTCAAGGTAATCGACACGGTTTTCTCTAGGTGTATTTCGCAGAACGTCAAATCACTATTACTAAATAATACATACTCCATCGCTTCACACTACGGCTGGATCCGGTGATTGGCTGTCTAAGAGAGGTTTGTTGGTTATAATCACGCGACGCCTGTTAGCTTATTGCTGTTTCACATAAAGTTGGCGGAGCGCTTATTTTCAAAAAATACGCCTGATCAACAGTTCGGACCTCAAGATGAAAGTAGGATTAAAGCACGGTACTACCGCTGCCTGATATGGGGATACAAGCCACCACAAACACCCATTTAGCTAGTCTGTTTAGTTGATGTATGTACCCGCAACGGTGTACGATAGTGAGCAAGTTCAACTGCAATATCATATGTATCGATTACATGTATTTATGTCGAACCCAATAGAATACACCAGAGATAATGACAAGAAATTACAATTATTGGTCCCCCAGGGACCAGTCCTGCATCCAGTTACAGCCGCGGCTATAGCCAAGCTGCAGCTGATGTCACAGTTCCCACGCATCCGCCTTAGCACGCGCTGTGGATCCATGGCGCTTGCCACAACCCGAATTTGCTCAAGGTTTGTCTGAGACAGCCGGCTGAAATCTCACCCCAAGATTTTGGCAGTTTTTGCAGTTGTAACTGACTGGAGCCGTCCGGACCAGGTTTTTGCACTTCTCTGATGAACTTGTAGACAGCGACGTGCTGTGGACTGCACAAACATTTGAGAATTAACCAATGCATGTACCACGATTCACAGGACGTCCAACAACTCATTTATTGGGACTCTAGTCGTGTCCATGGATCAGTTTCAGTCCATCACAGGGACTTAGGGTGAGTACCGGAGCTTCCCACAGTGCCCCGAGCCAAACACCTAACTTTTGCCTTTCTTGTTGAGTTTACGTTTTCTTTGATTGAGTCGCAATTTTTGCAATCAAAAAGGCACAACCAGTTCATGGCACAGGATAACGTTTGACAATAAGTGGTCGCAAGTCTTCAGAAACACAACAAGTGATGCATCGAAACAGCAATGAACCGAGCTACGAATTCGCAATAGCGCTACGAACATCTAAAGCAGTACACCCTGAGCGACCAGAGGATGTCCCTTAGGACACACAGCTACTATGCTTTCCAGTTGAGCCGACGGAATCGCAGATGGATACGCCCGCCGTTTAAGTCGGGTATGTGTTACTTGCTCGTAGGCGTATGCATACCCCACAAGGTCAAATTCACTGTACGCGGTGCCCAAGAATGACAATCCAAAGGGAACACCCTGAGAGCCCATTAAGCGCAAATCAGAGTGGAGTGGGTGCTACATACCGGCGCCGGAAACACCGTATGGTCGCCAGCATTGGGGAAAGCTCCGGTTGTCCCGAGGACCGTGTCATCTGGGTGGAATCCAAGAGGAACTGAAGACATGTCAGTGATAGGCCCGTCTGTCACAACGCGAGAATCAGTAATGACCTGTTACGATCGGGTACCCGGCGATGGCCGCAATGTTCGTAGTAAGTCCTAGATAGGAATGGTTCCTTAGCTCTCTTCGCTTGCAGTGTTTCACGGACTGCAAACCGTTGCTTGGTAAAATGAGCGCGTCCAAGTCATACTCCAACAGCGCAGCGTCTATTCCCTCTTCCCGACCCAGCCTAAATTTATCCTCCAATGCGGTAAAATATGTCGAATTGTATCCATGAGTTTCCTGGGACTCGAGCAGGCTGTCTCACAAGTGTTAAACGAGTTGATGCGGTAGTGGCGTACTCACACCGATTGACCCTGATAACTCCCAGGTCGTTCTAGATCAGGGTGGTCCCGGTTGTAATTAATAATGTCCTCCAGGTTGGTTACATTCGTGGGAATCGATATCAAACTCTTCAAATATCGATTCAAATCGATCTGCAATGACTGCAATCAACAGCTGACATACGTGTTCATGTTCATACCTACCTTGAAGTCGATTTTGAAGAATGGCAACTCAATATCCCAGATGAAGCGAGGTGCTTTAGTTGCACTCGGTAAATAAACGTGGTCGACAACAATACCACCAAGTGAGCGGATTGTATCAAGAGCTTTGTCAAATTCGATGTTGATGCTCGGATGGTTACCAGTGAAGAAGTCGTTCATGAAGACTGCACGTGGCACACCAATGCGTTTTCCTTTAAGAGCGCCGAGCTTCAGAGCACGCGTGTAATCAGGAATCGAATGTGGGGCGGTTTTCGTGTAGTTATCACTGGGGTCATACCCTGCGATTACTGAAAGGATAATCGCTGCGTCGGTTACACTCCTAGTCATTGGCCCAACCGTGTCTTGCCTGTATGTCACTGGTATCACTGTACGAGGATGAAATAAATACGAAGGAGAATCACCTCAAACCCGACGTACCTCCGGTCCTGGAAGTCAGCCCAACGGTGGGCTTGATCCCGACCAAATTATTATAGCTCGACGGGCAGATGATGCTGCCGTCGGTCTCAGTGCCCAACGAACCCGCTGCCAACCCGACCGCGGTCGCAACGCCACTTCCCGCCGAGGAACCACAAGGATCCGCCCTTGGGTAATACGGATTCGTAGCTTGGCCCCCTCTCCCGGACCATCCAGAATCTAAACCAAAGTCTCGAAAGTAAGACCATTCGGACTTGCATATGTGGATGAACTAGCGACGCTCTGCAATACGTTCCAACATACCAAATTGGTCTTCCCTAGTATGATAGCTCCGGCCTTCCGCAGTTTCTTAACAACGGTTGCGTCTCCTGGCACGACAGACCCTAAAAGAGCGTAGGATCCAGCGGTCGTATTCATTCCTGCAGGAAGAATGGCACTCTTATCATTCCTCAATGCTCGAACAAGGAAATTTATGCGTACCCTCATCAGCTGAAGTGGCGATATTATCCTTAACAAGTATCGGTATTCCATGCAAAGCTGAACGTTTATTTCCACTCATACGTTCAATATCCAATGCAGCGGCGCGTTCCAAAGCACGAGGATTTACTTCTAACACTGCTCGAAGGCCAGCACCATTGACATTAACCTGGTCAATGCGCTTCAGGTACGCCTGTGTAAATTTATGTTCTCATCCACATTGACAATATCAGTGTAATCCAGAACATACCGTGACCAAGTCGACACTCGTGAAATCACCCCTGTCTAGGCCTTCTTCCAGGTCGCGTATGGAAGCTTCGTACAAATCAGGGAACCGAGCTGACTGCAGACACGTCGGGGACGACCCGTCAACTACAGGTAGTCCGGAGCTAACGACTGAAAAGAAGAAAAACCCAAGAGCCAAATATTTCATACTTGGAGCTTGTATGGTTGGTATGCGGAGGTGGAACTTTGCTGGGTTTTTATCCCCAACAAGCCCGTTGGTGGGGGTTAAACAAACCGCGGATTGATTTTCCAATCCTTGCCACATCATCATCATGTGGAAAAATCTCGTGGAACGACCAAATTCCGCTCAACCAGTACCCGACCCCAAAAATTCAATCTATCATAGAAGCCGTCTTAACATACGGGCTAGAGCGGTGTTGCTCTCCCCTAGGCGGCTGGGCACCTGCGATCCCTCGATGCCACAATAGTGTCGGCTGAACGCCTGTTTGGGGTCGGCGACCGAATGTTGCTGTGCCCGCGGGCTATGTAAGCAGGATTCAAGAGAAAGATGACCTGGTTGCCAGCATCCTGTTGTAAAGTGCGGTGCATGCAGATCCATCACCCACGTGACCGTCTCACTAGTGAAGCGACCAAGTTTGGCACAGATCTCAAAGATAACTTGATTTAGTAGAAATATGGTCAGTAGGAACCCAAAATCACACCCCCGAGATTGATCACAGAGGTTTCTGGGTCGTTTGAAGAAGGTTGACGCGTCGAACATTCGCCGGCAAGGTGTGCGCAAGCGAGTTTAGGAATTTGAAAATGAGGATAATCGACCGAATTTGCATGGTGGAACATGCTCGGGAGTGTCCGAGGTCATTGTAGGTCACATCATCTATTGAATTCTGCGCATATATGCTACGCAATTATACATTTCTGTTCTCAGGACTTTCACGATGGCGCTTGAATGTCTTGCGTGCCCACTTGGCAACCTCCGTTCCATCCATCCCCGCAGCATACTGCCCAATGAAGCGACGGGAGCGCTGCGCATGACTGATTGTACATTTGTTAGATGAAAAATAGAACATTTCTCACGAATGAATTACCGTCGAATCGAGTCTAATTTGACTTCGCCCAGTGCTCGTTCCACATTTTCTTGTAACTCGGCAATAGAACTTGATTCGGGGTATCCTCTGTACTTATACTTTGCGTACCCCCAGAGCTGTTCGATAGGATTAAGCTCGCAATGGAACTAAAGCTTGGTCTTTTATCTGCGTCTTATGCAAGATTTTTTTCTACACCATAGTTACTAGTTTTTAGGGGTACAAATACGAACCATTGGAATGTACATACACTTACGGACAAAAGAATTGAGCCACCCCATGTTTCTATTCTATACTACATATATGCAACTCTCGAAAAACCTCTCGTGTACATACATTATGCAGCATATGGTAGTACTTCTTACACCAAGAACTGGGACTGTACTCGAAGAAACGGATGTGCTACGTTGAAAAAAGCTAGGGGGTACGATGGGCAAAAATGCAGCGCGCTGGGATCGCATCCAGCGACACGTTGAAAGGCGCGAGGGTGCAGCTACAGACAGTAGATATCGATCGCACTTTAGATCGTCTGAAATGAATGAGCCGTTGCCGAGATATAGCCTCCACAAAATCGACGATTTCATCGCAGTTTGGCCAAACAAGCACAATTCTGGTGAAATCGTCGATTTTGTGGAGGCTATATCTCGGTAACGGCTCATTCATTTCAGACGATCTAAAGTGCGATCGATATCTACTGTCTGTAGCTACACCCTCGCGCCTTTCAACATGTCGCTGGATGCGATCCCAGCGCGCTGCATTTTTGCCCATCGTACCCCCCTAGCTTTTTTCAACGTAGCACATCCGTTTCTTCGAGTACAGTCCCAGTTCTTGGTGTAAGAAGTACTACCATATGCTGCATAATGTATGTACTAGCGCCGACGAAAAGTGTGAGAACGGGTAACGTGACCAACCCCTGTTTTGAGCGATGTTTCAACGCCTGCTCACCAGCTGTTCTATGTGTGTACGTTTTCTCAACATCAAAATATTCTTATAGGTCCGTTATATGCGTGAGAGCGACCGCCGCCAAATCGGGACGCTTTATGACGATCTACAGGTGATGCAATATCGTGCCAGTTCAGACGATATCTCTGAGTGTATCTCAACGTCCGTCCAGATAAGTGGGATGGTGTCTTTCTATGGAATTCTTGTGCGTTCAAAGAAGCAATAGCCGATGCCCATTCAGTTTTACTTCAGCTGCTCAGGGAGATTCAAAGTGACTATGTTGGGTTTTGATCTGCCCTAACTACGACTATGCTACATAATGCATGGACTAAGAGCCATAGAGCCCCGATGTATCTGAGTTAGAAAGCTAAAGTCATATAGAACTCTCGGCCATACTTAGTTGAGCTCTCGGATAATGTCAAGGGTATTTCATTGGGTCATTTGCAGCGGGCTTGCGTAATAACTGATACTGCATGCCGCTTTACCAGGCGTGTTAGCGTCCTTTCATGGAGCAGAAGTTTCGTAGAGATATAATTCATGACGGGCAGCTCTCAAACACAGAAATCATCCGATTTAGATTGACGAGTGTTGAGATACACTTAAAGATATCGTCTGAACTGGCACGATATTGCATCACCTGTAGATCGTCATAAAGCGTCCCGATTTGGCGGCGGTCGCTCTCACGCATATAACGGACCTATAAGACTATTTTGATGTTGAGAAAACGTACACACATAGAACAGCTGGTGAGCAGGCGTTGAAACATCGCTCAAAACAGGGGTTGGTCACGTTACCCGTTCTCACACTTTTCGTCGGCGCTAGTACACGAGAGGTTTTTCGAGAGTTGCATGCAGTGGAACTTGAGCATCCGTATATCGAGAATCCGTATAAAAGCGCCAGAAACCTAGCATCCGCTTTTCCCGGTTGAAATTGCAAATTGTCCCAGTTACATGAGTAATCTTCATAATCATCTTACAAACCAAATGGCTTGAATCGTAAGCACGCCCGAAAGACCTTCGGCTCAAAGGGTATATAAGACTATATGCGCCTCCTACGTGTGCTTAAACATACTCTTTCACCCCCTATGGCTTCTGTGGCAAAACAACGACGCCGTTGTGGCCCACGACCAGTCCGACAGCTTTCCTCCACAACCAATCCAAAGCCCTCTCCTCGGCGGAAATGCCTAACCTTTTACGATAAAGTTAACATCCTGGACTACTGCCATTCAAATCCTCATCTCAAACAGTCCGACATCGCTCAGCATTTTCAGGCCCAGTTTCCCAAAATCACTCAAGCTACAATCTCACGATATCTCTCTCAGGAAGAGGAGATTCGACGCTATGTCGACAAATATCCTGAGCGCCTGGGCTATGCACGGCCTATACACGTAGCTCAGCCTGTAGTCGAGCATGCAATATCGGAATGGGTAAACCAGAATCTGAGCCATGGTCGAGTGCATTTATCGGGGAGGATGATTTGTCAGAAGGCACGTCAATTTTCTGATGATTTAGTTCCTCCTGATGGTCAGCACCGTAGTATCAAGTTCTCTTCGGGATGGTTGAATTCATTTAAGGAGCGTATGGGTCTTCACCGTGTTTGGTACCATGGCGAGGCTGCCTCCGCTCCTCTGGATCACATTGAGCCCGAAGTACAACGTCTAAACGGGATTGTTGGTCAGTTTGATTTGGATGATGTCTATGACTTCGATGAGACTGCCTTATATTTTTGTGCAGCTCCCGATAACGGCCTGTCAAATCGCCTCATGTCGGGTGTCAAGATGGATATGGCCCGTTTGACTTTCGGGCTATGTACAAATGTTAAAGGAACAGACAAACGTCCTCCGTTTGTGCTTGGCAAGGTGCACAAGCCCCGATGCTTCAAGGGACGCACCGGACCTCAGTTGGGCTTCGATTATGACAATAACTCGTCCGGTTGGATGAATGAAATCATGTGAAATCGGTCCGTATTTATACTAATTGCACTTAGGGGGTTTTCTAACACGTTATACTATGTGTAGGTGGCTTGCAAAGTTCGACGCAGACATGCGACGCCAAAATCGGCATGTCTTGCTGTTATGCGACAACGCCTCTTCGCACAAGAAGCCGAAGCCTGGCCAATATCCAAATGTGCGCGTTGAATTCTTAGCTCCAAGACTCACAGCATTCATCCAACCGTTGGATGCGGGGATCATTCGATGCTTCAAGGCACACTACAGACGGTTGCAAGTACAGCGCGCCATTAATCGTCCCGAGCTCGGGGAGTCCAAAATCTATCATGTCAACGTACTTGAAGGTCTGCAGATGGCTTACGAAGCATGGAGTTTGGTTTCGCCCGCCACTATCGTAAACTGTTGGTGTCATACTGGCATTTGCCCGCCAGGTTCTCTGTCTCCAGAAGGCCTGAATGCGCCCGATTCACAAGACGCCAGTTTAATATCGAGCCTACAGGTCGCGCTTGACCAGGTCTCTCCAACAAATCCAGCTTCGGCGTGTCGGTTTGTCGATTTGGACGAGAGCGTTCCAACCGAAGCCGCACCATCTGAAGAACTCATCGTCGTATAGCTCAGCTAGGAGCTCATAATCTCGAGGGAAGGTTAATCGGATCGCTTTTTACTTTGTTCTTTCGATTTCATACTTTTTCGTTAATTTTAATCGTATTTTACAAGGATTTCGATTGGTTGCTAACTGTCACGTGAACGCTTCTGTGCGATGTTTGTACATATTGTGCGGGAGATGAGAATCCGTATACTTGTCCAATTTGCAATTTCCCATCTGTATACGGATGCTCACGTTTCACTGTATATGTAGTATAGAATAGAAACATGGGGTGGCTGAATTCTTTTGTCCGTAAGTGTACACAGTAACTGTTAGGCTTGTTCATTGGCCACGTGAACGGGAAATACACTGGAAGTGGAGCTTTGAATTTCAACTGACATTGTCCATAACAAGTTAGACACCACGTGCTTGACATTAACACGGCTGACATGTTAGTCAGTCAATCAAAGTTAATGTCGGCCGACAACACTGCTTTAATCAGCTGAATAATGAAGCACGTGATACTATCTCTCGTGCATGCGATGCATTCATGCATTGCACTCTCTCAGCCAATCCCCGAATATCTAGCTAGCGTACACTAGGTCGAACTGTCCAACGATGCTTTTGAGCACTCACTAGACCCGAAATAGCACGGACTACCGGCGCTACCGGCATCTAGTCAGCGCTCAGAAGCATCGTTAGATCACGTGCTAGCTAGATATTCGGGGATTGGCTGAGCGCGGCTCCGGCGGATTTGGCAGTGACCATTTCACCGCCGAACACTTGTTCTATTTATGTCGCTCGAAGGACTCGATAAGCCAACACATATTTAGCGATATCAACCTTATATCGGTGTTTTCTTGGCGAAAAGTGATTCACTACAATTTACAACAAATTTTACACGTTTTTGATTCAATTTATTCAATCCAGTCATTTCAAAAGATTTCATAGCTGCATTGATATAGCCGTCACCGACCTGTCTAAATCAGTGTCGCTCAACCTTGAAGTGTTCTGGCCGACTCACATGTCAACCTTGATGATAACACCTTTAGTTATGTAGCAATGATAGGGTGAGGATAGTCGCCGCCGTACTCCCCCCCGATCCTTTCCAATTCTTCCTCTGTCGGCTCTAGGTCACTAGTCCGCAACATGATGGCGGCAATTGGTCCTGCCTGGCCCATCCGGAGAGCAAACCGTTCTCGGTCTGTCAACCCAACGACTCCGTTCAACATCGCTTGCCGGGCCTCGGTGCCGGAGTTATACCGTTCCTTCAAGTTGGGATCGAGCGAAAGATCGATCATAAACTTCTTCATGGCGGATGATGCACGAAGTGATTTGTACGTTTCCGGAATCACGTGATGAGATAGCCTGTCCTGAGCTTCCTGGAGATAATCACCGTAATTGGTAATTGTGATAGGGCGCGAGCCTCCCACGGTGTCCTGCAGCTCGACAAAGCTACTCAGGTAGCGCAAAGCGATGTCAGGCACCGCGGAGGGTGAATCAGCGGCTTCTGGTGAATGTCGGGGTGGAATATAAAGCGCCGAGGTGGGACGAATCCAGTGGGACAGAGTATCAACACGGAGCTCATCTAAACTGTACGCAACCATCGCAGTGGATGATGGAGGGAGATTTTCGCCCAGGTAGTGGAGTACCCGGTGATCTCTACCATACGTGTCTTCGAGAATATCGATCAGCACCGGAAGCCAGGTACGGTCCTATAAGTCACAAGTCAATCGAATGGGATATAATCGTATATTTGAGCTACCTCGCGTTCGCCAACGTTACCGATGTTGAGAACGATGTTATGCACTGTGGGATTCAAGTGTCTACGATGAACCACGAGCTCAGTAGCCTCGCACGTGTCACATCCATGGGAGGCTGGATCGATCTCGAGGCTCGCAAACATGCAAGCCTCAACCGAAATACCTGGAAGCATCTTTGTTGCGTATCCTTCTTGCCTGGCAACTGCAAGTGCCCGGTGGGCGGGAGATGCTGTGATTCCAGGGTGTCCGAATATGAGGGCAACAACATTGTGGCCTCCTCGAACTTCTTGAAGAATAGCCTGCAGCAATTCTGAGCGCAATTTTACCCGCATACACCTTATATTTAGTACATACTTCGGACATATCAAGATGTGCTTCATAACGGTTCAAACTTTGATTGTAATACTGTGCCAAGTCAATTGTGCGGAGATTGTTCTCTTGAACATAGGCCTGAATAACTGGGTCGAAGGTAAGATAAAAAACACGCTCAGCTGCTTTCAGGTACGTGATGGTCTCGAGAGTGAAGTGTGCCACGCTGATTATGCCGGTCCCTCCAACGATCAAGGAACCTGTCTTATCTCTGGGGGTAGGGCCAGTCGGCATAGATGTCATATTCTCAGAATTAGTGTGAGGGAACGAGCGATTGTTGTGGAGAGGATATCATAGATAGCTTTATATATGCATTCGAGAGACGCCATTCCTCTCGGTTCGAACCTTCCAGTTGAGTCTCCACGCTGAGACTTCGACCGATGCATGGACCAGCCACTTTGCGCCGGTTACAAAGGAGGTGAACCCCAGAACTAGCTTGATCCCCTAAGATCAAGGAAGCCGTGGTAGCGTAGACATGATGCTGACGATAAGCCGAGCGCACTAACCTGCTACGTTGGAGTGCGCTTCTACGTGGATGTCTTCTCGGCCGAGTGGCCTGTCAATCCACCAAGTTTTGGAACGTCCAAAACACTGGATCGCATACTCTAAAGGGATTTAGCGAGCACCAACGTTGAGGGTTAGTAGTACATAGCATGTACAAGTCGCTTTATTGAACCAACGCTCGGCCGACGGGGAATAGATTGACAGTCCACCATGCAACAGTGTACGTTCTTGGACGGGTCCTTCCACCGGGATCACTCCTTGCATCACTTCATGTAAAAATTTCCAAGCATGAAGCCAAATGCGTCCAGTTTATACTCGAGTATGCAGGGGGCGCTCACGTATATTTTGTATTTTCTTTAGGTATCTAGGATTTTCTATGACCTCAACGGGTGCTCCGTTTGCTCGATCATGACCAGTACGCGCTGGACCTCGATTTGCCTCACGGGATCATCCAAACAAATCTCGCCGCCCCAGAGGATCTGAGCAAAACACACTGTGGCGCTTCTTGACAAAATTAACCATTCCCAGACAAAAGCAAACTTGCTACTTAGGGCTAGTTGGAATCCTAGTTCTACTTAAGCGGAAAGAAACATTGACGCCCTAGCAGCCCAGATTAGCACGCGCTACCGGACTTACCCAGCTGACCTTAAACCAGCGCTCAAAGTAGCTCCCAGCGTGCGGACGCCCACAGCATGGACTTAGTCGCCCAGGAACGCCAACATATTAGGGAGCTTGGGCTTAGCGCCAATCTCGCAAATCGGCGTTGTCAGCAGTAACAATTTGGTGATTTGATAGTGACAATTTAGTCCTCACCATCGAATATGGGATTGGATGGGTTAATGTTTTCGCGAATCGTAGATAGCTATGACATAAATGTGCTGACAAGTTTCTGTACCGAAATATGATGCTTTGAGCGAGGAATGGGTTGGTTCGTGGCAGCAAAAAGTTAGCGACATTGTCACTAAGCGCCCACGAGTCACTCTTTCTCGTCGTTGCCACCACTTCGTCGGCTGCCACCATGTCAGAATCGTCATTAGAATACGACATCGACAATGATATGAACAATATGCTTGGTGAACTACCTCTGTCTCCCCTGATTTTCGCTCCTTGGGGCCTCGCCGTTGCAGTTTGCAGTTTGTACAACTTTTGTCGATTTCGGCGCCGGATATCCTTGCTCCCTCTCTCAATTATTCCACCAGCGACACGCTGGAACTTGCTTTACATGATTCAGCTCGTCGGAACGACACATTCGGGCCGTCAATACCACGACATTCCAGCTTATCCAGTGGAACCTGGCCTAGTTCACGAAGTCTCACTTGAAGAAATGAGTGATTATCCAGAGTATTTTAAATAGTGCATTATATACAAACAGTTATCACATCAATGATTGGGGTTTAAAATAACGCTCACTGAAATCAGCAAATGTACTGCTGATTTGCTCTCTTGCAATCGCCAGGCCAAGTATAGCTTATGTGTTATCCCGAGTTGCTCGCATTCGCTCATGTTGAAAGACTTCAGCATGCTGAGCACTCATCCCCTCAGCGCGATCAATCGCAGCGGAGACCCCGCTTACCAAATTTGGAATGGAGGGGACAGAACGAGCCCCCGTCAACGGTGCCGACATTGCGCGGCCTGGTGCTTGTAACGCTTCAGGGCCATGAGGAGTAGGAGGGGAAAGAGCAGGAGTTGATTCACGGGCCGGCAGATCTAGAACTGCATTATGTCGAGTATGAGCTCCGAGCACCTCTTGCCGATGTATACTCGAGAGGGGCTCGAAGGTGAAGCTGACACGAGGCTTCACAGGCTGCTTCTGAGGTGTGTCATCGCCAGGGCCCTGCGTCTCTTCTTCAGTACGTTCTGGCGGCGCTCGAGAGGATACAGAGGCTGTATTTTCGAGTGGAACGAGTCTGCCTCTTAGTTTTAGTCATGGTACAGAGGATGGGCGTGAGCAAACGGGCGAATCACCCCTGATAGTGACAATTTGAAACTGCCCAAGGTACAATTTGATTGAGCACAATGGCGCTAAGCCCAAGCTCTCTATTACGCGTCTTACGGCTCCGGCCTTCTGCCTTGCTCCTTCTATCATTGCTAGGCGTACGCGTGCTCGTCCCTTATGATAAATGTTCTGTATCGCGCGCACCTACCACTCCGCTCTGACAGCACATCAGGTTGGCCACCCGACCCGTGGGCTATCCCTCGCCTCTCTGGTCCCACGGTGGTTCCATATATTGGTGAGCAATACAAATGTCTTCATACACTGCCACAAAACTACTAGCCAACAAGCGACCTCGTTCTGGTTCGCTCAGTTAATTCCCGAATATTTAGCTAGCAGGTGATAATGCCCCACTGTCTAACCATGCTTCTGAGCGTCAATTACATATCGGTAGCGCTGGTAGTGTGTGCTGCTTTGGATCTAGTGATTGCTCAAAAGCATCATTAGACAGCTAGAGCTAGTGTATGCTAGCTACACTGTACGCCCGTTTCATGTGCAAAATTCACATTGTGACCAGAAAAAATCACAATCCCAAGCATGGGTTTGGTTTTTATACATTGCGTCGGATTCAGGTATTGAAGTTCAAAGTGAGTAAATAGTAGTGCCCATACTTTTTACCTTCCACTGGATATCGCCAAAATGTGAAAATTCCTAGCTATGTTAGTGGCCCCATATCAGAGCTATATATTCTGTAATTCCGTCGCATGCTGGCGCTTTTACTCTGCATGGCCACGATTCGCCCATCCGGAATTTTCAGAAAAAACAGTTCCCAGGTGGGCTTCGCGTTTCCACCTTGAGCGACTTGTGACCCCTCTAGTAAAGGTCTCCATCTCTTCCTGGCTGTTATAGACTCCACGTACGATGTAGCTAATCTGTAGCTGCGAAGCAACCAGTAAAAAAGAGCAAAGAACTCGCTCGAAGCTCGTTTTTCAACCTTCACCTAAAGCGATATGGCTGATACCAATCCGCATTGTGCTTGAAATCAGTTTAACGTGCTTATTTGTCCAGAGAGCTCCAAACAGTAGAGGTATGGCCGATTCTTCCTAGCTGGCGATGAGCAAAGTGACAAAATTTTCGGCGCTTGCGAAAAGTACTTTTGCAAACGGTAATAAGGTGTCTACTGCATCCCGTGCTGGCCGAGCCCTCACGAGGTCTTATGAGCGCTCGAGAACGAGACTTTCATTGAGGCGCCCTCAACCAGCTCGACGAGCTCTTGAGCCCCCAGTACAAGCCGTGGCTCGTTTTCCTGATGATATCACACATTTCTCGGAATTCTGATCATCAGGAAAACATGCCCACACTCACCAGGGCTTAAGAGAGTCTTGATGCTGTCGAGGATGCAGAAATGAAAACTGCAATCCTTAGCGGCCTCGGACACTGCTAAGAACTCAACGGCATGAGGTGAGATCGATTCCAACTGTCAGCAAGTGGGGACTGACTCCTCGGTAATTGCCAGCTAGGTTAGTGCCTGGACATTGAGCGGATATACACGCTACGCACGTCTAGGCAACTGAATCGAACCAACACTGCTTCAAACAAAGCAGTGCGGAGTGGATTGGGTATGCATCGCTATGATACTATCTTGGCCAGTGGCAGGCTGCCGCTGGGCTGTAACCATGCTGTACAACTCACTTGCACAGACTATACACGTTAGACACTTCGGGCTAGGGTCTATTTGGACCAACAAAAGTGACACTAAGAGCTGTCAGGGGCGGCTCCACAAGGCTCCTAAGTTTTGCTTTGCTATGACACAAACGACCGCAGCTAGCGCTCTAACTCAGCCTTGGTCGCTCTTGGCCGGACATGCCGATATATGCGAGCTACATGCACCGAGCCCAGCTTTCGCGGTGTTGCTGGGGGAGTTGGTCCGCTGCAGGCGGACCGACGAGTGGCCGGGCTGCCCAGAGTGCGACCGTGGGGATCGCCCTCACAAACGCATTCTGGGCGGCACTGGGCTCGGTTTTATATCAAATAATTCAAGGGATCAACGCATATAGACTTATTTTGAATGAGGGCGGGCGGTGGGCTAAAAAGAACATGAGGGCACACACACACGCGCACCTCGTCGTGGGTCTCTGTACGAGGCCAGGGGTCCCCTGGAGCTGTCCGGCCCGCTCTTCTTTCGGCTGAGTATTCACGATGCTCTCTCCGCAGGCTTCGTCCCATCGCGCCACAATGGCCTATGCTTGTGCCGATTTGGCTCTAGCCTGAAGTGTTATGGCGCCGCATATCACCAGCATATCACCAGCATAAGATAGGAGCTATTCGAGTTGATTGTCGCTATGGAACTGACCAGAGACGATAGACATACAGCATGAAAGTAGCATGTATGCGTTTTCTATGTACTGACAGCACCGTTCAGAGCTGTTACGCGAGGTATTTCCTCCGCCTTCAGTCCGGTTTTTGATGTGCTTTGCTTATTGTTTCCTGTCTTTCCCCTCCTGTTACATTGTCTTGATCGATTTGTCGCCTTTCTTTTTCTGTCTCTCTTCTCTCTTTCACTTGTGGCCCGACCTTGTGTCCGTGTAGCGCGTTAAATGCATTTATAGAAAAAATGGGCTGTCACGCCAGGCTCGAGTACCCAGTTATTACAAACTGATTCGAGATCGCCTTCGACCAAAAACGCGCTTACAGGGATGCTCACAACAGCAACGTTGATAAACATATGTTACTATCCAAACCATACAAAGCCCGCCCTACTAATTACTGCCCTTTCATCAGCTAGCTGTAGCATCAGCCGGAGATTTCACGGAATTATTATGCATGGCTCCGTAATGCATTTGGCTTGTCTAGGAGAGGCCAAACAAGTACTGTTGATGTCTGAGATTTTACTGTAGCAAAGCACTTGTGAGTATCAGGGACGATGCGAGTCGTGCCCGATAGCTGTCATATCTGGGTAACGTGAGTACTGCTGGATTTCCCAGGGGTACTTCGACTTATATGGAGATGATATATGGTGCCCCCCTCTGTGATCTAGGACTTTGCCGATCCCATGCAAGCGTGGCAGCAGTACTCTTGCGATTCTCACATGATTTCACTGTTGGAGGTCGAACCAGAGTGGCTGAAGTTGTGGTCATGATATATTCATTTGCTAAATCATTCTACACGCGATTTGTCTGCAATACGGAACAAATGTTGCCGGTTGGCTCATGCGTTACGTGGTACCGGCTGGCTGCCTCAATCAAGGCACTTGGGATTCAGCCAAAAACCAGCATGCTAACTTCAATGGATCTTCTCCGTGGAGCATTTTCATGACAATTTGGGTCGCGAAAAGACGAGTGTAAACAGAAATTGGCAGTTCCGTCAGTCTTGTTGTCATAGAACTTCATCAAGAGTACTTCGGACGGCTCCTGAAAACGAATTGGTTTATCATGTGGCAGTATTCTGGATACAATGAGCTCACTTGGTGTCTGAGGAAGTACCACGAGTGTTTCGTACTGAACCGAGACAAGAAAATGTCAAATTCGTCGTCAACCGTAATTCCACGTTGAATGGTAAGCGGGAAGAGAGCAGAAAGCTCGGTAGTCCTCCAGTCTGCCACTGCCAGGGGCTCATGATGTACGGTGTGTTCAATAGGCCGCCATGCGTTGATGAACCGGACCCTTCCTTGCAACAGACGCTCACTCTCTTCGCCCAAGTATTTTTTAACTTCCTCAATCACGGAGTCGGGCGTCCGGTCCGTGTGCACAATAAACTGGCGTTTCCATATGCAAGTCAGTACACTCTAAGGGCCGTCGATGGTTAATTTGCCTACCGCAGGTTCCTGTTCGCGCGGAATGTTAGTGCTTTGAGGATCGCTGTCGTCGTACCCTTGCCTGGATCACCGCTCAGCATGTCGCGTCGGGTACAGATATAATAGCTTGCCTGATTCGATGTGTGATGATATGCACTGAGTGCGCGCCGGTATGTTCCATCACAAGCTGTCTCATCTCTTCGTAGTAATTTTCCCTGATTGAGAGGTCGTCGCCGAAACTTTCGGCTGTCGGGTGGACGATGAACTCGAAGCCGTTCGTATCGAGTGAGAAGTGCCCTTCACGCCCTCGCAAGTCCTGAATCCGGACCTTCTGTGTGTTGGCCAGGTAATTAGATCGCCTGAGCAACTTTCCAGAGCTCGAAAATGTTGGTCGGTGGATTGTTGCACCTTGTGGGTTAGGAAGTGAATAGGTCAAGGCTGCTTGAATCTCGCGAGCAACGCAAGGATAGGAGCTGGGCGTCGACATCTGGACGATCTTTGTCGCAGTCTACTCAACCGATTGACACCCAGGTGGGGGTTGGGGAATTGACGAACCCGACGCAACTCAGGACACTGAGCCGGTAGCAAGTCTACCGTGAACAAGCGGCTCTACCAAGTAGCACGCCCTAAAACCGCGCATTGCTAATCCGATACTTGCTGGTTGTGGTTGCATGGAGAGACGCCCATCTTGATCTACCGGGGCAGTGCGCCGTGATCTACGCAGTGATGAACCACACAAACTTTGCAAGCATGCGGCTTGCTTCACTATTGGAATCTGATCGCCTGGTGGCTATATACGTGCGAAATTTAGAGAATGGATCAAGAACTTTGGAGCGATCATGCTCGGGGGACCCATGAGGCGCGCTGGTGTAAGAGCTTTCTCAGCCAAAAGCTGAAAGTCTAGCTAACACGAAGTCACTCCGAACGTCTAACTAAGCTTTTTAGCGCTCGCTAGATCACTGGTAGCACGGGCTACCGGCGCTACCAGGATCTAGTTGGCGCTAAAAAGCTTATTTAAATAGGAAGGCCATAGTGGGTGCTACTAAGATTTTCGGCTTTTTGCTGAGATTACCCCAAATGCTCACTTCTGTTGCGGCCATCACCCTGATCGTGGTGCACTGAGCGCTTGATCAAAGTCGCTCAAACGTAGATCACAGCGGGCAGTTTTTGAAAATCAAGACCGCTTCTTTCCATGGAACCATGTGAGTGGATTTCAGCCGGGCGAGTGTTGACGAACCAAAGAGGTTTAGGGCGTATCACCCGATAACGCCGTTTGTACATATTGCATAGGGTAGACTCGCTACCAACTAGGTGTCTTGAGTTGCGTCGGGTTCGTCAATTCCCCGACTCCCACCTGGGCGTCAATCGGTTGAGTAGACTGTGACACAGATCGTCCAGATGTCGACGCCCAGCTCCTATCCTTGCGTTGCACACGAGATTCAAGCAGCTTTGACCTATGCACTTCCCAATCCCCATGGCACGCCGCACCGCGCCAGATTGATTCACCCTGGTTCCACTACCCTGCGATCCAATTATGTCCCTGACGTGCGTAGCGTTCGTATCCAAGACATCCGAGGGCGTGAAGGGCACTTCTCACTCGATACGAACGGCTTCGAGTTCATCGTCCACCCGACAGCCGAAAGTTTCGGCGACGACCTCTCAATCAGGGAAAATTACTACGAAGAGATGAGACAGCTTGTGATGGAACATACCGGCGCGCACTCAGTGCATATCATCACACATCGAATCAGGCAAGCTATTATATCTGTACCCGACGCGACATGCTGAGCGGTGATCCAGGCAAGGGTACGACGACAGCGATCCTCAAAGCACTAACATTCCGCGCGAACAGGAACCTGCGGTAGGCAAATTAACCATCGACGGCCCTTAGAGTGTACTGACTTGCATATGGAAACGCCAGTTTATTGTGCACACGGACCGGACGCCCGACTCCGTGATTGAGGAAGTTAAAAAATACTTGGGCGAAGAGAGTGAGCGTCTGTTGCAAGGAAGGGTCCGGTTCATCAACGCATGGCGGCCTATTGAACACACCGTACATCATGAGCCCCTAGCGATTGTGGACTGGCAGACTTCGTCTAATTTTACTAGGTTATTCCCACTCGAAGTTGATCCCAATGCTTCGCAAGGAGTGGGGTATAACGTGTTACTACCTCGATTCAACGCAAACCACTCATGGTATTTTCTAAGACACCAGGTAAGTCTGCATGTCATATTGTATTGGCCCTATTGACCATTCTATCAGAATCCATCGGAAGTCCTCATGATGAAGTTCTATGATAGTGATACAGACGGAATAGCTAACTATTGTTTGCATTCATCGTTCCGGGATCTTGGCTGTCATGTGGATGCTCCGAGAAGAAGGTCCATCGAAGTCAACATGTTGGTATTTGGTTGAACCGGTTAGAATCATATTTCGGGATGCTGGGAAGGGCCTGTGCATCTGGAGCGCAACCACAGGATATCTTTCTACCTCTTCGATAGCTTATATTACTAAAGCGTGTCGAAATGCAGTAGCTTTAGTCAAAATTGTAGGAATCTAGGTCGCATTAAAGCAGGAAGTAGAGAGCATCATAAGAGCGTGGATTATGCTAGAATTGTCAAGGATTCCCTTGCATAGGTACATAGGCTGCAGTGCAGTCAGTGCATACAGGCATAGCTGGCGGGCATATATGGTATGTCGGGTTGGTGGAGAGAGGGAAAATTCTCTGACTTCCGTATCTCAACGTTACCGAGCGCCTCTGAAGCAGCAGAAACTCGGCAAAACCTACACTGGCTCACAAAAGAACACAAATAACTTGGCTGGGGCACATGAGCACTCATGAGCGCTCATAACACGAGGAGTTCAACGAGCGCACCCACCTGGCGAGCCTCGTGATGCTTCTGATGTCGCCAATTTTGATACAATGCATCAGCATCTAACATCGCAGACTTCGATAAAAATGTGTAGAATCTGGGGCTACGTACGCGCCGTGGTCCGAGCGAGTGGATGATAAATGATATGATCGATATCTCTGCTAGCTATGATGTACATGTGAGAGTCCGGCGAGAGTCTGAATCCAACATAGAGTGGGGGTCTCTCCCCGATGCCACGTGAGCGGCAGAGGGGAGGAAGACGGTGTCGGGACGCCGAGACGCGAGGTTGAACGGCTCGCGGGTCGGTGAGCCAGATCAGGCTCTCGGAGCTTGAGGAGGGGGGTGGGTGGGACAAATAGAACGAGACGCAGGCGAGTTGAAACCCGACCCTTCGCGATGGTGGTACCTAATAGAGCGAACACGACGGTTGTATGTCACGTGTCCCTACTTTTACCAATGCTTGCTGTGCGCCCCCTGTCTTGTTCTTCGCTGCTCTGTTGATGCCCCCCGCCCCCAAGGCTGCCTCTTTTGCTCTCTCTGGTTTTGTGACCCCAGCGGTTTGACCCCGTGTTCATGTAGCTGGCTAAATATGTATGCAAATAAAATTGAATTTGTATGTCACGTGCGACTGGGATGAAACGCTTGACGCCGGCCCTTACACTACGCCCCAGACATACCTGTGGTCCTCCGCCGGCTACGGCGCTCAGATTCACTTTTGAGCAAAATCTATGCTTTTCTAAAGCTTCAAGCTCAACGATATTGGATGGCTAAAACTTCCGTTTTTAACATGTTCCAAATGACGGGATTCGATTGAAGGGTCCTATTCCCGCTTAATCTATGACCTCATAATTGACGTTATATATGATCCCTAAACGCAGAACTTGCAGCATGTTGATATGCGTGGCCAAACCAAATAAAATATATTGAATATTACATGCACATAATACTCATAGGTATGTATGATTACTTAAAAGGAGCCACCATGCATTGCCCAACACCTCGCCCGGATCGCATTAAAACGGGTTCAAAAAGGTGGCAAATGCGCAATATCTCGGTATCGAGGCCAATTTGGAATAATCGGGTCAGACAAAATCTTTATATGAAGATTCACTACACATATATCTACTTGGTTTCTCCTAATAATACACTTACGGACAAAAGAATTGAACCATCCCATGTTTCTATTCTATACTACATATATGCAACTCTCGAAAAACCTCTCGTGTACATACATTATGCAGCATATGGTAGTACTTCTTACACCAAGAACTGGGACTGTACTCGAAGAAACGGATGTGCTACGTTGAAAAAAGCTAGGGGGGTACGATGGGCAAAAATGCAGTGCGCTGGGATCGCATCCAGCGACATGTTGAAAGGCGCGAGGGTGTAGCTACAGACAGTAGATATCGATCGCACTTTAGATCGTCTGAAATGAATGAGCCGTTACCGAGATATAGCCTCCACAAAATCGACGATTTCACCAGAATTGTGCTTGTTTGGCCAAACTGCGATGAAATCGTCGATTTTGTGGAGGCTATATCTCGGCAACGGCTCATTCATTTCAGACGATCTAAAGTGCGGTCGATATCTACTGTCTGTAGCTGCACCCTCGCGCCTTTCAACATGTCGCTGGATGCGATCCCAGTGCGCTGCATTTTTGCCCATCGTACCCCCCTAGCTTTTTTCAACGTAGCACATCCGTTTCTTCGAGTACAGTCCCAGTTCTTGGTGTAAGAAGTACTACCATATGCTGCATAATGTATGTACACGAGAGGTTTTTCGAGAGTTGCATATATGTAGTATAGAATAGAAACATGGGGTGGCTCAATTCTTTTGTCCGTAAGTGTATAACGCTCATGCTCATATCATATACAATCTTTGCCTACTGGAAAATAAATGAATGCGAAGTCCGACGATTCGTCCCCTAGCGCATGGCTTGCGGTGTGCACCGTGTTCTGGGCCACCCGTCGCTTCCGAAGCTGCATTCATGTCCTATGATCTAACTTTCCGCCACAGCATGGGGCGAAACAAGTGCATATATATAAAGAGGAGCTATAACTAAAGACTTTGTCTGACCCGACTCTTCCAACTTGGCCTCAATATTGCGCATTTGCCACCTTGTTGAACCCGTTTTGATACGATCAAGGCGAGGTGGTGGGCAGTGAATGACGCCTCCTTTACCATGGTTTCCTCTTTCTTGCAGAACATCTCTTTCATTTTATCTGGTAGCAACACTACAGTCATTGCTGTATCATTGGTTGTAACCCTAGTTCAATCACCCTACTGTTAGACAGGCAGAGATTCATAAATCCAAAACATCACATGGTCAGAGACAGTTGATTTCATTGTGACACTGGCATCCTTTGCCAGGAATGAAGTAGCATCGTTGCTCCAAGTGTAACTTGTGGTGTGCCCGCATATATTGTGCGGAGGATAAAGCGACTTCGGCGCATGTTTGGCCCGAAAGTATAGGCTCAAGTGTTTCTGCAAGCGATTACAGCGCGGAACGCAGTGGAATGCCAATGAGTATGCGTCATGACTGATGCCTGAGTTTAGAACATGCATTGTTCACTCCAGCACGGCCACAGCTTTTGCTCTCTCCAACAAGCGTTAGAAACCGGCCAAGATATGGCGTGAAATTCTTGATCCTATTCTTGAACAAGCTAACTTATCGCCGTTTGCAAAAGTACTTGCCACAAGCGCCGAAAAAATATGTCAATTGGCTTGTTGACCGTCTGCGGAAAAACGATTGTATCTCTATGTTTTCCGGTCCAATCAACACGCGGTATGGCTCAAAACAATCGCTTTTTCATAGGAAATCACTTGATGACACTTACGCGTCTGGGGGAAAGCCCTACAAAATTTTGCTGTGGAGAATCATTTTGCGTGCGTTAGAACGTAGATCATCAACAAGGCTATGTAAACAGCTGAAATGGGGCTTAAGGTGAGCCATAAAGTGTTTCTGAATACTCTAGTGAGCGACAGATGCGATCTAACTGCACAACTCAGGTGAACCATCGGACCCTCCTTTCAGATCGAAGCCGAAAGTCATCGTTCTGGTAATTCAAGAGCTAAGAGTGGTAGAGCGGTCCTGCGGGACCTCTGCGCTTCATTATTCGCCCGAGCAGGGGCGGAATCGTAGTAGAAAACGCAGAATAGACTGAAAGGTAGACTTTTGATTGGATCGTTATGAGAATGTATGGTGAGTACCAATCAATTCTTGATGCTTCGGAGATCATTTTTCACTATCTATCTCAGTAAATCAACGGGAAACCATAAAGATACGGTCGTTTTTCTGAATCTGGCCAACAGGCGAATTGACATATCTTTCGGCGCTTGTGGCAAGTATTTTTGCAAACGGGTATAACCTTGGCTGACGTGCCGTGAGAGCAGGGGGGGAAGAGTTAACATATAGTGTACATCCGGATATAGGTACAGGACGAGCGATAAGACGGGCTATGTGGTGTGGGAGACCCGGGAGCGGCTCCTCAGGCGGCGTGTGAGCCCAGATGGTGCAGCCAGGGCCGAGCCAGGCTAGCAAGCTTGGGTGGGCGGCCAGACCCGTCGTCATCCTGGGATGCTGCATATATGCTGTATTGGGTTGAGAGGGTGGCAAAAACGAATATACAAGGGGGATATGTACGTAGGCGATTGAGTATGTCTAGCGGGCTGGAAGGCCAGAGAGCGAGAGAAAGCGGGATAGAAAGAGGAAGAAAAACGTGCGGGACAGCGCGTATACTGTAGGCGCAAAAATGGAACGTCGGTCACAGGACCCGAAACCCTCAAAATGCATTTTCGACAATATCAGACTTCAAGTAAATGTAGCTTGATTTTTGGACTGAAGATGCTAGGCTATGATATTAATCGCCACCCCCAGTTCCAAGCTGAAATAAAGCGAACCGGAGCTGGGGCATGAGTTTCTTTGCCTCACTTGAGGGTGTCCGAAGTCCTGTGACGACGTTCCACTCTTGCGCGCACAGTAGTATGTAGGTAAAGTCACGTGCGAGGCGCGTCTATGCGTGGCCGAGTATTCGATCTGCGACCCCCGCAAGCTACGGTGCAGATCGACACAATTTCATATAATTCAAGCCCGGGAACGCATTTGCATCATCAAGTCTGTTGATTCGGGCGTCGTCTACCATAGCATTGAATGCGTGCCGCGCGAGTTGAAAAACAAGTAGCCATGCCCATCCATTGATCAAAGCCGACGCTCCTGCAGGGATAGCTGTTGTGTATCTTGACGGCGTGAGGATATCATTCCATAATGTATGTAATAGCGGAATTTGGGTAAGCTGTTTCATAGCACCTCTCATGTGCTCGTATCTAATTTACATTTTGCATTTCCGTACTCGACCTGGACGTTCGCTATCGTCATCGCACAGGGGTCTGAGAGTAGAATATAATGAATTAATAGAATGCGTACACAGCATGGTTCGATCTGGAATGGCTTTCGCGGTGGTTTTGGGAGAGCGAAGCGTGGGCCGGGCCCGCCCAGGCTGCGAGTGGGATCGCAACGGCTGGGCGTGGCACCATCCCGGAAAGAACAAAACGGCGCGTGTGGCAAACGGGCACACAAGCGGGAGGAGGGTGGGAGAAAAAGAAGTAACAAAGACCAGCCGAAAGTTCTAGAGCGTAGAGTGCTGGTCGTAGTACGATTAATGTTCAATAAGGGGCACGTGACCTGGCTTACTGTCGGTCGAGTATCAGCGATGCCTCCTCCGCAGGCTACGTCCCATCGCGCCACACAATAGCGCTTCCATAAAGCTATCCAACCTCATGCCAACCTCCTTCATATGCGTTATGACACCTTGAACCTTCTCGTATTGGGCTAGTTTGTCTGTCTAAGTCTGTACCTCAGGCGGCGGAGTTGGTCCAAACTCTGGTTCGAGGTCTCACCCGGCATTCTCGATCTGATCGCGAGGGTGGTCGTAGCGCTCAGCTAGATCAAAATCTTCGAGTACATCCATCTAAGGGGAGCAGTGCAGCTATCATGGTCCTAGGGTACGAATCAATGTGAAGAGGATAGTATAATAATAGCGGATCAGCCGCCAGGTAGTATTCTATACTCGGACAAATGATTCATTTAGTTTCATCGCACAGGCCAGACAATTCAATCCGATTTTTTTGCTGACATTCCCGAACGCCATCAATCAAGGTAAAGTACTTTCATACCCAAAGCGGTCAGACGCCAGTACATAGACATGCTTAGAGCAGGCTGTATGCTATGCTTGGTTGATAGGTCTGTTATAAAATCGGTTAAAATGCACTTTCACGAGCCTCAATGCGTTGAGAGCTACAGGGTATGCTAAAGATATTAGGATTGTCGCTTGAGTAGTATAGCTATCTTGCATTTCCAGCTAATATTACTTACAAAGGGGCCCAAAATACTATTGAGGCTGTTCTGTAAAATATAAAAGTCGTTTCCAGAACATGAAAGAAGATATTTGACCCGCGCGGCCTTGCCCTTCATGCTGAGGTGAGCTTGCGTGTATCACGTGATCGAAACAGCCCTGCTCCTACCGTTTCGCACAAAACTTTTCACCGTTGGAAACTACTCGGATGAACATCGGATAAGCATGAATTGATCCTGAAGAAGTCTAAGTAACTGACGTAAACTCCTGAGTCCGGGTTATCTAGCAGACAATTTACCCCGGATCGCCTAGGTAAAGTCTCAGGAACTATTCGTCCGTCATTTCGCAAACAAAGGGCCAAGAAGTGTCACGTGAGGCTTCTGCGCGCTTGGAGCCAGGTCAGGTATGTGTTGGTATGTGCCTTGTAGGTGACTATGTACCACGCATATATCCGGTATACACTAGGCTCGGAGCCAGCACTTACCCAACAGAGGTAACAGCATATTTGCTAGACGCTACTTGGTATTCAGGATAGGGTTACATGGTGGGTATGTACTTACGACCACAGGGGGGCGGGGAGAGCCGGAAAAGTGCTATTTGGCTATTCACCTGGTATGTATTGGTACATGGAAAAATACAAGTTTGCTGATGTGGTGCAGCTCCGGCCACAAGGTGACCCCTCACAGGAGTTCTGGAAGGGCCCAGAGCACTTCCAGAGCTCAGCACAAGCTGCAGATGTAGGTAGCACCCACGAGCAACCAAGCAGTCGCGAGCGCGGGCCGGTTTTACCACTAAACTCACTACCCCTACCCAACATAGCCTGGAAGTACTCAAAAGCGCTGTTAGACATTCCGCTTTTCTCTGAAATAAGGGCCCTGAAGTGGTACTGCTCAACCAAAACCCAAAACTCTACTTATGTTAATCGGGTCTACTCCGGGTCTGGTGAGTGCTAGCCGGTAACCACGTGATGTCTTATCTAGCCTAACTGGAGGTTTGGGTTTTGGTTGAGTGTACAAGTGCCAATCTGGATACCCCGGGTATTGATGTGAGTTGATTTATGTATCCCAGTACCTGCCTAACCCCTTCGGCCTCACGGTTTCACTCATCTCCAGCTCTCCACTGTGCATTTTGATGCGATCTCCGCAGTATTTGAAGCGCTTGAAGCTAGCCAGATCCGGAGCGGGCTGAGCCTGAATTTTGGCCAGCCTGATCAAAGCTGCTGATTGCTCATCGCCCATCAACCACCAGGTTGTGGTATCATATCTCGATACAATGGCTGCTCCAGATTTGAACGTTATTCGTGCACCCTCGAGGCAGCCAGCATGTGCCCATCGGATAGTGTATCATGCACGTTTCTCCTCGGTGTATGCTGCGGTTCCTGGCGTTTAATTCATGAACCACCCTGAGCTGGGATGCGGCTCCACACCAATGGTAAGTAGAGCAAGCGCCCATTGTGCTATTAAAGCATGTGTGGGCGTAACTTGGTTGCCCCTCAAGCTTGTCCTCACATACTTAGGTCCTTGCATTAACAGGCTAAATCATACGAGTCATCCCCCCCCATTAAATATTTCCCAAGGCAATTACGGTTCGTCGAGTATACGTTTGGGGCTTAATAGCCCATTAAAAGATGAACAAGAGGCTGAGATAGTTACTTCTCCTCGTGCCTAGGTTTACGATGCGGAAGATATTTCGTCGCAACTCTCAAAAGCATCTTAATTCGTCCCAACAGGAATATGTTCTGGGCTCCTTTGCTTCATCCAGCGCACTACTAGCGCAAGCGGCGAAACGATTCGGACTCAATTCCAGGAGCAAGCTTTGCCTCATGCAGTTTCATCCCGAGTGGCAGCACAAGAATTGCCCTGTAATAGAATGGTACAAACTGCAGCAGGTGTCTGCCGAATCTACTACATTTCGACGCATTCAGCATAGAAGGGACAGCGATCCACCGTTTTTCCATGAGTTCTTGCTTGTGTTCGTAGACGATGGCGGCCTCTACAGGATTGAGCGGACTGGACAGGGATCTAGAATTGATGCGCTCCGGAACATCGGCTGCATGGCTAACGATTACATTCAGTACTTTTCGGCTGACGACTACGTGGCCTATACTAACGATAAGCCATCTGAACTCATCGCCGAGCTCTCGTTCCCCTGCAGTTTTGATATACTAGACATTTTGAGCATTTGTTATGCTATATACATTCGTCCGCGCACGCGTATATACACGCTTCAGCGCTTCAACTGTTACTTCCTTTGCGGCGCCATTCTGCTTGCCCTGACACGCCGGCTCGTTCGTTGGGAGGCAAATTTTACCTATGAAAAGTGGAACCAAGCGCTTCAACATGCTCTAGAGCAGCTCCGTCAAATGACTCGTGAACCAACTACTGATAATCCTCTGTTACAAATCTGTCGTCTTTTAGAATCGGATAACCAGGAACCAGCCGGATTCATAATTGACGCGCTCCACAATCATCTAAGCGCTTCGCCCCGTGCTTACACCAGCTTGAAAAGTACGCTACA
This sequence comes from Ceratobasidium sp. AG-Ba, assembly GCA_016906575.1. Classification (NCBI taxonomy): domain Eukaryota; kingdom Fungi; phylum Basidiomycota; class Agaricomycetes; order Cantharellales; family Ceratobasidiaceae; genus Ceratobasidium; species Ceratobasidium sp. AG-Ba. The sequence continues at coordinate 3,530,638 of CP059613.1, read as the reverse complement.
AGACACTCTATTGCAAAACACCTGGCCCGATTATATGAACAGCTCGATTGAGGATCACGTGAAGGACGCCCTAAAATCTGCACTGGAGGGAGAGGGTCAATGTGCAAAGGTCTTCAAGGAGGCTAGCTCGACCAAAAAGGCAGAAATGCGAGAGAGATACGCCATCTACCCCTCAGTGGAGACTATTTACAATAAAAAGGCCGTGGACGCGCTGGCTGACGGCTTGAAGGTCGTCGCACAGGCCGCTGGAGAGCAATACAGAATGGAGGAAATTGAACATCCAAACTCATTTCTCAAGGAAATATGGCTAGCCATAGCGACTCGCGCCATTGGTATAACCTTTCCCATTCAGATGGCGTTGAGCGGTGATATGGAAGAATGGGGGTTCAAAGGTAAGCGTGCACCAATTATAATTGAGCTTTCAATTTTAAACGCATTGTGTGCATTAGATATATTCCTTAGTAATGTGCGGGGAGTCCTCACCGCGCAAGCTGTTGGCGTTATGCAGGCACGCCGCCTCTTAGGGACGGAAGCACATAACGAAGCTATCGCGGTGGGAAGAACTCAATCTATTGACACATCTTCTACAGCCACGGCATATGTCGTACAAGCTAATTACGACATGGCCACTCGCACGCTAACTGAAACCTTGAAGGAACTCCAAATCCGAGGAACTTTAACGGTTCCTAGTATAACAGTGGCGATTCATGCGACTTTATGTAAAAATATTTGGGACGTCTGGCTCAACAAGTCGGTCACAGACCTCCTTGGAGTGCTACTACCGCATACGCTCGATGACGATGTGGAAGGCCTAGTTATCTCGGCAACGGACGAGGTAAGTCAATCACATTCTCCAAAGAGTATGTTCAGTTCACGGGAAACGAAGCAGGCTGGGGCAACCGTTGAATTAAAGAGTGTTTCTCAGTATCAAGCATTCATGTATCAGCGAATTGAAGCCCACGCAAACCGGGTTGAGATCTATCATCTTGCTGCGGCTGCGCTAGTAACGCAGGACATTCGGAACGCACTGACAGCTGTATGGACGGCAATCCCTCGCGAGATTTAGTGCCCTGTCCCCTGAAACGTCCTGAATTGTTTTCTTCTTGCACATCCCAGCCATTATGCCACCTCACCTTTCAGTTCTGTACTTGCTCCCCGATCCTGCATTCTTTGATGACTCTTGTTCTACCCTATTCCAAACCCAGGCTTAGCGTTGTTGTCCTAGGCTTTATTTCCACTGCATGGTACATTTTAAATATGTAAAATTGTTAACAATACCTAAACTCGACCTCATCGTTCGCTGGTGTCATTGCGCGAGAGTAGGAGCATAGAATAGGGACTTTAGGCAGGGCCGGAATCCGGCCCTGAACTTTCGGCCGCCGGGCGCTTATGTTTCGGCCGTGTCCTGTTTAACGACTACCACCTGGAACAAGCGAGCAGAAATGAGTTTATGGATGTTGCATAAGCCTCCAAGATACGCCCAAAGCGTTTGAGGTGCTACCAGAGCCCTCCATCAATCACTCTTTTGCTTCGGTAGAGCGCTCGCGCCCCGTTGCAGAAGTCGCTTTGACGTAGTTCTCATGGGTTTTTTCTGACTATTTGCCCTTCATATGTTCTTAGCAGTGCTACAGAACGTGTTTAAACTCAGATTGATTTGCTTGCGTGTGTTGGTTGTGCGATAGTATCGAATCTTCAAGCACGGCCGATATTCGGCCGTGAAACGGCGGCAGAAAAGAGGCTTTTGTAAAAGTTTGAGCCATCAAAATCGGGCCTGTTTTTGCACAGATGTTCGAAACATCATTCTTCAAGTCTCCACCAAATCTCAAGCTGGTAAAGTTCGTATTTGTTACGCAATAATGAATTTAGTTCCCCGGCGAAACAGATCACGGCGCTTACGGGCCGGAATTTGCAAATTTCGGCCTTGCCTAAAGTCCCTAATGTAATCGATTCAATGCGGTGCCTATATAACATAGTTCGATCCAAGATGACTTGCGTAGTGGTTTGGGAGAGAGAAGCGTGGGCTGGGCCCGCCCAGGCTGCGAGTGGGATTTCAACGGCTGGCGTGGCACCACCGCGGAAAGAACAAGGGCGCGGCGTGTGACGAGACGGTACACAAACAGGAGGTGGGTGGGGAGAAAAAAAGTAGCGAAGACCAGCAGAATGTACTAGAACGTAGAGTGTTGGAGATTACAAGTGCGTCGGCGCTTACGCAGGTTACGTTACGATGACACGGACCTTTCGTTCGCATTCTTGATTGTATGCTTACTCCTGTCGTCGGCTTTCACGCCTGTATCGCGTATTCGGATCTATGCTCGCCTGTACTCGCTTGTATGCGCTTGCGACATCTCGGTTATGTATATGCGGACTTGTCTTGTATATAAAGTCTCGCTTTCTCATGTCTTATAGTCACCCGTTGAATACACTCGTGTTTTACGTGTTTATTTCACTGCGCTATATTACATTCAACATAGAGTGCTGGTGGTGGTAGAAATAAGCACAAGTAAGTGCCAATAAATGCGCTGGATATGGTGTACTTACTCCATCCAGGGACTCGCCCCGCGCCTCTATACCTGACGCCCGAGTCCACGCGGCAGTCCAACTCTTCGAATGTTCCTGTCTCCGACCCGAGGCTCGCTGCGCCTGAGTTTGGCGAGTCGATAATGTTCGTACGTATTCTCTGCTTACCGTTTTACTCGGACGCAGGAGCTCAGGCAAGTCTTGTTGAAAATGTTTTGCCCGAATCAGACTACGAGGATCGCGAGGAGGACCGAAGCAGTGAACAAGGCAAACAACGTGATGGCGAAGAAAGTGAGTTATTTTGCAGTATTGCTGTAATGGCTGAGCCTGTTTTACTTGTGTAGCAGTGCAACGGAACTGACGGAGATGCACAGCGGGTACTGAGTGAGGGAATCGCCGGCGCGGGGCGCCGGTCACGTGCCACCGCGCGAACGCGCTTTCTCTTGTGCTTGTCCACGATCATGTCGTGACAGCGCCCGAGCGTTGCGCGTTGCGCATTTTACCCACCCACCATCCCTCAGGTACGACTTATCGGCTGGTTGAGGCCCACCCGACCCACGAGTCGCTCTTGCAGTTCGGGGATCCGGCCACGCTCGCGCCGCCTCTGGCGGCGCTTGCGTCCCCCAACCTTGCCGGAGGCAGATACCGGCCAATAGGTCGTACTGGCTCAAGCGTCCGGCCCCGTGCTCAGTACAGTATTGTAGGCTCTAGGGACTCGGGATCGGGGTCAGAGTGCGAAGAAAGTTCAGGCGGACATTCGAATTCAATCCCTAAGAAAAAGAGTGAGTCATTCAGCTCACTTGGACTCGTCGTACTCGCATGCCGTTTAATAAGTTATGCCAGCCAAGAAATTGAAACTTAATGTACGTGGTGGATAGGGCCGCTGGAACGATTACATAAAAATATAAAAAGCATACATGTACAAACAAAGTAAGCGCCTACGGTGCTATGAAGAATAGACTGTAAAGAATGAACGGATCGATAGGCAAGCCTATCAAATCAGTATGGGAAATAGAAGCATACAAATCATATGGATACATAAATAGTGTGGGTACGCATATACGCTGCCCAGCGATAGAAGAGGGTCAACATATGCGCACTTGATAGTGCGCTAGGGTTTCCCAGGCGGATTGAATGCTATAAAAGACTTGTTAGTGTAGACCAAATCGATGTACTTAGTTTACTGTCAATTTAAAATACTTAAGCTTGTCTATACGCTGCGATTCCCACCGAGATGGTTGCTTGACTTATCGTTTACACTTGTTTACTAGGTGCGCTGCAAGGATTGCTATATTACTAACTAGATACATTTTGTGTTACATTATAGAAACCTTACAGCCGCCCTGATAATACATATCCCCCAGCCTATCCTTTTCACCAACCCCCTGTAGAATGTAACCTTTCGTATTGCTGTGTATATGCAAGATGTCAATTCAAGATGTACTGTACCTGTCATAATTGTAACCAAATGTCACGTCTCAAGACGGTGTGGTTATGGTTAATTTTATGCGTTGTAGCGTCACGCTTTGCCCAGTGTGGTTAACCAAATAACAAGGTGTCATGCTTAAGTGCTCAAAAACAGAATATATTCGATATTAATTACAGATCTTAAAGAGTGCGTATAACAAAGCTAATTGTTTGAGAAGAACAAAGCAGAAGTGAGTAGTCAAAGGCAACGGGTAATAAGAACAGGTTTCTTTCATGAAGCTCCTCTTGAGGGAAGAGGAGGGTGAAGATCAACATAACTTACTAGAGATATCGAGCGAGAATTTTGCCGAAAATCGGCACCCGCACGCGGATATCGGCGCATTGAGGGCCATTCTCGCACCCGCACCCGCAGCCGGAATGCAGGAATATCCGCGAGAACCGGCATTTCCGCAGGAATCCGGCGATATGCGGGAATACTCGCAACATAATGACTTTGAGATACATGTAGTATACATAGGTAGATAGAGCGAACTGAGAGCTTTCGAATGGTATCCTGCATGTCCCGAAATGATGTCTGTGGGGGGAGATATTGGCCGTCCGATGCTGCGCAGAAGTCAGCAAGGGGGGCACTTCATGAAAACCCGCCACAATCACTTTTATATACATCTAATATATGCGGGAAATTCTCAGCTTTCCATTGGTGTGCTTGGATTCGCTGAGAAAAATCTACAGGAGGAGATATAGTCAAAATACGTTAGACAGATAATCGTAAAAATGCGTACCTTCGAGTTCAGCCTCAAGGGCTCCGATTCGAAGGAATCCAACGCTGCGAATGAGTTCAGCAACCTTGAAAACCCCTATAAACATATGTCACTTGCTCAGGATTGGCTGGCATTGATGTGAACTCGACATGTGTCTTGCCAGGCTGCATTCCCCCCGGGTGTGACATGTACAGCAGGATTTTGTCAATTAAGTAGGATAGTGCTACTCATTAGAATAAGGTTTTCAGGCCCGCTGAGTTCGCCTGTAACACTAGAGTTGGTTCAAATTGCTTCAACACTGCTGTACAAGGGGTGTAGGGGGGATTTCAGTCACCAGGGGGGATATATCGCCCCATAACACCGCCAGGAATGGGCCAAATGTGATGAAACTTTGTATGTAGCATATGATATACATATAAAACATATTCCGCACAGGGGAGCAACATTTGCGCGGTCGGATTCACTAGCGCTTGTGGCGCTTTCAGGGGTACGGCGCAGTATTCCCCCTATTACTCGCTCTGTGTGCATTCCCTGAGGCTGAAACAGTGTTTAATGTACTCAGCGCGCCGTTGCGCGTCGAATGATATTAATATGTCCATGAATAACGCATTTTGCGACGACTTGGCAGAGTTTGCGCATCTGAAACAATATTTTTCCAAAGATTGTCGCCGATCCCCCCCGTATAATTTTTTGTTTCTTATGTGTTTTATATCATTCGAAAGCTAGATTTTTGGGCTATTTAATGATACTAATTACACCCATTTGTGGCGACATTCGTCTGACCACAGCTGTCCTTCGCAGCTATCGACGCTGCTTTCACCGCCCCGCATATGTGTGGATAGCCCGGCGCTTATATGCCGATTTTTGCGGGTTATCCGCGCGGATATCGGCGCGCTCAGGGCCATTCCCGCTCCCGCACCCGCGCTCCGCAGCGGATTTTTGCGGGAAAAAATTCCCGCGGAATGCGAATTTTTCCACTGCGGAATTCTGGCGCGACATCCTTAACATCTATGATACACAACTTGGCGGTGGAGAAACCAGCTTGGACATTTGTGTACACCCACATCCCAAAATGTACCAAGCCTTCTGGGACAGAACTGCAGCCACCCAATTTCAAATCTTCCGTTTGTCCCGAAATGGAAAGAAGGCTTGATTCCAGGTAAATTTGCGCCTACTATCAACGAGTCAAAGGAAAATGGGAACAGTTGGACCATTGTCAGACTAGGCTTGGGCAGCTGTAGGTACCAGAACACGAGCAGGTTTCACGTTCAGCGTCATCGCTGCTCGGTTGATGACAATGTTACTATGAAATCCCGATGTATTATTCGCTCAATCATCGGTGTTTTGTTTAATCTAAACACGATCATGCCCCTACGGCTTGGTACGCTCGTCGCGCTCAAAACTGGCGAACCTCAAGCTCAATTCGCCCAGGGCCACCAAATTGTCTCCGTCATTATACAATTGCGCTCTCAACATATTGATCTCAACCGTACCCTATCACTGCTGCGCGGAACTGCGGCCTTTATTCACATATACGACTGCTCAACCGCACTCAAGGCGAGGTCCTTCTGTACGCTGGTTGATAAGCAGGAGGGAGGGATCCCTCGTATGCGCCTTCAGGCCAGGTCCGCTCGCTAGGTCCAGTTATGTACGAGGTTCCGGCGCTAGATTCAATATGGGGATTCAAAGGTGGCGTATTGACTAAGCCTTTGCGTCGAATCGGTAGATTGGCCGCTGGCGAGTAGATTCGAGATAGGGTCTAACATCGTGATGTGATTCTTACCACGAGGTGAATTCAGGCCGTCAACGGGTTGGGTCATATAGGGCTCGGCAGCGGACCCACGAGAGGGTTGACCAGAATTTAGCAGAGGGAGCGGGGCTGGCCTTGCTCGTGCAGAGTACTCTCGGCCCTCTTGTGATTTATAGCGACGAACGTAGAAAAGGACGCCCAGGCATATAAAAACCAGGCACGCGAGGCCGCCCACTACCCCACCGACGATTGGGCCAACCGCGGGCTTGTGTTTCTCAGGTGGTGTCCTAAGGAAGCGTGAGCATGAACAGATATTATATGTATCAGAGCAACATGCCCAGGAAGGTACCTAATTCAAACTCAAACGTTAGTATTTCTCTGTGCCTGCAAATCAGATCGGAATTGCACCTGAAAAAGTCTAGCCCCATGTAAGATCCCAGGCTATCCACATGGGTAAGCGCCAGCGTATGTTCTCCATCCTCCACATTGGGTGAGCTCCATAGCAGCTTTTGCTGTACCTACTTCAAAAGTAAGGTCATCATGTATCAATGGTTCAAGCATTAGCCCACCGTAACAGGGGAATTCGCATTGACAGTCCAGCTTTGCTTCCCATCCAGCGTTACGTTGAGCTTTCCGCGATCCGCCCCCTGGCTTGCAAAGTACCATACAGCGGTCCCGTTGAACTTGAACGTAACTTGTGAACTAGTAGAATCGGAGAGATGCAAGGAATTATTGAAATTCTCGACCCAACCTTGGGTGGACTGGATCGTTGAGCTTTAGCACAAAAGTCACCGAATCCCCACGTGGAACTGACCCATCCTACGTCGGAGTAGCTGAGTTGATCCAAGTTCGTATCGTCGACAAACAAGGTGTCTATTGGGACATCTGTGGCCGCACTATCTGGAACGCTGCTCAGCGACGGAAATAGCAACTACCAGCCTACTCACGGCCCAAGAGTTTTCGGGAGAATTCCGTGGTCCGACTCGATCCTGATGCTACGAACCAGACCTGGTTCACTGCCTTGATGTTATACCCACACGAAATAGTCCAAGGTAGTCCTGTTGTTCAGCGGTCCCAGTGTTGTCATTGACATGTGTTAGTGTGTTAGTCAGTGCCAGTTTACGTAACATGTCTATGTTTGTCAATGTCATGTTAACTCGGTCAAGATCACGTGAGATTTTTAACATATAAACTCATCGTCGTCGGGGATGGTTCTATAGAAACAGTGCGATCAGTGCTAAGCGTTAAATATGGCTAGTCGATGATACCCCATGTCTGTAACCTTTGTACTTCGAGCTACCTCTTCCCACTATTGCCCTATCTTACACAAAACTGCGTGATCCTATAGACCATTGACGTTGAGTACTCGCTCGAGTAGTACAAATGTTTGCGCACCAATAAACGCTTGTGTAAATTGGGACTGCTTGCACGCTCACTGCTCGAAGATCGCTTGATGTGATTTGTGTATCAGTTGAGATGGACTAGTTGAGAGCAAATATGATGAGTGAATAGCACGACAAAGGAAGCTCGATATATGCTGAGTAGGCAAGAATCTTTGGGGCCAGGCTAAAGCTTAGTCTTTTATCTGCGTCTTATGCGAGATCTTTTATTACACCAAAGCTACTAGTTATTTGGGGGTACAGATGCGAACCATTGGAATGCGCATACACGGTAGCTGTTGGGCTTGTTCATTGGCCACGTGAACGGGAAATGCACCGGAAGTGGAGCTTTGAATTTCAACTGACATTGTCAATAACAAGTTAGACACCACGTGCTTGACATTAACACGGCTGACATGTTAGTCAGTCAATCAAAGTTAATGTCGGCCGACAACACTGAGCGGTCCTGCATGACGAATTTTGATGTAATGGTCTCCAGGCTCGAGATCTGTTTGATGCCATATCAACTGTTGGGGTTTGACCTCAGAAGCGTATGGGAAAACTTGTTCCGTCACTTGATCGGTATCGAGGGAGATGTTAGCATGAGCATGATGGAACCCGTAGTCCCCATAATAATAGATAGCATTTCCTGAACAAGCCCAGTCAGGAAGGAGCCTTCCAAGTACCGTTAAGGAATTTTGCCTTGGAAGAAATAAATGAGGAATTCGCCTGGTTGTACAGTAAAATGAAGGCTGTTGCTCAAGTGCGACGTGTCGGAGTAGTCCCTCTTCCAATTTTCCGAATACTTGATCCCATCGCGCCGATTTTCCAAACTAAATACATAGCCGTCGTCGATGGTTGTATTCACGAGCTGCTGGGAGCAAACGAGCGGCAAGTACGACAGAGCGAGAGCAAGCCCCGAGTACAAGCGGATCGGTTTGCCCATCGTCGTTGCAAGTTGTGTGCAAGTGGGTGCGAAGCGGAGACAAGGCAGGGGGCATGCCACCTCGAACTCAATGCCTCGAATGGTAGGATGGCCGGTTCCGCCAAGCCGGGACCCGGCATCGTCGGAAGAGGTCGTTAGCGACAGCAGCTGATGCGCTGATGGCCCATCACTTGCCACGTGCTCGAGAGTCATCAGGTGGCAGTGCTGGCCCAAGACAGTGCTGCGCGTGAATTGGCCGAGCACCGGGCCCACACCAGGCTGAGAGCTCAGTTGCGGCTGTCGACCTCCTCTGCTGCTGGACGTTCTCACAACGCAGTCGTCGCACGAGTCGACATGAGTCAAGGCGAGGAGCGACGACGTGCTTGCTCTGGTGATGACCTCTCATGCGTCTCGGTACAGATCCCCTCTGGCAAGTCAAGCTCCTGGCGGCCCTCCGCACAGGCGATATCGCCAACATCCAGCCGTTCCTCTCTGATATCAAGCCAAGCAAGAAGGCCGGCACTCTCCATGCCGAAGGCCCAACCGTCAATGACACTGCCGCGCTCGTTCTTCATTTTGCCATTCGCGGAGCCTCTTGTACGTCCCACCCATCATCTCGCAGGACTACACTCACTTCACAAACACAGACGAGACAGTGGAGCTGATTCTTTCCAACAAATACGTCTCGCCTAATCTTGCCCATCCCCCGGGTTCATCATTCACCGCCATGCACTTGGCTGCTTCCCTCGGGCGAGCAGACGTCTTGAGGCTTTTGATCGAACAGGATGGCGCAGATGACACCATCACGGATGATCATGGCCAATCCCCGTCAGACGTTGCCAAGGACCAACGAACTCTCGATACAATCCGAGGTTGGACCCCTGTGCCACCGACCATCTCATGATTACTCACACCATTCTTAGGATCACAAGACGACTTTCGACGTCAGTACACCGTTCTCTTGTCTCAATATGTTGCTTCCCCTCCCACTTCGGACATCCCCTCTTCCCCGGCCGCACCGGAACTACTGGCCATTCTGAGGTCACCTCGGGTCAAACTGCTTGATCTTTCGCAGCTAGACTCGTCATCCGGGACCACTCTACTTCACGAAGCTGCACGTCGGCGAGACCAACTACTAGTGGAAGCGGCTGTACATGCCGGCGCCGATGTGTTTGTACGGGATCGTCAAGGGAAGGGCGTGTTAGACAACGACAGAGGCAAGGATGGGGAGCGGATTCGCGCTTTCCTGCGTCAATGTACGTACGCTGCTCGGACCAAGTGGAACAGGCGTCAATGTTTTCACAGATTTGAATCAAGACACGAGTTTGGTGGGATCAGCGACAAACGATCCCCCATCTTACAAGGGCTATCTGGTGAGTCCGCTCGCGTCAGTCCGGTCCGCTCTAACAAATCACCAGTCTAAATATGCCAACGTGGCAAAGGGGTACAACACCCGATGGTTTGTCCTCAAAGACGATATGCTATCTTATTACCGGACCCGTGAAGACGAGGGCTTGGCGATTCGCGGCGCGGTGTCCGTTCGTACTGCTCGAGTCAAAACTACGCCTGGGGATAAACTCCGCTTCGAAGTTCATGCCAATGCACCCTCGAACCAAGGTACTCAATCCGCCCTGACGTCGACCGCCCAGAAATGGTACATGAAGGCCAATCACCCTGGAGAGGTAGCTCGCTGGACTCAGGTCTTGACGCGCAGTATTGAATACTACCAGCAAAAAGATCGTGCCACACTCCCTCCTCCAAACTCTGACGGCGAATCTATCAACAGCCATCGAGAAAGCTCCAGGCACACCAAGAGCATCCGTTCAAGCGTCGACATGCTGCGAGGCTGGAGTGGACGTTCGTCACATAGCGCCAATCGTTCACGCGCAGATGTTGATAATATCCCCCCAAAGGCCGAGTCGACGTCCTCTCATGCTCCGCCCCAGAACTCTGCGCCCCAACCGGAAGATGATTCTCGTTCTCGCTCCTCGGACGAAAGCGACGCCTCCCATATTCCTCACGGCGATCAATTCTCGTTTCAGCTTCACAACTTGGAGATGGAAGTCGACCTGGCAAAACAGTTACTGGACGAAATGGTTCTTCCTCCTAATGCTGCTGCTCGTGCTGTCGAAATCAAGTCCACCCTTCAGCGCAGCATTCTTACAATCAGGGGTGCTATCGACCAATACAGTACAATGGCCCGAGACCGAGAGAATTGGTATGCAAATCGAGTTCAGGAAGAGGCCGATGCCCGCAGAATGTGGGAAGACAATGTTGTTACTCTAGCCAACCAGAGCGAAAAGGTAGAACGAGAACTGGTTCGAAGTGTACAAATCAACAAGGGTCAAAGGAGAGCTCTAAAGAGTCTGCTGGGATCAAGTCTTCAAGATGACCCCACCACGCCCCGTGCTACCACCGATCCTGCAACTGCCGCCACTCAACCATCTACAGACCAATCACCGCCTCCGCTTACTCCTTCCGTGCTTGAACGACCAAATGCACCTGCCCAGATTGCGCTTCCTGAAGCTGTGCGACCCCCTGTCCGCTCACCGCTTGCCGAGCAGCTGAATGCACTCGGAGAGGACGAGCTTCTTCAAGGTGATGAGTCGGACACGGACGAGTTCTTTGATGCCATTGAAAGTGGTATCATATCCAACGTCCCGTCGGCGATTCGCCCTCAGCCCGAGACACCCCTTCCCCCTAGCCTGGACATCGAGCTATACCGAGGATACAAGAACCTTCGCGACCGCTTGCCCATTGGAAGTGATAACCGGCCACCCGTCAGCCTTTGGGCAGTTTTGAAAGGTAGTATTGGCAAGGATTTGACGAAAATCAGCTTTCCCGTATTCTTCAACGAACCCACCAGCATGCTTCAACGAATGGCGGAGGATATGGAATTTTCAGAGTGTCGTGAGTTGAGAGTCGAAACCTTTGCACGATCAACGAAAAATTGACATCCGTCTAGTCGATGCTGCAGCTCAAGAGCAAGATCCTCATAAACGCATCGCATATGTCGCAGCCTTTGCAATGTCAAACTATTCTAGCACAATCGGACGCATCGCCAAGCCTTTTAATCCGATGCTCGTGGGTGTTTATTTCACTTGGCCAAAGCATGATGCTTAATATTTGATTTGCTAGGGAGAAACATTTGAGTACTGCCGACTAGATAAACAGTATCGTTACATTTCGGAGCAAGTGAGCCACCATCCTCCGATGTCGGCATGTTGGGCCGAGTCCCCTCAATGGAACTATTATGGAGAGGTATGCCCGTTTACGAGCGCGATGGGATGAAAAGCTGAATCTTAATCTAACAGGTTGATGCTAAAAATAAGTTTATGGGGAAATCGTTTGAAATCAGACCTACTGGAGTTGCACATGCGGACATCAAACTGCCTGCTGCGTGGGCGCCACATTACCCTCCCGCTCAGGGCGAACCTGAACGGGACCAGAAGAGAGTGATCGAGCATTATAGTTGGAAAAAGGTCACCACCAACGTGTCTGGCTTCATTGTTGGCCAGCCCACCATAGATCACTATGGAGATATGACGGTAATGTTTTTCCCATCGAGTGTTTTGTTGCCCTCATTCAATTGACTTAGATTACCAACCACCGCACTGGCGATACCTGTCTTTTGACTTTCAAACCCAGGGGCTGGAGGGCGAAGGATTCTTTTGAAATTTCAGGTGTAATCCAAGACGCGGCGGGCCAGGTTACCTGGGAAATCGCGGGACGGTGGAACAGCCAGCTGGTAGCCAGACGAGCAGGGTCTGACGCCGGCAATCTGCTACCGGATGCTCAAGTCTCCGCAAAGCAACTTTCGGCAAACGAATATATGCTCTTGTGGAAAAACACCGAGAAACCGGCGGCTCCCTTCAACCTTACCCCGTTCGCGATCACCCTCAATGACTGTCCAGCAGATACGCTTCTGCCTTGCCTTCCACCAACTGACTGCCGCATCAGGCCTGACCAGCGCGCATTCGAGATGGGTCGCTATGAGCGAGCCAATGAACTCAAGTCAACGCAAGAGGATTTCCAGCGCGCGACGAGGCGAAGGCGCGAGGTGGGGGAGCTCCCGCCCCACAAGCCTCGATGGTTTTCAGAGGCGGTCGACGAAGACTCTGGAGAACGGATGTGGGTGCCATCAAAGCGAGAGGGTCGGATTGAATACTGGGCCGAACGAGAACGAGTCTTCAAATTGGGGGGCAGGGAGCACGCGCGATGGGATGCCGTCGATGAGATCTTTATCCAGGAGGAATAATGGCCGTTAGTAATTTGAATACGTAGCATCAGTGTAATTAGTGGTTTGTTTGGTCCCCTGGACACGAATCCTGTCCATGTTGTTTGTGTGTCAGCGCTTCGGACATGAACACCTCTTCTTCGCTCACGGCTCAGAGCACAACATGGTACATCGACACAACCGCTGTCTCGGGTACCTATACAATCACCACCACGTTTCCGCTAGTGGTACCCTTGAACACGCCTTCGACCACCCCGGCCGCTACGGTAAGCGCGACGGGGACTGCGACCAGCGAGTTCGTGAGCCGAGCCCCTGCTCGAACGGCAATCATTGTGGGCACGATCGTCGGGGTTGCTGCTGTCCTGGGCCTAGCTGCTTTGCTTTGTCTGCTCTGTCGACTGCGACATGCTCGCCCACAGTTCAAACTGTACCAGTCAGATACCTCAGCCAAAGCTCTCGATTCCAACCAGTCGAGCGGCTCTGCACACGCACTACTTGACCTTGCAGCAGAGCCAGAGCCCCATCCCTTGAATATCGAGCCATGGGTGGCGCCCGCCGTGGTAAGGCGCTCGGGAAAGATGCGCCCCACGGACGAGACGGAAGTTATCGAGCAACAACCAACGGAGCTTCCTCTGCCCGTTGCCGAGCACTCTCGATCCCCAGGACCTAGCCGTGCCCGTACGTCGTTCCTACCTGCCAATTTCAACCACTCACCCCAGTTTTCCTGGTCAAAAGCACCTCTGCCGGCGACAGCGCCCGATCCACCAGCTGCGGCGACCCGAACTTTGCAGCTTGTACAACACGACGTCACTCCCGATGCAGGACCATCTACTTCTTACAACTCCAAGTCAGCTCTACAACTTCCTCAGTCCCGTCGGCGGCGAGCTCACCGAGATCCTTCGCCTCCGCGGTTGGAAGAGGATGCTGGAGTCTCATTAATGCGGGCCGGGGATGAGCCTCCTTTGCCTATTGCAGACGAACCTCCAGCATACCACTTTGCCGTTTCTTCTTCCCAGTAATTTACCTGGATGTATGTCCTTCGATCTATCTTCTGACTGCCATTTGCGCTGCGTGTAGAGCCTCTCATAATCACAGTACCCGCCCCCCCCCCTTTGTTTCCTTTTCATACTACACATGGGACGCTAGGCCAGCACTCTCAATTCATTCCATTATACATCCCAGGAGAAAACCCCCCAAAGGCAAGAAAACATATGTACAAAAAACACCGGAAAGCGCGATCGTCTATAGAAGAAACCCAGCCCTGCTCACAAAGTTACGAGCCAACGAGAGCGATACGCATGCGAGCTAGACGCGCAGCAATACCCTCACTAGGCGGCGATGGTGGTGCAAAGTCCTGAGCCGGCGTCGGTGATGTGCCCTCGCTCTTGGACACCTCACGACGCATTCGACTGCGTCTCGACGCGCTCCAGTCGAAACTGCCTGGCATGGGCGGGCTATCTTCACCATCGCTCTCGCTCTCGGCTGCCGCTGGCCCGCCCGGAGTCATTTCATGCTCGTCTTCGGCGCTCATGACTCGGCGTGGAGGGGGTGGACTAGCGAGATGCGCTGTCACCTGATCAGTGTGAGACAACACCTTGCGCAACGGCAGGGAGGTCTCAATCGCCCCGTTGCCATCCGACGTATCCTTCCAGCCGCCTGATTCAGCACTAAGGACCTTTTCGATGGGAACAGCCAGGCTGACGGTTCTGCTGGGGGCTGGGGGTGCCATCAGCGAGGAGGACGCGGTGGATGAAGATCTCAGTCGATTGGCAGCGCGGACGGCGTTGATCGCATGGCGCCAGCGTTGACGGGGGGTGTATTTGGTGCGCAGACCAGAGCTGATGTCGATTTCGGGTGGGGGTGAAGCCGTTCCTGCGAGCCACTACCGAAGCGTTAGTTGCGCCAAGAGATACTAAATGGGCGCCTACGGGATGCTTGAGCGCCTCGGCCGCAGTGGGACGGGTATTGGGATCTGGGTTGAGGAGGAATTTGATAAAGTCTTTGGCTAAAGCGAGGTCAGGTTAGAACAGTCGGGGGACTAGAGAGCATACCTGTTTGAGATATATGAGCCCAGAACGAGTGGTGAAACTCGACGCGAGCACGCATGGTCTCCTCTACGAGTTCGGCCTGAGTTGTTGCGCGAAAGGGAGAATAGCCGCACAGGAGAACATAGGTGATGATGCTAGAAAACGATTAGACGCGCTGGTATGCCCGCCACGAGACATACCCTGTGCTCCAAATGTCGACGGGTTTGCCATGTCCCTGGCCGCTGAGGACCTCTGCAAAGAGAATGAGAAGCATACAACCAGGAGAGGGGAACCGTACCTGGAGCGACGTAGCCAAAGCTGCCTGCCACGGTCTGCAGTTGCTCCTCGGGCGAGTGCAGGTGTTTGGCGCTGGGAAACATGAGAAAGCGGTTGATGAAGCAAGGCGGGCTGCTCACATGCCAAAGTCTGCGATGACAAGGCCGCTGTCGGGGGCCTTGGTGCGGTAGAGGATGTTCTCGGGCTTGAGGTCGCGGTGGACGATATCGTGGGCGTGGAGGTAGGCGACGCCGTCGAGGATGGCGAGGATGACGTCGATGGCATCGCGCTCGGTAAACTTGCCGCGCTCGGTGATGCGGGCAAAGAGCTCGCCGCCGACGGCGAGCTCAAAGGCGAGATAGTACTTTTCGCGGGACTCGAACCACTCGTAAAACTTGACGACGTGGTCGTTGTCGAGGCCGCGGAGGACCTCCATCTCGCCCCAGACGGCGGCTTCGTTGCCCTTGACGCGCTTCTTGGAGATGGACTGTGACGTGAGCGTACGTGATGAGTACGCTAAATATAAATATAACGATGGGTTGCCTGCCTTAAGCGCCACGTCGAGCTGGGAGCCGTCCTTGCGCGTCCACGTCGCGCGCAGGACCTTGCCAAACGTGCCCTTGCCGAGCTCCTCATGGACCTCGTACGCAAGCTTCTTCTGGAACGACGGCGGCTGCGGCAGCAGCTTCTCCTGCAGTGTCATCCGCGGCATCCTGGTCGTCGAGTGCAATCGCTCCTCCAGGCACAAGCGCCCGGTCACGTGTGGCCAAGGCTGTGAACCCACGACGGCCACGACCACCATGCCGTCGAGCTCCACCGCACCCTCCTCTCCCGCCTCGTCGCAGAAGCTCTCCAAGCTGCTGCGCAAGCACGACCCGCCGCCGCCGCTGCCGTCGTCGGCCCGCGCGTCTCCGTCGACGAGCCAGGCGCCCGAACCGACCCGCTCGCGCCGCATCACCCGCAAGCCGAGCCGCACGCTGCAGAACGAACCGTCGCCGCCAGCGCTCGCCGTGGACGCTGCGTCGACCAGCGGCGTCGAGCTCTCACGTGCGCCCTCGACTGCCAGCCAGGCCGTCGCCCGCGCCCAGTCCCGCGCCAACCCTGGTGCTGAGCTCGCGGTGATCGCGCCGTCCCCGTCGGTCCGTCTTGGCGATCTCCCCGCCCGTCTCTCGGGCTGGTTCTCGCACCTGACCGGCTCGAGCACCGACCTCGGGCTCGCCACGAACCTGTCCAGCGCGGCTCAGATGGTGCCCGCCGCGTCCCCGAAGCGTGTGCCCAGCCTCTCGCGCGGCTCGCCCAACGACGGACCGCTTACCGCCGCCGCCCGCCACGGCAAGGGCCACTTCGACAAGGTGATGCGCTATCTGACCGACTCGGACGCGACACCCGACCACTGCACGGACCCGATCTGGCTGCTCGGCGTCCAGCACCCCGGCTACGAGCCACCAGATCCGAGCCAGTCGCCGCCCCCACCCCAGAGCCCAACGACCGCACACCGTCGTGATTCAACCGAGTCCAGCTTACATACGCAACTGCACCGCAAGAATCGCGCGCCGCCCGGTGGATTTACCCTCCACCCCAACTCGTCCCTTACCTCCGTCTCCTCGTTCACGATCGAGTCCGGTGGCCCCAGCAAGTACGCCGGGTCGTGGCCGCCGGCATTCTACGAAGACTTTACGTCCCTGCTATGGCTCACTTATCGCTCGCATTATACCCCGATCCGCGACACCTCGCTCGAGGCACTCGGCTCGCTCTCGCCTTGTGACATGGACATGCTCCCGCGCGACGCCCTCCCTGCCAGTCCCCGCCGCTGGAACTGGCCTGGGCAGGCTGAAAAGTCTTGGACCTCGGACACCGGCTGGGGCTGCATGCTCCGCACTGGCCAGAGTCTGCTCGCCAATGCCCTGATTCACTTGCACCTCGGGCGCAGTAAGTTTGATCGGTATGCACCAGCTCATTTTTGCTTATTTTGTCCTAGGCTGGCGTCGCCCGCACTATCCCATGTTTGTAGAAGAGCACGCCGTGTACGTCAAGATCCTCACCTGGTTCTTCGATACTCCCTCGCCCCTCGCCCCCTTTGGTGTCCATCGCATGGCCCTTGCTGGCAAGGCTCTTGGAAAGGACGTCGGAACGTGGTTTGGCCCAAGCACGGCTGCCGGCTCCATCAAGTGAGTTCACCACTAGAACCCATATCCCAAGCTGACACTATTCTAGAACACTCGTCCATGCCTTTCCCGAGGCTCAGCTCTCGGTTTCACTCGCAGTCGATGGGACCGTGTTTGCTTCGGACGTCTACGCTGCTTCCTACATCGGAATGGTCGCCTCTGGCGGTCGAAGCATTAGTTCTCGCAAGAGCACAGCCAGGTGGGGTGGCCGTGCAGTACTCATTCTCGTTAATATTCGTCTGGGCATCGACAATGTCAATCCTATCTATTATGAAGCACTCAAGGTGTGTCTGACATGATTTCAAATTGCTCATTCTCACACTTGCCCAGTCTTTATTCCAATTTCCCCAATCTGTTGGTATATCTGGCGGACGGCCATCTTCGTCCTATTATTTTGTTGGCACTCAGGCAGATAGTCTATTTTACCTCGACCCCCACCACACTCGCCCGGTCATTCCCCTTCGCCCTCCGCCCTCGGTAGCACCCGACCCCCCTGAAGATTCCGACGAAAATGACCCCGACTCTGCCTCGAGTGTCCATGCGACACCCAACGCAAAGCAACGCCGACCTTCGACCCCTGAGCCTCATCCCACCCCTCGACCGCGTGTTAGCTCCCCTGCCAGCCCCGCGTCGTCTTCATATGCCGAATCAAACCTATCGCTACAGTATCCACGCGGTCGTTCTAGCCTCTCACCACCGCCACTTCACCAGCCGCTTCCACCTGTAGTACTCCCTGCAAACCTCCCATCGAGCAAATTACAGCCCCTGATTCCTGGGGGTATTGATTCACCCGATGGAATCCATTACTGCGCAAGTTACAGTGCTGCCGAATTGCGTACATTCCACTGTGATCGTGTCCGAAAGATGCCCCTGAGTGCGTTGGACCCTAGTATGCTCCTTGGATTCCTGTGCCGTGACGAGGCAGATTGGAAAGATTTTAGGGCTCGAGTAGCAGATGTGAGTGCTATCCAAGACTTGATGCAACCTGTCATTAAGCCTATTCCAGATGAGCAAAACCACGCGTACTCTATTTTCCATCGCGGACGAGCGTCCTTCATGGGGCGATATCGACTCGGACGACATGGATCTGGAATCCGTATCCGAGCCCGATATGGACTCTATGGCTGATGACCCCGATGACTTTTTCGATACTCACACCGGTGAAACTAGGTCGGTCCGCTCAAGCGCTGCTGGCAGTCAGTATGCGCGAGTGTCTTCCAAGCGCGTACCAGACGCGTCTCAACCCAGGCGGGGTGAATCGGAACTAAGTACGACAGACGAATCGATGGAGGTGGTTACCCCTGGCCCACGGCACTCGGCTAAATTTGATACCAGTACTCCCTCGGTGGCCAAGGACGCGAAGGTTGACGACGAGGACGAAGATGATGACGATTGGGTTGACCCGACTCCGCCACCCGCGGATGTCCGACAGATTCCCCGTGCCGAAAATGGTGCACCCATTACGGTCTCTATCTCCGCCACTCCATCCCCCGACTTGCTACCACTACCTAGCTCTGCTTTGCGGGCATCGGAATCGCCATCTTCCAGTGAGGGTCAGTACGCACAAGACTCTCCCACTGGCGCATTCAGCCGATCGCGTGAAGCTCACGGTCGCTACCCTTTCCCGGCCGGTGAAGGCGAGGATGAGTCCCCCCGGTATCCTAGATCTCCCAAAACACCCCAGATGCGCAACGTCCGAGCCAGAGATGGTGGTCGAACCAAGAGTGGTGGCGTTCGAGGGTTAGTTGGGGTTGAGGGTACGGGAGACGATTTCTAGTGATGGACGATTCCTCTTGCATGTGTTACGCTTATAAAGGGCTGGGCTCAATTTGTGGAAACATTTATTCTCTTAGTTTGATGTTGTCTTCTCTGTATCTGATTTTGGCATGCATGGTGTGATATAATCAAATCTGTACAAAAGCGCACACATACATCTTCATAGCCTGAACTCTAGTTCTTGTCCTTCTAATCCTCGCAAGCTACTGATTCGACCATGCTGATGGCTTGCATCACAATTATTAATCAGGTCGACTGAAGGATAGGTGAACGCGACTATAGAAAGATAGCTTGATTCTCAGCCGCGAAAATCGGAAGACTAGCTTTCCAGGGGCCTCTTGCACGGGCGCGCCCCACACACCTTGTAACAATTGGTTTGAGCGTGAACCAAACGCAAACGATGGAGCTACCAGTATGTATGCGCCATTGTACAGGAGCCAATACGACATTATGGCCACAGATGCAGACAGAATCCTTCATACTGACATATTGCTTGCGTCTGAGTTATTCCGAGACTCAATCATTGTGTGGTGTACGAGGCGCACCTCTCGACAATGCCCGTTACAAAACACTCTGAAAATGACTTGATCTTGTTCTCCACTTACGTCCTACACCTATCGCAAGTTGGCGTGGGTTTGACGGTGGTACTCTTCACCGACTCTAGTTCGTTCTTTCGCATCGAGCCGCGGAACGCATGCTCAGTAGGCAACGGACAATCGGTGTTTGATATTGACACATAACCAACACATCAATCTGTGCTAGATATATGCGGGTCCTCTTGCCTCCGAACGCAAGGGTTCTTGAAGCATTCTTTATATGTGCGCATACGAAGAAATTGACAGTAGAAGAGGAAGGCCATGTGGCAGTACCTTACTCTATCGGCTCACCTAACTACTTTGTCATAGCAGACCCACCATACACGCCCAATTTCTACCCGGCTCGTTTTATGGGTCCCTGACGCATATGAATCCAAGAATAGCACTTGCGGCAGTCATGCTCAAAAGGGGATATGGTTTTGAAATCAAACCCCTCGCATAACTTCACTTTGTTCATCGACCATGGTTATCCGCGTGTCTTCATTCGGGGCTAGCAAAGTACCTCTATCATCTTGCTGACGTGCTACATCTAACTTCGTTCATAAACCATGATCGATTCTACGGGGTTCGAAAGAGAGTTCTGCCATTGATTTGCCGGAGCTCCCCCCGCACAAGCTCTCAAAGCTACTCAGTATTATTAAATACCAGTTGAGAGTTCTGGATTCCTATCAGAAATCTCCGTGTTATTCGCTGGTAGTCGCTATACCATTCTACTGGCGGATCCTCGGTGCCGATTTTTCTTGGAAGAACGGGAATCGGAAACGATAATTGGCCAAGTCACATATACTCGCTTCCGCTTGACTCAATGCGGTCTTTGTGTGACAACAATTGTGCGAAAGGCACATGTGTCCCGCCCACACTGATAATGCAGCATGTTTACATCAGCTACATCACACACTGGAGGAGCCAAGGCGCTCTAGTCGCGCATATATGTTTACCTGATGCGAAAAAGCTACGTTATGTACCAGGGTGGGGATGGAGCACGTGTGCCTTTCGCACACTTGTTGTCGCTCCGAGCACCTCTTCAATATTGTCTTCATTGAAACAGCCAGCTGAAATGGCTCACAACGCCACCTGAAGAACGCTCTTACCACGTGATGTGAGTGGTTCTTTACGTAATCTGTGCGGGGCATGTAAACCACGACATCGAGCGTTTGACACAGGTCGTTGAATGACGCTTTAAAACCATATGTAGAATGACATGGGTGACACGTTTCGGCGCCACCATGTAATTTTGCTGGCTGAACTGACATTTTATCGCTGATTGCGCGGCAGCCCGTCCCACGACCCGAGGTAAAGTTCACTTTATGTCGAAAATGCCACGCAGATCGCTGCTAAAGCGAACAAGCTGTGTCCAGATCCTAGGCATGCAAACTTGAACATGGCACGTATAGAATAAGGCAATGACAGATACATGCCAAGGTTTATGATCTCATCGGCTTGGCTTCGGCAAGCGATCATCTCGGCAGCAATACCTACTCTGCCCCACTGAACGACGCAACACGGTTCTGCAGGCATGATGCGATTGAAGAATGGATCAAACAAGTTGGGCATCATTCGGCAGACCGGGATTAGGGATTGTGGCATAACAGGATGCAATCAAGACAAACCAGATGCACAGTAGATCCATGATGGATATATGCTGCTTGAAGGAATGCATGGGCTCAAGCGGGGTTGCTTGGCAATGAATGTGGTGAAGTGAGGCTGACATCGATACAGGGGTGGAGGCATCGAGGGGCCTACAACCGCTCTAGGTGTTGAAAAGCTCCAGGATTTCCCTGCCGTGAGGCGTGGGTATAATGGCTAGGCTGAAGCTAGGTAGATCAATTTTATTGATCCCAGTTCAAAGGAGATCTCGGGCGTTTGATTGTGTCTGAACAACTAGATCTATTAATAGTGAAGCGCTGGCTCGAACGACGCATTCGACACAGGTCTTGTGGGTTTGCGTTGATTGCGTGGAAGACTCGGGCATCGTTACCCCTGAGTGTTTACAGCCTAGTCGGCGTCAACAAGGTGTTCAAGTTTACTCTGGTGCGCAGATACCCTCGAAATGAGCCGTACGATACGGAGGACACACAGCACGTGAAAAGCAACGGATTGGGTGGCGAGTTTTGTTGCGCATACATGTCGTAAAGCATTGGGACGCGGGGGTATAGACCAATCCAAACCATGGCAGGTATCATATGCTTCGGAACTTCTTGCATGCAGAAGCCGATTACAGTAGCGAGCATGGCCGAAGTTTTACCAACATGACCTCGGTGGAATAGCTGGTGAGCGACGCATGGGCGACGGGGTTGCGCAGAGTGGATAGATGTGAACAGCCCTCCTAGACGACGGGTTGACGCTCACAGGCAAATGTATTTTTAGGACCTAGGAACAAACTGCAGGAGCTGTTGCTGAAGCCCGGCGTGTTGATGGGGCAGCGTGCCAGATTGGGGAAGAAGGTATTTTTGGAAATTAGACAGATGCCAAGAGCTGGAGAAGCCGCGGGGTGTCGATCGCGTCAGCGGGGCAAGTGGAGGCCGGGGCTTGGACGACGCTTGGACGGCGGCTGGAGCGACGGAAAGCGCGGGCGTAAGAGGCCCAAGCGCGCCGAGGACGGTGGAGAGGCAGGTGGTGGGGGCCCTGGCCGTGGCGGAGAGGACCGGAGGGGGGGTGCGCACTGATTGGGCTCAAAATAGGTCGGGGCTAGCGATGCTTCTCTTATGTCAGGAATCATCTGACGATTTATTTCGGGCCGAGCACATTTTATGAAAAATGTGGCCGACAACAGGGGCTCTCGAGCACGCTGCCTTAAATACGGAGGGCACGGGTCCCCGCTTCCCCACCCGCCTCCTCCCGTCTTTCGCCTATCCTCTCGCCTAGCATCGCTTCCCCCATGTCCCACCATTCCAACATGACCGACGCTGAGAAGGCTGCGGGGGCGTCCAATGGCGCAGGCTACCATGGAGGCTACGATGGCCCGGCTCTCCACCACACCATCAGTACCGACACCCAGGTGCGTTGTCAACGCCCGAATATGCTATTCATAGCTCAACCCCCCCGTCTTCTAGCGTGCCTTCCCGGTCTACCACCGCAAACTTGGTAACCCCGCACCCCTCGGTCTGTTTGGTTTCGCGTCGACGACACTCATTCTGTCGCTCTACAATGCTGGTGCACGTCATATTACGGTCGTAAGTAGTTACGTTAGTTGGCCCATTCGCTTGTGATTGACATCGGCATAGCCGAACGCTGTCCTCGGAATGGCTCTTGGTGTCGGAGGACTGTGCCAGCTGCTTGCTGGTATGTGGGAGTTTGCCGCCGGCAACACTTTTGGTGCTACTGGTGCGTGCCGGGTATACCCTTGGCGTTCGGCACGGAATTCTGACGTATATGCTTAGCCTTTTCCATGTATGGCGGTTTCTGGCTCTCATTTGGCGCGATCTACTGGCCCGGCTCTGGCATTCTCGACGCGTATCAGGGCGAGGCTAAGTCACAACTCTCGAGCGCGCTTGGTATTTATGTGAGTAGTCGGCATATGCGTGGCGCTCGGGTCGATTAACAATCATGCTCTCAGTTGATCACCTGGATGATCATCACTCTGCTCTTGTTCTTTGCTACGTTCCGCTCCTCGATCGCACTCGCGGCCGTGTTCTTCACGCTTGTCATTACGTTTATGCTCCTGGCCATTGGTGAATTCTTGGAAAATGGTGAGCACAACCCCGGCTCGAGTGTAGCCTGTCCTGACTCTTTCTTCAGCCAACGTGCACAAGGCTGGCGGTATTATTGGCTGCATCTGCGCCATGATCGCGTTCTACACCGGCTCGGCCGGTCTTTACAGCCCCGACGCGAGCTACTTTATCCTGCCAGTTGGCGATCTACCCAAGCGCCGCGATGACTAGGTGTCCATTCCATTCTGGGTTGTTTGTGTTTTCATTATGATGTGATGGGCTATCGTGTGTGTAATGTTTGTGCGTAATGCAGAGTCATTTGACCCCTCGGATTCGAGCGAATTGCTCTGAGCAATAGAGTCGGTCATGTGACTGACCCCATGATTGATGGGCGCGTGACTGTGTGCAGGCCGCAAAGTAGACGACCACTAGACGTAGACATAGAGTAGAATGGACGCCTTCCACGACGACGAACGACATGATACCGGCCGCCGGAGCACATCCCGCGACTCGCGCACGGCTCGGATTGAACTTGCTCAGCGGCGCCTCGAAAACGCGCTGGCCACGCCCAACAGCCCTTCGTCCCCTTGGTCGGCCCGCAGCGTAATGGGTCCGTCACTTGCAGGCCATAGTCCGAGCCAGTACCAGCGCCCAAACCTGCGCAGTGTCTCGTTCAGCAGCGAGCCCGACCACCGTTTTCCCGCACGGCGTACGGACCAGCCTGCATTTCCGTCGACATTCGAGGATGACGAATCTGAGCTCTCGCACGACGACGTATACTTTCATCCCAGCCCCCGTCGTGCGTCGCCCTCGACTCTCTTGCCCCGCCCCGGCTTGTACGCATCGATTGGCGCAAATGGGTTGCCTGTGCCTTCTCCGGACCCGTCCGGCACTCGGTCTCGTTCCCAGTCGCTGGCAACGCTTGGCAGGCGCCCCATGCCAGCTCATGCAGCGTCCTACGCGCCCTCATCTCCCCTCCCCGCACCTGGGTCCCAGGGCTTGCCCCAGAGTTGGGCCGACTCGCGCTTCGGGATCCCTGCGCCCATCTCGTATGCTCGTCCAGCCCCCCAACGCCAAGGTGACATCAGTAACATCAGCCCGTTTGTGCGCGATGTCGGTCAGATCCTCCACGACGACTTTCGCGAGCTCTGGGGTGCCGAGCGAGACGATGGCGGAGGGAGTGGGACGACCAGTCGCAGACACAGCGTGAGCGTGGTGCAACCTAGGCGCTTTGTCTCGCATACACAGCACCACGACGAACGCAGCGGCCCTGGCTCTATCGATGCCTTTGCCCAGGGTCGAAGCGTGATCTCGGACGACGACCTGCTCGGGAACATGCTCAACCTGGATCTCGACGATCCTCCCGTTACAGGCCGCGTGGCTCCTGCCACGTTCAATCCGCGTGGACCGCTTGCGGGGGGCGCGGGCGCGGGGCTCGTTAGTCAACCTTCGAGTCTCCCTACGTATCCCGCGCCCCTGCAGCGTCATTCGCCAGTCGGCGCCCTGGGCTTGCACGAGCATAGCCCGCGTACCTCGACACTCGAACACGTCCCAGAGAACGGCACCTCCTTCCAGTCTAACCAGCACGGAAAGAATCCTAGTCCAGAACGAGACGGCGGACCTGCGGCAGGTCGTGGTTTTGTCTCCAGGCCGTCGCTCACTCAACTGCGCACTGATTCATTGCGCACTAATGCATCCTCTGAGCAGAGGTTTTCCCCTTCGCTTTCGCCAAACACTCAGCGTGGTCTAAATCTACAGGCGCAGTATGGTCAGGGGATCAGCGCTGAACGTGGAGGGATAGGGCTAGGGCTCGGAGGGATGGGCCGTGAACAGGTCTCGGTATTTGGGCGCGAGCAGCAACAGCCTGGAGCTGGGTTCGCCCAAGGGACAACACAACACTATCACTCTGGCGCCTCGCCCCGCACAAGCACCTTTCCTGTCTCCCCCTCGGCTATGCGCACGAGCTTTGGGCCACCACACTTGCCTCAGACGCCATTGTCCCCTAATACGCACCACACTGGCAACCCAACCCAGCCAGAAGGAGACCTTGGACGGGGGCTTCCTCTGTCGGCTCTTCCAGCTGGTGCTCCTCTTTACGTGGTCGAATTCAAGGCTGGCCGCACCGATCTGTTTTTCACCCCGGACGGAGCTGTGGACGAACCTATACGCCGAGGAGATCTGGTGATTGTTGAAGCCGATCGTGGCAAGGATCTTGGCAAGGTCGTTAATGATAGCATTTCTTTGGCGGAAGTCGAACGATTCATGATGGAAGGAGCGGACGACGGACAAGGCGGACGGAAAGAGATAATGCCAAAGCGGATCTATGCAAGGGCCGGACCTGCAGATACCCAGTGAGTTTGGTGTTTAGATGCGAGTTATAGCAACGCTTACCGTTCCTAGGTTATTACTGTCCAAAATGCAAGATGAGGTTAAAGCACTCCAGTTGTGTCAGACCAAAATTAGGCAAAAGAAACTTCCGATGGAAGTCATCGACGCTGAATACCAGTGGTATGTCAACTCATCTGCTTGGGTTTTATCTCACCTGAATACCTATGCAGGGACCGTCGGAAACTCACGTTCTACTATGTCGCGGACCGTCGAATTGACTTTCGTGAACTCGTACGGGAACTGTTCCGGTGAGTTCTTGTTTGGCCCACTCGGATGTGGAAATGAGGGCTACGTACGGGCAGCAGAGGGGCCCGTTATGAATAGGATGGACAGCTGATGACTTTTCAATCTTACCAGGTTGTACAAAACGCGCATATGGATGTCTTGTCTTCAAGGCCCGACAGGATCGGAGTCTGTTTCGTAACGAGCTGCTGGTTCTAACTCGAGCCGCTAAACCCAGGCTTTGTGCTTTGCTCAAGATATAAAAGTCACAGTCCTAACTGAATTCACCAATTTTTCACATCCAACCTTGACACTCTTGGTCTTCTGGCCTTTGTGCTGTGTCTCTTCTCCAACAAAGTTGGTCTTTGGCATTTTTTCTGGCCCAGTCCCAGAGAGCTATTCAGGAGGGTTTCCTATATTACCTTTTTTTTTTGCTTTTCCTACGATTCTGGATCATATTGTTTCATCTATCAGGTGTACAAAATAAATGTAAATGTACTTGTAGCTACCATTCTGTTGCATGCATTCCGCAGTGCACGTCTTGGCGCTTTATGGTTCCCGAGTGAAGAAGTTGGGTTATTGGTCATTTTGCCGGAGTGCTTGCGTTGGTGGCTGATTCCCTAATCGTAGGTAACCGGTTTGAGGGTGGGAACGGATCGCGGTGAGAGTAAAAGCGCTGACCTTATGATGACTGGCGCTTGACCACCATGGCCAAATCGTGGTTTGACTGCACTGTACGGCGTTCTGAGTTGGAACGTTCATTCCTTACTCCCGAATACTCATGATATTTACAACTATTCTGTTGACCTGCCAAGGACCTCTCCCTCAAACCGCCACTCCCCTTGGTCCAACTTGCTCGGCCTTCCAGTTAGATGCTGGGCTTCACCTGCTACTTCATATGCATAGTCTTTGTTGTTCCCGGCTGCCTCTGCTGGAGGTGGTTGATATCAAGCACAAGCTACCATTTCGCCCCAACTTGCAACGCTACTCCTATGACACTCAGTCGAAACGAAATTTGGCACCCAATGAGAGGTATTCTTACTAGTACGGTTTCCATATTTGCGTAAATTTGAACCGTACCATTTTCTGGCTAAATAACCTGTCCTAGATGTATTGACTTGGCAAATCATAGCTTTGCGCTACTCACTTGAGATTTGAACAAGCCTTTCCTTGACATGTACTACAACCAGAAACTGGGGGGCATAATTGATAGAACCACTATGACTAGCAGCATTCGATCAGTGTTTCTCAAAGGTTATATACATTCGGCAATGATTAGTTTCGTGCGATGTGCTCCAGACCTTAGAAAGAGCGTTTAAAATTACCTTGGCCGTTGGTGATTTCTTCACATGAAGACCCGCGTGCTAGATATCGGATACCGAGTCTCAACTTATACCTGGGGCACATCTCCTAGAATGAAATTCGGTCAAATGTTACCAATATTAAATTCACTCTACCCACCACGGAGCAAGCATATATGACTCAAGCAGTGTATCTATGTAATCAAGGCTACATAGGTAGCGCACTAATCACGAGTCAAATACATATGTTAAATATCCAGAGCAGTTTCGCGGTCGTTTAAGGGCGTAATTGGATATAACTGCGGGCTTTCCATTGGCCCTCTGGCCCTGACTTTGGACACCACAGAACGTCAGCGTGACACGATGGGACGAAGCCTGTGGAGGAACCATCGTGAATACTCAGCCGAAAGAAGAGCGGGTCGGACAGCTCACGTGACCCCTTGGCCTCGTGCAGAGGCCGACGAGGTGCGCGTGTGTGTGCGCCCTCGCGTTCTTTTTAGCCCACCGCCCGCCCTCAGTTAGCGTTAGCCTTTATCAATCGATACTGTAAGTTGTTTGATATGAACCGAGCCCAGTGCCGCCCAGAATGCGTTTGTGGGGGCGATCCCCGCGGTCGCACTCTGGGCTGCCCGGCCACTCGTCGGTCCGCCTGCAGCGGACCGACTCCCCAAGCACACCGCGTATGCTGGGCTCGGTGCATATGCCTCGCATATATCGGCAAGTCCGACTCAGAGCGACCCAGGCTGAGTAAGTAGATTCATGCATTTTTTTCGGCAGTTAGACACTTCTAAAAAGTCCTCAAGATGTATAGACTAGGCAAACGTCCTCCTGATAAGCGCAAGGGCGCTGTTCATTTGTATTAGAAATAGGAATAGTGACTCCATCGAAGCTCTCTGCTGATCTGACGCCGCCTTTCATGGGGGCTCAGGCAGAACAATCGCTAGTGTCTATCTCGCTGCTATGTAGAACTGCATTATTACCGCAGAGACCACCCCCTTGACTCTCAGGCACCCTCGTCGAGTAGACTTGGCGTGCATATGTGCCAACAATGCGTTTGTGAGGTCCCAATAGTAGTTGGAGTGCGATAACTCATTGACATGCACAGAGGTAACGCTACATCCTTATCTAATGAAGAGCCGATTAAAACGTTGCTCAAAGATCTCGTTGGTTTTAGAAAATGCCAATCCTTGGATGAATATATGCAGCTAAATCTATACTTGTATAAATCTGGTTCATGCTTGGTAAGTCTTACACGGACACCATGTGTATGCTGTTGGAGCATGCGCTTAAATTACGCGGAACCGCGATGGAAGAGCTGAGTAGTGATATATGCAATCGGTGTTGACTGGTCTGACACTAACCACGCCCCACGATTTTATGTCTCAGATCGCTTTTCCGTCTCCATATGAGCCGGCCAGATATTTGGTAAGGCTTATCAAGATACTTACAGACTGCACGCTAATGAGATAGCTTGTTATAACTTCAACGTCTAGAATTCCACACTTCCACGATCATAAATAGTCTACAGCTAAGATGACGATTCTCCATAACCATCGATAAACCGCCTGGAATCCCGTGCATCCTGGTAGTGCCAGCGTGAGACTTGGTTGTGAGGGTCAAATAGATCCAAAATATGCAATAATAGAACAATATAAACGCTACAACCGAATACATCTTATGCAGGAAAGCTTAAGGCCGCCTGACCCCTACCTGTTGAATTCATGCCGGCGGCATACACAGGAAAGACCAGCATTTCGAACTATTCAAGCAGACAGATGCTGCACTGTAACGTGAAATGATTTTTCATAGTCTCTACGTTTTCGCACTTATAATAGCTCACAACCTCCCATCGCAGGGGTTCTAAGCAGCTAAGTAAATGCAGCGAGAATGATGTATTCACGTGACGCCCAATGATCTTCTAGGCGCCAATCTATCATGAGTTCTTCTCTCTCAGCCACATCATCGTTATGGGTAAACGAAAGAACGAAGAGGAGCAAGACTTTAGCGAAGACGATGATACGAAGGTAAATATACAAAGCTCAGGATTGAAATGTCGACTGATTGGCCTTCTGGTTAGGAGCTAGTCGACGTCGACTTTGAATTTTTCGACCCCTCACAAATCGATTACCTTGCAATCAAACGACTTTTAAATCAGTTGTTTGGCTGGGATTCTTTAATTTTCGGTGTCGAAAATCTCACGGAACTTATTCTATCCCAGCCGCTGGTTGGTTCAACTGTGAAGGGGGACGGAATTGAATCTGATCCCTATGCGGTGTTAAGTGTCATCAATATCAACGTCCACAGGGTGAAGCCCCTCTGCACTTAGTTAAGATCCTGTCTGATCCGTCTCAAAGGAACACCCTTCCATCAAAGCGATTGTCTCTTATCTGCTGGAAAAGGTTTCGCACAATTCCGCTGCTGCGTCGACTCTGGGTCCCCTCCTTTCACCTCAAGCTTTGGCCGCATCAAACCACCATACTGGTCTCATCATAAGCGAAAGACTGATCAACATGCCCCCTCAGATCATGCCCCCTATGTACAAAATGCTGGAAGACGAGATCCAATGGGCTGTCGAGGAGGTATGGCCACTTCGTCGGGAAGACCCCACAATCTTGATTTAATTTCAATCCCCTAGTAGAATGAACCTTACGACTTCGAGAACTTGATTGTTATATCCCGGTGCTTCCGCTTCAGCGACGAAGAAGAAAATACATCGAATGCGACGAAGCCCAACAAAAAACAAAAGCGCAAGGGAGGAGAGATACACTCATATCACGCGGAAGACGAGTGCATCGCACAGGTAACAGAATTTCCGTGTTTACGAAACTCTAAGCTTACGAATGTCGAGTCAGGTGGGTGTGATGCAGGCGAACTATGAGTTCACTCACCGGCCTCCGCGGGAGCCAGAATCATTTGGGGTTGATTTGGCAGGACGAGTGACGCTGTTCCCTCGGTCAAAACTCCATGAACTCGTCGTATCGTTACAGGAGTCTTTCCCTCCGCAGAGAGCATAGATGGCAGACTCCTAGAATAGGGCATTTAATGACGTATATATACAATATATGTGCTGCACGCGTAGGTAACCGTGACATCCTAGGTACGATCGGATGGCACACTTGGGGGCTCTAACACAGCTTAAACGGAAGAATTAGACGCATTCCTCCAAACAGTCATACCGCTACGTAAAATTCACAAAATCTGCAAGCAAAAGCGGCTTTGTCCCTGCTTGGATTGCTGCATGGATGTGCAGGGCTATAAGCGCCCTGATCTCAGTCAAATCATGATCATCCTTACACAGTTGATAGCTTTGAGCATCTCCACCGGCGAGCGCTTCTCGCTCCTCAAGTCCTCTAACACCCCCATCGCTGAGTTCTCGTTGAACCTGGTTGGCACCCTTAATTTACCAGAACGTCTTGGTTCCTTTCGTTTTCCGACGGTCTAGCTCCGAGCCAAGCCGCCAAAAAAGTCGCCCCCTCAG
This sequence comes from Ceratobasidium sp. AG-Ba, assembly GCA_016906575.1. Classification (NCBI taxonomy): domain Eukaryota; kingdom Fungi; phylum Basidiomycota; class Agaricomycetes; order Cantharellales; family Ceratobasidiaceae; genus Ceratobasidium; species Ceratobasidium sp. AG-Ba. The sequence continues at coordinate 3,499,762 of CP059613.1, read as the reverse complement.
ATGGCTAAGCAGCTTGCGGTTACGTTTCTCGGAACCAGCGCCGGCGGCGGACCAACTTTGTCTCGGTCCTGCACTTCAAGTGCTATCAGCCTAGATTCTTCAATATGGCGTATGTAGCGGCGATGCATTGTCCGACCCCGCACTAATGGTGTGAACATTTTGCTAGTGGTTGATTGCGCCGAAGGCACAGAACGACAGATGCTGCGTGCCAAACTCAAGCCAGGAAGGGTTCAGAAGATTTTTGTTACCCATTTGCACAGTACGCATTGCAACTGCAATAAAGACATCCTATGCCTGATATGGCTATTGCTTCGAACGGCAGTGGATCATTGCATGGGCATTGCACCCCTGATGCGGTGAGTTTAATTCGATGAAATGGACAACCCACTAACCCAGGCCCAGAAATTTGATGTCATCGGTCACAAACAACCAGGCCGATCCTGGCACTAAACGACTCGACATATTTGGACCCCGTGGCTTACGAGAATTATTGAGGATGTCACTAAAACTCACTGAGACTGTTCTGGTGGGCAAGTACGCCGTGCACGAATTTCTGTTTCCAAAAGACGGGCCCTGCATACACGGGCAATCTGACCCACACCCTAATGAGGTCACAGGGAAAGACCTTGTGCAATCGACTGACGGATTTTGGACGGACTTTGAGACTCACACAGGGTGGGCAGTAAGCGCGGGTTCGATCAAGCATAGAGGTATGTCTATTACCGTGTTGTTGTGTCGTTATGCCACTAGTGGCGTTCTTCTGTTCCTATCGATGTTTCTTCGCAATTACCGTCGGGTGCTGCCGCCTGACGATCCTAACGTTCGGTGCTTGACAAACCCCCTGTTCTTGCAGTGCCCTGTCTGGGCTACGTCTTCCAGGAGCCCCCACGTGCAGCACCGTTTGACTCGGGGGCGCATTTCGAGCCCCTTGACCGCAACGCCGACGCTCTTGCCACACAGGGTGTACGCAACCCTCGATCGCTGCTTGGACAGCTACTCCGCTCCCGTAAAGCCATCACATTACCCGACGGCACATTGCTCGAACCTCCAGTGCTGATCCCTGGACGAAAACTCGTGATCCTGGGGGACACCTCAGACCCGTGGGCAATCAAAGACATGGCGATGGATGCCAGCCTGTTGGTGCACGAGGCAACAAACGCATATATCCCTCTTAGTATCGACCCCAAGAGTCCTAAAACTGATACCGAGGCGAACGTCAAGGAGCGAGCTTTGAAGCGCGGCCACTCAACGCCTACTATGGCAGGAGAATTCGCCTCCGCCATCCGTGCTCGCCGGCTTGTGCTAAATCACTTCAGCTCAAGGTCAGTAGTTCTTCGGCCATTTCCCTCTTATGGCGGCCTTGTCTCGGTTGCTCTTTCAGATGAGTGCAAGATAGTCGAGAGCATCGGATGATGAGCTTCCTCATGGGTGCCTTGACGATCATTTGACGATGAACGACTAACTGGGCGCATAGGTTCTCGGCTCCAGGCGGCCTTTCTTCAACTAGCCATGAAAAATTGGCCCCTTCAGCCCCGTTAGATGCACGGGCGGAGGTGATGAAGGAAATTGAGCGGCAGGCTAGTCAAGCCTGGGGTGGCGGTCAAGCCATCGCCGCCTACGATTTGATGTGTCTGGATTTAAGCAGTTGACGTGCAATGATTGTATGGGCAAGGAAAAGAAGCAAGGCTCTAATGGATATTGAATGACTCTGCTACAGACAATACATATGGTTGAAGCCATGTCTCCTCGAAGGGCGGCTCGTGTATAAATCGCCGCTTCCACGAGACAAGACAGATCGGAATTCGGAATACAGAGCTAAACGTGAGACACAGCAAAGAAAAACAGACGACGTGAATAACGCAAAGAGAGGTGATAATTTGCCGCCACCCGGACGCATGCCAATAGGATACAATGACAGTGAAAAAGAACCGGTCAATCAACGCAAAACGCAAAAGCCAACGCTTAGCCGAGACGAGCAGCAGATGCCCTACCATTGTCAACCGACGTACGGCGACGAGTTCCCGTGAAGCAGCGGGAGGCTGCCCTCGTAGGGAGATGCAGAGGGGCTGGACCGTGGTCCGCGAGGAGGCTGTGCGACATTCGCATCCATATATGCGGAGTGATAGCGACCGCTCTCGATAAGAGGTGCTTCGTCATTGTCGTATGGGTGTATCGTAGTCAGAGTTGGGTTCGATGTAGCTTCGGATCTAAAGCCGAGGTGCGAAACGCCCAGCGTGGAATCTTCGCCAGGGAGCAACAGACGTACCCCCTCTTCCTCTACATTACGATAGTCCCCCAAATTTGGCAAGACACCCCAAAGCTTCGCCGATCCTTCGAACACCTGAGCGTTTGATTCTGGAGGGGATTTGGTCCAAGCAATGGGCGCATAAACGGGATCAGATATCGTCGAGGCAAGAGCCGATGAAGCCGTGTGAGAGGGTGATGCGGATGTTGGCGGGGGCGAAGGAGTGAGTGCCCCCACGGTATACGAAGGAGCCTGCTCGTTGAACGGGTGCCAGCTAGGCAGCTGTGGGTCAATATCAGTGTGACCGCTGTGGCAAAACACGCCGTTGGGGTCGATATCACCGCCATACGGACTTTGCCTGCCAGTGTAAATCATGGTTTGGGACTTGGCCTGGCCTAGCAATACCTGTTCGCCCAAATTTTTAGAGTGGGCTGACGGGATATAGGCGGGCCCTACACCGTAACCGACAGACGCCACCGATGGCGTTGGGGAGCGGTCTGAGATCTGTCCCGGAGATCTGCGACCATGGGTGTCGGTCACAGGATAGAGGAGCTTGGACTGAGTAATGAGAGGCGAGTCGGCCGACTGGGAGCGTGAGTCGTCGCTGCTATGATTGCCTGCGACAGAGTCGACAGGGGTACCGACCCGGCCGTCGGAGCTGGCATCACTATTTCGGATGGGGCCGATGCCTGAAGCGCCGACAAGCTTGCGGCGTTTGCGAGAGTTGTTTGGCCTCCGTCTGTACACATAATCAGGCCAACGCATGTTGAACGTGTCCTACGCGGCCAGGGTTAGACGAAGGTAGACGAAGGGTAAAGATTCCTCTAACCTTTAGTTTCTTTGCCTGATCCAGGTAAAACTGCTTATCCTCCTGGAGCAGAAAAGGGTCAGGATTTCCTGACGATCCTGAGGGGCACAAACACAAACTTTGGGCATTTCAGACCACTCTTTACTGAGTAGTTTCGAGATTTCTCCGGTCCTCATGGTCGGTTGCTCGGACGACACCTTGCACGATAACTATAAGATCACAACCGGAACTGTGCTGAACGGTTGTTGGACAAACTTACCATGGGGCGGCGCTTGCGAGCAAAGATCATGAACGCATTCATCGGACGTTTTGGAGTGCCGTCCGAGTTGAGCTGCTGGGAGCGAAGCTGGGCGTTGGAATCTGGGGGCGGGTGTGAGAGCGAGAGTAACCGCGAGCTAGTATCGTACCTGGTCCGTCGATGTCATCGTCGCCTGACATCGATCCGAGATCCAGATCCTCGCCGTTGTAAACAGTGTCTGGGTCATGGTAAGAGCTGGAATAAGGAAAGGCACCCTGAGGGAACTGAAAGTTGGCGTCCTGGCCGTGATTGAAGTGATAGTCGTGGGGTAGGGGATGCATGGGATAGCTGTAAGAGACTGGCTGATTGTGTGGGCCCCAGGTGGGTTCGACGTAGGTTTCTTCGAGCGAAGGGTTGGCTGAAATCGCGAGAGGGAGCTGGTGACGTAGGTCGTTGAAAGAGCCGAGGGAGTGATAAGGATGGTAATATGATCGCCCAACCCGGGGGTCGACTTGCGTGGCTGGGTGGAATGCAGTTTGAGACCCCATGTGCGCGAGCTCAAATAGCCTGGGTGAGGGAAAAAAAACCCACGGTGGGCGACCCCCAATGCCGTGTCGGGAGCGTTAGATGCGAAGCAGATAGACGCAGCGATTTTGCGGCGCTGGGGCGGTTGTGTTTGTCTGGCCAAGAGGGCTAGACAAACCTGGATGGCGGACGATGATCGGGCACTGATCGTGCGCAAACACCAGGGAGTCAGAACCAGTACGCGAGGCAACAGGGACCCAGCGGGCGTCGGCCCTCAGATCAACTCAACGGTGGGCCGCAAGCCACAAGCACAGTTGGGGGGAGTCGATTCGTGTCGGCGGGGGACCTGGGGCCGTTAGCCAGGGGAAGCAGAGGTGTAAAAGGCCCAGGACATGATGTGCATCCAAGTAATCGCGACACTAGGACTCACCACGAGATAGAACTCCGCACAATCCTGCCCTAGCATGCCTTGTCCCCCAATTCTGAGCGCTCTTCCATCGCAGACACTCGCTGGAGCATCGATAAAATTCGTCGCCCGCGCCGGGAAAGTCCGGGTTTCCTGGACACGGCGGAATCCAGCATCGAGCTTGCGGCGTGGCACGAAGGTGCGTACACGGCTTAGCCTCGCGTATCGAAGGTGCAACGCAGACTGATCAGCCGAAACCTTAGCCCATCCACACGGCTCGTATCAGCCAACATCCCGAAGCACACCATGGCGGCGATTGGCCTCTGATCTCCGGTCCCAGGCCTAGCCCTGTCATTCGCTAGTCCACGGCTAGCGCCGGCTCGCCATTGGGGACTGCGCTCGACGTGTCCAGCGATCTCGTCGATCTTTTCCCATCCAAATCATCCGAAGCCCCGTCCACCGCGGCACACCACGAGCAAGCGATCAAATAGGCAGCACTCGTAGCCTGGCCCCTGGTTCATGCCAACTTTGGCTCGCACCTCTGGGCTATCATGACGTCGCCACGCTCGCGCACGTCCTATTGCCATATCCGCCCCGGATTCGAGATTTCTGGAGGCATACGACGGACTGGCTGCCCGTCTCTGACGGTGCCAGGGCCTGATGGGTTTTGCGGAGCCGAAGATATTCACACTGGCAGAAGATCATCATGTGATTGAACTGTGTATGGTATTGAATGTGAATATATGCTACGCTCGGAACCTACGCGTGTTCTATCACCTCACGGACATCACTGACCGCACCGTCTTACAGGACAGTTGCATTTGTTCAAGCCCAGACACTTTCCTCTGTGGGATGCAGCAGCTGCCAGGTATGTCAGTGCCAGATCCATTCGTGCAAGAAAAAAAGATGCGTATCCACACACCTCATTGGGGATCTCGACCTCAGTGATCGCCTCCAGGCATGCGCGGCTAGCCCATTGTTCTAGTTCCCGCACATGTGCGGGAACAATAAAATCCTGCGTCATCCGAGATGCGAAAACCATTTGGATACCTGACGCCCGGATGCCACCAGGACGTGCGTCATTTGACGCTAATCAAAAAGAGCCAAATATGGACACCCAATATCTATATAAATGGGATGATTGACACACCATGTGGGGCAATCGCCACTTGCTTGCCGACCGCATCATGAGATAAGACTCGCGGATACACCTTGGCAAGATGATACAGGTGGAATGTCTCCATCTGGAAACCAAAGTCAGCTCTCGTTCACTCCGCTAGGCCAATAATTAGCCTTGCCTCGAGGGTAGCAAGACGAGGAACTTCAAAGAGTAATCTGTCGATCAAGCCCGAGTTGTGGTCTGGAAACGTGGTCCGGCGTCCTTGGGAAGAGTAAAAACTGGAGAGCGCATCCAGTCATCGCGCTACCAAACCAGGAACCTGCCACCAACCTGTCTGCAGCCGCGTTTACGACGTTGCTGTGCACAGGGGTCTGTATACCCCCTGCCGCATGAACTGCGGCGGCAGCTTTGGTGACAACCTCGACAAGCTTAGCATGAAGCACGTGGTCTCCGCTGACCTGAGTCCGAAAAAAAGGTTGGCATGCTCGTCGGTACAGATCCAACAGGTACGTACAGGTTTGCTTATTATGTACGCATCCTTGGCGTCGGTCTCGTGTTCCGGGGCAGTAAAGTCAAAATCCCAGTTGCGCGTGATGGCAACGCACGACTCTGGGATAACGAGCGACCCCACAGGTATGTCGGTGAGGCCCCCACATGAGCCATATCTGGTGCAGCCCAAACCCGATCGCTGAGAACGAACAGATACACGCGATGGCCAGACGGCGGACGCACCGGATGATAACCATCTCTCCCACCAGACATTCCCGGGCCTCGCGCACGAAAAAGTCCATGTTCGGACCGCCCATGCCTATAGCGATGACCGAGACGGGTACGCCATTGAACCGGCCTAGATCCGACAGCACACGTCGAGGTCAATCGACACGCAGCGATGGCTAGCAGGCACATACGTACCAGTGATCGTCAGAAAGCCGCGCTCGCTCAGGACCTCGAACGGGCGGGGCGATTTGTCAAAGTGGGAGGCAACTGTTCTGGCGCGTTTAGGGTCCCCGACTGTAATCTGTTCAGGAAAATGGAGGTTATTCGGGGCGGAGAGGCAGGCTGAGGCAGAAATGCCACTGACTATCCGGTTGGCAATTTCGCCATGCTTGAGCCCGAGGTGGTACACGCGACCGGTCGGGGTGCGAGGAAAGTCTAGAGAAGCATGGTTAGTGGCACTCGACAGAGCTGGACCGACAATCGTGACTTGCTTGCGTCGACAATCAGATCCTTCATCCGGGCGGAGGGTCGTGGACGACGATCACAAACCACCACGAGCCACGCGGCCAGTTATGACATGAGCACTTGACCGAGCCCGAGGTCCGTCGGGGGCGAGCCAGACAGGTGAAATTAGCAGACTTAGCATCAACGATCGTGGTCACATTCACACATTTATTATCTCGTATGTCAGCGACAAGCACGTGAAAACAGTTCCAAATAGGGTAACTCTACTATCCAAAGTGATGTCACGAGGCTACAACCTGGGTTTAATGTACTTTTGAACCGAGCTGGGATCGAGGATGCCAGATGGGTACGGCAAGCTGCTCCTCCACGTGTGCAGAGCGCCTCCGTCAACAGCCTGACGTAACTGTTATGGTCGGTGCGTGTGCAATAGGTTAAATGGCCTACCAGAACTTGACCAGTGATCCACTTGGCCGCCTCACTGAAAAGGAATACTCCAGCATTTGCAACATCACCTACGTTTCCGTGTCTCTGCAACGGGACATCCGAAACTTGAGCTAATCCTTGTGCCCTAATCTCGTCCTCGGTGGCTTTGGCACCCAGGCGATCCATCCCCTCCGTGCCCCGGATCGGACCTATTACTGAAAATCAGACTACAAGTCTCGATGCCTAGAACAAAACGCACCTGGAGCAATCACATTGCTTCGAACGCCCCGTGGACCCTCCTCTACGGCAATCACTTGGCTGATGGCGTCGACTCCGGCTTTTGCGGCCGACACGTGGACCTGCATCCTAACGTCAGTCTGCGAATCCAAGCCAGGACAGCACTAGCCCACCTGCCACGGTGTACCGCGATAGTGCAACGTAGCTGACACCATGATGTACGCCCCGCGCTGTTCCCGAACATATGGTAGCGTCGCCTTGACGGTGTTGTACGTGCCCAGCTGGGAAAAGAATTGGACAAAATCAAACGCCTAAAGTGTTTGGAGAACTTACTGTATCAATCTCCACCACTGTGCGGAATCCCCTTTCCGAAACCCCTTCAATAGGAGCGAGAAAGTTTCCAGCAGCGCCTGAACAGGGCAAGACTCAGTCAAGTACACAAAGCGGAATACAAATTAACTGACCACAAATGACAAAATCAATGCGGCCAAATTGCGAAATAGTGGTCTCCACGGCGGAGCGAAGTTGTTCTGGGCTCCTTACGTCTGCCTGAGCAGGCACGCATTTACGACCAGTCTTGTCCGAAAGCTCCTTGGCCGCCGAACCCAGTCTCTCGAGACTATGGCCAAGTTAGTATAGTATCTAGTTGAATAGAAGTGAAAAAATCCATACTTTCTCCCAACGATTGTGGCGTTGACACCATGCCTCATCTGTAGAGGTGATTAGGATCAGCAAGCTGGCTACCAACACAACCACTCACCATGCTCTCGACCATTCCCTTGCAGATCCCACTTCCGCCCCCGGTACAAAACAACACCTTTCCATCAAATATATTGTCTTTGAAAGTTGATGTTGAAGGCACATATTCGGTAACATACGCGGTCTTGCTCGTAGCAGGGGCCATGGTTGCGGGGCTGAGTCGGTTCGGCAAGCGACGTTTACCGGCCCGGTCCTTTAATAATCTCGCCAAGCGCCCAGCGTTTGTGTTGCTGCTTCCCCAAGCGATGAAGGTCAAGGTCAGACACTGGCACGCTGTCGCGCACTGGAAATGGGACATAGGGTCCGATGCTGCCGAGGGCGAAGAAGACGAAGAAGAGGATGTGTGTGGAATCTGTCGTGTCGCGTTTGAGGGTTGCTGTCCGACATGCAAAACCCCAGGAGACGACTGTCCTCTCAGTACGTTTGCCACCAGGCCCGGACAGGAATGTCGCACTGACACCACCACTCCAGTCTGGGGCCAGTGTACACACGTGTTTCACATGCATTGCCTGATCAAGTGGCTAGACCAACCCGCGTCCAAACAACAATGTCCTATGGATCGACGTCCTTGGGGTAAGTGTACAATCATTAAGAATGCCACTCTGGTGTCTCTTTTATTTCACTTTGGATTGTTCGCATATGCTAGATTCTTACGCGACCCTCATTCTCTTCTCGCAGTTGACGCCGAGGCTAAAGTTGGTCGTAACAAGCTTTCCGCCATGGCCAACGCGCCAGCGGCAGAAATGACTGGTGCTTGATTCTCAGATCAAACCATCAGTCCTTCAATCATGCAACTATCCAGCGCGCTATTTTGTATTTCTAGCAAGCACTACCAGTACTTCGTTGTTTCTCATTTCATATAATTCCATACGGTGGTAAGATCACGCATCAGCGGATTTGAGGGTGAAAAAGTTGGCCGCGACCAGCTTCAGTCCATACCTCTCTCCAAACTCTACGCCAGACCATTTCCTGCGTTGCTCAAGCTCGGCCCCATATTCTGGAGCGCCCTCAGGAACCTCGAATCCAACGCTTGGCTCGCGGAACAAAAGAAACACTACAAGAAAAGCTGAACGAACCGCAAACCAAATAAACCTAGAACTTACCGTAGCGATGAACTCCAGTACCGGGCCCCGGACCCGGCGGGCGATACGGTGTAGTAGCGGCCTTGAATGATTTAGCTCCTAAAGGTGGGCTTGGATCAGATTCTTTTGCTAGTGCGACGAGTGTCTCGACCCCAGGTGCCTTGAGGCCCGTGATCTGCACGAACAAATGTACAATCAGTCAATCAAACAACCCAGAACCAGCTCCAAGAGTGAATCCTTACCAGCCAGTGACGGAAAGGCCCAAACTTAGGATCAGCACGCGACGGAGCATCAGGATCTAAAAATGCGAGGGTATAGGTGCTCGCTGGATCGTCTTCGGCAGCTGGAGCAAAATTGATTGTTGGTTCGTTGGCGGTATCGGATTTGGTAAGCTCGTTCCCGAGTTGTGCCTCCTTGTCGCCCCAAGATATGCTCAGAAGTGTGGACGGGGCAAATTCTTTGGGGATCACCTATCGAGCATAGATCAGTACAGACCGAGGCGACCATCGACACAACATACGTCTGGAATGATTTGGTGCTCATTGAGCGCGTTGGTCACATTGTCAAACGGATTAAGGGCTGGCATGGTATATCGTGGAGATGAATACGTCAGTGATGAGGTTAGAGCATGGTCACAGTGCGCATATCGAGTGCCCTTATATGCACGAAATGACCTCACGATCACCCGGGCCGGGGAATCCGTGCCAAGAACAATAAAGGTCGTGCTGCGCGATTTTAGTTATGGCTGATTACGCAACACTATCCTTCTCGCTTTGAGAAATGCAATCAAGTTCACATTATTCATGGTATGGACGTAGAGCTATAGTCATGCACTAAGGCGCTTCAATATCAGCCGTTGTCGGAATAAACAATAGGACTGTACTGACGGATGGACGGATATGGAGTTTGGCGCGAGATTATGCAGGAATGAGCAGCTCGCCAAAATTGCGAACGACAATAATCGAGCCAAAAAACAGACCGACCCCTGTCAACAAGCTCAGATTTCCTGTAGCACAGAGGATCAGCATGTCAGGGCGGGATAAACGAGCTAGATGATACTTGCCGGCTCGCTTGTCGGCAGCCCAGACTTCTGTCCGCATGAACCGTGCAAATGCCCCCTCATTTGCATCGTGAGTAGGCCCCGAATGAGTGAGATATACTGGTTGGCGAGATCGGCCGCTCATGCTTCGCAAGCTGTTTCGAGGGACAAGTTCAGTGGTCGCAGAGTAAGAGATTTACAGCGTGAGTGACTGTCACGTGATATTATTCGTTCTGAACTAATTGAATAAACGTCCATATCACAAACGTATCATAAAAATAAGCCCTGTATCAGCAACATGCCGCCTTCCAACTCTTTTTCCCTTTGCCCCAGTCGTCTCTCAACCTCAACGCAGTCGGACCCTCGTCCTCGTCCCCGGCTTCGTCAAATCCCAATCTCGATTCCTCCCACTCCCACCGTTTCACAACTCGGCGGGCAATATACTCAAATATTGACGAAACGCCCTGCCCTGTACAAGCACTTGCCCAAAACAACTGGGGGCCAGTTTCTAGTGGAGTATTCTCCAGGGCTGGATCCGGGGGGTTGGTCGAGGTCTCTTCAAGGTCTGGCAGAGCCGTCCCGTCGGATACTTTATTAGGTTTTACAGTGGCATCAGACTCAGTGGTACCCACAGACGAGTAGGATACCAAGCGGGACCGAGACTGTACTGGCGTCGATGCGGAAAAATGGGACCGTGCAGTTTCCATTGACATAACAGAGGATCCACCCCGGCGGAGCTGGCTCTGATTAGGTGACGCCCGCCCTCTGACTGGACTCGTGGTGCGGAACAAGGATGTCGCAGGGGTGTGGTATATGGAATAGCCCGTTGTCGCTGTGCCATTTCCTTCTCGACTTAGAGCCCGGGATTTTATTCGAGATATCCATGGAGGACGTGGGCTACCAGAGGGAGCGCCGATCGAACGGGCGCGCGACACAGATCGAGGAGGTGACTCTGGCTCAGGTTCTGTATCAGAACTGACCATACGGGGATGGCCGTTAGCGTGCGGGATGTCCGCCGGTCGTGTTGTGGGACGGTCCAAGGAGTCATCGGAGTCTAGTGATACACCGTCGATGGTTATCGTTCGCCGCCGTGCGGGTCGTTCAGGTGTAGGAGTTGCAGGTTTAGGGAGAGGAATAAGCTCCCGAAGGAATTGTTGCGCAAGCTGTTCAGTGACCACGGGGCCTCGACCATGCGTAGATTGCGATACGTGTGTTCCGTTTCCGTTGCCATTCATCCCAGTATCATGCGATCCGTTCTCAGCATTGTAAGGCCCGTGTTCCGCAGAAAGATCAATCTTGTTTCCCACAAACGTTACACAAAACTCGACCTCGTTCTCTCTTGGAACCGGGCATTTGGTAGCAAACTCCTCCCACCATTTCTTCAAGGAATTCAGGGAATTGCGGTTTGTTACGTCGAATACGAGGATGGCGGCATCAGCCCCCCTGAAGAACGCTGTGGACAAAGATGAAAAGCGTTCTTGTCCAGCAGTATCCTGAGGTAGGCTTGTCAAGCAACTGAGTATAAGCATGAGGCGTTAGGGGGCGTACCCATATCTGAAGCATTACAAACTCCTCTGGATTGGCATGGTGAGGTACTTTCTTAGTTATGAAGTCGGCTCCAATTGTTGCTCGATATGCAGACGAAAACCTCCCTGTGATGTACTGGAGCCTGTCAGGCGAGCAACAACCTCGACCAAGCGCACACCACGAACCTGGTTTCGAAGGCTAGTCTAGGTGAGAATTCCAGAGTAAGTGTTGGGCCGTGCAAGGGGCTTTTTGGCTGACCTTGCCCGCACCGCTATCGCCAATGATGACGACTTTAATCGTTCGTGGAGTATTTCCGGGGTTCATCGTTGTTGGATTGGAGGGCCCCTTGGCGTTGACATCACAAATGACAACAATCAAGGAACGATTATAAGCTAAGCGCGCGCCTACGATCCACTCGACCGACCAGTGTGGTCGCACCATATTCTGTTGATATCTTCATCGAAACTTTGGTCATTTCTGTTAGATTTGCAGCTTTTGAAGTCGCGAGTATTATAAAACGGCAGAGAATACAAGGATGTGAATTGTTTGCAAGCTTAAATACCTGGTACTGATCCAATATGTAAAACGTGTTATTCTGCGAAGAGGTCGTAGTGTGAAGCGATGCATCGAACTTAAAGGCGATCGAGGCGCCAGTAGTCGCAGTGAAACATGACTCAGAAGGTAGCAGCGAATCTCTTGCGCTATAAACGTGCGCTCCGGCTCTTCCCTATGATCGATATGTACCAACTGGGCCGGGTGATAATACAAATAGCGCATATAACCCTGATTATTTCTTGGAATCGAGCGATGTTCAAGAGTTTCTTTTTTCTTGAGATCACCCTTCTTAAATCATAGGCAGCCGCTTTGTAGCAGCATGACTATTAGCGTAATACTACGGTTTGTGGGTAGCTGAGCCACATTCTATCGCCGCCAGCAATTTCTTACGCATATAACGGACAATATAAATAACAAACAAAGGCGAATCAATTATAAGATATCTTACACACTCATCTCCACATCTCCGTTTCGATCCATGCTCATACCCAACCGCTCGTCCCTCCTCTCATTCGTAAATACCTCGTTGTACAAGTTTGCGAGCTCCGTGCTAAGGGGTGGGACTACTGCAGATTTCCGCCGACTCTTGTCTAGATCTTCGCCGCGATGCTGTCGTTCCCGCTGCCGGGCCAGATAATACAGGTAGTCCAAGCTATGTCGTGGCTGCCGAGCGTGAATACGAGGAGTCTCGATGGGTGCACCCGAGAACCACAAGAGCTGATTCGTATGCGGGTCTCGGTCGAAATGCTTGGCTAGAGGACAAATGAAAGATTCAACAGAAGAAGGGTTATGGAAATTCTAGGCTCACTTGTTTCCTCCGGGAGCATGTCCACAACGGAAGCTTGCACCACAGTTGGTCCACCGACGGCAGTCATGAGTGATCGATCTTTTTGGGGTACTGTTGTGGCGTTTCCGCCCTGTCCACCTCGCTTCTTCAGCAGAGCCATGCCCTTCAAGAACGGACTGGGCAGCTTCCTCGGCACCACGGGTTTGTTGCTGGGGCTCGCAAACTTGAGGATTGGCATGTATTCCCAGTCGCTGGAATTAGCAGGTCTGCGAACTCCGTCGGGTATGCACGAAGTCCAGTTTTTGATGCGCGAGAAGGTTTTAGACGAAGAATCGTATCGACTTTCGCAAACATAGAGCGGTCGACCTGGGTACCAAGCTGGGGGACTAGGGCGGCCTCGAATGTGTTTGGGGAAGAACTGGCAAGCTACGGGTTCGATGATATCTTGCAAGGGGTGAGAAGTTGTATAGCCCGTCTTGAAAACTTCACGTTCCCAAAACGTTCGTGTTGCGTTGTGCACGGTCTAGGTTACGTGATAATTTATTCAACGGATCAGATACGTATCAAAAGAGAACTTGCCTGTTCTGGACGGCAATACCAGGTCAAGGTGAGCATTTTTGCCGAATCAACTCTACATCAGGTGTCAGCCAATGTGATCTCAATGCGATTGCAGATCCAGACAAACCTTTCGATCCTCTGTACCTGTGCGACAATGGGCTTCGATGGCGCCTCCTTATTGGCGAGATGAACCCAATCACCTGGGCTGTACGCGATCCCCTTGAACGTGGCTGAGCCCAAGGCTCCTGGAGCTGATGCGTAGGTCGACATTACGTCAACTTGCATGTCCTCTTGTTTTGGTGAAGTAAGATTGTTCCAGAGACACTAGTACAAAGTGAGTATACGCGGAAGTCAAAGGAATAATCATCACGAACCTGCAACACGAGGACTCGACCGTATGAATATGTTCCCTCTTCATGCCATCGTCTAGCCTTTTCGAAGAGCCGAGACATGTCCATATCGAAATCCTTGGCCGAGGCGTAGACTCGTGCCCTGATTTTGTTCTTCAATACACGTCAAAAGGAAGTATTCGGTGTTGTTGGGATCGACTCACTTCAATTAACGCAACAGATATAGACGCCTGGGACTGCAGGGTCAGCTGGGATTCCTAGTTCGAAGTTCTAATACACACATCAAAGGACACAAGTTTGCTTGTGGTCTCTTCCGGTAAACATTCCAATGCGTCTGCCGCTCGATCTCCTCTAGATCCTATCCATCAACGGACAATCAAAGGTGGAGCGACATTGGAACCCACCCAGAATCCTTGAACTCTCGAATCTGGTTCAGTATTGACATACAGCTTTCCATGGGGTCGACATCAGCGGCCAACTCAAGCCACCCTTCTGGCCCAGGAGGCGGGCAACGAGGAAACGTGGCTTCGAGCTGCTGTACAATCTCGTCCCCTTGTTTGTCTCTTACCAAGCCAGCAGTCCCGTCTTCGTCTGGCTCCACGGGCGCAGGCGCAGGAACTGGGATAGGAGCTGGGGTCGGCACGGATACAAGTGTAGGTATGGGCACAGGAGCAAGAGGTACAGTAGACACGATTGGCTGAATGGGACGAGGTGCTTGGATCGCAGCTTGAACTGGGATGACAGGTTGCGGGGCTGGTGTATGAGACTGGGGAGCTGGAGTCGCCGTCGCCGGACGTGAGGCACTCGGGGTCGAAGTGGCTGCTTTCTTGGGGAGTCGAATGCTAGGGGTCGCGGGGGTAGCAACGTCTCGGGTTCGAGCCGGACGTGGGGGCTGACGCGAGTTGGCACTACTGGGCGCTTCGGAGGGCGGCGGGTCTATTTCCTCCTCAATTTTAGGAAGTGTCCCGGCCTCTACAGCTGTGCCCCATTCGCGCTTGAGGATGCCCTGTGATTGAAGATAATGAGCATTAAGTCGTATCATCGAGATAAGCGAAAAGACGCTCACCTGGAGTATTCTTGCGTCATTGCTAATTACTGAGTTCTCCTCGTTAAAGTGAATTCTGCACCAAAATTAGTAGAGAGCCACAGCAATCAACTATTGCACGTACGCATTCGCAAATACAAGCTCGATATCCGAGTAGAGGTTCCCTGCCGTCTTGTATTTTCCTTTTTCTAATTTATCCTAATCACGTGTTATTGATGGTGAGTACATCGTACATGAAGCCCGAACACTCACTTTGATATTATTTAGTGCCCTGGGTTGTGGAATCACCTTGTAGTACTCTGCCCAGGCAGCTCGGTCCGGCAAGTCCTTGAACATTTCGGACAAGAACCGATTCTTGACTTTGTGCGCAAAAATCACATCTAAAACGCGCTGTGCAGCTGATTGTTGTTCTCCAGGAAGCGGCATTGCAAAGCTCTTGAAAGCACGCAGTCGTGGAGGGAAGCAAGCAAGTGTGAGCCACAAGCGCACGTGACCGCGGACAGTCATGTGATTGGCTGAGCCCAGAGACGCGTCCAAGGCGACATTGATGGTGTTTTGATGGACACGCTCGACGCGGATAGCCATTTGATCGACCTCTGCTCATCTGGCCCGACCAACGCCACCCAACCATGCTATTCGATATTTCAGATATGACGACCTGTCCATACCCACCCGACTCGATAAATCCTAGTTCTGTTGCCAAGAGAATCAAACATACGAGATATGCGCCAGCACTCCCAGCACTGCGCCTCAAACTTGACCGGGTTCAGCCAGGCAGACCATGGCTACTAGATCTTCAAGTATTCCTTGATAGTTTATGTTACCTAACCGATACACTTGGGATTCAAATCACCATAACATTGCATAATGAACCATAACTGCGCATGCATGCATACAATCCGATCCAGTATTCAATCCAAGAATCATATTGTTTTTCGCATCTATAACGCCCATATCTTCACAGTCGCATCTCGTCCACCCGAGACGAGATACCGATCAATATACCGCAATCGCTCGACTGGACCGAGGTGCCCGTTGACCGTCAACGCCGTGTATTGTTGAGTTGTCCGGTTAAAGATCTGTTCATGAGAGTAGTTAGTTTAGGGGCCTTGGGTATGAAAATAACGAGCAAACCTCGACGCCAGTATCTGAAGCAGCAACAATCTTGCGCGTGTCAAATTGCACATCTCCAATCCCAATGCCGTTTCCTCCGCCACCCGTATTTCCGGTCACCGCCGAATACTCGCTCACACTCACTCCTGCACTCAACCCAAACTCTTGTCGTGTTGCGCCAAACCTCAAGAGCTCCACATTTCGTCCGCCCGAACGAAGGTCCCAGACACGCACGGTGCCGTCCCGAGATGAAGACACGACATTGGTTTCGTCAAACTGGACAGACGTGATGGGAGCGGTATGGCCGAGGAGAGTACGATGCGCTTGACCAGTACGCACTACAAAGCCAGAGGTAAGCAAGAATCCAAGTGCGAGCAGTTGTTCGACTGACTATCCCACATCCGAACGGCACCATCCGCACTACCGCTCACAAGCGCATACCCCCAGAACTGCAGACCCCCGACAAAACGATCGTCATGCTCCGCGACTACGCTCGACGAAAAGTCGTAGCTGGATATTTGATTAGCACACCCACACTCGACTTAGTAAATATACGTACGGCGCCTCGACCATATCACTCAAGTCGCCTCCAGCTGGATGGGCAATTGCCCACAAAATGTCCATTGTCAGGACACATTGACCAGTCGTGACATCCCACTGCCTGATGGTCTTGTCTGACGCTCCCGTCACCTGCACCATACCATAAGTTCCTATAACAGGTATCCCTGTGCGACAGAAACGTACCATGCAATCATCTTCGAAATACAGTGCCGTGACTGCCTTGGAATGTCCCTCCAACACCCGTATGCATCCAGTCTCGGGACCATCCCCGCCGCTCGCTTCGCTGCTACTCTCCCTCTCGAGATGGACGAAATCCTCCTCTTCCTTGGCTTTGCGTCCGTTTGAACTGCTCGGCTTGCCAACAAACCCGGCCGAAGCAGAGTCTTCCTCGTCCGGCACTCGGTTCATGTCCCAAACCCTCACGACTCCATCGGCGCCACCGGTTACACATGCAGAACCCGCAATCTGCAGCGCTCTCACTGGCCCGGCTCCTCTCAGCCTTCCAATCGGTTCACCCGCACACAGATCCCACATGCGCGGGTCCGAATCGGCTGGTACATGATGCACTGACGAGTACGAGGGTTGTGGCGCAGCAGAAGATGCAAAGGGAAAGGTTGAGCGTGTCTGGGAAGCGATTTGAGGTGGATGTGAGGCAGTGACGAGCAGGCCATAAGGTTCAGATAGGTCGAGAGCCGCGATGGGCCCGCTGGTTGTAAGGGTCATGAAGGCGATATTGGGAGGGAGGTCGTCATGTTCGGACGGCAGGAAGGCAGGACCTAAAATGGAATAAATTAATGGTATGAAATGAAATTAGATAGGTGTGAGTGGTGGAGCCGGAAGAGTACAGGACGGTGTCGAATATGGAACATGAAAACACGCACCCTTGCGCCGACGGGATGAGCCAGTGTCAGCCGGGGTTGCCGTTCCCTCGAGGTACTGCAGCTCCTGGACGGCGGTGACTACGTAAAACGTCAGCCAGCGCATAGGTAGCCAAGACAAGCCCACTTACGCTCATCTTCGAGCTCGAGCTCGTCTTCGTGCAAGCGCAATAAATCCTGTTCGAGATTATTGCGAATGACGTCGAGTGCAGCAATTTTAGCCGTGATCTCGGCGATTTCGTTGTTGATCAAGCTCTGTACACAATCTCAACGCCAGTTACCCAAGTCCATAAGATAGCGAATACTTACCCGGCGCACATGAATATTCTCCCTATCCTGGATAATCTCGGCCTTTTGGCGCGCGAGCTCTTCCGGACCGAGCTTGACCGACGATGAGAGCGACTGGCGGTGTCTCGCCTTTTTCTTTACTTCCCTCGCCTCTTCTTCTGCATCTCCGCCAGTGAGCATGCCGCGGGCGGCCATTGCCTTGTGCTTGAGCCCGAGATGGGGCAAATCCACATTGCGGGCCTTGCGCCGCCTGGAGCGGCCTGCATCGGCACTATTCACCGTCGCGCTGAACCCACGCATAAAGCTGACGGTATTTGCGTCTTCGGTAGCTGGTGTGTCCGGAATAGGCTCGCGCAAGAGAGCGTCTGTCGCCTCTTGGATGGACAAGTCCCGAGCGGTCGCGCGACGTCCGAGAGTGATTCTGAGCGGGACCCGCCCGATGGTCGCAAAATCGACCATTGGGCGAGCTGGCTGGCCCGGTGCTCCCGATGCTGCTGCGTTGGCCGCCGCCGCAATGCGCCGTGGGGTCATCATCACAGGGGCCACTATACCCAAATCAGCACTCATCAATGCGATGTGATGTGTCTTACGGTTGGAGAGAATGCGGTTGGGGGCCTGGCTTGCATCGCCGCCCGCCAACGGGGCGAGCAGCGACGAGACGGTGCCCAGCCGCGAGTCGGTCGACATGGTCAGCGAGTGCGAGCAGTCACGTGCCCAGCCACCTCACCCGCTTCACCCCGATCCCAGCTTATGTGGTGCACACGCTGGTACCTTCCGCTCCTCCTCCTCCCCTTTCCCACCGCGCCCCCCTTTTTCCTCCTCGTCCTCCTCTTCTCTCTCACCCTACATGCACGCCCGTGGTACGCCCATTTTTTGAATTTTTTTTTTCGCACAGAAACTGACAGTGATCCAGTCTCTACTGCATCGTGCTCCTAGTCGCACTCTTCACGTCCTCGTGCTACTGGGCTCCCACCCCTCTTGATATCCCCTCCCACGTCTTGGAATCAGCCCTGCCCACACTGCTCTACGGCCCGCCGACGCCACTCCAGGACGTCCTGCTCTCAGCCAACGCCACCGCATCCACAAACACGAGCACACCCCACGTCACCTACTCGGCCCGCCTCGAACGACCGAAACGATGCTGGTGTGCCCCGCACAACCTGTTCGAGCCGTTTAACCTCACCCGTTGGGAGTCCAAGTCGAGCATGAGCGTCATCGCTCGCCGAGACTTTTGGGGGTGGCTCGTCGATGAGCCTATCGAGCTTCCGAAACCGCCGGTCACAAATCAGACAAGCCCACTCGACGCAGCAGACCCTGTTACGGACGAGAACGCGATAACGATACCGGTTCCATCACGCCAATCGCGCTGGGCGACCCTCCAAGAACGTGTGGCTTCGTACGGCCGATCCCGACCATCTGCACACGCTGCCCCAAAACCCGACGGTACCAAAACAGGGCCCCTCGCTACGCCTACCACGGCCACTCGGACCTCGGAGTCTACCGCCACGGCCACCGCGACCGAGAAGGCAGCTTCGGATTCCCCATCAGAGACGTCCGCGACTCTGCCCTGGCAATACGATCTGCGCCCATACGGTGGCGGCATCATTCTGGATTTTGGATGGGGAAGGCCCAAACAGTCGAATGGGTTCAACCCCGAGGCGCATGTGTTTAAACCATACAGGGCGCAGTAGCGGCGATCTGCGAATCACTTGGATCTGGGCGAGATATTTTTGTACCACGCATGTAAAGACCCCTGTTTTGTACCCCGCAATTTACATGTATAGAGTCTTGCCGGCGGTTTCCACAGTCTCGAATGCATCAGAATAATTTCATTTAAATCGATATACATGGTGCGCTACTCGTACAACCCAAAACGTTTTTGTCTCGTGTCACAATTCGCTCACGGCGCAGGCTCGGTCAAGTTGACATGGACAGCCTTGACACTGGTATAGCTGCAGACGTATGGATCAGTACTTTATGCAAGAGACTCGATTGATCAACTCACTTGCTCAGTGCATACTCTCCCAACTCGCGTCCAATACCGCTCTGCTTGAAGCCACCAAACGGCATCTGGTTGTTCAGCTTGTTGTAGCAGTTGACCCAGACGGTACCCGCATGGAGCTTGTGCGCAACGCCAAGCGCCCTCGAAACGTCTCGCGAAAAGACGGCAGCGGCAAGACCGTAGATCGAGTCGTTTGCCTGGCGGATAATGTCATCCTCATCTTCGAATTTGGCGATCGCTACGACAGGCCCGAAGATCTCCTCTTGGATGATCTTCATGTCAGGCTTGACATCGGTGAAGACGGTAGGTTTGATAAAGTAACCCTCGGTGCCGTAGCGCTCGCCTCCGATCGCGACCTTGGCGCCCTGAGACTTGCCAGACTCGATGTATCCCATGATGCGCTTCGATCAAACGTGTTAGTATCAGAGCAGACAGGCAGACGAATAAAACATACGTCAAACTGAATTTGCGAGACCTGCGGGCCCTGGAAGGTGTCGCTCTTGAATGGATCGCCAACCTTGAGTTTAGCGACGTGCGCGGTGAATTTCTCAACGAATTGGTCGTACACGCCAGACTGGACAAATACGCGCGAGCCGGCGCAGCAGCATTGGCCGTGGTTGAAGCTGTCGCCAAATCCGTCAGTGTTTGCCAGTCAAACGAAATGAATAAGACTTACAAAATGCCAAACGCAGCCCAGCGGACGGCAGCTTCGAGATCGGCGTCGTTGAAGATAATGTTCGGACTCTTGCCACCGAGCTCGAGTGTGACATTCTTCAAATTGGACGCAGCGGCTGCCTTCATGATGGTTCGGCCGACTAGAGTCGAGCCAGTGAACGCAACCTTTTCGATGTGCATGTGCGAGGAGATCGCAGCACCGACGGTGTTTCCGTAACCTACATGATTGTCAGCCCAAAACACCGAAAGTAAGACAAGAAAAACTTACCGGTCACCAAGTTGACAACACCAGCGGGAACACCAGCTTCGTGGAACAACGCGGTGACTCGGAGTGCGCTCAGAGGCGTAAACTCACTAGTCTTGATGACGATGGTGTTGCCAGTAGCGAGAGCAGGAGCGAGCTTCCACGCAAACATGAGCAGCGGGAAGTTCCATGGGATGATCTGGCCAACGACGCCAATCGGCTCATGACGAGTGTAGCCCAGACGGCTATCGTCAATCTCGACGACCTTGCCGTGGATTTTGTCGGCCCAGCCACCATAGTACCTGAAGCAGGCGGCAGCCTCGGACGCGTCAAAGCCCTTAGCGATGGAGAACGCCTTGCCGTTGTCGAGAGCCTCGACGGCGGCAATCTCGTCAATGTCGCGCTCGATGAGCTCGGCAATCTTGATCAAAATTTGGCCACTGCATTTCGATGAGATGAGATCAGGGCGGATAATTTCCACAGCCGGCATATTACGAACCGTTTGACACCCGAGACGTTGAGGCCCCAGGCGGTGTCGTAGGCCTTTTGGGCAGCCTTGACGGCGAGATCGACGTCCTTTTCGGTGCCCTCGCTGACCTTGGTGATCAGCTTGCCCGTGGACGGGTTGATGACACTATCGGAGCATGAGCACAACGTCTGATTACGGGGAATAGGACTCACTCGATCGTAGTTCCTTTGCTGCCATCGACAAACTTGCCGTCAATGAAGAGGCCAGTGTTGAAGGAGACCTTGATGGGGTGTCCGTGGTTGTCAAAGCTGTAGTCAAAGACAGAAGGCATGGTGGAGTGGATGGAGAGAGTTGGTGAGGAGCAGCGACTTTAGCGAGGCTTATATGCGCCGCGGAGATCGGGTTTGCGCCATATGCCTCCACTCGAGAACGCTTCCCAGTTGCCTCATCCGCATTTCATCTATCAGCGACTCGTCAAATTCCAGAACGCTGCTGCCTGATTCGGGGGCACATGACCGCACGCGCTTCCTCTCTTTGGCTCGACAACCGGCTCGCCTCCGATCGGTCCCTGTATGGTCCTCGCCTTGCGCCCATCTCCAGTCCCTGTTTTGAGCCTAGCTTTGTGTGCTCGGGAACCTTCGGAACGCGTCTGGCGCGCTCAGTCACCTTCTCCACCCCACGAGACTCCCCACCCCCTAGCTCTTGTCTCAGCCTGCTCGTATTTCCTGCCCGCCCCGCTAATCCCGGCATATGCTCTATTCATTCGAAGCCCCAGTCCTATCTTTGTTCTTGATCCCAACCAATTTGTGTGATTTCATTCAACAGATTACACACCGCGACTCGCGTGTCGCACAAACCCCGCCAACTGCGTCACACACATTCCGAGCACAAACGCACCCACGATCCATCCGGGCCCCCATTCTTGGCTTTGCATCCCCACTGTCTCCACTTTGGGCCCCGCGGGCTGGTGGAATCGCATGTTATCCTTTTCCGCGTCTCGCTCGTGCGGAGGCAGCCCCGCCAATCGTCTCCCAATCTCCAATCCAGGTATGCCATCCACCGATCGAACGTTCTTGACCGCCCAGTATTTTCTCAGGCTTTTCTCGGGCGCCTCGGACGCCGAGAGTGGGTTTTGCGCAGATATCTTGAGGTGCGAGATGGGGTCTTCATCTAATAACTGGTTCATTTTGTTTATCGCGACACTGCCAAGGGATAAGACTCACCATTCTTGACTTGCTCATCGCAAACTTGTAGGTCGCGCTCCTCGCGTGTAGCCATTCGCTCGACCAGCAACGTCCGGTCTCCGGTCCATGTATAATACGGAACCGAAAACCCACACGACTATTCCCCCTCGATTAGCCCAGACTCGACCTTGGATACACTGGACGCACGCTTCCGACTTTGTGTATCTCTACTTCAATGACTGCACGCGAGCCTGCGAGACGTTCCGAAGGCGGAATCAACTCTGCGTACCGAGGCGTGTCGATCTCGTGCACCGTTCCTGTGGTTGGGCATCAGCTAGCGAATAGGAAACGAGGATACGACTAACCTTTCCCAAACAGGCGCACGATACGAGGTGAGCCTTGGAATGCGCTAAACCTGGTGACACGGTTTGTTGTCTATAATCATCTCCAGAATAATACATGGTTTCCACTTGCATGATAGTAATCCGGCCATTCTCCCGCAAATGCGAAATTGTTTCCACGCCTACATTCACCAATAATAAAATCTATACCGATACGCCAGAGAAACGCGAAGGATGTGGACTCACCCGACCCACTTAGATCCTGGTAAAAGCACGCATTTGGACCGAGCAGTTTAAACGTCCCGGCCAACCCCTTTGGAGAAACATTGACGTGTCCGTCAGCGCTCAGAGGAGCAGTCGCGACCCAGAAGCAGTGCTGCTCCGCAATCCACCTTGGGGCCAGTCAAATAAATAAAGAGATCTCATTCAACCGAGTTGAACGTACGCCATGAGAAACTCTGGAATAGAGTCGTAAAAGTTGCCCATTTTTCCTTCGGGATGCGTAAAAGAGAGGACAACACAGCAGCTGGATGTGGGAAAGACCTTGAGCCTGAAATGACTCAGGTTAACGGCAGTTGTAGCGTGTTTAGGGCAGAAACTATACAGAACCAAGCACGGCGCTCTTTATTTACATTGGTTTACGGTTCCTTTTCACTTAGCAGGCCCGAGTGGAACTACCCCACAGCAACCGATCAAAGAATACACCGAATCTCTCTCGGAGGCTTGGCTTTATGGGTCTGCTGGTGGGGATTCACCGGACCGTATGTGCCGGTCATTAACCGAGATGGACATTATTCAACAGTTATCTGACGGGCCATTGTGTTCTATCTTTAATTTATACTTGTGTGATAGCCGAGGGCATGTGCCATGGGGGTATATGCGCTACTGTATTTCCGCTGACGGAACCAAGCAACGTGGGGTGGTGAGTTCTGGTGGAAGCGGGTAGTTGCCAGGATCATCCTTTTTCAAAGAATTGGCTATGCACCTACTTGTGATTGTTCTCTCTTTACCGATATACCCAGAACCTTGCCCGATAAACAACAAAGAATTCTAGTATCACAAGTTACATGAAGTTACTGCAATCAGATAATAAATACATAGACAATGATATAAAACCATCTTCAAGCCACTGCTTTTCAGCCTTTAGGTAAGTGAGGCTTCGAAAGGCGCTTACTAGCACTTGGTCTGACATCACTGGGCAATCAACTAGTAAACGTCAACACGCATCTGAACCTCTGGCGGTTGGTCCGTACGCTTTCTCCCACAAAACAAGAAAAAAAGGTAAAGGTTTTAAATCGACGTATGGTTGGCGAGATAATTGGGCTGACAACGATCCGTAGCACAATAGTCATACATGTCACCCAGCAATCGTGCGAAGAAAGAAAAAACACAGCACGTCGTTGTGACTGGTCCGCCCCCTCCACTACCAACAGAGGTCCTCGGTCGAATATTCACCGAATCTATTCGTTGCTCGCGTCCGACTTCTATCGATGGAATACGACCTGGAGCTAGCCCAGTTACGCTCGCCGGAGTTTGCCAGCAGTGGCGACGGGTGGCTTTCGATTGCCGCCAGATCTGGACTGGTATCGACCTGGTCCTCAATGTCGTGGACAAAACCGGGAAATATCTCTCTCCTACGATATGGGCTGAACATTCTCAAGGCGCTCCGCTTGATGTTCGTGTTTTTCAGTATCATGTCGAACTAGAAAGCTTCAACCGGGATGAAATGGACGAAATGGACGCTCGATACGGCAGGCCGCGGCGCGAGGCACCAATGACACGCAGGCTGATTGAGTTCTTGCTACCGCTCGCTCCGCAGATACGTTCTCTCGATCTCTTTCTTCGTTGGCCATACGAATCAATTCTCACCCGTGTACTGAACTGCTGGGTGACACATGGAAATTTGCGGCGTACCAAGTCGCTCGCAGTACACAATGACAACGATAGCAGGCACCTCGATCTTCCTATTCCTAAGCAACACCAATCGTTCTTCGAATCTCTCGAAGTGCTCGATTTGCATGGTACCGCTATCCCCTGGGCTAATTTCCCTTGTAAAAATATAAAAACGCTTACGATAGGAGTTGGGAAATACGCTGACGGATCGGTAACAATCGCCCTGCCTACCCTTGCTGTCATTCTCGCTCGCTGCCCCGGCTTGCAACACCTAAAGTTGAATTATGTGGGCATCGAACCTTCTGCGAAGAAGATTAAAGCTGTCCTATTAAAGCACCTACGCTCGATTCGAATTGGAGGATGTGGGGGATCTCGTGTGAGGCATGCCGACACATGGTCGAGTCTGCGTTGGCCATTATCGATCCTGGAGAGAGCGAGCCGAGCGTGGACATATCTCTGTATTCTTCCGGGTTTCCTCAATTCGCATTGAAAGCTGCGATTGGTGAAGATTTTGAGCGGAAACAGGAAGCAGAGGAGGCTTGAAACCTTGCAAAGCGGCGGCCCGCATCTTGAGGGTGGGGCGTGTGTGTGGACAAGTTGTAGTGGTGCTCATGCTCGTGTTTGCAGTTGTGGTCAAAGACATGGTCACCGCCAAGCGCCAAATGACCCACCAAACTAGACGGACTCGGAGTACGAAATTCAAGTAAGCTGCAGCCTACTCACAGCAATTCTGTGTACTTAGGATTGCATAGGGCCCATTTTTGCTCTCGTCTGCCAAGTCAGAATTGTCGGATGAAGAGTAACTAGGTTGATGCGTTCTGAAACGCTAACAATCCAAAAAGATTTTGCTTTTCCAGTAACAGATTTATGTTATATGAGTATATCAAGCATTGTATATTGAATCTAAGCCTCTTTATACTCTATAAATATCAGTTTGAACCATTTATACGACCCTTTTCTCCAGTTACGAGTGCATCACCGAATTTTTGATTGGATCAATTCTATAAACTGAAGATAATTGGAATATTTCTCGGCAGTTCAATGACCAAAAGCTACAAAGATCGACTTGTATATACAAGTATACGCGTACAATGCGCATGCAAAATTTGAACCAAAACCAATTAGCCAATCCTGAGAAAATGCAGGTGGCCCACTTCACGGTCTCGGCCGACTTCCCGATCTGTTACGGTATACCAATAGCTGAGCACATATCTCAGTCTCAAAATAGTCCAACGGAGAAATATATATATAAATTATATCGATGGGGAGTGATAGGGATGAACCCATTTACCATGGAATCAACGAGACATGTGGTACGTACAGCACTTGTGCAAGGGGAAGTAACCAATTGAAGCTTTATCACCCAGGGACAGTCCCTGTAGGATACAGAGATTAGCCTGCCATACCACCTGCTGTGACCATACTACTACTTGGACTATAACAAGGGGTAGACACGCAGCGACTATATAGAGTGACACTGCTACGTATAACCTCCACAGATTCAACCAACTACATATTCTTCCGATACAGTTCCCCAAGCAGATCTGGTTAATACTGATCTAGTACCAGTTTCAGCTTCGGGAAGTTCTGCATAATTACAACGTAGCGCATTAATAAAAGACCGAATCGAGCATACATGTATTATTAGGAAGTAATCGGAAAGAAACGGGTACAGACACCGTGTACATGAAATCTAGCAGACAAAGTTCATAAAAACGTAGAAAATGATATTACATCACAGATCCTCTGCTCCATTTTTTTTTATAGAACCAATGACACCTGTGTATCTTCGCACCACTTTTCCCATAGCTCAATTTGTCTCTTGGTTTCCATGCTCCATGGACGCACCCACTTCCATGAGAGCCGATCCCAATACATGCCTCGTAGCTCTGGTGAAGCTGGTTGAGAAGCGGTAGCTAACCACACTGGTACGACAGCCCCTTGCTCGTTGGTTATGCCGAATGTTCGCGCAAAGGCCTTGAATAGATCACTTGCTCGACTGACCATAGAGCCAGCGCCATCCGGTTGCGACCATATAGAAGACTTGACTGTTCCTGGAAATTTGATTTGAGTAACTGCCGCGGTTTATGTTCTGAGTACTTACCCGGGTGACAAGAATGGACACTGACGCCTTTCCACCTTTCAGTCTGAGACAAGTACCTTTGTAGTGCCATAGTCCACATCGCCTGAGCTGCTTTAGATCGTGCATACAGCTGCAGCATGTCTTCAAACGAGAGTTTAGCGCCAATTTTGCCGTTGTACTTGGACAATATGTCACTTCCGCCTGTGTTTTTAGCATTAAGGGGGTCGCTGGAGTAAGACCCAACAGAGGACACTGATACGATTCTAGCGTCTGGCGACATGTAGCCTCGATTCAACAGTGAGATCGTCAACAACACATGCGCCAGGTGGTTCGCTTGATATGTTTGCTCAAAGCCGTCAGGCGTTATCGCGACCGTGCTAGTGAGTCCACCTAAAAATTCATGAATAAGAAAGTACGGAAATAAGCAAAGGCCTACTCACCAGCATTGTTGATCAATATGTCGACCTGCCTCGATTCCCTTTGCTCCCATCGGCCCAGGAACATCTTGACACTTTCAAAGCTACAGCAGTCCAATAATTCCGCCTCTACATCATCGTTCCCGGTATCTGCCACTATCTTCCGTCTGGCTTCCTCTCCTTTAGTTGCATTTCTGCAAGCCAGCACGACTCGAGCACCCATCCCAGCAAATGCACGAGCGCACTCGTAGCCGATACCAGAGTTCGCGCCGGTTACGATCACCGTCTTGTTGTGCAAATCGACTCGAGGGAAGCTCATATCAGAGTAGAGTCCCAACCAGAGCATGAGATTGTCGGCATTTGTGGTGAGAAGGCTGGCGGTAGCCAGAAGGGATGCTACTAGCCTAGAGTGCGAGTTTTCGGAGTATGGCATCGTAGAGAGGTGTTTGTTGTATCAATACTGGGAAATGGCTGGCTGTTATATACGCTCGTAAGATCGGAGCGGAATCCTAGCACACGCAATTGATGAAACCGATGTCCGCACATCGGGCGCTCGAAATTACTATCTATGAGGGTACTGCGAAAGCTCGGCTGCGAGCCAGCCCGAGAGAGCTACGCAATCCCATGTCAGTCTGTGGGCGGGTCGCGCTTGGGTTCCCAAATTAGGTATCGATAAAAGAGACAGCGCGGGAGGCTGTGCAAATTGAAATAGATTGTCGCGCTGGGGTTTCCGTATATAGGCATCCATAAGGCTATATCAAAAAACAAGTTTCGAAGCCCGAATGTTCCTGTGATCGGATGAGTAAACCACATGAGGGCCTCCACTGGGCATCCAATATTTCTAGTCGGTAGTCGTGTCTCAATTCCGACAAGGTGGAGGTTTTGTAATCTACATTCTCATGTTGCTTACACAGTCATCATGCTTTGAAGATATTGAGGTTATTTGCTGAGATTATAGTTTTTCCTCATCAACGGACGTCTCATAGACGTCTCCTTTCCGTGCTCCTGTACTCTTGATGGCGTGGGATCATGAACGCTGAATATAGCACGTGTATTTCGATAGCCTGCAATCTGGTTGCTAATTAGTCGATGATATAGTTAGGGGGACATCTTGTGCTCTGGTGGACCCGGCGGGTTGCTTGGATCATGAGGTGTTGAATAGGCCATTGTTGTTTACCACGAAAATCCATGTGTTGTCTGCTTTTGATACGAACTCTGCGGCCAACACATTAATTTAGGGCTTGCTAGAGCTCTTCCAACAACTATACCTTTCGGATCATTGGGACTCTGTACTCTCCAAAAGCCCTAAACATAAGCTTATTGGACATTCATACCGTATGTGAACGTACATCGTACAATCAGTAAACGGTTTGCTGAGTCGGCTAGTCGTTGGATGTATGCGCTTAGAGTTTGGCTCCGCTTGGGCCCAAATCAACTCCCTCTCAATTCAACTTGCGTTATGTGTGCTAGGTGTCTAAGCGCCCTAGCCGGGGATGCCCAAAGTGAGGCAGTGCCTTTTCTGTATGAGCGTTGTGGGTCAACCGTCACAAACGTTCAGATGCTTAGCAAAATTGAAAAAAAGAATTGTGATTTCATGTACTCATTGTAGGCATACATTGACTCTACATCTTCTGATCCCTGAAGTCTGCCCCCCACTTGCCCTTCTCTAGTCCGTCGACAAACGTGGTAAACTTCGGTGCGCCTCCATGGCTTAATCCAATGACCGAGCTCAACGCAGCAGCTGCACGCAACGCACTCCTCTGCAATTCGGCCGCTTGTTCCAAATCCTGTTTCACCGTGTTCTTGTCCATGGCGGCTTCTTTCATTGCCGCTTGGAGAGGATCAACGGTCTCGTCTAGTCGTTGGGCTACTGCCGTGGGCGCAACTTGGGAGAGCCGATGGAGCATCATGTGGCACAACACTTTAACCTCGTTGGATTCGTCCGAGAGACCGCGTAAAACGATCGTTACGAACTCGTTCATGTCGAGCTTTGGTAGGGACGTATCTAGCTGTTCAAATAATAAATTCAGAGGATTGTTATCAATGAACAGAGTGACATTATGCTCACCAACGTGTACATAGTCTCATATGCCGTCCGGCGAGCCTCGAGACCGTCGTCAATCTTATGCCTCCACGGACCCATCTCCATGATCCGGATCAGTTCGGGCTTGGGCAAAGTCTCATCGTACAACTTGGGCAACAACGACGGAAGTTGATCCTCGATCAGCCGGGGCTTGTTTCGTGCGGCTTGGTTGAGCGCTGCGAGCGCCAACCTCTTGACGCTCTACCCTCGGAGTTAGTTCAAGGTTCTTATGAAAAGGTACGAAACTTACCAAGTCTTTGTCGTCTAGCAAACTCAAGAAGACTTTTACAAATGGCCTCAACATTTCATCCAACTCGCTCCTTCCGCTCTCCTGGCCCTCGAACCCAAACATGTACCTCATTGCCGAGACGACGAGGGCACGTACGGTTGGGTTGGTATCGCCCAACCTTGCCTCTAGCGGCGGAAGGAACCGAGCCGGGTTGGTGGTGGTCAACTTGCCTAGGCAGGACGCAGCAATATTGAGTGCATTCTCGTGGGCAGATCCAGTGTCAAAGAGGGGTTGCCAAAGAGATTCGGCAATAGACTCGAGGTGGGCATGAGAACAGTGGGACACAACCTAGTACGGAGAGAAAACTTGAATATATGCGTTTGTGGTACACGGAGATCCCTACCTCTTTGAGAGCATGCATGGACAACAACCGCTTCTCGTCGTCATTCTGAACTTGCTTGACAATAATAGGCAAGAAGCGTTCCTGAGATCCAATTGCGATGTTTCCTGTTGAATACTGGGTCAGCCTCAACTTGTTACAGATGCGATAGACGACTTGCCAACGGCAAACGCTGCAGCACTCCTGACTTCCTCCGAATCAGACTTGAAGAATCCTAGCGAATTGTCAAACACCTCGGGCTGGTTAGACATATCGCTGGATACCTTTTTTCAGCATCTCATCAAGTATATTTACTAGGCAGACTCACATGAACCGCCCAATCTCGCCTACAGTCAACAAGCACAAGACCAGATTGTTTTGAGACACTTTGGTTGTCGGCTAGACCGGTTGAAATTAAGTAGAATTGATTGAAAGCGAGAAAAAGAAAATACGAACTTTAATATGTTTAGCAAACTCATTGATCGTTCCGGCTGCAATCGGCCTCTGGGCTCGAACCACCGCACCAAGGCATTTGCTAATGTTGCCAGCAACACTGGCTTCCTTTCCGCTCTTTTCAAACGCAACCTTGAAGCCTCCAACAAGGTGACTCGCAATCTCTCCATCCGCTTCGGCTAATGCGTACACGAAACCAAGCATGGCGTCCAGCAGAGTCGTAAGGAGGAGTGGTTCGGTCGCAATGGGATAAATCTTGGGCAGGATTTTTTGCTCAACCGACGAGTACCACGTCTTTGGCCAGGATCGCAGGAGGAATGTGAGCAACGTCAGAGAGTGCAGGAGCAGAGTTGGGTCGGCCGGTGTCAGGTATTGCACGAGGTTGTCCAATAGCGTTTCTTGGAGATCATCGGACATGGCACCATCCCTACCCCAATCGTCGTGTTAGAGCAAGATTCAAAAATAAAGCAAAATACACACGTCTTCTCCAGCAGCACCTTCAGGCACTCCATAGCCTCGACCTTGTCTCCCTTTCCACCCGCCCCAGTTCCACGCCGCACAAGCTCCACACACCAATCAACATTCGGCTCGACCCATTGACTCTTGACTTCTCGCTCGCCCATCATCCTTACAACCCCGCTCACGACTTTGACCGCGCCAGCACGCCGCACGAGCTCCCAGTCCTCATCCTCGTACGGTAGCCCGGTCACAAACAACGCTCCAATCGCCTTGGCTGAAATCTCGCGCACAGACACGTCCGTCGACGCACTCTTCAGTCGCTCGCGCGACTCTTTTTGAAGCGCGTTGGCGAGATCTTTGGATTGGTCGAGTCGCGCCGAGTCTGGGGTATAGGTCGGTTGGTCTTGGTTCGAGCCATACGCGTCAATATACGCGCTCGAACCCATGATCGTGACAATGGATGCACGCATCGCGTCTGCTGCGACTCGTGGATGACGTTCACGGATCAGAGTTTGGAGTTTTGAACGGGCGTCGGCGTCTGGGGAAGCGTGGTCGACCAACAGTGTAAACGTCGGTAGCGCTTCTGGTTGAACGAGCACTTTGAATAGCTGTCCTTCGAACCCTTCAATTCCTTTCTTGTCGAACACATAGCCGCCATCTGGGAGGGGCGAGAGCAGGGTGTTGAGAAGAGTCAAGGCTGGAAGTGGTGGTGGTGTTTTGGGTGAGAGTGTCTTGAGCATCGGCTTGAGAAGTTTAGGCAGGAGACCGGACAGTGCGGCGTGGGACGGTTGACCTTGTTGTCGAGTTTGTCGGACAAGCACGGTAAATGCTGACCAAACTTCATGGCGGACAGTCGGCTCGCGGTCGCCGAATCTATCTTGTTTGTCAGTACGAGTTTGATAGAGGAGATGAACAAGGCGCACCGAGACACCAAAACTGGCGCGACATTTCCGTACAACTCTCCGAGCATATCTGGTCGCGTGCTTATAACTGCGCTTAATAGTTTGGTCGCCGACCTGCGGATCTTGTACGAGGTATCTTCGTCGTCCGAGTACTCTCCACCTGCATCTTCGTCGTCTTCGTCATCATCGTCAGCATCGGCCATTTCCTCGTCTTCGTCGTCATCGTCGGCGGTATAGTTGGGGTCGTATTTGATGTATGTCGTGCCGGCTGTGATGAGGTCTGGCAGGAATGGCGTGATTTCGGATGGGCAGCGGAGGGTGAGGAGTTCCAAGGCCTTTTTGTTGCATTAGAATAACCAGTCCAGTGTTTCTTGGTCAAGATTTACCTGTAACCCGCCCTCGCGTAACTCTTCGTCACCCCGTGCAATCCCTCCCAATACACCTGGTACAATTTCGCTCAGACTCGGTCCCAGGTGTCGGGCGACAGCGGCAACGAGGTTGACAGTCGTGCGTTGTACGTCAAGCGCAACCTGTTTGTTTGCTAGGCCAGGAAGGATAGTAGCTGTGATGAATGTGTGAGTCTCTGCCTCGGACAGGTAGGGGACAAAGCTCGCTATATGATATACGTCATTTAGAGTTTATATGAGATACGTAATGGAAGCGACCGACCGATCGTGCTTATGGCCCGCTTTCGTACGGCCGGTCTAGCATGGGTCAAGAGTGGCGTGAGCACGGTCATGGGTTCGGTCGGCGGAACATGAGACGGGAAACGCGAGACGAGGATGCTGAGCGTTGCAAGGGTCTCGATGAGTGCGTCTGGGGGTGTATTAGACTGGCACACAGGGTAAGCGCTGGGTGGATGTATGCAAGTGTGTAGCATACCGAGCCAAGCTGCTGCAAGAGTTTGGGAACGAGCTTTTGGATCGCGCGTGGAGCGACTGATCCCTCTTGAGGGAGTTCGGCGGTTACGGTTTTGAGAGCTGGGAAACGGGATGAGGAGGGGTGGAGGTGTAGCCACGAGAGCAACGCACCTAGTCCGGCAATATCACGCAACTCGTCGTCCTTGCCGCCCGAATACTCGATCAGCTGGTCGATGGTCGAGTCCATCTGGGCTGGTCGGGCGACCTTGATGAGCTGCCCGAGACTGGGGCGCAGGTTAGCGGGGAAATGAACGAGAGTAAGTGGAGTACCATTTGACGGCCTGGTTCTTGACCTCGCTGTTCTTGTCGGCGAGGAGGGCGACGACTTGGCGGGTGAGCTTTGCCTCGGACTGCTCGTCCTGGTTGGAGAGCACGTTCTTGGCGAGATCGCTCGCGAGGTCGTTGAGCGCCATGAACCTGGGCCAAGTTAGCTTGGGTCGTCTCGGGACGCGTCGACTTGCCTCAGATCCGAGTCGGGGGATTGCATCTGTCGCGGTGTCAGCAGATATTTAATATTGTGAATAAACAGACCTTTTCGATGCGCGTCTGGAGTTGCGCGGGCGGCGGCATGGTGGTGGTGGACCAAGGGCGAGCAAGCGCGTGACCTGAGCTAAGCCCCCTCACATAATCGCCATTTCGGGATCATCTCCCTTTGCTCCCGACCACCATGAACTTCTCGAGGCACGTCCCCCCACAATAAAATCAATAAATACTGACATGCGCCCAGGTTCCTCGGGATCAGCCAGGGCACCCGCCCCAATGACCCGCTCGCACGCCTCCGATTTGCGCTCGAGACCATGCCCGGCTCGCGCAAGCACGTCTTTTCCTCGGGCACGCGCGCAGACGTCTTGAAGGAGCTCTACGATGCCATGTGGGGGCCCTATGCGCACCTCTTTGTCACCTGGGGAGGCACTCTTCCTCAGGACATGCTCCTCGCAGACGCCCAACGCGAGCATATCCCCGGCGTCGACGATCTCCCTACCCCTGGACGCGGGTGCGGCCACATATTCAAGCGGGGCGAGAGCTGTTTCCGGTGCAGGCAAGTCGCTTTCTCATCCGTTCGTACTCGTACTTATCCCGCAGCAGAGACTGTGGTTTGGACGACAGCACAGTCATGTGCGCACGATGCTTCCACGCGACCGACCACACCTCACACAACATCTCCTTTTCTGTTACACAACACCCCGGCGGGTGCTGCGACTGTGGAGACCCCGAAGCATGGTCCGTGCCCCTAAACTGTCCGCGCCACCCCCCAGCCGCGTCTCCCTCGCCCGCCACCCAGCCCTACACCCACTTCCCCCCCAAACCCCGAGACAGACCACGGCCAAACGTCCCGCTCGAGCTCCGCGACTCGCTATCAAGAACGATTGGTTATGCGCTCGATTTCTTGCTCGACACCTTGGATTTCTCTCCCGACGACGCGTCTCCGCCTGGAGACGGCGACGAGCTTCGTCAGCACCCCACCGCGGATCCTGCCCAGACCGAGAGGTTCTCCGTCGTGCTCTGGAACGACGAGAAACACTCGTTTGACGAGGTCATACACCACCTCATGGACACCACGGGCATTACCAAGCTCGAAGCCATGCAAACCGCCAACCGGGTCGATGCAGAAGGCCGAGAGGTGATCCGAACGGGCGAAGACGTCAACCAGTTGCTCAAAATTGCTGATAGCATCAACCTGATTGATATCGGAGTCACTGTCCGACGCGCGTACGATACGTTTCGTGAGCAGGCCGCTGCTGTTATTCTCGAGTGGTTGCTCGACCTCACCAGCGCTCGAATTGGCACCGACGGGGTAGTGCTTAGGGAAATCATTGCTACGGAACTCTTTGCACCTCGCAAGAAGGATTCGAGTTCTCTCTCGACTAGTCCTGACGCCTCTCGGGTTTATACGGAGCTCAAAGACCCCGCTCGAATCGATTGGCTGTTCTTGTACCACACGCGTCTATGGAAGCGACCTCGTCTACATCTCAAGCAGATATACGTTTCGGTCCTCACACTCTCTCATGAACACAAGCTGACGGTTGCGACACACTTTGCCTCGGTCTACCACCGGATTGTCGATGCATACTTGCTGGTCGATCGAGAAGTCGAAACGAGTATCAAGTACTTTGCAGTCCAGCTGTTCACCGTCCCTTCCGTCGCAGGATACATTGTCAAACACAACGCTCTGCTCCCTCGAATCTTATCCCTCTTGACCGCATTCTTCACCAATCAAATCGATGAAAAGCGAATCATGCCGCTCCCCCCTCCTCGACCGGGTGTACCAGTCCCACCGCTCGATATCGAGTCCTTCCCGTTCAGAAGCAAACGAATCACATCAGTCTTTAACGACCTCCGATACCTCATCTCCACTCCCCCCGTCCAGTCACACGTCGCGACTTCACCCGAGCCTCTCATCCACGTCCTTCGTCTCTGTCGCTT
Source organism: Ceratobasidium sp. AG-Ba (assembly GCA_016906575.1). NCBI lineage: Eukaryota > Fungi > Basidiomycota > Agaricomycetes > Cantharellales > Ceratobasidiaceae > Ceratobasidium > Ceratobasidium sp. AG-Ba. The sequence continues at coordinate 3,464,880 of CP059613.1, read as the reverse complement.
GTTCTTCGGTGCCAACGCTCAACGACGCGCTGCTTCGTCTCACGTCGAGTACGAGACCGACGCCTGGATCTCCGTATTCAACGCCAGCTTGTCTCTCGTCCGAATCGTGCGAGCTGTAGGCGAGGCGTTTGCCAAAGGATCACCAGCCGACCTCATTCGAGCGATCGAAACTGTCGCACACCACATTCTTGTCGTGTGCACGCTCGCAGAACCTCACTTGGATTCTACGAAGTACGCGATTCGATGGCACGACGTTGAATACGCGGGCAAAGAGTACCAAGTGCTCAAGTTTGATGTGGCGAGCGAGTGGGTTAGCTTCCATCATTCGCTCCATTGGTTGTTGGCCGAGTTGTTCAAACATGAAGAGCTGCTTGACGATTCGGAAAAGGGTTTAAAGGGCGTCATGTTGAAGAACATGAGTCCCAAGGGCGCGTTGACGATTCTAGATTTCCCTCTGCGGGGTGCGTGCTTCTGTTCATTATCTATATTCAGGAAACTCACGACTCGATATAGTCATTGTCATGGTTGCCCAAATCAGGTGTGGACTTTGGGTCCGAAATGGCTTTGCTATCCGAGGACAATTGCTGCATTATCGAGACTTTATGCTTCGCGAGCTATGCTACGACTCGGACGTGTTCCTCCTCCAATCATTCCTTGTCATACTCGACCCGGATCTCGTATTCGTCACCACACTCGACCGATTTGCGCTGCGCGAGTTTTTTACAGGCTCACTCGCTCATCCTATTTATGATGGTGTGGCGCTTCCTGCGATGGTTGAAGAGTTCCTCTACATCCTCATCACTCTGCTCTCTGAACATTCTCGCGTGCCCCCTGTTCGACGGGAGATTGTCCATGGCTTGGCCCTTGGAGCATGCACATATACAGAGCTCACGAAACGTGTGGCGGAACGATTAGCAGACGAGTCGGCTTTTGATGCTGCTTTGCGCGACGTTGCGGTATTCGACGCCCAAGCCGGACGATACGAGCTCAAATCTGAATGTTACGAAGAGGTCAACCCGTTCTTCTTCCACTACACCCGCAACCGGCGTGAAGAGGTCGATGCTATTCTTCGGAAACGGATTAATCCCAAGGATCCGAGCGCAGCTGTTGTAGAGCCCAGGCCGATGGGCTTGACCAAGGGCCCGTACCTCGGACTGATCGAGCTCTGGACACGAGAGACCGTGCTTCGGATCATATTCTTCGCGCTCTGGGGGATCGTTCAACTCATCGAGCGTGCACCGACTGGAACCGGACCACCTCCTTCCGCAGATGCCGTGCTAGACCAGACTATGCACTTGATTATGCTTGGGCTTGCCGAGCAGCCTACACCATGGTCTCGTGTGGCTGGACAGATTAGGATCGAGCTTCCTGAAGGAGAAGGTCCGGCTCAAACGTTGATCGAGTTATTGTGCTCCCTCGAGCATCAGGAGAGGTTCAAGGCTCTCAAAGCCCGAATTACGTGGTGCCTTGACCGATTCGCGCTCCGAGTCCCTACTGAAGTCGCTGCTTCTCGGGTTGTTGTGCGGGGTGGAGGGGAGGCCGAGGATCCAGAAAAGGCGAAAAAAGCTGCTGCAAAGGCTCGCCAAGACCAGATCATGAAGCAGTTTGCTGCTGCGCAAAAGTCCTTTTTGGATAACTATGCCGACGACGACGATACGGACGATGACATCGTCGAGGCGGAAGACAAGAGCGAGGAGATACAAGAAGAACCCACGTTTGGGACGTGTATCGTCTGTCAGGAGGAGCTCAAGGCTGGTCAACGAGCGTTTGGTGCGTTGTGCTACGTTCAGCCTAGTCGGATGGTTCGTGTGGTGCGAAAGCTTGGCGGGAGGGCCTTGGAGGATTCGTTGGCATCTCCAGCATCGCTGGATCGGGTCCCGGCTGAGGACCCTAAACTCGATAAGCCTGCCTCGGCGAGCGCCAAGGGCAAAGGCAAAGCATCCCCTATCGAACGATCTGATTCGAATCCGCTCAACGGTTGGCCGGCAACGGACACCAAGTTTGGGCTCGTAGCCCAAGCTTGCGGGCATATGATGCATCACGAGTGTTTCACGATTTATTCCCAGTCGGTTGAGCAGAGGCATGCTCAACAGGCCACTCGAAACCATGCTGAGAACACAGGTCGCATGGAGTATATTTGTCCACTCTGCAAGTCACTCGGAAACTCGCTCATCCCGGTGGAGGGATCCTTGTTCGCTTCGCAATCGTGTGGAGAAAAGCTCCCCCCGCTCCCCGATTGGCTTAGGCTTGTGCGAGTTGAGTTACTACGACCGAATTCGAATTATGGCCAACGAGCGCATCTACAGTCGGACGACGAGGGCGCACCCGGTTTCTTGTTCTGGGGCGCAGAAGACTCGAACTATCCTCGATTAGCGAACCCCTCGCGAGATGCAGACCACAGGATGACAGACACAGTTCGAAACATTGCCCGTTCGATCTCTCTCCAAACCGCGCATCTTCGTCCAGATTCAGGTCGACCATCTGGCACACCAGGGAGTGGAATGTACCTCCCCGAGTCTTTGTGCGTGTACACGCTCGCTGCTACCGAGATTGGACTTCGCGGGCAGGGCACGTTCCCCGCTGTTGTTGATGGAATGAGTGAGGCCGCACAACACACTGTTCGTGGAGTCGTTGCATGCTTGACGAAGCTCGCCGCACTCCAACTCGATCCAAATGGCGACACAGCAGCGAACAAGCCGAGTATCCAAGAAGCAATCCTGCATCCTGTGCTTCCCGAGTGGCCGCACGAACGTATGCCGTTCTTGTTGCGGGATCCCATGGTCGTTCTCGTCGAGATCGCAGCTGTCGCTCCAGCGCTGTTACCGTATATGGCCACGCTGATGTACTATGCGCATCTAGCCCGGACAGTGTTGATGCTCGTCGTCCAGCTCGATCGTATCCCGACCGGCTCAGCCCTTGTGGTAGAAGATGCAACGCCGCTCTTGGGTGATGTGAACACATTTGTGACGAGTGTAGTCCGACATTGCCCCAAACTTGCGCTCAAAGCCGAGAAAGTTCTAGCTGAATCTGCCCCTGGAACGTTCGCGAAACTGCTTCATGCCCTCACATTGCCGTACTTGCGCCGCGCCGCGATCCTGATCAAGGCTGTTTTACCTCTCACCCTGAACCTGACTCCAATAAACGACACTAGCGCTGAAGAGTACGACCGACTGTTGGCGATGCTCAAAATCCCACCTCCATCTCGACTGGCCGATTTCGATTATCTACAGACTGCCCTGCAAAGCTGGAGCGCCCATTTCGGGGCGTACATGAACAAAGTTGGACTACAACCCATTGCCCGAATCGAGTATCCAGCGCCTTACCGGTTGGTTCAGTTACCTGCACTCTTGGACGAGCTGTTTGCGGATCAGAGCACGCTCATGTGCAAGCGCTGCCGAACTGTACCTTTAGATGCAGCAATTTGTCTGTTTTGTGGCACAGTGGTATGTTTCCAGAGCCATTGCTGTTTCGACGAGTCGGATACTAGCAAGGGCGAGTGTAATATGCATCTAAGAGAGTGGGTGTTACCAGGGTCCGATTTGCAGAAACGGTGGCTAATGAGTTTGTAGATGTGCGGGTGCTGTTGGATTATATTTCCTCGTGCGACGCTGTGCGATTCTTTATCTCTCTGCTGGGAATGGGAGCTTTGGCCAAGCACCGTATTTGGACGTTCATGGCGAAGTGGACTATGGCATGCGGTAGGTTTAATAATGCTTCTCGTCATTTTGTTAGCTTACAGCGTCATTTCTTAGACGCGGTCGCCGCCAATTCCTCAATGCTCAACGGTTCGAAGAGCTTCGGCGCATATGGCTTACACATGGGATTCCTACATTTGTGGCACGAAAACTAGATGGTTTAATGGACTACGGGGGATGGGATAGTCTGTAAAGGATCAAGTTCGAGGTGAAAATGTATAAGTATTGGCATTGTATTCATTGATAGTAGTCGTCCTTTTTGTAGAAATAAACATCCAATGTCTTATTAACTCAGTAACACAAGGCTTTGAACGACTCTATGCATAACCCAACCGACCCAACGTTGAGAACGCAAGGTGGCAGGTCGGCCGCATGGTTGCACTGGTTTAATGCAACGAGGCACCCCGTAGAATTTCAGCCGGGCAGCCTATTGGCTGGGATCCTCGGCCTCGGGCGAGGTTCTACCAGGAAGCCTACTATTATAGGCTGCATTTGAAACGCTTCTGGCTATAAAGTCTAACTCTAGTCCTCTGTGGTGGTTCCCACCCCACATCATGGACGACAACTCTGCAATGAAGGCGGCCCTTTTCGGAGGGGCGTTGGTGGCCAGTTTTTATTATTGGTATCAGTCACGTCACTTGATACCGCTACCACCTGGACCAAGGGGTATTCCACTTTTAGGGAGCGCATTAGAGGTATTACTCCCGAATTTATAAACTTTTGTGCGCCTCACGGGGTTCTAGACAAAGAATGCTGAGGCACCCTGGCTCAAGTTTGCCGAGTATAACAACCAATACGGTAATCTTCTAGTGTTGCACATGCTCATCACACTAAAAGGATGCTGGCACAGGCCCTATTACTGCAGTTCCGATGCTGGGTGAGCGCTGGATTATACTATCCGATCCTCATCTTGTATCGGAGCTTTTCGAAAAACGGGCGGCAAATTATTCGGACAGGGTGGCGAATGAACTGGTCAAAATGTGAGACCGCCGGCAATCGATCGAATTATACTAATCTCGGCGTGCATAGGGTTGGATGGGACGACAGCATTGTGTTCATACAATATGGACCTTTGCTCAAGCGATATAGGACATTACTTCAGCGTGCACTTAATAACCGGGTGGCACTAGATTACATACCGTTGCAAGAGTATGAAGCTCGCAGGTTCATGCGGCGCTTGGTTGAGGATCCGAGTGGTTTCATGAAGCATATACATTTGTGAGTCTGCATGGATGATAAATCCAAGGGCGCCCATCAATCGCCGCTTGATTTAGAATGGCGGCAAGTACCGCAGTGAGATTAACGTACGGCCACAAGGTTGAATCGGCCGACGATATCAATGTACGAAGGGCAGAAGAAATCATGCACAGGTTTTCCGAGGGTAAGTTTACCATTGGCTACTATGAAGAAAATCACTAACATCACATGAAAGTCATGTCGCCATCCAACGCATGGATAATCGATAGGTTTCCTTTCTGTACGTGGCTGTTATCTTCCTTGCTTATTACTGCAGGCTGACAGCGCATAATAGTACGATACGTCCCAGCGTGGTTCCCGTTCGCTGGCTTCAAACGCCAAATCCAGTATGTCAAACGGATACGCGACGATCAGCGCAGCGAGTCGTTTGAGCATGTAGTCAAGCAAGTGGTAAGCCGGCGCTTGTTAGTCACCGTAAAGGCTAACAACAATCATGAAATAGGGAGAAGGCACCGCGGAGAATTCGTTTGTGGCAAAATTGCTGCAGCCAGAAGATGGCCAACCAGTGGACGAGGAAACCAGAATTCATATCAGAGTGAGTTATATGCGACAGTAATCTAAACTCAACAGTTGGTGAACAGCGCGATCAGAACCTAGCTGGATCTTTATACGGCGGAGCATCGGATACCACCGTTTCCGCAATCCAATCATTCTTCCTAGCCATGACGCTCTACCCGGAGATCCAAGCTAAAGCTCAAGCCGAAATCGACGCATATATCGAGCAGCGATTAGCTGGTGGCGAGAGTTCAAGGATGATTTTGCCGGTGGATAGATCGAAACTACCTTACACGAGCGCCCTTGCCAGTGAGATCCTGCGTTGGCATCCTGTCGCTAACATGGCTGGACATCGGTCCAGTAATGAAGACGACTGTAATGTCGTATCAAAAAACAATATTTATCGGATCCCAGCTCGTTCTTTGGTCTTGGCAAACATTTGGTAGAGTCATCTGACTTCATTGTGTGTTCCTATCCTAATCTTCGATTCCAGGCAAATTACCCATGACCCAGAAGTCTACGATGAACCAGAGCGCTTCAAACCAGAGCGTTATCTGGTTCCCACGCCGCCGCCGCTACCAGAGTATTATGCGTTCGGATTTGGTCGCAGGTGGGTCAATCAAGTTTAGTTTCATTTCACCCGAGCCAAACTTGTTACGAGCAGGATTTGTCCTGGCGTCCACATTGCGCAGCAATCAATGTGGATTTCCATAAGGTACAGTACCAGTCCTATTCTTTTGCAGGTGTAACCGTCACTCACGGCTGTACAGCAACACACTTGCCAACTTTGTGATCGCGAAATGCAAGGACGAGCATGGCCACGAGATCGTCCCCGAAGAACGGTACTCGACCGGCGCCGTGAGGTAGGCTAGAGCACCTCTATTTCCTGGGTAAAGGCTGATGTGTGTTAGTCATCCCATGCCATTCCAGTGCACGATAACTCCCAAAAATGGGCTTGCACAGTGGTTGAAGGAGGTTGAGTAAGATTTGGGTTCATATAATCGCTCAAAAGTTGTGCCGATCTGCATCAGCTGCCGGGCATTCTAAGGTGATTTATCTGACTACAACCATTCCACAGACATCTTGTTGGATCCTAATTGTGCCATATCTATGTCTAGTTCATTCGGGTCTAATAACCTTGATTTGGGTCGATTTGTGACTCTTGTGTCACAGCTGTTGTGAGGAGTGTTACAGTGATTATACATATCAGGTATAGCCACTCGAGCCACGCGGCGCTCGGTTCCGTACTTCTTACTCAAAATCCTGGCACTATCCCTAGATGTTTACTACACCTCATATCGATTTGATGGTTTACTCTCGTGTATTTCTTTGTTACTAATCCCGAGCTGATCCGTTGGCTCTGCGACGTGGTAAAACTTGCCACACTTGAGTTTCACCAAACCCCCTCTGCTTCAACAACCTCCTAGATACTTGTTCGGATCTGAGTCAATTTCAAAAATGGCATATATCCCAACTGAGGAAGAAATCCTCACACAGCTAGCTGAACTTCGTGTACACAACCCAGATATTGGAATGATCAAGGCAGTAACACTCATTAAGGAGAAAAATCCCGAGTGGGGCCTAACGGCCAAGGTATGAAGGCGAACTTCTGAGCATTGATTTCATTGGTAACCATTGTTATGTATTGTAGCGACTACGAAATGTCGCAAAACCGCCGAGTTCACAGCGTTCTGAAGTACTCCCCAAGGGCAATGAGCTGCGCGACGATCAGAAAATCAGTCCTGATCAGCCCCTCCATGATTCGCCAATGACATGCCTAATGCAAGTGCTTGATCGGCTCATGGCAGGAGGAGACCGAAAGGCCGCGAAGCGTGCGGCTCAAATTGACTTGAGCTTCAAGATGGCGGCAAACCCCTCAGCATTGGTTAACAATCCTTCATTGTTTGCCAAGCAGGATTTTTCGAGCATGGGATCAAGCTATCCTATGAGGTCTTGCAAGCTTGCCGTTACCATCGTACTCCAAACAATTGCCCCAGACAGGCTTTTATACGACTGCATTGCCTGGAACTCTCGTACTTTGGGCGGCCTTCCAACTGTAGCCCAGGTCCGCGGTCGCCCTTCAGCCTCGTTTCCCACCGCATTTGCTCGAGCCAAAGAGTCGGCTATCAACGGCCTAAAATCCACAGCACTAGCCGTTAATCTTATAGATGTTGAAATGATGGAAAGGGGCGAAGGATATATTGCGGGGTCACTCAACCATATGAGCTTTTCGCACGCCTTTGTAGCATTCGTTGGGCCTGAAGGTATGCGAATTCTTCAAGCATGGGGTGAACACGGCTATTCCCTGGCCGACAACATTCGTTCGCCAGCCGCCAGACTACGAGATTGGGCGGAAGCGGAGGCGTTTGTAAACAAGTACGATCAGCTTGTACATATGGGGGTGAGCAAACTCTAAGTTCCAACAAAATGAAATGACTCTAACTCTCGTTCCGAACACAGTCTAGTTGGAATACTGATACTTTTGAAGCTTACAAGGAATGCTTCGGTGTTGATATTCCTAAAATTACCGGCCCTCGTGGACCGGAGCGTAAAAAGGTCACGCCGTGTTTCAGGCCTTGGACCAGGATCAAAGAGCTTGGTGACATCCAAGTGAGCGACATAGGGAGGTGGCTCAAAGTCTTAGATGTGATTGATAGACTTGTTAAATGATCATACGCGGCGTTGGCTCTCCTAAGTTTTAAATCAGTCTGAAACGGGCGTAGCATACATCTCTCAAACTCAACCTAACTTAACGTCAGAAACGTATTCAGGGAAATGTGCAAAACAAGAGTGATTTAATTTTATGTTTATGCTGTGTCAACGCACACTTGGGTCACTATACGACATATTCTGCGTAACTAGCGTCCTCGGGAGTGTCGGCGTGAACCTAGATGTATGGTAGCTTTACCGGGTTTGTGAATGGGACCCACGCCTTTCGAAATCTTCTTTGTATATATTTCTCTGTATTCTGATAGGATGTTTCAACAAAAAACTGGCGCGTTAGATAGCTCTCTAGTCGTGAGTGGCTAGTAGCCCCCAGCTCGCTCCTCGTCCTAAGGCGCTGACGCCAGCTGTGTGGAAAATCTCGAGGTTGACCAGGAAAGCTAACACAAAAAAAGCATTGTGCGGGTATCATGATGAGTTCTCTAAATGTCATCTTAGTCCTCCTGTAGGTCTGATCGAATTGGAAATAGTTGACAGTACCAACCCCCTGAAATCCCCTATCAATTTCGATCACATTGAAATCCCTATATAATCCGAACCTCCTGCTCTCAGCCACCACCTTGCTATTCACTCCTCCCAATGATTACCGTAACATGGCCAAAACTATGGACGTGTTGGGAAATATTTGCGTTTATCACACCATTCGCTTTGTCTCTGATTTCAGGCATACGCCCTGCCGCTTCGCTATTGCTTCTCACTGGGATCCATGTTGTGGGCAGCAAGCTAGGAGGGTGGGAATTCACCCAGCATACGATTGTTTTGGCACGTAAGTAACGTTACATCGTCCCTGCGTTAGGGAGCAAGGTTGACCTCTGTTCATTTGTCTCGCGTTTGTAGATACTGCACAAGCTTTGCTGGCTGCAACTCTGGCGATTTGGCTTTGGAGCTATATTTTGGATCAACTTCGAGCTGGTTATGGTAAGCCAGAATGCCGTCTGCCGAGCTCTGGCTGAGATACCCCCTATTCTAGTTTATCTTTGTTCCTGCAAGACCCCCCTATATCCTCCAGTTTCAATCTTAGATCGCTCAAGTACGAGTTTCTTATCTGTGCATAACGCTTTTTACACTAAGATTATTGCGACAGTTCGCTCAGCAGCACCCAGCGGTCTTCCTCTGTCACTCTCCAATTCGACAGTGTCAACCAAAAATTATTGTCCTACCCCTATCGATTTGGAACCGAAGGAATTATCTCAATTCACAACAACGACAGTGGATTGTCATATTGGAAGCATTAATAGTCACTTTTTTTCGTCTTCGGACAGTAGGGAAACGGTCAGCGTTGCTAGTGGATCACCATGTGCGACTGCAGGCTCCGGGGAGGCTCAGTATGATTCTCGTTTTTATTAGTCTCTATAAGTATGTCAAATAAGAATAGAATGTAATTAAATTCGGAGACTTCAATATGATTCAGGTCCTGGTAGTGATCTAGCAAGATACCGGAATGAGGTCGCAAGATCAAGGCACTGGAGCCACATGGTTGGTGAGCCGGCGCTTAATGAAGTGTATCTGAATCACGTGCTTACCTGGCTCCCCATTCCTTGACGTCGTGGACCGACCATGGACGACGACGAAGGCGACGTGCGGGTTCGGGTCGACCCTAGCGCCTCTCACTACCATGCTGGTGAAATCGCAGTATTCACGATTAGCTTCACAAACACCCGACCTGCTCCTGCTCCCCAGACTCCCAGACCTGCTCTTTCTCGAACTTCATCTGCTGAAGGTCAGATAGGTGTCTACGGGCGCAATAGAGGTCACAGAAGGGCCATTAGCTCCGTGAGTGAAGCAAGGATGGCCCGGCCGCCGACAAGTCCTGGCTTGCGACGACCCGCTCCGCCAATGACGCATAAATACACCCCATCTTCTCTCTCTTCATCCTCCAGTTCACCCCCACCGAAAGCTCCTAGGCAAGGTCTAATCGGGATGAGCAAGAAACTTAATGGAGAATCTCGCTCGCTTAGTGTCGCTATTACCTCACACGAAGCATTTCGTGAGCTGGACGGTATTGTTGCTCTCAATGGATCCGGAACACCTACAACGCCAGTAGGATCTCATCGTAAGTATAGAGACACCAACCTAATTCAAAGCTAATGGTTTTTATAGCTCCGTTACCCAAACGCTCACGAACGTTGACCGGCATCCCACAGTCTCATCCCCACGCTCGCAAAGATTCTGCGGCACTTGATGGCGCATTCCCTTCCGTATCGTCTCTCCATAAACTCCCTGCAACACCCTCCACGTCGACATTCGCCATGTCTCTTGCACCCATAACCGAATCTGGTTCATCTGATTTGGTTGCGCCTTCCCCTCTGGGACCTGGGCGTGGCAGGCACAATGGCTTCGGACCAGCTCGTCGCGCATCTACACCTTCGCTCTCCGTCCAGGCCCCCACACCGCCCTCGGCTTCACCGTCTCCGTTGCCCAATTTTTATCCAGACTCAGAAGCCCCATCACCCGTGACACCACTAAACGACAACTCTGCCCTCATCCTGCTGGCGCATGCGCAGCTCACAGGCACGCTCTCGCTAGATCCACCCTCTGCGGCTCTTGCTGTGAGTTGGCGCGCAGCCGAAATTGGGACTGGCCGACGAGTAGTCGGAGGTGGGAGGATGGGTATAGGCGTATCACATCCACGAACAAGGCCTCGTGCAGCATCAGGGGTTGGAGGATGGTTTGGCCTTTCAGCAGGGTCGAGCACTGATCTGAGCGGGACAGGAGTCAGGGCCGCGTTAGGACTTGGGGGCCTTGCTTCGGCCGGAAGCTCTACGGCGTCATTGGCAAGCGCGCCCCCTGATTCACCTGCTACTCGACCGATCAACGGGCGGAGGGGGCATCAACGCGCTACGTCAATGGCGAGTTTTATTCCTGGAATGGCGAGTATAAGTGCGTTGTTGAGTGGAGACGACACGTCGAGCGATGGTCATAGCCGGGATGGAGCGATCAGTCCTACTGCGAATGGCTCGACTGCAGTAGAAGGAATGGGACCCAGTGCTACTGTTGAAGAAGGCGTGTTTCCCGTACTGGAAACGCAGCCAAGTGTGTTGGCTGTCGATTTGTCACTCCAGCCCGGAGAAACTCGATCTTGTATGTTCGATTTCTTTTTCGTTATGAAGGTGGCCGCTTATGATGGTGATTTTAGATAGATATTCAATCACTCTTCCCTCGGCTCTCCCTCCCTCTTTCCGAGGAAAATACTTTAAAATTACGTATCACCTCGTCGTTGGAACCACTCGTCCAGATGCTCAGCCCGATGCGGGTCAACTCAGACGCATCATTCGCGTCCCAATTCGCATGTATAATCATGTGGCAGGTGAGTATCCTTAGCGGTATCCATCGCCCACATGTACTTGACCTGGCTTTGTAGTTGGACAATCACCAAGGCCCTACGATCTGATGTGGCCTCTTGCGAGGAGGCGGGAAGGTTCAATGCTTGTCGGGCGTGTAGAGGAAGGCAAGGGTGGGACAGATGAGAGGGAAAGCGGGCTAGGTAAACTTCACGCCCCTGAGGTATATTTTTGTCGTTCTGATGCCAAGGACCGGACTCGACAGCCCAGATAGCGTCTAATCCGACACCATTCGACAAAGGCAAGATTACGCGTAAAGAACTGGAGACTTACGCAAAGCGCCTTCTAGCAACTGCAGCCAATGGTCTCGTCGATGGAGTGAATGGACTCAAGATCAACCCCAACCCCAACGCATATGATGATGATGAGGGTGCGGATATGAGCTGTCGAGATGCTGTCGAGGTTGTCACACGACACTCCAAGAAAAGTAAGTACTATTCGTAGATGGCCAGCTCATAACTCTGAACGTCTTTATGGTAAAGTGTCGTTCGATATCGCCAAAGATGGCCAAACCGTAGCAGTTGTCACATTTGTCAAGGGCGCATATCGACTAGGCGAGACAGTTCTAGCCGCGATCGAATTTAATGATCTAGCATTGGAAGGGCGTGTGCTCAAGGTATATACTTTTCCTACTTCTGTTGCTGAACTTCTCTTACATTTACACAATCAGTATTCAGCAACGCTAGAATCAACAGAATCTTTCGCCCTCCACACCCCCGCTCCACAAACACGAAAATATGCAGAACATCACGCCGCGCTGGCGCTCGGAACTCAACGCGCGGCGTTTTCGTTGGACATTCCAAGTGATGGGGCACCTTCGTTTGGCCTAGTCTTGAACCCAACTACCGGCCAGGCAAATGGCAAAACTGTGCCCAACGGCAATTACCGAGCGCTCAAGGTTGAAGGCGGCCTCCAATGGCGCATTCGTATGGCGCTTTTAGTATGCATGGCCCCACCTTCGCGATCTCGAAACGTGGTACGGGATGGACTTGGGAATGAATGGGGGGAGGCATGGCGGGCAACCAGTGATTTGGCTCCGCTTGCTCCCGCCCCAGAGTCTGGAGGGAGCGAAAGTTGGGGCGCATTTTTCGGTCGGTGGACCGGGGACGAAGATGGAGAAGGCGCTGAAGAAAAATGGATCAAAACGAAGCTCGAGACGCTCGAATGCGAGCTACCGATCACTGTATTTCCAGGGAGTACCGCGTATCAGCCTAGCGGGTTTGATACGTGGGCGTAGTTCTGGCGTGTTTGTTGCTTTGCGGATGTAGACCGTGATATTGTAGCGATCTGATTTCAGCCTTATTCTTCCTCGTTGAACTTTTTTGTTAGCTTTTATGTACAGTTTCTTGTAGCGTATTTTCTCGTGCTTAGCCGGCACAGGATCAAGTGGAGGCTGACTCAGCCAAGCGAAACTGGACACGTGAGAATTTCAGACAATTGCCGATTCACTTCGCAGCACCAATAATAGACACTTGAACTCGATTTACCTGGCGAATAGATGCACTTGCCACAACAATACTAGTCAAATTTTTGATTCCGTGATGCTCTTGGCGCTACAGAAAAGACTCTGTTGCAGCCTGTCGGACGGGATTCTAGGCCATCATCAGGAATTACACATCGCACGGAGTATTCCATAATATGACTTGGCTCGATACTTAATCAAGTTCCTGTGACCTCTTCGACCCACACGCACGACTTGTACTCGACTTCTACAGCTCGGAAAACCATGCCGAGCGCAGACACTCTCATTTGGGTCTCGGCCAAGCCGCTCCTCAAACTGTGAGCAGGCAGTACACGTTTGTTTCAGGATTCTTATGTCTTTTAGCGTTATTACTACCTCCTTTGGATATTTTTTGACCAGGGCCGACTTGTTTGGAGCCGTCGCGGCGAGAGGAGCGGGCCAGCTGCTGCTTGTAAGTGAAATCCAGGTGGTTTTGGATGACGAACTTCAGTTGACGGTTTCGTCATATGACTAGAACATATTTTTACCCTCGCTACTTTTTTCTAAAATCGTGCCTGGGTTTACAACGCAAAACATCGTTGCACTAGGTTCGATCCCGGTTTCACCCTTTGCCGTTGAATTTTTTCTTACGTTTATGACACATGATGCCTAGGCCCGCTTATCTTGGTCGGTTGTATCTATCAGCTCTACGGCCTGTTTATCGCCTGGATCGTGAGAACGGTATTTTGGGTGCCCCGCCGCTTCCACAACGGCATTTTAGTCGCTGGAGCATGGAGTAATTGGGGAGATCTCCGTAAGTATTGCATTTCATCGTCAATCGATCACTTAGACTTTTAATGCTTCTTTCGGTTGGTGCTTATCTAGCTACCGCTGTTATCATTTCCATGACTGCAACCGCACCGTTCTCTAAAGGCGATTCGGACGTAGCAGTAGCATATATTTCAGCATTCATTTTGGTTTTCTTTGTGAGAATTCGGCCTTCCACTTTTATTGTTAATGGACTAAGCTGGCGGTGTGATAGGTTACTTTATTCCCATTAGGAGGGCATCGACTAATTGCGAAAGACTATGCTGATGGTGCAATGCCTGCCGACACAGATGACGGCGTCCCAGAGTCCACGCTAGCTCGCATGCACCGCCGCTGGGCAACAGCACGTGCTATGATCCGCACACGAAGTTTGAAGCCCAAGCTGGAGCATGTTCCTCAAAAAGATAGCTCAGGTGTCCCTGAAAAAGATGTCGAGGTCGGACTATTAAGACGATATGATTACTGGATTCAAGCTAACATTTGGACAGATTGCGTCACCCCACCCTCGCTCATTGACGCGACATGTATCGTTTGGTCCATCGGAGCCTATTGGATTCGGAGGCGGCCAGTCAACGTGTCCACCGACATCTACACATGTCTCGCCAGCGCCGACGTTAGTAGAAGGAATCACTACTACTCTATCCCAGAGTCAAGCCTTATCGACACCCAAAGCAGTCGATTCAGCTTCACCATCGAAAGTCGAATCTCAATCACAGCCAACACTTGGTCGGTTTAGAACTGTGCTAACCGCTACGAAATCCTTCGTACTATCGCTTGCTTCTCCGCCAACAATCACGATGGTCGCCGCGTTCATAATTGCACTGGTTCCAAAGTTAAAAGCACTTTTTATCGCTCCAGCGGCCGACTCAAACGTACATATACCTCCAGCTCCGGATGGCCTACCCCCCTTGAACTTTATCATCGATACAGCGAACTTTATTGGGGGGGCTAGCATTCCGCTTGGTCTCATTTGCCTTGGTAGTGCTCTTGCTCGATTGCAAGTACCAAAGCCCATCAGTCGTGCACCTCTAAGTGCTATTACTGCGTTGTCTTTACTCAAGGTCAGTACAGTATGTTTTTGAAATCGAACGCGTAAATTTTGAGCTCGTATATGCGTTTCTTTTTTTAAAGATGGTCGTTGGGCCAGTGTTTGGGGTGCTTTTGGTAGAGGGACTGACACGCCACACGAATTTGATCGACCCGAATGACAAGGTTCTAAGATTCGTGTGCATGTATTTTGCGGGAGTTCCTACTGCCACCAGCCAGGTTTGTTCCAAACAGCCTCGGTGCATCAAGTATTTAAAGCACCTTTACTTAGGTCTACCTTACGCAAATCTACTCTCCTGATGGCTCGGCAGGTCATGTGGCTTCGTTCTTAATCCCCCAATATGCCTTGAGTGAGTTTTATTTTGATTGTATCGGTTGATTCAGTCTAACTCAAATCCATAGTGTTTATCACAATGACTGCGCTGTCTGCGTATGCGCTCCATATTTTGTTCTAAAATTTGGTATAACACACATAGATCACCTATGATATCTATTACAATCGCCTTCGTAAACTTCCCATTCGTATTATGTTGTAGATAAGCGATCCTTACACTCTTCAATTCTTATCACCACAGCTTTTGTATAATCGAGTAGAGTATATGATCGTCTCCTTGTCGTAGAAGACAGCGGTGGCTGCCACTCCAATGCGTGTCTACTAGGCTAAATATCTCTTATAAAGCATTCAGCTTCTTCGGCTACCGGCTCGTTCTTGAGGGTTTTGGATATTTCCAAACTTCTGCTGTCCTCCCCTGATGACCTGCACAACAGCTACCCGTTAGTATCCACATAGTTCTAGGCCCTCTTCTTATAGCTTCCACGTATAGTACTCACCATGTACCGTTTTGTCTTTTGCTGCCCTGCCATTTTCGGGACTCGGCCTTGGTCGCTCTTGGTCGGACATGCCGACATATGCGAGCTACATGTACCGAGCTCAGCTTTCGCGGTGTTGCTGGGGGAGTCGGTCCGCTGCAGGCGGACCGACGAGTGGCCGGGCCGCCCAGAGTGCGACCGCGGGGATCGCTCCCACAAACGCATTCTAGGCGGCACTGGACTCTGTTTTATATCAAATAATTCAAGACATCAGCGCATATAGTCTTATTCTAAATGAAGGTGGGCGGTGGGCCAAAAAGAACATGAGGGCGCACACAGACGCGTACCTCTGTACGAGGCCAAGGGGCCACGTGAGTCGCCCTTTTTTTTTGAATACATATTTAACGTCCTACACGAACACAAGGTCGAACTGGACAGAAAGAAAGGAGACAACAACAAGTTTGGAACAGGAACGAGAACGAGGAAAACGCGAGGCCTACAGCAGTAAACACGGCGTACAGCGGAAAAGGCACAAGGCGGGTTACAAAAAGGGCCGATGATCAAAGCGGGTTAACGAGAAAGGCAAGAGAGGACGGGAGACAACAAATCAACATCAGCAACTTTAGTAAGCGCGGAAGAATGCTTCAGGAACTTGGTAAGGGCCACAAGGCCATGGTAATCACCAAAGATGGCGGGTAAAGCGATGGATATTGAGACGTCACGAAGATAGTGACGTGCTGCTCTGTGTCGTGGACATACCCTGAGAACGTGCTCAATGGTCTGGGGTGTGGTGTGGTCGCATGGACAGGTAGAGCTCAGGTTGGCTTTGGGGAGCATTCACTGGTAGTACTCGCCCACAAATGCGTGTCCAAGTATCGCCTGGATAAGTCGACAGTGGGTTCACGTGAGTCGCCCGACCCGCTCTTGAATTCTTTCGGCTGAGTATTCACGATGCTTCCTCCGCAGGCTTCGTCCCATCGTGTCACGGGTCTCCCAGACCCCATACTTAATCACGATATAAGTTTGTGCCTCTTGTCTATGCTCGACCGTACTTAAAATCCCCTCCCTCCCTCAAAATATCCTCTTCTACTGTTCGAAGCCCCTGTATATATGCGCACCCAAAACAATTCCTTTGAGTGAGTGACATCAAACCCGAGAGCGGGGCACGGACCGATCAGTCTCGATATGTAAAATTGTGAGAAATAATCACATCGTCTCATTTCGTCTATCAGAATACAAACGTGTGGCAGCATCTTGCGCACAGGCTAATAACCAACGCCAGCTACCTTAATTCCAGTACTTAAGACAAAGCAGAAATGATCGCATTGTAGGCGGCTTTCTTCTGGCAGTTCGAATCGAACAACAGAGAGTTGGAGCCGCCGAGCCACGAATCCTTGTCATTGTCGCACAAACCCCGGACCTATATCCATAGACATAAGTCCACACGAAATAAAACGGCTGAAAAGACTCGATCACCGTAATTCCGATACATTTGGGGGTGTCCAAACATGCTCTCACGACTGTGACATAATCGTTGCCTACAGAAAGTTTCTTTCATCAGCGTGTTTGAGAAACCCCCAAGAACCGTATTATTACTAGAGGCACCAGCAATATCAAGCTCAGTGATTGCAACGTCGCATCCTGTGGAACCCATCTTTTGGAGCGCCGCCTGGACGCCTCCTGCACCACCAGCCTATATTCTGATATCAGATGGCACATTCTTTGATTAAATTTTGATGAACGATATTCACGGGCAAGTGGGTCTCGGTGCCAATCCCGTCAATTGGGATACCAGCGGCCCTTTTTTGGTTGACCAAGTTGACGAGGCCATTGAGTTTAGTGTTAACGGAGTCGAGGTTGTAATCCTAGTAGATAGTCTGTTGGTTTGATCGATCCTGACAATAAAGCGATCTTACGTTGATATAGAGTTTGGCATTACTGTTAGCTGTCGAATTAGTGATGCAAAGCGAATTCCTTCAGGTGTACGTACCTGTCTGCGGCACGGGCAGCCTTGAAGGCAACATCGACGAAAGCTATGGCCTCATTTCATTTGACGATATCACCGAGTAGAACACCACTGACTGACCGTCGCCGAGGAGCCGGAAGAAGACAGAACTGCGGAGCGAGCCGTCCTCGTTGAAGATCTCGTTCACAACATCCCACGCATAGATCTTGCCTCTGTAGCGGGAGGCGATGGTAGTGATGTGATTTTGAATGACCGAGGTCAAGGTGCTAGCGTCTCCGATGTTAGATACCCAGGACGGAAGTTGGGAGTGCCACACGACTAAGTGGCGAACGGTTAGGTACTCATCGCACGAATAAGTCGTTCAACTTGCAGGTATGACCACGAACAAGCTTTTTGTTGGCTTGGGAAAAGTTGACGAGAGAGTCGAAACCCCCAAAGTTGAAATTGCCTCGCTAGAGGGGTTGATATAATACTAGTATCTTATCTTGCTTGAACGATTTAAGTCGACGAACCGAAGGCTCAATAGCATCCCATTCTGTGATGACTAGTTAGTAGATCAAGTCAAATTAAAAATTATTGCCAGCTGACTTGCGCTGTTCTCTGGAGTCAGCTCGCCAAAATCAGATCGGATGATATTGGCATTATTGGAGTTGGCCAAGAGAGCTGAATCAGTGAAAGTGCCGAAATAAAGCTTGCCTGGTCGTTTTGCCACATAAAGTAAGCGAATTTGTTTGCGCCTTGTAAATATCTGAACTCGCCTTTGGCTTTCATTTTAGCGTCAAGTTGGCCATAGGACCCCGAGGAGGCGACGAGAGCAGAGATGAAAACAACGGCGATGAGACGCATGTAGAAAAATTGATATGACTTGAATCCAATGAGCTCAGAGAACTATGTTGAATTGAATCAAGCGAATTGCACCCGTATTTATACCCTCCCGTTATCCAAGGCCGAGAAATACCCAGCACATCGCGGTCATACGTACATGATAGGACCGCTCCTCCCAAGGTGCTCTCGCCCAGGAATCACGGTACAGAATATCAGACGCCTCTAATCCGGGCCACGTTCGACTTGTCGGCAAAAGAGCCAAAAGCAATTTGACCCGCTCTCTAACCAATGGGATTTTCATGAGAGCGGCATAGAAGCCAAAAATGATTGTCGCGCTGACCTAACGTGGATCTTGGTGGGGTGATACGGGGCACGCGAGTGACGCGTGATGCGGGGGACCAAACTCCATAAGGCATGTAAACTAGCGTGATGCCGAAGCCGACCGCAAAAACGTTCAGCCAAAATCGAAATTGATAAAGGGACGGCGAGATGAACTAATTGGACAGGGGGGGTGTTCGAGTGATACATGCTGGCTCTAAACGCGGGCTCGCCGGCACCGAGGATAGGCCGGATTACTGACTGCGCCCCGCTCGGTTAGCATCAATTTAAAATAAGTTGAGCCAGCATCCCCCCGATTTCGTGCGTATACTTAGTCGGGCTAACATTAAGGGCTTCGCGGTAGCGAAACTGAGGCTCAAGTGGCACCTTTCCTAGACCTCCCATTCACAGCTTACATCGAATAGGAAAACTAGGCAAGCCATTAGTCTTAATATGTAGAAGTGACAGAACGAATAAGACCGTCTCATTTCGTCTACCAGAACACAGACGTATAGCAGTGTCATGCGCATGGATGACCAGTAGCGAATAGTAATTACCTTGGTTTCAGCACTTAAGACAGAGTAGAAATGATGGCATTGTATGCGGTCTTCCTCTGGCAATTTGAATCGAACAACAGAGAGGAAGTACTGCGCCATGAATCGTCGCAGATACCCGATATCTATGCCATGGATGTAAGCGCATGTAGGATAAAAAGTGGCCAAAGAAATCCAATCACCGTAATTCCAACACACTTAGGGGTGTTCAAGCATGCCTTCACGACAGTGGTATAATCGTTGCCTAAATGAAGGTTTTTGCAGTCAGCACCTTCAAAAAATCCTAGAAATGCATTATTACTAGCAGCGCCAGCGATGTCGAGCTGGGTGATGGCGACGTCGCACCCTGTGGAAGCTAGCTTTTGGAGTGCAGCCTGGACACCTCCAGCGCCACCAGCCTATGGTATGATTTAGTAAATGTCTCAATATTTGAAAAATACCGGATGATACTCACAGACAAGTGGGTTTCAGTACCAACCCCGTCGATGGGCACACCAGCGGCCTTTTTCTGGTTCACAAAGTTGACGAGGCTATTGACCTTGGTGTTGACTGAGTCGAGGTTGTAATCCTAGTAGATGATTTGTTGATTTGAATAATCCTAACAAGGGAACGTTCGTACGTTGATATAGAGCTTGGCATTACTGGAAACGATCGAATCGGTAACACATAGCAGATTGATTTAAGTATACGCACCTGTCCGCGGCACGAGCAGCCTTGAAGGCAACGTCGACGAACCCTATTAGCACACGATGTAAGTTGATGTTGCCATCGAGTGGAACATTGCTAACTGACTGTCGCCGAGGAGGCGAGAGAAGATAGAACTGCGAAGCGAGCCGTCCTCGTTGAAGATCTCGTTCACAACATCCCACGCATAGATCTTGCCTCTGTAGCGAGAGCCAATGGTAGCGATGTGATTTTGAATGACCGAGGTCAAGGTGCTAGCGTCTCCAATGCTAGACACCCAGGACGGGAGTTGAGAGTGCCATACGACTAAGTGGCGAACGGTTAGATACTCATCGCACGAATAAGTCGTTCAACTTGCAGGTGTAACCACGAATAATCTTTCCGTTAGACTGAGCAAAGTTGACCATCGTGTCAAAGCCGCCATAGTTGAAATAGCCCTGCTGTAAAATTCAATATGTTGTTATTATCTGGCTGTGTCACTTGAACAACTTCAACCAACCGAAGGCTGGATAGTGCCCCATACTGTGATAATGAGATAGTACAGTAGTTCAAGCAAAAATCGGCACTTACTTACATGCGCTGGTTGCGGGAGTTATTTCACCAAATTCAGTCCGTACAATGCTGGCAGTTTGAGAGTTGGACAAGGAAGCCAAATCAGTGAAAATGCCAAAGTAAATCTTGCCTAGTCGTTTTATTAGGCCCTGCGAGCCTTGTTACCACAAACCATCGAACTCGCCTTTGGCTTTCATCTTGGCGTCAAGTTGGCCGTAGACCGCCGAAGAGGCAACGAGAGTAGAGGCAAAAGCAGCAGTGGTAAGACGCATATCGACCTGAATTCAATGAACTGCAAAAGCTAATGGTCAAGCTATCTCGAATCAAATCAAGGGAATAAGGCGACCACACTGATATTTATGTCCTTTCGTCAACCAGGGCGGAGAAATATTCAGCGGGTCGTGATCACACATATGACAGGACCGCTCCGCCCAAGGCGCTGCCGCTCTAGGAACTACAACACAGAATATCAGACGCGTCTGATCTGGATCAGAGCTTTCGACTTATCTGAGCGGGGGAGCGAGCGGCTATTCGAACCGCTCTAGCGAATGGAGTTATTGTGGCGGCGGCAAAGCCAAAAATGATTGTTTGTAAAACCATCATGTCTCTTGATGAGACGGCGCCGGTATGCGGGTGTCGCGTGATGTGGGGAATCAAACCCCATAAGGGCATGTATGCTTAGTTTGATCCGTAAAAACGTTCAACCGAAACCAAGAGTGACAAGGGACGCTAGCAGCAAGATGAGCTGAATAGACAGGTGGGCTGTTCAGCTGGTGCACCCTCGGTCTAAACGCGGGCTGGCTAGTACCGAAGATATGCCAGATCACCGAGTGTGCCTAGCTCGGTTATCAACACCAAGAGCTTAAACTAACTTGCACTCTGCATCGTACTTTCTCTAGAGCTAACTCGACAACAAACATCAGTCGCCGTATCTGGCGGCATGGGGCGGGCCCCAAGCCCTTGTAACCTAATCACTAGCCAATGGCTCATTTCCCCATTGTGTCGGCGGGGCTCAAGTTTCCAGGTACATCGTTCACACGAGTGAGCCTGGCCCTCGATCCTATGCTACCGCCAAACAGTTTCGGTGCGTAATGAATAACTATCTAGATACAAAAACTAGCAAGAATCTACAATAAATTTAACGAATACAGTCCATCAAAGACTCTACAGCTCATACGCCTCTGTATGCAACCATACGCCACCCGCTCTCCGGATCTGCTGTACCTGCAACCGCGCAACAGCCGTCTTGGTTTCCTTGACCATCGGCATCGGTCCACAACACACGACGGACACACCCGTCCCTCGTCGCTCTTCGGTCGGAGCGAGCAATGACGCAGCACTACTCTCCGTCCCGTCGTCGTCATCCGGAATGGGCTCGTACGCTTCGCTTGAACCCCCATCACTCTCTAGGTCCAAATCGGGCAATCCCCACGAATCGACTTGTTGTCGTACAATATCTCCAATGCACGGTCGAGCAAATTCGATGCTCCCTGGAAGACCAAGGCCGAGCAACCCAGTCTCGTCCTCGCTTGCAACTAGATACGACCTCTGCCGAGCATCGAGCTCTGAAAGTGTTGATAGTCGATAGTCTTTGGCTGCGCCACTAGGGCTACTCGTGCCATCGTCGCTGACGAGCGGTTGGCCCCGCTCGCGAGTAACACAGATCCGCAAGACGACCTTGACACCTCGCGCGCGAGCAAGTTGACCAATATGTCGCAAAGAGTCGGCAAACCAGCGTACGCAACGCGCCTCGCGGATATACCAGACCAGAAGAATGCTGCGTACTCCCGAACGGAGTGGTAAATGCTCGTCTTCGTCTTCCTTTCTGGTAGCGTCTCCGCCCAGCCAGTCCGAGAGTACACCAACAATATAAGCGGCACCGGAACCACCACAGACGAGCACGACACGTTCTCCAGATGGCAGAGGTGGAGCACCATAAGGTCCATCAACCAGAACTCGGATCGGAGACTTGGGATCGGTCCGGGCCGAAGGTATCGAGGAGGTACTCGGAGCCGGCGAAGCACCCGCAGGCCGAGATGCATGTTTCCCGCCAAGAGCAAGCAAATTCAAATTCCGAGTCCAAGTCCCAGTCACACGTGCAGCAAGAGTCAAAACGCTTCGTGCCCGCAAAACATCTTCATCAGAGTTTGTTCGCCGAACGAGTGGCGTCGCTGACGTCGGCGTTGTGGGGAACAAGGATCGGGCAGCAGGAACCGAAATGCGGCTGCCTTTGGGTGTCGGTGGCGCATTTACAATCGAAAAAGAGTGGGATTCGGTTGATACGCCTCCAGGGGAGATCAATCGGACGTGAACGTGCTGCCCAGCGCGCCAGCCAGAACCGCAGTTCTGGATGTGAATCTGCAGAATTGGGTGAGTGGGCGGAGATGGAGGGCGCGCCATGGTACCGTACCAGGGTCATCTGATCGTCTACCGGCTCGAGGGTTGCCTCTTTTACGCGGAACCGGATCGACCGAAGCGTCAAGTCGAGCCCATAGATGAACGTCGGAGTTAAAAGCCAAGGAGCGGCAAAGTGCCACTTGGCATGGAAGAAAATCAGAACCATAAATAAAATGGTGCCGACCACGCTATAGGATAAAAATAAGAAATGGGATGATGGATCGAAAAGTCGGGACTCACTGAGAGATGAAGAATAGCTCATAACACCTCCTCCTAACCTGGCTGCGCGCCAATAGGACCATGACAGCCAACACGATCGTCGCAGCAATTCCCGTGATGTCCGCTCGCCAAGTGTACAATCGGCAAGCCAATCCCGTCCGGAACCGGCGCCACACCCATAAGACGGCATGAATAAGCACGGCAAGCGAGACTCCACGCCCCGCCCATCGATGCAAAAAGTTGAGCTTGTCGTGGCCGCGACCGAGAACAGCAAAGAGCGGGTTGTATTTCGCTGCAGTGAGGAAGAGAATAGGGAATTGGGCAACAGCAATGAAGCCTGCATGGACTATAAGGGACCAAGCTCGTTCGAGCAGCTGGATCGGACGCACCTGGTCGATTGGGATGGTTCTTGAGATCTGGATGGTCAAAGATGCAAAATGCAACGAGAACAAGGTATGAAGCCACGACGATGCCTTTGGGCGCCACACGAAATGATGCCGATCAGCGACCGAACAGGAACTGAGCATCTCGGAAACTTGACTCACACTGTCCGACGTCGAGCTTCAACCATGGAGGGGTATACAGCAGCCATGCACTGATGGCCGACGACCAGATAGAGAGCCTCGAGCGTTGGGTGGATGTGATCGCACACGCCGGATCTTCGGATTTAGGAGGCTCTGCTCGTGTGCGGATACCGAGTACCAAGCCCGGGCTGATGCGGCTGCGATTTTTCCACATTGAGCGAGCGACGGAAGGAAGCCTGAGCAGTGCGAGAGCGACGGCGGCGGAGAGCCAGCCGGCAGTAAACGCGTAGGCATACTTGGGGTCGGTTTCTTTCCAGCTGTAGTGGTGGTCGTCCATAGAAAGTGGGGTGGCCATCTTATCAGATAAAATTTGCAGCGAAATCTCGGGTGGAGCAGGACTCACACATATGGATCTGATCCGAAGAGGTACTTGGGGAGAACTGTCTGGTAAGCCATAACGAACGAAATCAAGGCGTCGTAGAACAAAAACCGGGGGAGATGGTCGTCGTGCGCTGTGACGGGGAGCGCCCCAAGAGCCTGCTTCCTATCGGATAAGATCGGACAGAACACAGCCACCTGTGACGCCCTGGGAAACGCGCGGAACTGGGTCTGACGAGCCGACCTCGGGAGACCAAACCCGCCCACGTTGCCGTTCCTGTTACGTCCAGGTTTGCCTCGGGTCATTTCCCAGGGCGTTATCAGATACAACGATAGACTTGCTGTCGCTCGAGCCCCTATGTGAATCAATCTAATATTCACATTCGAAGCGTGCTGAGTTTAGAAAGCCTCTTGCTCTTGCGTTGTGCCGTTTTCTCTGAATCGGGCAGCTTGCCTTTGCATGGTGTGACAGAATCATCGAACGCCCCTGTTTGGGCCGGTCGCGGGCGGCAAAGCTACCAGAGTTTAGACCCGGATATTTGAAGATATGGAACGCGTTTATACTTTTTGACTCTGCATTCCTTCCTATATCAACTGCGGCCACCACCAAACTCGAACCATTTCGGGTGCTGGTTTTCTCATGGCATGTAGATTTCATCGCGATGAGACGATTCGAGCCGCGGCTTTGAGATAGGGTCGAAGCCTGTTTTGCGTAAACTTTCCAACGATAAGACTCGGGATATAGGCACCATGCCAAACTCCGCGATTACTCTGGAAGGTAAGGACCAGCTCCTCAGCGAGTCTAAACATTAAGTCCTCGATCAACTACGATATCAGGAATGTGACTCGTCTATAAAGGCGCTCCCTAGATTGATATGAAATGCAAACCTAACGTTAATTATATGGTTTGCGATCTCGTGTTATGTTGGTAAGCTCGCTGGGTTTGAGTGTATGCGGTCTCAAGGTTGAGTCCTAGTGCTGGTAGATCCAGAAAGCCGGTCGGGTCAGATTCATTTTCTGCAGGCAAGACGACCAAGTACCATGTTAAGGGACCACCGCACGCAGCGGGTACCAATCTGCCTATATTCTTGCCCTCCCCTTATCGTATGTAACTCTACTATGGTTTGGCACGACCCTCGAGCAAAACTTCCACCAGCGTGATTAGATTACAAAGATTCCCCATCGTATCCAATGGTCCTCCTCTACGTGACACTCACACCTCGTTTTCTAAATTTTGTCTTTATGCATATTCCCTACTGATTCATGGGATCGACTCAGGATGTGTTG
Source organism: Ceratobasidium sp. AG-Ba (assembly GCA_016906575.1). Classification (NCBI taxonomy): domain Eukaryota; kingdom Fungi; phylum Basidiomycota; class Agaricomycetes; order Cantharellales; family Ceratobasidiaceae; genus Ceratobasidium; species Ceratobasidium sp. AG-Ba. Next base: position 3,439,538 of record CP059613.1, on the reverse strand, counting down.
ATAGCCCTCGGCGAGCCTGTCCGGCTAACGTGAGTGGAATGTAAATCCAAACCCGGCCTCGCTCCAGTATGTCAAGCCAGTGCAAACAGCTTATATTAGACTGGAGCCCGCATCCGAGACATAAAAAAGTCAATATCACTGGTTAATTCGATTATTTGATACTAATATATGCGCATACAATCTGGTCGCCAGCAGAACGCACGAGGTAAATCAAAAAGGAAATGGTCCAGACTTTCTATAATCGAGACCAAGCGGCGGAGGAGCGGAAAAAGACCCGCCAAGCAAAGGAAAATATATCTTTCCCGACCATCGGCCAAAGGAAACTCCGGTGTGGTCTAGTAAAGACACCCAGAATAGAGTCAGCTGGGGTAGTCACATGACAACAAACCAAGGCAAACAAAAGTGTCGACACATCATGCGATGTCTGCTCTCCCTTCCCAGAGTGTGAGACGAGTTGAATAGATTGTCTGTTGTGTTTTATACCCCCAATATATATTGTATTCACCAAATAAGAACGAAAAACGAGCCAAAACTCGTTCAACGAGTGCTTATCGCGAGCCCAGAGTAATGTTACATGACAGACGATAGAGGCCAAGCAACTGCCGTCCCCAACCCCCGGACGGACGGTCCAAGAAATGTGTTATATTTAGAAACCTTGGCACTACGGGCAGTATGTACGCCCGCCTGAGAGGGGCGACACTGGCCTATAACAACTGGGCCGGGGGGCGATTTCTGTCTTTCCAACGGACTCAAGATGTACCTCCAACCTCTTGCGCTCACCTCGGTTCTCAAGACCATCCTCTTTGCCTTCCTCAGCCTTGACAGATTTTCATCCTACCTAACCATTGCCGCCGTTGACGTCAGCATTCGTGGTGCCCATTTGGCAACGTAAGCGCATGATCAACTCACCGCCCGACGTCCCGAGCCGATAATTTCCTTTTTAGGTACGCTGGCTTAAGCCGCGCTGGCCTCCAGTTGCCAGTCGGCTCTTTCCTTCCGGCGCCTGGGCCAGTAACCTCGACCGACATCGTGTTGTATTTCACGCCGGTCGCCGCCGTATCCTTGCGTCCTACCGTCGACGCATTCAACACACTTTTGGCCACCATCTCCGATATCACCGTCACCACCGCCTCGTCAATCGTCACTCTTACCCGTCGTAACCTCGGACGCTATGACCGTCCACTGGCGCATACACAACCTTCGAGGGGTCGGACGAACTCTATTGGGTGGTCTTACGGTAACCGGACATACGACTACCAATACGCTTACGACCGCTTCCCCCTCTTCCTATCAGCACGTACCCACCTCCCCACCCAGCCACCCCCCCTCTCCAACACATCCATCCCCGCCGCTACATCGTCCCACCTCGATCTCCACGACCTTTACAAGGTTGTGTTCGACGTCCACGGCACCCACATCGAATTCCCGAGCCACGTCCTACCCTTCGAGCCGTCGCCCGCAGGCTACCGAGCGCCTACATCGGCTGCCGTTAGCCTCGGGCAGTGCACGCCTTACCGCGTGCTCCCCGCTCGGGTAGCGATCACCCTCGAGACCGATGTCCTGGACGAGCCAAATCCCGAGGTCGGGCATCATACGCGGATTTTGGACGAGTTGGAGCCCGAGGAGGCTCCAAAAGAGGTTATCGTGTACGAGTACCCACCGTGCACGCCGGGTAGCTGTGAGCTAGTGGAATACGTCGAGCCGTCGGAAGTCGTGGACGAAGAAGGGCTCCTCATTTGCGAGCTCATCTTCTTTTACAGCCATGTTTGCGTCGGTGAGTCATTGGGTTCTTCTAATGATGTTTTAGTTAAGCTCACCGGCAACTTTGCTTTGTAGTCGTATGGTCCTATCTTATTGCCATTCGATTGGTCCGATGGATGTGTCACGTCCTATTCGGTGAGTAGTCGAGCAGCCTAGACTTGAGATCGTGAATTCATGCTTGCGCTTTTCTATTTAAGTGGTCTTGATTTTCGTCTGCGCTTTTGCCATGATCCTGTACGAGGAGCTCCTGGCTTTTACCACGGGTGTATGCGGTGAGTCGGTCGGCGCTTCATGCTTGGTACTTTGCTTACATAGTTCTAGGCCGCTTCTTTGCCAACGCTCCTGACTTGGAGCTCGCGGCCGAGAGCGCTCGTTCCGAGCCCGTGCAGCACAAGGCGAGGTCGACGAAAAAGGTCAGGTTCGACCCGGCAAGTATCCCCTTGCCGAAGGACGACGGGTCTTGGGAGACGGAACCGGCGCCTGAGCCCGCAGCATCACCCCTCATTTCCGCTGCGGAGCTCGAACCGTCGAGGGACCACCCCGCCTCGCCCTCTCCTGTCCCAGGACCATCGGACGCCCCAGCTGCTGAGGACGACGGGGGCGAGTGGTCGACGGTGGCCAAGCGGAAACCCTGGCGCCCCTTTCCGTCGCCTCCTCGGGAGCGCGGAAACTCATGCTCGGGAGGGGTGGGAAAGTAGGAGGAAGAATGTGAGGTGGGAAAGAGAGGTAACTGAAGGAAGGAGGGAAGGAGGACTGGGATGTAGAAGGAGTGTTGGGATGTGAGGGAAGGGGGACCGGGATAGGAGGGAAGGGGGACTAGGGTAGGGAGGAAGGGGCCATGGTGCGAACAACAACGACAAGTCGACTTACCCACCCCGACGACGTACCCACCCCAACTCGAGCACGACCCAAGGACACCCAACTCCGGAAGTGAACTAATATGCGCGTCTGCACGGCGTTGTCCGCCCAGGGCCACCCACTGTCTGCTGGCCCCAGACAGTGCGGGGGCGGGGGATGCCGGAGTAGAATGGCGGTATTGGGGAACAGAAGGGTGGGTGGCTAGAAGGTTTGCTCGGTCGGTGAGGGTAAGTCGCCATTCCATCATCCATTACCGTCATTGTTGTATGTACCATCCTCGTCCCTCCACTCTTTCCCTCGCCTCCCTCCTCCACCATTATCGACATACGTCAACCCCCTTAACACGGAAATTGAGCCGTATCGCATGGCTAAACCCTGCTACGACTCGAAGAAACCCCATGATATGGTATTCATATCATAAATTATATATTTCTCTATTCTTGCTTCTGTTTCTTGCTCTTATCTCGTTTCTCGTTTCTGTATTTTGTACTCTACTCGGTCTGGGTCTCGTTTTCGTTCTTGCTCTTATTCTTATTCTTTTTCTCATTCCTATTATTTTTATTGTTCTTGTCCTTATTATTTTTCTCGTCCTCGTTCTTAATTCAACTGTTTCGATTATACTCCCCCCACCTCTCTTGCACCGTCTCTGCTTCTGTACGTGTATACTGTTTCAGATCCATTAATTCATCACCCCCCTGGGGGGCTTAATAACTTCGTGTGACCGTTTAAAATCTTGCACGATACGACCAAGCTAAATGGAATATTCATCATCGGGGTACCGCAGGTGGGGGGGGGGGGGGTTCAAACAACGCCGTATAGTGCCTTATGGCAGTCGTGCGTAACCAGCTTCCGGAGGATTCTCCGAATTTATCAAGTATTCAACGTGCGAGGAAAGTATCTTGCATTCGACTAATGTATATGTTTATGTATGATACAACTCACGGTCAACTTCACAAACCCGCGCTTCACCTCCCTTATAACCTGTATCAGACGGATTGGCGCACTTTGGATTCGAGGAGGACCTATTTCTCATTGACAGAATAATCTTCGCTTACACTTGCTTGGCAATCTTTGATACTGACGGGGCAGAGCGTGCAGGTTCTATTTGTGAACTCTATGCGTTCGAAGGTTGGCCGAACTGAGCGCCACGCATCAAGGTACGTTGAATGCTTTACGGCGTTGCCCGATTCATCGATCATGGAAAAATCCTCGAGATATCGAACAACGAGTAGTGGAAATGAGCGCTGCAGAGGGTAGGGAGGTATAGAACAGCTCCGCCCGCAGTTGGTATGATTCGTTTGGCATCCTTTAGCGGGCACAATGCTGGCCGGTGGTCAGGGTGCTCGAATACGACAGGCACTCGGCAGTTCCGTCGGAAGCCACCGCCTCAGTCTGAGACGCGACCAGTGTCTGGGTAAGCAACTAAAGTCACGAGCCGGTCGCAAAGGGGGCCAGAGAAATATCTGAAAAAGTCGAGTGGTTGATCCCCATCCGCATTTTGATTGGCTATTGGTAGTCTAGGCGCTGTGCTGTATGGGAAAGGACGGCCGTTCCTTGTCGTAGCGCAATGCTCGTCCTGGTCCGCCTTCACTGTATGTCTCCAATGGCCCGATGACCGAATCGCACCGACCGCTTTGTGTCATATAAAACGACGCAATAACCTTGCCGTAGTACTTGTTGTCCACGGTCAGGGCAAGCGGCCACGCAAGGGATCTGGTTGGCCGTCTTGATTCGCCTCAACAGTAGCGCCACAGGCAATCGCCTATTTCCACTGCCGCTCGCGTTCAATGGTATTAGCCAAACTTGGAGAGACAACATAGACGCGAGTTGTACGAGAACTCGAGGATGGCAGCCGATCGAGGGTTCGTGGTCTGGTCACGACTCGTTTTCGTCCAGATCGAGCGAGCTTTGTCGTGTTCGGTGAATGTGCTATGCAATGCCCATGACCAGGATGATCCAAGCCACAATGAGGCTAGAAACCCCACCCCGACCGCAATCGGCCGACTAGAGTCACCGCTGCAGTGCGATTGCTGTCGTTTAAGTTCCCATGGGTGCGAGAGGCGTAGTGCGAGCTGCGACATAGACAGACTGGGAACCGTTGTTGTTGCAGCGGCCAATCCAATCGCTTAAGCCAAGACTCCTGCCTAACCCAGACATCATCGATGGATCAAGGAATACCCTCAAGTTGCGGGAGCGTTTGTTCGTGCGACAGTGGTGTGGAGGCTTTATGGTGGGGCAACTCGGTCGTGCAAGAAGTGGTGTTCAATACGCAAGAGTTACTGCGATGTAGCTCTAACCAGGGATGCGAGCATCCATAAGCTGAAACCCCAGCGATTCGGTTGTCTCCGTTTGATGCCTGAAACAAGTATTCTGCGTAAGTGATCTAGCAACTACCAAGTAAGTATAAATAAAAGCACCCAAGAAACAGGCGGGGATGCCCTGTTGATCCAAGGGAACAGAGTGCAATGCTTATGGTCGTTGTGTGGCAGACAACCAAACACGCTCGAATGAGGCGTAGCGCTCTCGTCACGATAACCCCGATAGCACAGCGCTCAGCTCTCTTGAATCAGCAGCGCCTGGGTCCAGATATCGGTGTAGTGAGTGCTTAGTGCTTAGAATAGTCGTGGTGTGCAGCAACGTTACATTGGTCGGCTGTGACCCTTGGGACGCAGACACGTGACCGTGAGCCCTTGGCGCCATCATCGCCTCCACAAAACCACGACTGCCACGCCTAGACTGGGCAAGTCACATACTCAGCAACTGGTTCTTAAACTTGACTCTGCATCCAGACATGTCTCGACAAGATAGACAGACGACTGAAAGAAACACGCGCACACTCCGAGAGCTTGTCAAACGCCCAGAGAACAAAGTCTGTGCCGACTGCAAGAAGAACGGTGAATTTTAGCATGCTGGAACACTTTTTGCGCCTGCGATGCTAATATAATAACATCCAGATCCGCGATGGGCATCATGGAACATGTGCGTCCTTGGACACTCCCAGGGAAAACCCGAAACTCATAGATAGGCACTTGGCTGTAGCGGCGTGTTCATCTGCATTCGATGTTCTGGCATTCATCGCAGCATGGGAACACACATAAGCAAGGTTAAATCTGTTGATCTCGACGTCTGGACACCCGAGCAAATGGCGGTACGTGTGCATCATATCGTTTTTCCGCTCGCTCTAGTTAATCTCCATTCGTCACAGTCCATCCAAAAGTGGGGCAATGAACGCGCAAATCTCTACTGGGAAGCACACTTAAAAGCAGGCCACCAGCCCCCAGATCAGTGAGCATAATCAATCGACAAACAGAAGCCACCTCTAATAATACCCTTTATAGTAAAATGGAATCATTCATTAGATCAAAGTACGAATCTAGACGTTGGGCAATGGAAGGTCCGCCTCCAAGTGATCCCAGCGTGCTAGGAGGAGGCTCTGTAGCTGTAAGATTTGTCCACCGCGACTGCTAACTTTGAACTTACGTGTATTGAATCATCCAGGCACCCGAGCCCGCTCCGGTTCCGCAGGCTGAACCGGTTTCTTCACCGACACTTCCCGCACCACAACCGACCTCACGGCCTGTTCAGCAGCACAACCTTCTTTCCAGTTCACTCGCCTCACGAACGTCTCGACCCGCTGGACCACAAGCTTCTCAGCCTCAAGTCGCTGCTCCGGTTGCCCCAGCCCCAGCTCCAGCCGCTCCTCAAAACGACTTGTTTAGCCTCGACTTCCATGCCCCTACCCCTCCTGCCCAACCTCAGGCTCCCAAGAACAATAAGTCTGATATCCTGTCTCTTTATTCTTCGGGGAGCAATAGCGCGTCTAGTGGCTTCGGAGGATTTGGGCAACAGCCGGCACCAGCATCTGGAATGCCGCAGCCAACTAGCATGGCCGGAACTACTGGAACAGGGATGTGGGGCGTGCAGTCTGGATGGGCACCACCAGTCCAAGCCCAACCTGCTTCAAATGACATATGGGGAAGTTTCGGGAGCGCTCCTCAACAATCGGCAAGTCTTTCAGGCTGAGGAAGAATACAAAGAGTTACTAACTTCTCGGTAGGCTTCTCAACCCGCCTCGTTGTTCGGTGCACAGGATCCGTGGGGCAGTCAAGCGCCCAAGCCAGCTGCACAGGCAGCAGACCCATTTGGAGGCAACGTCTGGGGCGGATCTACTGCCGGGGCGTCTGGAACTGGAGGAAACGATTTATTCGCCCAACCCTTCTCGGCCGCGCCTGCGAAAAAGGATGACGCATTTGGAGATTTGTGGGGCGGATTCAAGTAGACATGTAGAGGTGATGTATTTACTATAGTTGTTTGTGCCACACTTGCTGTAATCCACTTGTTTTGCGCATTTCGGGATTCTGGGAGCGAAGTCAGCAAACATCGATACCATGCACTTCCACACAGCCACTTGAAGTTTCCATTGCGCCATCGCACGCCACATATTCCCATATCGAGTCTTGACCGGCTAATTAGAGTCGTTCATGCCGGATGGCGAACCAATACCACTGCAAAATCGCCATGGGTGGAGGTAATTATGTTATACGCAACGCGAGATACCCAAATCACCGTCGAGCACGCCATCCTCGTTGCGAGTTCTGGGCTATAAATCTCTTAGACACTTCCATATGATCCCTATCCTTCTATCTCTATTCTCTACCAATGGCCACTGAAACACTGAACAAGACTGTCTCTCAGGTTTTGGCTTCTCTCTCGCTCACTGGGTCACCTACGCCCATTCGCTCGTCCGGATCGCTCGAGAAACTCGAGAAACAAGATGTTACTCCGACGATTGGGACTGAATTTGGCCGAGATGTTCAACTGGCTGGCTTGTTGAAGGCCGAAAATTCGGACGCGCTCATTAAAGATCTCGCTGTGCTCAGTACGTGTTTTCGATCACTATCCATGTAAAATGCTAATTAAACATTAGTCTCGGAGCGTGGTGTTGCGTTCTTCAGGAACCAGAGCCTTACCATTGACGAGCAGAAGCAGCTCGGCACTCGGCTAGGCGAGCTGAGCGGCAAGCCTGCTTCGTCCAAGTTGCACGTTCACCCTCTGACGGAGACCACTGCGGAGTTGGGCGACGAAATCAGTGTCATCTCGAGTGATCGCCGTGCTGGGTATACGCGCCCAGACTTTTCTCGTCTTGCTAGGTATGTTCCATGTAGTTTCGTACATTCTATTTGTTAACCCTTCTGGCGTTATAGCCGTGGTTGGCACGCTGATATCACATTCGAACCCATCCCGTCCGATTACGCTATCTTGAAGCTTCACACTCTCCCCGAATTTAACGGACATGTAACGGGTGGCGATACCCTCTGGGCCTCGTAAGTCCATTGTATATTACAAGGTGCATGGTATATAAACATTTTGCCTAGGGGCTACGAGGTCTATGACCGTCTTTCTCCCTCCTTTGCCAAATATCTCGAAACCCTTACTGCTGCGCATGAAGCCCACTTTTTCCGCGATGCTGCCAAGGCTTATGGTTACTCTGTGCGTGACCAAATTCGTGGCTCTCCTGGAAACTTTGGAGATGCTCTGGAGGCGGTTCATCCGGTCATTCGGTGAGTGATTTGACACTGCGCATCGTGGCATGTAGCTGACCGTTGGGAAAGCACTAACCCCGTGACCGGCTGGAAGAGCGTGTTCGTTAATCCCGAGTTCACTAAGCGCATAGTCGGAGTCACTAGGGATGAGTCGGACGCCCTCTTAGCGTAAGTCCGGCAGCTATATGCGCATAAATTACTTATAAACCTAATCTATTTCTGCTAGTTTCTTGTTCAGTTTGATCCAGCAGAACCATGACTTGCAGGTACGGTTCAAGTGGAACAAGGTATGTTTGCGCTGGCAATCAGCCAGACTTACGCTAACCATTCGACGTCCGTAGAACGATATCGCCATCTGGGACAACCGTAGCGTGTACCACACCGCGACTTATGACTATGATCAAGCTCGCCGTATCGGTGACCGTGTGGTCTCTTTGGTGAGGTTCCAAGTCACGATATATCCTGGAAGGATAACTGAAGAATCTATTTTTACAGGGAGAGAAGCCCTACTTTGATCCGAAGAGTAAGTCTAGGAGGGAGTTTTTGGGTATTAAGCAGACTGTCAACCTTGGGGAAAATGCTGTGCGGCAATGAAAATACACTTCGCATGCGCTAAAATGTATTCAACTGTGCAATTCCAAATTGAAAGCCCACAACAATAGTCTTTTGCCACACGCCTGAACTTATGACTCTTGACCGCTCCGCAGTTAGGAGTGAGTCATATAGAGTTACTGTGAAACATCCGCCACCGACAGAGAAGTCGATGAACTGCTCCAGAGACGTCGGGTGATGTTTAGTTGGGGCATATGTAAGACTGACACGCAAGCCAAAGCATGCACGTGGGCTCAATTTGCCTAATTCCGCCAACGAGACACTCACCACCACCTTCGTTTTTGCATTTGAATAGCCTCAATAATCTCCCTGTCGCGATGAATGCACGTATGTGTCGTGGTTACCTTGGGGTGTTTGGCCCTGAAATTGATGCTCTGGCGCGGAATTTCATCGCGATGCTCCAATCCCGTCAAGAAAACCTCAAACTGAAAAATGGAGAATACCATATAACCATTGCCAGCAAGTTCGAGCTTCAGTCACTGCGTAGTGCTGGTACTCTCCCCTCCGACGACTCGAATTCTCTTCCAGGACTGACTCAGTTGAATAATGACTTGGGCCGTCCAAGCTCATCACCAATCGCTTATGGCATTGGAGGCAACCAACAAGGCGTGTACTGGGTTACTGTCGTCTGGGCTGCCGGACAAAAATTACGTAGCCAATGGGGACTAGCGGTCAAGCATTTCCATATCACGCTCACTTCCGTTGATGAGTACGATATTGACAAGGCGAGTAGTCGTGGATGCCATGAGCTAGAGGCGGTTCTTTAATACATTTATCAGGGACCTAATACAGTGATCTGGACTCCAGAACTCGCCCCTTTTATTCGTCATATCCTCTACAAAGACGATCTGGACCTCGAATCACAACCCTGCGACATCACTTTGGGAGTCTTGACCCAAAGCAAAGAAGAATACCTCGTGTCCTTGGCTTACGGCTTGCTCGCTCAAAATGAGGGACTGCTCGCTCAATCTGCCGCGGAACTTCTGGTGACGTCCGCACCCCATGCCTCGCGAAGTTTTGTCTGTCTGGGAGATGTCTCTTTTCAACGTTCTCTCTGGAAACTGGCTATGCTGAGCTTTGGGTCGGGTCTGGATCTCCACTTGAATGATGCAAAAGATGAGATACAGATAAAAAATGATCGCATATCTACATACTGCCTGCGGCAACTTCGCCGCTCGGCAGAACACACGGAATGGGGTGCCATCTTTATTGACGGAGAACTCGAAGAACTGGCGATAACGTCAACAGCTGGAACTTGCTTGTGTAGACCCTGGTCAGCTGCTCTACGGCTCTATCTTCAATCTGCGTACAAGGATATTGAACCTTCTCGGTGGCCATCTCGGAGTCTTGAGTCTCGTACTCGTGTGTCTACTTGGCAAATTGTTACCTTGGGCGCTACAAAAGGCCCTTACATTCCTTTATCTGGGCCTGAAGGCACTTACGATTCCGAAATGAAAGGTCTCGCCACGAGTATCAAAGATCTCGATATCAACGAACAACCTTTGATCACGGAGTCTCGTCTGGGTCTGGTCCCTGATGATTCGAAACATAATTCACTAGTGCAAAAGCATATCACCCACCAATATATCCTACCGCGTTTCTTTCGGTGGCTGGTACCCTTTTACCTAGCACTTATGTCCACGCCAAGGAGCGAAGAAGATATCAAAATCATGAGCTCTCCCTACATTGGTATTCGTCACGTTATCACATTGACGGAAGAATCCCCGCTGCCGGAGACGTGGTTCCGGCAAGCTTCGACCAACCGTGTTCGGCATACACACATACCCATACCCAATTATCAAGCACCAACAATGGAACAGATGGATCTAGTGCTAAGACGTATATGCGAACCAGGTGGTTCTCCAGTTCTGATACACTGTGGAGGCGGCAAAGGCCGAGCAGGGACCGTTGCTGCATGCTACCTTGCGGCGTTTGGATTTCTACCGATACCAGAACAAGCCGCGTCTGACGAAGCTACTCCTGCTATGTCGGCCAACGAGGCGATTTCGGTACTTCGGTTGATGAGACCGGGTAGTATAGAAACCACGCAGCAGGAAGACTTCGTGAAAAGTTGGGTTAGTGCATTGTGGAAGCGGCGTAGCCTCCTATTACCGCGAATGGCGGAGCCGCCGCCCACCCTGCTCTCGACTGATGGTATTGTGGGTCCGAATACGGATCTCCTCGTGCTCTGTGGCTTGCCTGGATCAGGCAAGTCCTGGTTTTCGCAAGCAATCTTGCGGCGCGGGGGGTTTGTCGGCAAGTCTCACGAGGGTTTGCGAAATCCAGTTCCTATCTGGCGAATCATCTCGCAAGACGAATCGGGGAGCAGGGCCACTTGCGAAAACGCGATAGGTCGCCCTGGCCTACCCGGCTCTCGAGCAATTCTGGACCGTTGCAATCCCACTTCCGACGAGCGCCGGCTATGGATCAGGCTAGCCTCATGGGCCCTACACCCGGTTTGCGTCTGGTTCGACTATGACCCACGGCTTTGTATAGACAGGGGTCAGAACCGCGCATGTCATCCTACACTCCCCTCTGGCCCACGGGTTCGTACTGCCGTTGCTTCTATGCAACGAAGTTTTCAGTCACCCCTCGGCAGTTGGAAGTCCGAAGGCTTCGAGGGCGTTGCGCGCATTACCAGCTTTGAGGCGGCTATGGAGCTATGTCGCTTGCTCTCCCCGGTGGGCTTGTTGAAGTTTCCCCGTACGACACACTTGCTCAATCTTGGAGCAGTGACAGACGACGATATCGTGATCCAACCAGACACCCCTCCTCCGGTCCGCGACGGCGATAGAGTGGTGATTACCGAGAAAATCGACGGTGCCAACCTAGGTTTTTCGCTCTCACCGCTGAAAGAATTATTAGTTCAGAACCGTTCGCATTATGTCCATTCTGGGGATCACGCTCAGTTCAAGAGTCTTGATGCATGGATTGCTGATCACCGCGAAGGTTTGTATATGATATTAGACCGTGATATAGCTTTTCCCGAGCGCTACGTCTTGTATGGTGAATGGATGGCAGCAACACACTCGATCGCTTACACATCTCTCAGAAGTCTGTTTTACGCCTTTGATCTCTTTGACCGCGCAATAAACGCTTTCGTCTCGCGCTCCGTGCTGGAGCTTACACTTGCTGACAAAGGCATCGAGTTGACTCCGGTGATAGCGATCCAGAGTTCTATACCGACCAATGAAGAACTAATACAAATGGTACGACAAAAATCCCGTTTCTACCCAGGTCCTGTCGAAGGGGTGTATGTAAAGGTGGAAAACAGCCAAGTCGTCCGGCAACGTGGTAAGGTGGTGCGCGGCGATTTTATTGCTGGAAACGAGCATTGGTCCAAAGGCATGATTCGATGGAATGTCGTGCTAAACTCTGCTGCGTAGGCGAATTCCTGGGGAAATCGAGTCCTGGTATTACACATGGTTGATGCGGTTCTTGTAGGCGTAACTACGTAGGGAAGTCTAATGCCAAGCTATTCCATATCACAGTCCTTGGTGTCGATTCGACTACTGAGGATGCGCTAACGAACGTCCTTGCCGCACGCTGGCCTCAGGCGTGCGGAGACCGGAGTGGCATAGATTATCAGGGATTTCGGCTGATTGGGCCTAGTCCTTGTCGGTTGGATAAACCCCGAGTCTGACAAAAGACTTGTGTAGTCATACTTAAGCTCTGAACTTTAAGTTTCGTGATCAAGGGCAGCCGCATTTACTCCTGCCGATCGCCGATCCTATCCGAACACCCCTAGATACTGGCGAAGTGTTTTCCCATGGGTCCTCGACTATGGCGACATCAATGATCCAGGCATTCTTAGTGTATCTGGATAAAACATCAACCAAGCTTCGAGGTGAGAACGGCACCCTAAGCGTATATGTACTCGTCAAACAAAGTTACCCCCACGAATCGCATCAATCTGGCTAGAAGAACTACATGACCGAACAAGTATAAGCAGGATTAGATGAAGCCTAAGCTGCAGGGGACGGCCATGCATATCCTTCGGGTAATGGATACATGCTGTCGACCCGATTTAAGAGCTCTTGCAGGACGAGCCCATGCCGTAGCCCAATCGCCAACCTCTCTCCAAGGCGAATGGCGCTATGCCTACACAACACGAGTGGAATAAACAACAGAATTCTAGGACGAATCAAATGAAAATGAACCTACGTTAAGAAGCGAACTTCCTCCCGATAGATAAGCTATAAATCAGCGGTATCAGTGTATTTCCTCAGCCTGCAACGAGATAAATAAATCAAAACGCGTACCCCGTTGGCATAGTCTCCTTTCTTCAGGCTATGAGCATAGTGACGAAGCAAACTTTTTGCCGATATTACCCAAATAAACTATAGATATCGTCAAAAACAAGGCGTAATTCGTTTCGCACAACAAAAGTCGAGCGGAACTGTATTGCAACAGTGCTTACCACAAACGTCGGTAAAAGCAACTTGAAATCGATCGCGGAGCTCTGGAGCTGGTACGTCAAGTTTAGGATCGCTCTCGAAGCAAGCAAACACTTTTGACTTGAAACATCGTTTGGGTCCTCGAAATTGCAATGCGGGTCATGAAGTAAAATCCGCGTACTAAGTTCAAGGTTGGTTGGGGTTAGTACGCATAGCTTAAATCCGTAGCCGGTAGTTTAACTCACGCATGCGGTAGACCCCGTGCGGTGATTTGTAGTGACAAAAACCCAAGGTCAGATACACGGGAAGATATATCAGGCTGCAGGATAGGCAGCCCTTGTAAGAAAGACGTGATTGTTTCATCGAGCATACGGAAGGCAGGTGCGGCTGACACATTCGCCGCATCATCGTAACGCGTGCGAACTCGATTGTTAAAAACGGTAATACGTGAAAGGCTTCGGTCACCGATCGATGTGTACCATTGGTTCACAATATAGGTTATATTGAACACGAGTTAGAGAGCATTTTGTTAGCGCCTGTCAAAATCCGGTGCGATCGATTCAAGACTCACAGTTCAATTGCTTTGAGATACAGGATCCCATCATCAGTAATCTCGGGAGGGTGGTGTGTCAATAAATCCGGGGTAGATAGCTTTTGAGTGGTATCCATGCCTGGACCGGGTGCGATCTGAAAGCCGACGATCGTGAATGTGCTCAGGCCCCACCTGACATGTATGATGAGCGCAGTAAAGCAGGGTACTGACCCCTGATTCAAATGCTTGTAATGGATACGGAAACGATTGGCCAATATCGAGCTCATCGATTGCCGCAGGCCACGCCGTCGCCGAAGAGTGTGTTCGGTCCGTAACTGGGGTTATGGTGCACCAAATTTGACAGGCGGTAAGAATATGAGCGGCGGAAATTAACTAGTGACGTACTAAAGGCCATCCAAAACGTCCTCTTGCGTGTTTCCATTTCAATGAAGTCGGTTGTGGCAGGAAGGATCGATTCCTTGAAGTTGGGGTAACTGGTGTCACCAAAGCTTGGACCCCAAAGTATCTCATCATATCCCCTGCAACCGGTGAGGCCCAGTGGGATGGATAACCCTGCAAAAATGGCATTATTTGACGGGTATACCAAGGCGCCTGTTCTGTCACCTACGTATCACAGTCCCACTCGTAACCCACAAATCCGCCCACCTGCCAAGAAACAAATGTAAACGTCTAGCAAGTAACGTAGAGTATGCGTTCCATACCTCGTGTGCACAACATACCACCAGCACACACAAATAAGAGCTTATTTCCTACTTTAGTTGAAAATGGGTAGTAGGTATTGCAACGTGCCCACCTTGCACACTCTCTATCAGTCTAACCGAAAAATGGTACCCCGTGTTCAGAGTTGAGATGAACGGAATACACTGGGTACAACAAGGAGCTCACTTTTTCCCTGTCCTCGCATCGTTCAATGCCTTGATCTGGGCAAGCATCGTCTGGTGCTCCCCGAAGCTAGCCATTCCTTCGAGCACCCGGCTTACTTGTTCCTCAGTACGAAACATGCTGCCCCTAATAGGCTCTCCGGGCCGAATCTCCTCTGCAGGCCCACCGGGCTGGGGCAGGTACACTGAACCCATCGCGCATATTGCATGCAACAAAGCCACTGATGGGAAATTTGGGTCAGCCGGGGAAAGCCGAAGACGTTGCTTGAACGTGGGCATATGAATAAACATTCTGGCAAAGCCCCAGTGTGAGAAAAATACGTCAACGCTAAGTCAAAGTACGTCAATTGATTAATCTCAGACCAGTATTCACTCGGAAAAAACTAACAGGCTATAGACAAGATCCATGGATGGGAGGTCCAGCGGGAGCTCTGGTGGCGTGTGATTCTCGGTTCGCAACTGTACAAAACCATAGCTCCCGATGTCATGCGGCACCGAGTTAAACTGAGGGTTAGTTGCCCACACCGAGTCCAAGATAGACGAGGGAGCAGAACAAGGTAGCTGAGAAATCTGAGAGAAGAGCGCATTTGATAGGACCTGCGCATCAATATCTGCCTGAGACATTGTTGGCTGAAAATCGACCCGCGGAGTCGCTAAAAGGATACTAAGAATACCCCTAGACTGTTTTTTACGAGAAACTCACCTTGCGGAGTAGGATCTGCGTTTGAGGGCGACTTGAGCAGAGATTTGTCCTCCAAATCTTTCTTGTCTGTGGATAGTAAGTTCGCTTGAGCTATACGATGCTGTATCTCAACAAATACCATTCAAATCAACGGTCTGGCTCGCATCGTACGCTGCGGGCGAGTCTCCATCGTACACGCAATCAGGGTGTGCCGGGAACGGTTTTCCTCTCTTGACTAGATTTGCGATTAAGTTCGCATGAGCTCGAACACAGGACTTGCATGGCCGGTGTGCATCGCTATCCCAGTTACTTTCAATAACAAGACCTCGGAGACATGTTGGTTTGCGTACCATTTCTATCCAACTAATCAGTTCGGTCATCAATTTCCATGAGTAACTGGGACTCACTCGCTTCTGTTTTCGACACTGATGACACGCCTGTAGTATTTTAATAATTATATATCACGTAAAGCGATGTATTTATAGAGAGGCATGTTTGGATAACGCACCTGGTTCTTTCGCAACGTGGCCGGTTTGGGAGCGGCCGGCGTGAATTCATCGGAACCCACGGAAGCGGATCTAGAAGAGGAATCTTGCCGGAGTACACTCATGACTAGAATCTCAGAGTAGTACTAACAAGTCCCGACGCGTATTGGCCGGTGGTAGTAGACCAAAGTGATCTTACCGAAAGAAGATCATCCTTATCAGTGGCTATGCAACCACTCTCAACCTTGTCTAACAAGCGCCCAAGCTAAGTGCTCATAGCGGTTCAGTAAAATACTGAATACAAACTCTGCCTCGTAACCTAATCGGCTCTTTACCTTGATTGGGCTCCTCGTGTCTCAAATATGCAGCCAGCTAGAAACCCCTGCGCCACTTGAAGCTGATCCGGCTTCCGTTTAGCTCTGTACAAGGCACAGTGTACCGAGCAAGCTCCTGGTTGCTAATACGCCCATCGAACATATTGCTATCCGACGTCACATTAGCCTTTAGTTCATCCTTCAGCATTGCCAGGATTCGGCAAACTAAACCTTTACTGCTAGATTCACCTGAGATCCAGTGGGATCTGGTCGCACTCAGTGGCAACGTTTTACTCGTTTCGCACTCCGCCGCAATAACCATACCTCGACGGGGTGTTCTAGCCGATCCCCGTTGGCCAAGAGCAACACGCAAATGAGGCCTGAATCCGCTACCTTCTCTATGCGTAATCAACACCCCAAAAGATAACCAATGGTACGCGCTCCGGTGATCCCCTTGGCTCGGAGCCCCAAGCTTGCACATGGCTTGAACTAATTCAAAACCAGCTAGCCATACCGTCAATAGTAACAAGGACCTTTAAAACCTGACCATTCAGTGTGCGGTTTTTCTATTAGAAAACCTGGCCAATCGCAGGTGGATGTGTATGACCCGACTTGGAAGTTCAATCCATAAGAACCCGGGTAGTATCTCAGACACCTTGCGTCCAAAGGCTAAAGTGACTCGCCTGGTCATACCACACCACATTATGCTTATTGAGCTTGGGGGCATCCAAGACGGCCATCGCTGTCTTCGTGTTGGCACAGGGTCAAGCCTGCAAGTTAATCGACGATATATGCTGTCCCGTCTGGATCCAGGATTTGACCCAAGCTGGCTGAGCAACACTCATAAACTCCTGCTAGTCTAACACTTATCACAAGAGCCGTTTATTCTTGCCTTCCAGCACCTTCCCATTTACCTATTTCGTACATCCCTGTTTCAATGGCCCTAGATACCAATTATCTCGCCCCTGTCCCACACAGTGATCAATCTTGGTCTGCTAAATCGAGACACACCATTATTCATCACCCAATCACCATGGCATGCGGTACACTCAGGTCTGTGAATAACCCCATCGAGCTTGGCTCGCACCGCTAACATTCGAGTGATTTATCAAATGATCAACAACGATTCGGTGCCACATAGGAGATACGGAACCTAAATCAGTCAAATACTGGAATGTCGCGCCATAGAGTGGAGCTATTCCTTATATGGCTCGAATCAACCGCGCGGATAATACCGTTAACATGGAAAGAACTAGACACATCAAATAACCATCCATGGGGTTTAGACTCGGGACAGATTCATCGTCTTGGCCACGCCGAACCTTTTGCGGCGTCGGGATGTGAACAACAACCCAGCTGGGTAACTGAAACACGTACACGTTCGAAACCTTAGATCGATGAGCAGTTCCGCGACCATAATAACTATGACAAAGCCGAAGACACCACGTAGTCATCTTGAGTGGATTCGGGAGCATTGTAATTCGTCGTTTCGATGATACAGTCAGATGCAATATGAAGTGACCACTAAGCACGTGTATACCGTGATGGAGCAGCCCATCACAGGTTCCTAACGATCACACTGACCCCAAGGGTTCTGTCCACTTATGTTACTTATCTCACGAGTTTTTATTTATCCCGGTGGATCCTTGCTAGCATTCAGCCACAAAGTACATTTCTTGACCATACCCAACGGGCCAATATGAGGCTACGCGGTTCGCGATTCTTCAGCGAGCAAAACCCTACAACCAAAAATAGGACCCATTCAAGCACTTTTGAACGGAGAGAGCCCGATGCGCGACGTTTGCAGGCAACAAATGTTCTATCGACACTTGCCGAATATGATCGGCAGCAGACTGAACTCCGCCGGCGGTTCGGCACATGGTCTAGCTCAAAACGGACAGCCACCTCGAGGCGGAAATAGAACGGAATGCCACCTAACGTATCGGAAATTAAAACACACATGCCGTCAGCCAAGGCTGCAGAATCTGAGCCACATTTCTCGATGCGGGATGGCCCGAGTGTCTTCGTTGCTCAACGTGGAAGTAGTGCACCACAATGACGAAAGCCTGACGTATGTGCAAACTACGGAGGAACCCCCAATCTCACGAGATGCGACCCAGATGGCAGGTGGAGCAGGGCCACACCCTCTAGAGATTACTTATTGCCCTAACGCCAAGGTTAGACTCTGCATCTATTATTTCCATTCGCGCCCGTTATTTGCTCTTCTGCCGCGGCTCCTGGCATGTTCTGATTGGTCAGACGACAAACAAACGGCAAACAAATGGCTAATGCCCGTATCGTCAAACATTGAGATGAAACAGGTTCCGTTATCGCCGACCGAGGCTGTTCCTATATGACAGGCGTTGTGACGGCCAAGTAGCATCCCCAATAGGCGATCCGAAGATACGGCGAAGCCGGGCGTGCACGAGAACGCCACCGGTTAAAGCTTCGTCCTTCAAATGTTACAATTGGCCTTTCCTTCCAAGGGCCAAGCATCAGCCTGTGAGTACGGGCAGGAGAATAACTGGGCAAAAAGGTTAAAATTACAGTTACATTGGATTGCGCCCCATTCGTTCATATCGATATGTTCGTGCCACAAAACGGTTGGCAAATCCTGGAGGCGGCCATGGTGGCGTCGTGTGATTTTCATGCACAAGCGCCGATGAACCACACTCGTTCACTCATGCTGAACGTTTGTGAATTCTCATGACGCCGAGGTGTAGCATACAGAAACTGGCAACTGCAGGTCAGTACCACGGACAGCTATGTACAAGGACAGCATTTTGATCAGCTGAACGGATTTGAATCGAGATTGAGCACGACCTCGAGCATTATAATGCCAGGGCTTGAACTACGATTCCGTGCTACGTTGTGAGCCGGCTCTACTATTTTGATCCGCGACCGCTCAAAGAAACGTCGACAGCGCTAAACCCCAAGCTCGAGGTCCGACCTATCTAAAGTGGTCAGGTCTGAGAGATTAAGCATTCACCTGGGTTTGATGCCAACACCACGGGGTCCCACAAGTTGGGACAAAGCACCACTCAGAGAACTCGAGCCGATATCGGTGGGGATTGCATCGGGCCACCCTAAGGTTCGTTTGTTATAACAATCTTGCTGACGAGTGAACAAAAAAGATGCGAACACGCGAACGTCTAGCCCAAGATAGTCTTCCCTTCCCTCGCTCTCGTTTGTTGTTATCTGTCTACCCAACGTCACGTTCCAGCTTCCTCCTCCTTCTTGAGTCAGGGGTGCATACAAGAAAGTATGTAAGCAGAACTATATACCACGTTGCTACTTCTTTTGTATGCGCGAGTTTATTAGCCCGCAGGACACGCGGATGTAATTTAGTCTTGCATCGACGATCAAGGGCGCCTCGATCGCAAAGAAGTTCGCGGCGATGTGTGGGTTGATACGCTTTTCGTACTCTACCGTAGCGGGACCGGCTCCGTCGCCCCTCCAACGCTATCTATTGTACCCATCTAGCACACTAGCACCCTCATTTCTCATTAGCAGAACCGCTGGAAAGCTGATTTGGCGTAATACCTACCCCAACTCCGTTGCCAGCACCTACCCGACTAATTCGGCCACTCAATCCTCAATAGAACTTCTACGGCCCCCGGAGAATGTCCCAATTGAGACCGACCAGGGACATGATCGCTGTTCCTTGCATATTTGCGTATCGACCGACGGGCATGTCGTCGTTGACGTTGAACAAAACTTATAAATGACACTAGACCTGGCTACCAATAATAGAATAGGATACATTGGTCCTGGAGATGCAGGCGCGAACAGTGTACCCACTATCGGTTATCTTGGTCTTCGGAAGCAATAAACACTGCTATACTCCTATGCAGCTTATCCGAGGCACCAGATATGGTTGGCGGTCTCGGCCCCGGCAAACCGGTCACTTTCCCAAGGAGCAGTTGGGCGATACGAGACAGAAACTCCGAACACTGCGAAAGAGGGATAGTAAGGTATTAGACTACCATCATCGCACGCAAAGCAAGGGGCGAACCTATTCAATTTTGCCTCGGAAGAATGCGAGACGGACGTCGCGGTATACCCGGGCAATGTGTTAGCACGGACCTCACGTTTACGGTACGACTAAAGAGGTAAGGCTTGACATTCGCTAGAGTCTACCCCCTAGCACGATGAACGGGGTAGGGTAGGAAACGTGGGGTTTAGAACTGGGGGGCTCGTTGTTTGCAACCTCTCCGAAAAGATCGAGGGGAGTGAGTGGGTGGATGAATATGGAAATGGGAAGCATATTCATAGCGAACGCGATCAGCCCGTGATTTGTAGCGCTAGACGTCGAGCACACGTATAGTCTTGTGACCGGTCGACTTGATACGAGCCCTGTACGAAGACAGCCACACGGAGGTTGGATTATTACCCCTTGGCACTAGAACAACGTGGGTTGTGTTGGTCATACGGGAATTTAGGTGAGTGGGTCGTCAGCAGCTTAGGTCAGTCGCTTGATATACGCAAAAAGCCTACGCCGTGGAATTAGGGGCTCACGGCGGTACCGAACGCAGTGGCGGAGCCGTAATTGCGGGGGCGGAAATCCGGAACTGTTATTCCTAAAACATTCGGTGATAGTCGTTCTAGGTAACTCCGGGATGCATCGATAACAACGCGCGTGGATTTGAGGCGTGAATTTTTACACGCCCTGAGTCGACTCGCATAAGTAAAATTGAGTCATGAGAATCATAAACTAGAGCGTTTGTATTGAGATGGCAAATGCCTAGGAACGAACTATCGACAAAGCTTCTTGCCGATCGTAGCAAGGGATATGTTTAGGCAGTAGCTATACTTGATTCTATGCCCGTCAGCTCAGTTTGCCGTAGCTCTCCCAAAGAATTTCAGAATCGGGGACCGCTACTGTTCGCTGCCCGGGGGCGGATTAAGACCAACAGTGCCTGAGCCATGGGTTGTATACCATGGACACTTTCGAACGACGTGCTAGGAAATGCCAAGGTGGCGACCAGACATAACCGAGCCGGGTAACACGGTTCCAGACTCGTCTTGAGGAGCAAAAGCTGTGCTATGCGCGTATGGGCTACTACGATGGGATAGAGCACGGTTTCATCAATCAAGATCGGGGGGTACGCATACCATGATACCTTTATGCATCGCAAGCACCCATTATGCTAAACGAACGGAATTAGGCCTTATCAGGACGCAGATGGTGCGAAACAGGCTGAACATTGGAGTACTTGTAGAACAAGAGAATCGGTCGTGGCAGCTGGGTGTTTATTCGATAAATGGCCGCAGTGAAAGCGCTTCGATAGGGGCCGAACGATCATTGATTCGACGTTGGGGGCGCCCTTGAGCGTCCTGGGGTGAGCAGTGATCCCATACATGCAGGTAAATCTAGTCCAGATCTGGATTCGTTCGGTCCCGACCACCGCCGGTGCTTACCACCGCGCCCCCAACTCGAGGCCAGCTTAGCGGCACGAGTCGGTTGATTTGTTCAAGCCGGACGGTTATCTATGACAATCTAAGGCAAATACGCCGACTCGAGGCAGCTGTGGCACCACTGATTTCATTAATGACAGGACTCGGTTTCGTAAACTTCTTAAAAACGTGTATTGTGTCTGAACGCCTCGCCACAGATTCTAATTGCGCCGCCGTGCCAGGTCCGTATCGATGGAATGCGTAGTCTTTCCCTTGTCCCAGTCATGGAATCGGGCTTCTGGTTGAATCGATGGTGTCTGTGAACGTTGCTACGAACGCTAGCTGAATTTCTTCAACCCTTTTCTTCCATTTTCATCGCTGGGAACGGTACTACAAAAACTGCCCTCCACCTCAATTCAATATAGATGCTGTTACCGATAGGCAGTTGAATATGTCCTGCTCCAAACTTACCGTAGGAAACGCCACGCGCGTAGGCTGGGCTGAAACTAGCCCCCCGCGCGCATCGCGCTACTTTGTGTCTACTGACCGAGTGGTAAGCGGGGATGAGTCGCCAAGCCTGGGGAGTTAATCGGCTGGCTTCAGCCACTAACTGAATAACATCTTCATTCACAGGCGGTTTCTACGAAAATGGCGACGGAATTGAGTCGCATCTTTTAGTTTAAACGAATTAACGTCAGCAGATGGGCGTCAGCAAGACAGGATCTAGACTCGATACTAGTCAAGCGGCCTCATGCTGGCTCCTTAATTGGCACAAACGGCATATGGGGTGCTGGGAGAGAACGGCATGGCCGGGATGTGGGTGGTGATTTAGAGCGGAAACCTACACGGTGAGCGGTCCCAGCTGTGCGGGGTCGGTCGGAGCCGAGACGGTGTCTAGGCTATATCAAGGCAAGCTCTAGGCTATATCAAGGCAAGCAGGGATGCTGTGATCGAGGATCAGCAGAAATGGGGAGGTATGCATGATTTATTCGAACAACGGGCATTTTGACGCTATGCCGAGGTCTGCTTTTTAGCTCGGAACGTGCATTACATGCTGCTGTCGAATAAGAGGGCGATGCTACTAGATTAGCGTGTTGTATTTATAGAGCGTTTTCATATCTGAGCAAATTGTGGTGTGGAACATGTACGGGGGCGAATGAGAAGAGTGCGGGCATTCGGCCCCGAACCGAGTGAGCCGGCGGATAGTGACGGTTATTGTCAAGTCTATCGCTAATTGGATGGGGTGGTGCCATGAGCGAGAGGAAGAAGTATGAAATGAACGATGGAGATACGCTCGGTACCCATGCGTTATGCCAGACCGAAGGAGGATTGAGCCCGAGCGAGATCCATGCGTGTTTCTTCAGGCGATATGCCGTTGCCACCGGCCTGTATAGGCACTCGGGCTTCCTAGTTTGCTCGATAAGAGGCAAAGCCTGGACGAGCGGAGTTGGGGCCGAGGGAGATATTGCCCATTTGCGACACATCTCGATTGGACGGCGGCCGCTGGCTGGGCGCAAGGCAGAGTGCCGAGTCGGTGCCGCGAGCGCGTGCTGGGGTGGGAGCCCCTCGGGTGGTGGCTCAGATACAGTCGAGGGGGAGCGCGTGGCGTGCTACGGCCCGATATGTTTGTGTGGTGTGTTCTGGGGCGACCCAGGGCAGCGGGAGGGAAGACGCGGAACGGACGAACAGGGCATAGTGCAGAGACCGGGATAGCGGCGCGATCGTGGGCCCTTGGTTTGTTATGTTCGGCGGGAAACTCTCCAGACGCCGCGGAAAGTGACCAAGGCATCGTGATCAGGCATCGTATATGACTGGGGCTCGCTCGCCCTGCTCACCACCGCCGAATCCCGACCACCATGAACTACACGCCGCAGCGCGAGCGCGCGCTCTTCCCCGTGCCGGCGACCAAGGCCCAGCCCGAGGATATCCCGTTTGAACATATTCTCGACAACGCCCAGCTTGTGCGCACCCAGCTCGACATCCGCCCCGACGTCCCGCGGCCCCCTCCCCAAGTACAAGTACCGCAAGTACAAGTACCCACCCATCCGCCTGGCCCGGTCTCGCAGTCTTATTACCCCATAGTGAGCGACGACTACATTGGCGACCTCCGCCTTGCACACCTGCTGATGCAACCCGAGGAGAACCTGGACCCGGCCGCCATAAGCTCTCTCTCCCTCGACGCCGTCGTCTACGGTCGCACTGCCGTCAACGCGCGCTATGCTACTGCCCCACGCGGCCGTCGCGCCCACCGCGCCAGGTCCGTGTCTCCCCCTGCCCACCCTGCGTCTGGCTCACCCACCCCCAGTCCTCCGGCCGCCCGCCCCGTCTCGCCCCATCCAAGCCCCGCCGCCGGCCGCTTTTCGCTCCCGCCCGCCCCACTCGACGATGTGAAGCCGTACGGCGACCATCCGCTGCGCCCGTCCCACTCGTACCCCGCCCTCGCGTCGCAATACGACAAGGAACCGGTCAAGGCCGAAGCAGGTACGCAGCGCTTCATCTCATGTCGCCCTCGCTCATTTCGTTTTGATCGCCCAGACCCAGACCCAGCCCCAGCCCCGGCGTCTCCCTCGCCAGCACCCTCGAACCCTCCCCCGGCCACGCTCGCCGCCCCGGAGCCTGTCGAGCCTGCCGAGCACGTCGACCCGCCCCAGCCCCCGCCGGCTCCCTCGTCGGCTCCAGCAACAGGAACAAGGCGCCCTGCCGGTCGCGCTCCGAAGCGATCGCCGGCCCCGCGCCGTCAAGAGTGCAAGACCTGCGGCAAGAAGTTCCAGCGCCCGTGCCAGCTCACGACAGTACGTCCTCGTTCCTCGCGTCCCTCGCCATGTCCCAGCCATCCAGTGGGGTGCTAGCCTGAATTAGGCTGCGCTTGTTTGTTTGGCCGACCGTTGCCAATTCATTTGGCCGAGCCACGGTAACTCGTGCCGGTGACGACCAAGCCCAGCCGTCGCTCGTTGCTCTTCATTCCGTCCAACGCTCGTTCGACCTTGTCAGATGCTGATTCATTTCTTCTTGCGCTCTAGCATATTCGGTCGCACACGGGTGAACAACGTAAGTGCGCCACATCCACGTTTCAGCCCCCCTGTTTTTCTCTCTGCGTTGCGCCTCTGCGGTGTGGTGGCTGCGATTGTATATCGCCTCGCTTGCGGCGTTGCGCGGATGATAAGAGTGCTGTATTCGGAGCGTGTCTGCGCGGGACCCTCTGGCTGCATGGCATTCTCTATGCATCTCATCCATCAGCCTCTTTCTGCGCCAATTCCTCGGCGCGATGTGGATCACAGTGGGCTGACGGCCCAACCGTGCTAAACTCCTGACGCCGTCGGGTTTCACATCCATTTCAGCCTTGGCCAACATACCGTGCCATTTGTGGCACCTCACCCCTATCCGCCGTCACGTTTTCTCATCATTCAATCGTTTATTCCCTTTGCTGACGGTTTTTTGTTCTTCAACGTGCCACTGATTTGTTTGGATTCCGGTCGATTCTTGCCTGAATCGTGACTGGGTAATTTACGTCGATCGCGCGATCCATGCCCCCGATCGTGGGGACGACTCAATCTGAATCCCTTGCGGACGGAATTACAATTCCGGTGGTGCTGGGTGGGGTCAACTTGGCGGAATTAGCACACGCGTGCCCTGTCTGTTCTAGGCGGTTTTCGGTGAGCCCCCGTTTTGATTCAGTTTGTGTGGAAGGTCAAGTTGTGATGGGTCCCCGTCTCCTTTCCGCCTCAATTCCGGGCGAAGCCTATCTCCTGGCCTCGATACCGTCTTTCATCTATCTTTCCACGTTTTTGGGTTGTTGGATGTGCTCACACTACGCATACAGGTCCTCAGCAACTGCCAGCGACACGTAAAGCTCTGCCAAAAGCGTGTCAAGCCTCCCGCGCCTGGAAACGAAGAGCCTGCGCCTGGAACGGAGCCCGGTCCGAGTTCATCGTCGTTTATGGCGTTTGCCGAACCAACGCCCGAGGATGGCCGTCGTTCGAACGAGATCCCGATTCGACCAAAGCTGGTGTCGCGTCCGAGCGGCAGCGGGAACAGCTCTTTGGGTCTAGAGCGATCCGAGAGTGTCGGGTCTGCGGCCGAACCTGTTGCTGGCCCTTCAACTGTGGCTGGCACCAGCACGTATTCGCCTGCTGGAACCGGGGTTGGATTCGTGCCCTACGACGAGTCTGGACCCAGATCATTTGAGCCTATCTACGAAGAACCTAGCTCGGAATACGCAGCAAACGAGCCTGCCGGTTATGACGCAAATGCTCCGGGTGCGTACGAGCAGTCTGTCGTCAACTCGAGTTCGTACGATACGAACGCGGGCGTCCCGGCCTCGTACGACGCCAACTACGATTCGACTTCGATTTCGGCTTCGAATTCTGGCTCGTTTGGTCATTATCCCAGCGGATACGGTCCCGCTTCGAACACGGCTTATGGACAACCGAGCCCAGCGACGGGAAACATGGATTATGGCCACTATTCTCACCCCAGCCCCTCGCATATTCGTCCGCTCCCGAGCCCGTCTCATGTTCACAATTCGCCCGCGACATACAACGCCCCGCTAATGATGAATACCCCGACCATGCGCGCACACCCCACGATGCACGATCCGGCGTACGCTCCTAGCCCGAGCGTCGTTTCACCGACTGTTCCCGGTCCCGGGATGGTCTCGCCCTCGGTGCCTAGTTCGGGTATGTTGACGCCCGCGTCGAATGCCCCTGGCATGACCATGCCTCATTCGACTTCATCGATGGGCCAAGTCCCTCTTTCGCATTCGGTGATTCGGAGGTCGACCATGTCGGGCGTGACGCCTGGGTATTCGGCAAACCCCATTGTCCGTCGTCAGACGGTTGTTCCCTCAATGTCCGAGCCAAATGTATGTGCAACACGGGCGTTTGTCCCGTCCGATTCCGCTCGGTCATTCGTATCGGCTGACTCTGCGACCCAGTCGTTTGCGTTTCCTCACTCGCCGGCAGATGTGATCAACCGTCCGTATGAACCCGAGGTCAAGCTTGAGAACGTCGAGGGCCCCGAAGGATGGAGCCAGGCTGGTCCGGCGCAGGCGTCGGCGTTTCAGACTCAACAGACTCGGGCGGGGTACGACTGGTCCGGGCAAAACGCGAGGTTCCACCCGTATGGTTCGGCCGGACCGTCGAATGCGTATTCGTATGCGCAGCAGCACGACTCGCAGATGTATGGCCAATCGAGTGGGTTTGTGGGCCAACACGAGTCGTTCAAGGTTGAGCAAAACGACTACTCGGGCGGTGTCGGATACGCCAACACTTCGTATGAGATGCCTCAGACCTCGGACTCGGGAGACGTGAAGATGTCGCAGCAGCCATATTCAGATTATTCTTGGTCGGGTCCGGGATCGCAATGGTCGGGTCCGGGTTATAGCAATCCCCAATAACATTTATCTGGATCTGATTCTCATTCCATCGTCGCATGTATAAACGCGCTCCATTTTTTTTTGCTGTCTTTTTTTGATCTGTCTGGCCGTTCTTAATTCCTGTCTGCCCGCTCGTTCCCCTCCATCTGGACTTGCCATCTCCAACATTCCCTCGCTGTTTAGGCCTCTGCACTCTTGTAAAAGTACTCAACCGTAACGCTCGTCTCCTTATTGTTATAGCATGGGGCTCGTGTCAAGGCCCCGGGTTTTTCTCATGGTCTTCTCGCGCGTCCGGTGCACTGGTGTACTCGTCGCTTGTCCGAGGCGTTTGCCCGATATCCAAAATCGATTTTGGGGCACAGTGCCAATATTGAATCATCTCCACGCATCGATTTCTCGGTTCGTCTTCGATGGCGTTGACAGACTCCGCGTGGCTTGCTGCACCACTCCTTTGGAGCGCCAGGCTCGCCCACGTTTGCTAATTGAGTGGACCCAGCGGCCGAAGCCAGCCTCATGAATCTTGTGTCCCATGGCAAAATGCCGGGCACTCGACGCTTTCAATTCACTAAACAATAGCTTCAGGCGGCCAATACAAATCTCTCGGGTTTACAGTGGCCAGAAGGTTAAACCGGCATCCCACTCTGGAGCGCTCATAGTGTCATCATGCATCGGCACCAATATCCTAGCCAATAGCGTCAGTCACACCGTTCTGTTCCACACAATACCGCATACACCCACCTTGGCGATCATGCGCCGGGCTATCGGGTGGAATTCACCACTATGCGCCTCGAACGTGCTTTTCGCAAGGGCAGGCACGACCTTGTTTACCGCACGGAAAGTCGGCCTACAAAATTTCATACGGCCCTTGACCCCCTTTCCAGCATCAACTCCATTGCCACTGCCCACAATCCACTCGGCCGCGCGGGTCGCCCATTCGGCGGGCGCGGGGGCTTGGGCGGAAAGCGCTAGTGCATACCAACGCAACCGTATCTCGGCATTCATCGTCGTGTCCAGCGAGTAAGCTTCCCCAAGACGGCTAATGTGCGAAGCAGGCAGGGGTGGAAGCCCTTGCAGGCGCTCCAGGAAGACAACTGTCAAGATACGAAGAATGGATCATGAGATATCATGATCTGTGGCTGACGCGATCGACGGAAAAGAATAGGAGGACGCCATACCTGTTTGGTTCGAGTTGAATCCGTCAAGATCCTGCGCAGAGAACGGAAGCTCGCCAGCGTCCTTTTCCCGGGATTCGTCCCATTTGGCGGCGAGAGCGTATGCCTTTTCCGCCAGGGAAGTGTCATAGTCTATCTTTTCCGGCAACTGGGAAACGAGTTTCATGGTAACGTCCCACCGATTAGCGATGACAACCCACCTCCAAGCCTTCGCCGTACAGCCAGGCCTAGGGCGGATCATTGTAAGCATAAATTACCTGAATAACCCAAAACCGGGTTCGTACCTGCCAATCGACCGAATTCAGCACCTTCAGCTTTTCCTCACCACCGTGTTTTTCAAAATAAGAAAACAAATGCTCCTTCCACTCGCCCGTCCGAATGGATCGCCCCCGGAACGTGTTGACATAGTCTTGAGCATATGGTAAAAATACGTCCAGACCGCCCAACTTGCGTTCTAGATACAACAAAAAGTTGGACCCCTTTTCGTAGGGGATCGAGCTGTATGCATCATCAGGGTCTTCTCCAAACGAGTAGTCAATAACCAGCCGTTGGAACTTGGGCTGTTCCTTGTATTCGGCAAGTGCGTCATCCAAGGCCTTCTTGCCGATGATATATGAGAAATCACGTTCAGCTGGGCCATGGAGTGCACGTTGAAGCAAGCGTTCTGTATACGTGGTCCAGCCCTGACCGAGAAATTAATGGATCGCAATGAGGTCAGGTGGGGGACGTTGACGGCACACCAACCTCGTTCAGCCAAAAGTGACCGGAGTCTGCGCAAGACACATTGTTACCGAACCAACTGTGCGAAATCTCGTGCCCAACAACGTCGACGAGTGATCTATCACCAGCCAATAACGCTAGAGTAAGAGCATATATGAACTGAATGCACTCCGCAAAATAACGCCTATTCTTACTGGGGGTAACAAATGTGAGACAAGCGTTTTCCTGTATCAGGAACGATTTGAATGATTCGGATGAACTCAAAACAGGCAACGTACCATTCCACCATATGGGAATGATGGCGGGAGTACTAATAGGTCATATACTCCAAACTCATATGGAGTGAGAATATTTTCTGCCTCGTGGACGTATCTGGTGACATTTCATTCCGGGTTAGTCTCAGCAAAACACGTTCAGCGGTAGCCGACTTGATTCTATGGCTACTTACCGAGCCGTGTCTTTGCTAAATTCCCAAAAGGCCGCATCCATCTGTTCGGGCTCGGTCCATACCCCAGTTTTCCAGGGCTTCCCCGGTATGGCTGCGAAAGGCTTGTAGACCACGTTTCCAGATGCGATAGCGATCAGATAGGATGGGATAGGTACTGGCTGGTGCATGTCAAGTTACGCTCAATTAGCCATATGAGGCAATTATTAGCATCAATAGATAAATCACCTGGTTGTATTTATATTGGACAGCGTTCATTCCAACACTTCCCCCTTCGTGGGAAAGTCCATCAACAGACGGCGAGGTGCGAAGTGCTGACATGAGGACCGGCAAAATCGATGTTACATCGGCGCTATAGGTCTATCAAGCTGTGGTCAATATCAGTGGATGTTGGTCAAGAAGTCCTGGCATACTATCTTCACGGACGATGTGTCTTGGAATCAAGGATATAGGTTAAACCACCGACGCTTCGTAAATAACGGCGCAATACTAACCTTGCAAGGGAGCGAGGGAGCGTGCGTGGATCTAGACAGGTAAGGTTAGCCCAAATTATAGAAACTCGGTAGATTGAGAATAGGGGATGGTGCTGGAAAGGGTTACTCGCCGCTTGGCACTGCGAAAAGAGGTAGCCAAACTTTCCGCCCGCTGTCTGCTCTTTCTCAAGCCAGCCAATAGCCGTACATTCGCGGGTCGTGCTATAGGCAATTCGAACCACGATTTTGGCACCTTTGTCGAGAGGAGGAGATAGGGGGATCACAAGCGCATTCCCCATGACCGGGTGGCGTTCCTTCAAATCATACTATGCGAAAGAGCCGAAGTTGGGTCAGTTCAAGGCTGGAGCCAGTGAGCTCGTATTACGTGCCTTGACCGTGTTGCCAGCCACTAGGACGTCCTTGATATCGAGATAAGAGGTGTCGAGCCTGGAGCAAAGTACCGATAAGGGTTAATCCGCTGTGAAACATACTGGCTGGCGGAACGAACTGACACTACCTGGGTCACGTTGTCTTGGTTAGCCTCCAGGTCGTGTGTCGCGAATCCTGAGATAACCCGCTTCTTCCAGTCGATGGTCCAGTCAAAGTGCACGTGTTTTGTTGTGATTTCCGCATAATTTGATTGAGTTACAGGATCCATTGCGACCATGGTGCGTTGAACAATGTATTGCTACTGGGTGAGGGGTTTAGTGGTCTGGATACGGTTAAGGGCGGGAATACGCGAGTTCGGTCTTTGATAGGAGGTCATACCGAGCGGACTTACGCTTCAGCTCTCCGATCGTTTGACTTCTAGTCGCAAATGTAATGTTGGATTGTGCTCCAGAGCAAACTCGGTCCAGTCGCCAATCACATAAGATCAGCGGGACCAAACCAACTCAAACTCGCCCACGTGATATAGCAATGACATCCTTGTCAAGCTCGACAAAGGCCGCCGATCACTATATTCTAAAAACGCCCAGTCCAGACTCGGCCGTCTGGCCCTATTCACAAAAACCATGGGCAGCCGCGCTAGAATGGGTTTTTCGGTCAGAGGTCGACCCCGAAGGCCTAGGCCCGAAGCCCTTAGCTAAGATAAACAGTTTTGCGGATTTTGACAACCAGTTCCCCGTCGCGAGCTGAAATGGGCAAGGAGGCCACACGTTCCTATTTCTTGCGCTACATATTTCATCAAACGTTAACACTTTTCATTCTCATGCAGCGAGCCCAGAACCCGGAGGTACTTTTCATCTCCGACGACGGCTGGCCCATTTCGTCCTTGCGCTCGTAGGCAACCGTTTAGTATCTGTGCCCAAGATATACCCATCAAGGATGGATTCTGGCTGTTATATGGACACACCCCGGAGAAGTGAGACAGCCATTTTCGATCCCGGCTCACCCGTAGCATTTTTTTCATCGGCTTGCTAGGACTCCCGTCGTGCGAGTCTTAACAAATATGAAGCACATTATGCCGTACCCTACCGTATATAGCGTCATCCGAGATTTATAATTACACCGTTAAATCTACGGGCGTTGGATTTCCTAAATACACTCGAATCATACACGAATTTGTATACATTACTTGGTAGCAGCATGGTAATTCGACCGCAAACATGTCAAGCGGGCGCCCCGATCAGAACGGCGGTACGTAGGCTCTGTTTCATGTACAACCCAAAACGTACGCAGCTTAGCTTCGAGTTGTCATGGTTATAGACCATCGCTATTTCGTTTCAGCCCATCACCGACCATCCTAACAAACATACCGGAGCATAGAACTATGCGATTTTGAAGCGCAGTTATTGTTTCATTTTACGTTAGGGACGGCCCCACCAACCTAATCAGCCACTTTCCAAGAACCAGGAGGTTCATCGTAGGCTAAAAGTGTGAATATTACATACGTATGTTGACTTAAGATCGTTCATGTGTGTTGCCGGATATAGAAAATATGATTGAAACGGAAAGGGGATAACTTACTAGCTTTAGTAGCAACTATAGTCTGGTAGAAGCCTAAAGTTATTGCAGAAATTAGAAGCGGAATGACGCTATATGCGTCTGTCACGTCTTATCCCAGCTTCGAACTTGCAGCCAGTTGTCGTACCGAGCTTAGATTCATCGAGACGCTAGAACGTGCGGGGCAAGTGCCAGTAATTAAGCCTTGGAATTTTGTTCGAAAGGTATAATGTCTGTCTTCCTTTGATAATCCGCTGTGTCACAGGCGGGCAGAGACCGAATATCATAGTATTTCTCCATGGTATGTCTGCACCCAAGAAGGGGGAAGACAGACGAGAGGGTTGCGCCTGGGAAGGCAAACCAATACGTACCAAAGTCGCTACCAAGGAGATAGCCTGTAATAGGGAGAGTTGCTGCTGCCATCTATCGTAGGAAGTTAGCAACATCATGAGAATATCCGAGACATTCTAAGAGAAACCTCAGAGAAAAAAGCTGTTCATACCGGCGAAATTTGGCTTCGATGAGACTGGGGAGCCCACATTTCGGTGAATATTTGGTCAATAGCTCGTCCTGAAATCTTTGCACTTCCGATATTTTGGTTCGAAAGTACACCGAGAGACATTTTACGTAGGTCTGACACATCTACGGATGGAATGACAATGACTTGCGCCTTTGGGATAGCCAATGTTAGACGACACAATTGGTTCTAAGGGAGAGGTATGTTTGGCTCACTGGAGAAAACTCGCCGTCAAGCAAAAGACAACTCCGATTATCCCTATCGCCCAAGTATACAGTAGTGGTCTGCACTAGGGGGGAACGGTAGCTCGTTCGAACCTGTGATATGGTACATCGAGAGTGTTCGGACACAGTGTCCGGTCTAGCCTGATTGAAGTTCGAACTTGATTTTCTTAGAATGGACACGAATCGACGAATTGGTATAAACTCGCCGTTTTTTTGGTGCCTTCAGTTGGATAGTAGCTCCGTGTGCATCCTATTCAAACAAGCGCTTCATTCCCGCAAATGTGTCATTGAGAATGGGGCGCTGTTGAACTGAATGGGGATTCGGTACCGATGCCATGGGCCAGAGTTCGATCATCTGTGCTCGCGCTGATCGCTGAATTTATATTACAGTAGGCCCTCGCTTAGTTCGTTCTTGACGATCCACCGATCTCTTCCATTGTATAATAGACTTTCCGATCAACATATTTAGGGGTGTGCATTTTATGAAGTCAAATTGCTGGTAGCTATCAAGATATCACTATGTGGCTAGCTCCCTGACCATATACGGAAATAGATAGGGTCAATCCGGCGTCTATCACGATCGCAATTCGCTAATTGGTGTAGCTGCAATTGTTATTGAATTCGATCACCAAGCTTAGATGACATCCCAGTGACGTTTTAAGCACCCAACGCTATTACAGTTTTCTAGAACGACT
Source organism: Ceratobasidium sp. AG-Ba (assembly GCA_016906575.1). NCBI lineage: Eukaryota > Fungi > Basidiomycota > Agaricomycetes > Cantharellales > Ceratobasidiaceae > Ceratobasidium > Ceratobasidium sp. AG-Ba. Next base: position 3,406,491 of record CP059613.1, on the reverse strand, counting down.
AATGTAAGGTACTTGCGGTGGCTTCAATTGTATCGCCGTGCCGAAAATGGGCTTGGGACCGCAGAATACCCGTAACTTACCAGTATGACGGCTGGTTTTCACGGCGCACATAGCACACACGGGAATGGCCGGTCGGAGATGCGATCTACTGTACTTTTACAGGATCACCTAAAATGAATCACAAGGGAGAACTAACACCAGTGTATTGACTAAAAGGACTGAGTCCCTGATTGCTTCGCTACCAGCCCGCTCCCAAATGTTTGGGCAAACTGAGCCTTGGCACTAACCATCGTCAATATACCAGAACAGGCTGTCCAGTTTCCAGAAGTTGATATTACGTATCATACTGACTGGCTACGATTGGCAAATAATCAGTGTAGAAACTAAGCCGTTTGGTTACAGACATGACACCTGCTTGAGTAAATGTCCCATCTGAAGGACGTGGTTACATTTACTTTACAATATGCGTTATTATGCTCCCCTAATATCCGCAGTACGGGCATTGGTGACATACCCTACCCAGCGTACGAACAGAGCTTATGGGGACATTTGGCTAAGAGGTAAGGGCAACACTAACAGGAGATTAGCAACTACAACACCTCGTGCTCCGGTCGCTTCTCAGAGGCAAGCAAAGAATCTCGAATGGTGAGCTGTTTACAAAGGAAGTCCGCTATATATTTGTGGCTGAAGAATTGCCTGACACGGGGTATGAAAGGAAATCCCTCGGCCGCTACCCCAGCCCTCACCTCATCATCCGCTTTCGGGGATCCTAGACTGCCCTCTTTTCCGCTTCCTATAATTTTTCGATACCCCTGTCTGCTTGACCGACGGTGAAGCTCAGGAGACGGGTGCCCGTTTTCAGCCAAGATGCGCAGAACATGCAGCCACCAGGGGGCACCTCTGGTCCGCGAGGGGGGGGGGTGCCTCACCTGGCTTTACTTTTTGTTGTACCCCTTCTGGGTTCAGGGTTCTCTTAGACTTTGTCCCGTCGTTTCGTTCGGCACTTGCATAGTATCGAGATACAACCGCGACACAATTAGCCAAGTATGGTTGCTATATGCGCGACGAGAACACGCTCTCTGTGTGAAGTTTAAATGCGGACAGCCTATTCTTGGTTTATGCCATCTCCTTTTCCACTTTTCGAGTTTGGCACTATGAGGTGTGGTCTCCAAACGGCGATAACATATATACATGGTTCGTAATGTCTGATATCATCGAAATGGCGCTATGGGTGCGATACCAATTGCTCAGACGATCTTTTTCGGCCTGTGTTACTTCAATGCGTGGGTAATTGAATTCTGGTATTCGGCCACCTTAAAAAGTCCATTGCGGAGCTTTAACCGCATAATCATCACACAGGGGAACTCCTAGGAAGAGCTGCACATGCGTCGAGTTTAGCGACGGCGGTTCGAACCTATCGGGGCCGGTAAAGTTTAAAGGCCTATATTCTTATCTCTTCTGTAGACAACTACGTGCTCACACTATCCGTCTCATCCGGCCTGTATGCCCCGAATACTTCCGACAAGAATAAGCGAAATAGAGACGTGCATCCTTCTATGTCGAGGAACAGACTCCACCCTATAAGATTGTGGCGGATCATGTCGTTGGTGGCGGTGTGCGATCTGACAGGTGTTCGGCAATCAGTCCTTAGGCAAGAAAGTCCGCCCAGAAGTGGCTCAGAGATAAAACGGATACATATGGTACCGGCTTCCTTATCGGCGCCGTATGCAACATGGATGGTGGCTTGGCTTGGCTCGGTGACGAATACGCATGACGTCTTTAGGGCTACGAATGACAGAGCACACCAAGCCCTGTGCGAATATCACAATTGCAGCACTGAAGTGGTGTGAAATCCACATTTGCGACAACATGGCGTATTTTTCAGAATAAGACCCTACATGAGGTGGGTGAATGCGGCTCCAGGGACGTGTGCGGGCGCCCATGGGGAGATGTGCTTATGTACGCAATCACGCCTCGTCTTGTTTACTGCCACCACAGCTGATTCTAAGGCCCTCTGGAAATGGGCATGCACTTGCCATCGTTCGCAGTCTCAGGAATAACCCACGCTAGCGTGTGCAAATACGTCAATTTAACACGTCGGATCCCAAAGCGCTGCTTGGTCGTGATAGCTTGGTTGACTAGAGCTCCCACCGCACACAGACGAGGTCCGGCCGTCACTATCTGCTTGTTAACTGGAAGCGCCCGATCCTGCTATACCAAGCTCTCGCCTCTGTAATCACCAAATAGGCTCACAAATCAACATCTATCGAAGAATCGACTTGACACGCGTAGTAACCCTTTGTAGGCCGGTTGGCGCTGACCTGTTTGATGGATTTGTGGCGGGGAGATCCAGGCTGAATGCAATTACGCATGACACTTGATGCAGTTGAGGTCCATTTACGAGTCGTTCGGCCGACCAACTCCCTTCTACACTTATGGGCAATAAGTTCTATTCCTCTGTGCAGGTGGAATATAGCTGGATAGGCATTTCGTAGGCTTCGTAAACGCGCAATCACACTTCTTTTGTCAATTTTTAAGTGGTCTGGCTCCAATCTTCCGACCTGGCAGGACCTACGCGAGTACAGCATCCATGAGATTCCGGCTCATCCGGAATTTTGGCATCCCCGTCAACATCGCAATGCTCGCGATAACCTTGTGATTGGTGCATTTGGACCCACTCTGGATCTGATACCCGAATGGGGTGCTATTATTGGTGAACCATGTCGAGCGAGACCATGTGCACTTGCCCGTGCCGATCACTCCCCCGAGAGCCGCTCTGACAGGTTCCTCTCTGTCCTAACCGCGTATCATCGTGTGTGTGGTCCGGATTGACCCGTAACGCAATCGAAGTGGAGTGCCACTTTCACGGGCTCGACGGTCGACAATCGGCTTGGAAGTTTGGGTCAACCATACGCTTGCATACTAGCTCGCAGGTGTTAACATCTCTATAAAAGATACGGCTTCTCATCGGCAAGAAACCCATCAGCCAACTTCGGCTTTTCTCCCCTCTCACAACTACCTCACCTCACCCCTTCCGCATACTCGAGTACGTATAAAACAGCTCCTACTTTGTACTCGGACACTCATTGTCAGGTTCTCCTCCTGCTTTCAGCTTTACGTCTGCAATGTCCACACTCCCAGTATCAATTACCCTACCTCCAACGGCGCAGGGCGGGTCAGCATTTACCTCTGGCCAAAACTCTCTCAATGGATCGACCACTGATCTTGAGAAGACTGGCGACATCAACGAGAAGAGCTTGGAGGGTGCGATTGCGGCCGACATTGCTGTCCTTAAGCAGGAGGAAGAGCGCGACTATCACCACCAAAACAAATATGTCAATGGTACCATGATTTGGGCCCACCAGATCTGGTGGATTATTGTGGCCATCATAAACGTAGGAATCGTTTTTATACACTTTTCTCATAACTAATATATCAATTTTTTAGATTCCTGTGTACATCTACATGGCTAATAACGAGCACAAAGAGAAGATCGTAGACTGGATTGCCCACGCTGCAGTCATCAACCTTACTATTGTCATTTTGGTTCGCAACGAGCTCCTCCTTGGAGCCGCCTACTACTCCTTCAACTACATTCCTTTCCGTCGGTTTTATTTCCACCGCATGCTCCATTCCATTGGTGGACTGCACGTTGGAGGTTCCTTCGCAGCGCTCATGTAAGTGTTGGTTTAGTCTCCGAATGTATGCGGCCCACCTAACCACCTATTTAGTTGGATTACCACTTACGTAGCAGAATTGGGCAAGCATACTCCCCTGGATACTGCGATGAACCGGGCCCTGTTTGTCACCGCGCTCTTGCTCCCCATCGGTATCGTCGTCATGATGTTCTTTGCACTCCGCCCGCTCCGTGAGCGCTTCCACAATGCATGGGAGTATACCCATCGTTTTGTTGGATGGGCGCTCGTTCTCGACCTTATTGCTCACCTTGGCGTCAAGGCTGCTACTCTTCCTAAGGGTGCGCTTGATAGTACCTGTATCTCGAAATGAACACTAACACTTCACATTCCCAGCTCGCGATCTCTTCATTCACGGTGCCCTTCCCTACCTCACCATCGTTATCACCATCAGTATCTTCTACGTCTGGTTCACTGTTACCAAGCCCAAGGTCGATATCTTTGCCAACAAGAGCGTCGCGATCATCAAGTTCCCAGGCAAGCCTACTATCGCCGATGGTACTTTTGCTCGTATCTCTCGCAACTGGTGGCAATGGCACGCGTTCTCTGTTGCCTTCTCGGACAACACCAACCCCGACAAGCCTCGCTTCGCGCTCATTGTTGGCAAGGCCGGTGACTGGACCAACGGCCTCATTGGCGATTCGACATCCGGCAATGCTCCTGAGCGCCTCTTCATCCGCGGTGTCAACCCCCCTGGTTTCATGCACATGCACCATGCCTACAAGAGGGGTTAGTGGGATTTACTCTTGATCTTGAAGGCTCGACTAACAGATTATTCCGCAGTCGTTACCATCTGCACTGGTGCCGGTATCGCCCCTGCTCTCCCTCACATCAGGCAGCACACTTCTAACATCCATCTGATCTGGATCGGAAAGGTAGGAAGCCCAGATTTGATCTCACGATCGTAACAATTCCTAATCCGCTATTGCAGAACCACCGTGAGACTTATGGCGAAGAAGTCTGGGCATCGGTTGTAGACAACCTTCCTGCGGACCAGATCCAACTTCACGACACTGGCAAGCAAGGTCGCCCGGACATCAAGGATCTTATCATCAAGGCTGGCAAGAAGCACCAAGCTGAGGCCGTCTTCATCGTCTCCAACGACCCGTACACGCTCCTCGTCATGAATATCTGCTGGCGCATCGGCATCCGCTGCTATGGTGCCACTCGTGACTCATAGACGCACTCGTTTTTTCCTCTAGCCTGCCACGAATAGACACGAATCCTGTTAGATGCTTCCTTATCATTCCCCCTCCCATTAATCGCATTGCCCTCATCACTGAATCATGAATCACAATCCATCCGTCCATACTTCTTTCTCCTCCACTGAAAGCTATCCTATAGTGAAGAGCTCTTTGGATTTGAAGTTCCGAACTGTAGACATCACTGTAACCTTAACTCGATGAATGCTTTCTCACCCATCTTCTACGTGTGCCTGAAGTTCAAGTGTCGCGTAGGATCCGGTCAGTCTTCTCGGCTGCAACCTCTCGGCCTTCCTGTCCCTCGAATATTTTGAGCACCGACGCCACCGGCTACTAGGCCTGACGATCTCTCAGAACTCTATCAAATCACCTTAAACAGAGTGGAGCCTACGAAGCCATCCAGGGTTTGATTCAGCCGATGGTAGAACTGAGCCCGACGATCAACTGAACTTTCCGGGTCATCTTTCGCCTTCTTGTTCTGCTGATCCAATAAGCCGTCCTGGGTTGCCCTCGATCTACCGCCGGTACCGTAGGATATGTCATGATCCATAATGAATGAAGCGATCGCTTTCTCTAGCCACCGGTTAGCTCATTTCGGTTGTGGCCTGGCGTTTAGAAGGCTGGAGTGGGTGCCCTCTTGGCCTCACCTCGCATCAAGCCGGGTTTATTGCGCGGGCCGGGATTTGGTCGGTGTCGATCGAGCTTGGGAACGCTAGCGGCCTATGGTCAACGTGCTATCAAGGGATTGAATTATCGACTAGAATGAGATGGGCGGGTCGTAAGGCGTCGCCAACTGGAAGCGGCGCAGTGAGGTGGAGTTCAGGGTGGTGTATGAATTCAATAAAAGCAAACAGTTGTCTATCTTTTTTGGGGCAAGTACAGGTTACGGGGTTGGGATGAATTAACGGGAGTAACAGGTTATATATGCGCAGTCGCGAACTGAAGTCAGCGCGAGAGATGTGGTTGTGGCGCTTGGCGCAGTATCGCCGCGCGTCGACAAGAAAATACGGGTTCCGGCAACGCATATAGCAAAACTCCAAAGCTGTTCCTAGACGTCCGTGACTTTATATTTATACTTGCGGCCTCCGCAATAGAGCGGAGTCTCAATGAAGACGGTAGATAAATGCGCGGACAGTTTGTGAGAACGAGCGGGGTGTTACCCGCCCCGTTGTACCTTGCAACTGATAGCCCCGCTGATGCCCCACGGCGGAGGGGTGCAGATTAATTTTGATTTTGTCTTGAAGTATCGATGGGCCGCTCGAATAGAGCACCTTTACAACTGTGAAACGAACTCAAGAAGGACCGTATTCAAACGCAATTCAGGCTATACATCGACTAGTTCACGATCGTTCTAGTGAACTATCAATAAGAAGAGAACAAAGAGTGAATTAATACATCATTTAATTAGAGACCTTATCCATATTGACGACAGCCCTAACTGCGTTGGTTTACACCCGACCTGCGACATATCGTGGGATTCATGTTACACTCGCACCCCTGTCAGGTCCAATCCACAATACAGCTCCCTCTTTACCCGAGCATTTGCCTATCGGGTGTTCGATTAAAACCAAATACAGCGACTGATTGATTGGAAAGCCAAGCCAGTACCAACCTAAGTGATACACCCCAATCTTCCCAAGCCCATACGAATCCCTTGTGCGTCGGTGGACTGAATTTAATTTGGGAGTTTGGGGTCATTGGAGTTGAGAGGAAGGAAGAACTCGGTTTGTCTTCTTTGGCAGATTTGGCTCGGACCAGGTCGTAATTGTAAGGAGCGAAAAAGTGGAGGTCTAGGTCCGGCCACATTATTGAAGTGAAGCTAGCGCCTGAGGATCAGTCGGCTGAGGTCGCTTGTGCAAGGTGCTTTTTACACTGACTGTGTCAAGAGCGGAGCGATGTGGAGTGGGAGGAGGGCGTATTAGCTGCAGAGATTTGACAGAGGCAATATATATAGGCACTTGGGACTGTACGTCCTCGTGGTCTGGCATGGAAGAGGAGCCTGTCGCGTGAACTTCCGAGCACTGTATGTGCCTTCGTCTGGTCTAGCGACGTGTTCTCATCGCTTGGCTCGACGGCCTACCCAATCGCTTGTGCCCCGTGCGGTACCGGCTCATATCCAAGGGCCGCTATCGGTGGGGCGAGTCAAAAACGTCGAGCGACTTACAGCATGACTTCGTTGACACAATCTCCCTTGGTGATATTTTATCCATGGTTGGGTTTGTCACATAGGCTTGCGTGTTCTTGTCTCCGAGTTGTTGTCTCGATGAAATCGGATTCGTAACTGAAAGTATTTGTTAATGGTACAAGTACGATTTGTTCGATACGCGAGCTCAGCTCGGTTCTAGGAATACAAAAAGTCTGTGTTTAGCCCATGTCTTCTCCCAGCGGGAGACACTCTGCTCAGCCTCCGTGAAACTCCTGTGTGCAGCACACAAGGATCTCTGCTCATAAAAACCCACCGCTTCGCCCATGTCCAAAGCGATCTCCGAGCCCCCTGGCGTCTTTCAGCATCTTTTGTCTTGATTTTTCGTCCATCAATCTGCCACCAAGCCCCATGTCTCTCGAATGATCCCATATACCGGGTGGAGCATCCTCCGGGTTGGGGGTCGGCGCGCTATGCATGGCCACAAGTGACTCTGCGCGAGTCGATTTCTGCGACAAACCAATTAGATAGAGATAGGACAGAAAGCGAGAGAGACTGACGTTGTGTGCCTCGACTTGAGCTTTCAACTCTTGATCCCTCTTTCGTCGTTTGATTGTGTCCTCATCGTCACCAGCTGTCACAGCGTTTTCAGCTCGTTTACGTTTTCCGGACACTTCGTCTGCTAAACGTTGTTGACGCTCTTGAGGTGTTTCTGTCCATAGGTTGGATGGCGCGGATTTCTTGTCCGTTGTCGAGCGGGAGAATTGCCTGTTTTTGAGTTTCGTTGGGTCGATTGCTGGGGAACACTAAGTTGGGACCATTTGGAGAATCGATCAGAAACATACATGAGAACAAGTCGCTCGAGGATGGAGGAGCAAGCATCCAGTCATCTCGTTTGAGTGCTTTGGGTTGTTTCGATTCCTACAAGTATAAGCGTCAATATTGATTTGATGATATTCGAGAATAGCGACTCGCCTCGATTTGTTGTTCCCTCCGCTTTTCGCGCTCGATAAATTCTCGTACGCCATCGTTATCGTCGTGTTCCGAGGCTGCACCAGCGGGTAAAGGCATAGGTCCATAGTCGTCGTCGCTGTCCGACTCTTGGTTTTGTGGAGGACGCGCAGGAAGCATGGGTCCTAATCGTCGAGCCGGCTGCTCCGGTTGTGTTGGAAGGTCTGGAGGAAGAGCGGGCAGAAACGCGTCTTCGTCGTCATCGTCTTCGGCTGGTGGTTGTGCTGGCGCTGATGCCGGCTTGAGCAAGTGTGTGGGGATACTCGGACCTATGGATGCAGCAGGAGGGGCAGGAGGTGTTGTACTTCTCGGTGGCAAGCTCGGTCCAGCTTCGTCGTTGTCGTCGTCGTCTAGTTGAGGCTTCAAGAGATGTGCGGGGATGCTGGGACCTATCATGGAGACTGTGTAATGCGGTGGTGGGGAAGACTAGGTCAGGTCCGCGGATGCTGTGCTCCTCGTCTAATTAGCCGCAGTTCTCGCCTTCACACTCGACCACGGCATCCCCCTCGCACAAAAGGTCTCTGCCGTCTGTTGCTCAAATGTCTAACTATAATCATGCTAATCCGGTTTATTTTGGAAATACAGAGGGCCACGTACTCCCACATCGCACCCGTACGCACGCTCTCCATTCGCATTCTTCATTCGTTGATGCTGAGCAAGTCTAGACAGAAACGCAAACCTGCACGGCCGGAATAGTCGCATTTTCTACACGGTTTGCCCAACCTGCCGCCAAACACCAATAATCCCACGGGTCCGGACCGAAGCAGCATGGACGACGGAAAGCTGCTTGCCGAGGCGCTGAGTGTCGTCAAGATACAGATGGTCCAGATGAAGCGCTGTCTGGTGCGTTGTCGTCTTGGCCTTACATACTAGTGCTAACTGGTGCTGCAGGAGAACGACCAGCTGATGGACGCACTCAAGAGTGCGAGCACTATGCTTGCCGAGCTGCGGACGTCGTCACTCACACCCAAGATGTACTATGAACTCTGTACGTCTATCTGTCCCACACGTATCATCTTACTTATGGTTATATCTAGACATGGCTGTATTCGATGCACTCAGACATGTATCCAATTATTTACTCGACGCGCACACCTCGGGTAAACACCATCTCGCCGATCTATACGAGCTCGTCCAATACGCAGGAAATATCGTGCCGAGGTTGTACCTCATGATTACTGTTGGCTCGGTCTACATGAGCATACCAGATGCGCCCGTCAAGGAGATTATGAAGGATATGATGGAAATGTCTCGTGGAGTACAGCACCCGACCCGTGGATTGTTTCTCCGTCACTACTTGAGCGGCCAAACGAGGGATAACTTGCCAATTGGAGATAGTCAAACGTATGTCCTCTTTCTTCTCTATCAACTATACATTATTTATAACTAGATCACGGACAACAGTCAATCCGGAAACCTGCACGACTCGATCGCATTCGTTCTCACAAACTTTATCGAGATGAACAAACTCTGGGTACGACTCCAGCACCAAGGTCACTCGCGCGAACGCGAAAAGCGTGAGATGGAGCGTCGTGAGCTTCGTATCCTTGTAGGAACGAACTTGGTCCGGCTCTCACAGCTTGACGGGGTGGACTTGAACATGTACCGGACGCTGATCCTACCGAGTATACTGGAGCAGGTCGTTAGTTGCAAGGATGTGATTGCGCAAGAGTATCTGATGGAGGTTGTCATCCAAGTATGTCGATTAACCTTTTGTTTTGATGATCTGAAGTACTGAATGTGGACGGATAGGTCTTCACGGACGATTTCCACCTACACACTCTCACCGAATTCCTCTCAGCCACGGCCAAACTCCATCCCAAAGTCAACATCAAACAGATCGTCAGCGCGCTGATCGACCGGCTGGCCTCGTACGCCGCCCGCGAAGCCGAAAACGAGGACCCAGAAGAAGTGCGCAAGCAGGAAGAGGCGGCTGCCAAACGGCTTGCCGAAAAGGTCCGTCGCGCACGCGAGGCAAATGGGTCGGGTGTCAGTCCGACCAGCCCAACGACGGGAGAGTGGGGTCAGGCGAGTGTGGACGGGAGCCTGGACGAAGACAAGGGCAAAGGCAAGGAGAAGGAAGGCGCCCCGCCCAAAAAGTTTAGAGGTATTCCCGAGGACGTCAAGCTTTTCGAAGTGTTTTGGCAACAGGTTGTTGAGCTTATCAAGGTTTGCCTCTTACTCTATTTTTAGGTTTAGGTTTTGGGTTTATAGGCTTGAACATATAGGCTCGACCGGATTTGTCGATTCAAGACATTACGGCACTCTTGGTCTCGCTCATTAATTTGGCGTTGAGTTGCTATCCTGATCGGTTGGAGTATGTGGATCAAGTATTGGCGTTTGCGCAGACCAAGGTTGGGGAGTTCCAGGACAGGCAAGTATTCATTTCTCCTTCGTCAACTTCTTGCACTTACCTTTTGCAATTGGAACAGTCCAGACCTTCATACAACGCACACGACATCAAATCTCCTGTCGCTCCTTCTCGCGCCAATCACGTCCTACACCTCGGTGCTCACTCTCCTCGCCCTACCGCACTACAACGCACTCCTCGCACCCCAGCCGTTTGCGACCCGTCGAGCAGTCGCTCATGCCGTTGTCGCGAGCGTCCTCAAGAACAACACGACAATCGATCAACCGAGCGATGTTGGTGGCGTCCTCGAAATGTGTCACGTACTCGTCCGGGATCAACGGGACGCGGGCGCGGCGATGGGTGGTGTGGGCGGAGCCGGACGTGGTGCGAGTGGAGTTGGTGCGGAGGATTTGGCCGAGGAGCAAGGATGGGTCGCGCGTATGGTTCACCTGTTCAGGGCTGAGGCCTTGGACGTGCAGTTTGAGGTGAGTTTGAGGGGGAATACGGAGAGGAATGGGTTGCTGATGGCGGGTTGGGTAGTTGTTGCAAACGGCGCGGAGGTTCTTTGCGGAAGGTGGTCCTCGTATGCGGTATACGTTCCCACCGCTCATCATTTCAGCCATTAATTTGGCGAGGAGATTTAAAGCTCGGGAGCATGTCGTGAGTATATTTCCTCCATTTGATTTGAATTCTTATTAAAGAGTTGATTTCAGGAAATTGACTGGCACAACCGCGTCACGACTCTGTTCAAATTTATCCACCAACTTACCTCAGTCCTCTTCAGCACGGTTGAATCACCCGACACGGCGCTCCGTCTGTTCCTCCTCGCAGCCCAAGTGTGCGACGCATGCGGAGCATCATTCGAAGAGCTCGCGTATGAATTTTACGTTCAGGCTTTCACGGTGTACGAAGATTCGATTTCGGAATCTCGTGCGCAACTGCAGGCGATCGGGTTGATCATCGGGACGTTACAAGGCGCTCGGGTGTTTGGCGAGGATAATTATGATACGCTGATCACCAAGGCTGCAGTGCATGGTGCCAAGCTTCTGAAGAAACCCCACCAGGCGACGGCTGTTATGTTGGCTAGCCATATGTGGTGGCAGACGGATGTACCCGAGGGCGAGGTTGCTGGGGAGGGTGAAGATGCTGAAGAACGCAAGGTTGGCCCTTTGTTTGTTTCTTTTGGTCAAGGACAGGCACTGATGAAAGTGATACAGCCGAGACGAGATGGGAAACGCGTACTCGAGTGTTTGCAAAAGAGTTTGAGGATCGCGAGTTCGTGTTTCGAGGAGGTGGTGTCTGTGCAGCTCTACGTGGATGCACTGGACAAGTATTTGTATTACTTTGAGCGCGGGGTCGCCGAGGTTAGTCTTTTCATGTCTGCTATCGCCACTCTCTGACCGCTTGCTTCATAGGTTACACCAAAATACATCAACTCGCTAATCGAACTCATCACGTCCAACGTCGATGTCATCTCCGCACCAGATTTCCATCCGACCTCACGTTCCCCACCAGGCTTGATCGAAGGGGTGCACACAGCCGACATGATCCTCCGACATTTCAAGCGCACGCTGCTGTACATTCAGGCACGAAAAGACGAGGGCGAAGCCGCTTGGGCTCCGGTAGACGGCGTCACTGGTGCATTGCTCAAGCTGGGCCACAAGTGAATCGTTAGATAGACTGGGACAGTGCCTAAATCACACGTTTTTGTGCATAATCTTCTCTCTCTCCTTTCATTTGGAACCTTGTTGTAGCGTTTCTTTTTTTGCTGTTTCTTGAATCTAAATGACTTGCTGATGCGTGGGAAGTGATATCCTAAAAGGGCTGAATGGCATAGAAGCGCTCGTCGCTTGTGTGGTATCTTATATGGGTGACTCCGCGAGTTGTCCGCTACGAACACCCTGGTCTCTCGAAGCTAGAGCAGAAAGAAAATATAGGCGTAGGAAACAGAAGAGATGGGCAAGTTTTACGATGAAATCCCAAAAGAGCTAATTTCGTAAGTCGTCTGATCGATGATACCCCCACCATGCTGTCGTTCCTGGTCATCCCGATCGAGTTTCTGCCAAGATCAGTTTCAGGCTGGCTTTCCTGATCGCTCTGCTCTAGAGAATGCGCATACAGCGTGTTTCAGCGAGCTAGATAGTTTGGCTGTCACTCAACAAACTAATCACTCCCCTTGCAGCTGGATCGAGGAACAGCGGTGTTTCTGGGTTGCTACTGCTCCCCTTAGTGGGAAAGGTCATGTAAATATCTCGCCCAAAGGCATGGCAGGAACGTTCAAGATCATCGACCAAAAGACGTTTTTCTACCAGGATCTTACGGGCTCGGGTGAGTTTGATTCCCTGAAGACGATGATTGGTACTCTAAGCACATTCAGCTAGGCGTTGAGACCGCGGCACACCTTCGTGAAAACGGGCGTATTACGGTGCTGCAAGTTTTGCCCAATATTCTCATATGAACGAGAATTGATCCCAGGTTTTAGGTTTAATGCGTTCGAGGGCCCGCCACGTATCATGCGGTTGTTTGGTACTGGTTCGTACAGATCGCAACGATACCCCGACTTTGCTGGCTGAGCACATCCCTTCCTTGGTGTAGGCACGGTCCACGCGATTGGATCTCCCCGATACAACGAGCTTATTCCTATCGAGGAGAGGCAGATAGGATCACGCGCGGTAGTTGTGGTGGACATCCACAAGGTTGGCACTGTAAGTACTGAACACCATGTGTAGATACGCTGGCTGAACCTCTGCCAAACAGTCTTGTGGGTTTTCGGTTCCAGTATATAATTTCGAGGCCGATCGCCAAGTCCTTCGTGATTGGACAGCTCCACTTGAGGAGAGGGACGAGAAGTTTGCGGCGGAACAAGGCAAGTTCAGTCATTTCGCCACCTTCACATGCAGCCTTATTATGCTATGTTAAACCGGACAGATAACTTTGAGCAAACCGGACCGCTATCACATTTGTTGTTTGCCAATTCTCCAGGAGATTCGGGCAAAGACATACGCCACCCAAAGGGATTGAAACAATACTGGGTGGATACCAATGTGCGATCTGTTGATGGTACGCAAAGTTGATCTTGTTATCAAACCCACAAAATTAACGCACGTAAATGATGTAGGACTTCCTGGCTTGGCATTCTGTCGCGACCTCGCTGGTCTGCCCCAGACCCAAGTCAAAGAAGACAGGAAAGTTTTCCACGTTGATGTTGAAGAGGATTTCTCGGCGAGACTCGGAAGCCGCATACAATATATTACCGAAAAAGCCGAACAGGCAGGATTTGTTGGAGGTTTAGTGGTTGGTTTGGCTGTCGCATTGACATGGGTCACAGCATCTGCGCGTCGTTGAAGCAGCATTGTGTTAGAGTAGCACGAGTACTCAAGCACAGAATGATTCGATTCCAATTCAAAGCCTAAATTTCATATTTGTAGTGCATACACTCAGCTGAAATTCGGGATCCTACGTTGCGCCCTGTGCGATCTTTTGCTGAGACCACGAGGCTTGGCTGCTTTTCTTCTCAAGCTCCGCGAACTGGTAGCTGGTTTAACGCCCGTTTCCGTATTGAATGGGAACTGTGTATCGTCGCTCGTTACCATGTATAACATTATATCGTTGTTGAGTTGATTGCGCAGTGGGTGTGAGGCATCATACCCGGTATGAAAACAGTTCAAGTAATAAATGATTCCTGAAATGATTTATAATAATGGATGGCAAGTGGGAAATGAATCGAAAAGTCTTCTGATAGCATACGGGTATACAGTAGGTATAGATACTCCAATGAGCGGCCTGCCACTGGACACCAACCAACAATATAGCCAAACAGAGACTTTAGTATCACTCAAAAAGACAATAAACCAGCAAAACGAAAGCGGTGCAGGGACAAGGGCTACGAAATACCGGGCTTACTGTCTTTGGCATGGTCTTCCTCCTATCAGAGCTTCGCCACGGGACTGCCTTGCTTCCTCCTCACAGGTGCGTGAGAAGCCATTATTGAATATAATGCCTCGGAGCGCTGGTTACCTGGGCGCTATCCAAAGTCGCCCGTTGCCCACTACCACCACAGTCCCTCGAGTGCAGAGCTAGCAAAGGCCTGAATTACAGAGCAAAAACAGAAATGGGCAAGTTTTACGATGAGATCCCAAAAGAACTGATCCCGTGAGTCACTTGAGTGATGGCCGTTGGTTTCTACTTGGATCTATTCTACTTGGTCGCCGTTTATTTATAATTATTTCGACTGTTTTGCTATCCAAGTAACTTGCATAAAGTATACTAGTACTTCATCTTGCTTCTATGACGCGCATACATCACGTCGTGGCGGGCGGGATGACTTGGCCGTTCCCAGTCCTTGCCGATAACTAACCACTCGATTTGCAGATGGATCGAAGAACAAGCTTGCTTTTGGGTTGCTACAGCCCCCCTCAGCGGCAAAGGCCACGTTAACGTCTCTCCGAAAGGCACCGCCGGGACGTTCAAGATTATTGACCAAAAGACGTTTTTCTATCAAGACCTCACGGGCTCAGGTAAGCCAAATACCACAGACAAGTAAAAGGCTCACATCTACTACCGAGCAGGGGTCGAGACTGCGGCTCACCTTCGTGAGAACGGTCGAATTACGGTCCTGTATGATCTATGAAAGCTGGTTGCTTAGTTGTGTATTGAATTTAGGTTCGTAGATTCAATGGGTTCGAGGGGCCGCCGCGCATTGTGCGGTTATTCGGTACTGGTTAGTCCAATCATGTAATAGGGGTGAGGCACTATTGTTTACACATCGTAGGCGCAGTTTATGGGATTGGATCACCTCGATATGATGAGCTTATTCCAATTGAGGAACGCATACCAGGGTCACGGTCGGCGGTCATAGTTGACATTCATAAAGTTGGCACTGTAGGTGTTTATAATCATTAGTTAAACCTATTGTTGAACTTTTGGCGGGCAGAGCTGCGGATTTTCGGTGCCGCTTTACAAGCTGGAAGGCGAGCGTAAAGTTCACCGCGAAACGTCTATTTCGTTCGAAGGGGTGGACGAAAAGTTTGCCGCAGAACAAGGCGAGTTCAATTCCCCTTACACATGCACATTTGCGTCATACAGAAACTTAAACAGACAATTTCAATCAAACTGGACCGCTTTCACACCTGCTGTTTGCTGGTTCGCCAGAAGATCCGAGCAAAGACATACGCCATCCAAAGGGATTAAAGCAGTATTGGGCAGAGACTAATGTACGGTCTATCGATGGTGCGTAAACATTTTGTTATCAAACTAATATAGTTGATGCGCATAAACAACGCAGGTCTACCGGCTTTGGAATTTTGTCGGGATCTCGCCGGTCTACCTCATACAAGGGTCAAAGAAGACAGGAAGCTGTTCCACGTTGATATTGAAGAGAGAATCTCAGAAAAGCTAGGAAGTCATGTTCAGAATGCTGTAGGGAAGGTGGAGCAGACAGGGTTTGTTGGCGGTTTGCTGGCAGGACTGGCACTCGCGTTGGCATGGGTGGCGGCGTCTGGGCACCGTTGAGGTAGCTACAAAAGCTGAGGCAGGAAAAAATGTAATAGTGTGGCTAGTATTTAAATATTTGAAAGACATGGATCGAAACGAGTGCAGGGCATTTTCTTACCTCCTATTTGATATTTCAGTTGAAATCACGGAATGATAACTACCAGAGTTACGTGATTGAGGGAGCTCTATACTACCGAGTCTTATTTTTTTGTGGCGGTATGTTGGCAAGGCTCCGTGTGCGAAGCGTCGGCTTTGACTTGAGTGCAGTGGTTCAGTAAATTCTACCAAGCCCCCCCCCCCACGGGGCAATGAATTAACGTATTTAAAGAAACGTACAAGTACAGGCAATATGCGGATGGTCTGGGGGGCGGGTATAAACAAAAACGGAGACGAATACAAGCTTTCAGAATCAAGGTAGGAGAACATTTATAAAGTATAATAAAAGTACTAGGAACGAACGGAGACATTGGAACAAGGTTGAGAACGAGTAGGGGTCAAATGTAGACTGCAGAAATAGGAAAGGGAGCAAGACTAAATAAAAACCAATTAGACGAAAGCGAAACAAGGGTGGAGAAATACATAATATGGTACCGCCAGGATATCATAGGCTTTCTTTGAGTCGTAGGAGGGTCTGGTCACGACTCACGACTGATTTTTTTTTGTTCGGGTGGTACGCATGTATCGGTGACGGCAAGGGAGGGCGGCGAGAACGAGAACCGGCCAGTGATGAACACGCATACGACGACAGGGGTAATTAGTGGACCAACGACGACTTGAGATTTTGATCAGGCGGATAGACCTTCCAGCCCCCAACTCTTCTGTTTCCCAGTGCCGCTTTCCTAGTATGACGTCTCCCGCCCCCGCGCTGTCTGAGGCCAGCAGACAGCGGGTGGCCCTGAGCGGACAACGTCACATTGGTGCGCACACTGGGTCACTTCTAGGGTTGGGTGAGTTTGGATCATGCCCGAGTCGAGTTGGGTATGTCGTTAGGTGGATGAGTCGTCTCGTCGATGCTGTTCATTTCGTACCTCCAGTTCAACCCACTCTCGTTCTCCACCAAACCTCGTCATGCCTTCTTGCCCTCTCTCCTTCCTCTTTTCCTCCCTTTGCCCCCCTTCTTCTCCATTCCATTCGAGCTGGAGCTGGCGTGAACATTAGGACCCGGCACGAATGGGCGCCACAGCTTTCGCTTTGTCACCGTCGTCCATCCGCCTCCGTCGTCATCCGAGACATCTGATGGCCGCGAAACATGCGAAGACGACATAGGGAGATTGCCTGAGGTCTCCACAGACAGTTCACCGTCTTTGTCATCTTCCGGTGATGGAAAGACGGCGGAATCAACGGCAAGGGAGGAAGCGGGCGTGAGTTCGGGAGCTACAGCGAGAATGGGAGGTAGCACTGGCTCGGATATCAGTGCCGTCTCCTCGAGTTCGTCATCGTTATCTTTAGGCAAGGGGATGCTTGCCGGCTCGAACCTAACCTTTTTCTTGACTTCCTTGTACTTTAAAGGTTCGATAGGAGTACTTTGAACTACAACGTCAGGAGGTGGAGATGAGACGAGGGCGGGTCGGGGATCAAGAACAAGATCAGGTACAGAAGTGGAGTCGACCAGCTGAGGGGAGGACGGAAGGTGGTTGGGGAGGAATGGGGGGTCGATATATTGAGTGGTGTTGTTCGTACTAGTAGGCACGTCGACAATCAAGCGATCTGGAGTGGTATGAGTGAGCTGGGGTCTGTGAAGCGCTCATAGACATACCGCATATATCCATCATAAAAGTCAATAACGCCTTCAACAGGCGCTTGAAAGAGCAGTAAACAAAAGCTATAATTGCTTCATAAATAAGGCGCAAATAAGTCCCTATTTCAGACATGAAATCTCTCGGTTACTTACCACACTGAATGTGACAAATCCACCAAGTCGATTGGTAAACTGGTAGGCAAATCCATAACGCCATGAAATAGGCTGGAAGACTATTAGCGTGGATTTCTATGGGTCTTAAAAGCTATAGTCACGTACCGGCCCATATATGACAACATATGAATACCACTATGACAGCTGGAATGTCCTGGGCGGGCGCAACTTCAGGCAACTTGGCAAAGACAACCAACGCACAGCTATCTGCAATGCACGACGGGGGCTCGATTATCACAAAATTCTTTGAGCACTCCTTGGGCTCCTCTAACTCGTCCAAAAGCTCCGTGTAAGGATTAAACTTTGGTCTTGGCTCGTCCATAACGTCCATTGCAACTGTAACCTCCACCTGAGCGGGAAACACGCGGTAAGGCGTGCACTGTCCGAGACTAATGGCAGCCGATATAGGCGCTCGATAGCTCGCGGACGACAGCTCGGAAGGTGGGAGACAGGTCAGAGACCCGATGTATGTTCGGTAGTCTGAGCCTGAAGACAAGTGGTCGTATAGGTCTTCCGGGTGGACGAGAGGTGACGGAGCGACAAAGCTCGAGCAATTGGGCAGAGGTGAGAGCAGGAAGGGGACATGGAAACCTGGCGCGAGGAACAACTGGAGGGCATGGCTATAGGATTGGTTGTAGGCCGTTCCAAGATAGTCCTCCCCCGTGCTCGCTTGACTTACCACGGGCTGCTTATGACCTAACAGCCGGGCGTGGTAGTCGTACAGCCGTATAAAATGGCTTAGCGCGCGATAGACGGGCACAAATGCAGAGTCTTGGGGGACAACCTCAGGCAAGGCATCCGCCAGCAGAACCACGGCGGATCCGACTGCGTCGCGGCTAGGGGTCCATACCGCAGTGGCAATAGGCGTAACATATAGCGCAATATCGGTTGAGGTCATCGGGCTCGGCGGCGGGAAGAATGAGCCGACCGGCAGTTGGAGGCCGGAGTGGCTCAAGCCAATATACCTAAAAAGGAAATTATCAGGGCGGGACGCTGGGCGGTAAGTCGGTCATGTACATACGTTGCAAGGTGGGCGCTACGAAGACCAATATCGGCCGCAGCGATAGTGAGGCAAGTGGATACATCCTCACGGGTGAGGGCAGTGAAAAATATGGTTTTCAGAACAACGGAGACGAAGGCAAGAGGCTGGAGAAACATCTTGGATTCAACGGGGAGAAGAAACCTGGCCTCCAGCGAGGTATTTTATACTTTAGCATCAGGCCCTCTCGAGCGGGCGTACATACTGCCCGCAGTGCCAAGCCTTCTAAAGATAACACATTTTTTGGACCGTCCGTTCGGGGTCCAAGACGGCAACTGCTTTGCCTCGGCCGTTAGCCATATGACGTCGAGCTGGGCTCGCGGCATACCCTCACTCGACAAGTTTTACAATAATTTTGGTGCGTTTTTATATCTTATGATTTACGTGCCACGCACCAGTCAATCCATTCAGCTCGTCTCGTGGACGGAGAGGGAGGAGCGACAGTCATCTGATGCATGAGTGGTTCTGTTTGCTTTTGCTTGTATCACGTGACTGACGGTGGGCTCCCGTTCTGGTTGCGTCTTTACTGGACCACTGCGACTCCGTGGCCCTCAAGCTATCTCCGGTCT
Source organism: Ceratobasidium sp. AG-Ba (assembly GCA_016906575.1). Lineage (NCBI taxonomy): Eukaryota > Fungi > Basidiomycota > Agaricomycetes > Cantharellales > Ceratobasidiaceae > Ceratobasidium > Ceratobasidium sp. AG-Ba. The sequence continues at coordinate 3,387,077 of CP059613.1, read as the reverse complement.
TTGACCCAAGGTCTTTTTGTTTTAATTTTTTGGGGGTAACTCGGGCTTCACATTCGCCCAGAAGAATCCATACGTTATCTAACGCTGGCATGCTTATCTGAGATTTTTTCCTTGCATCTTTGTTTGGACACCCTGCTGCCGGCCTGAATGTAGGTTTTGCTGCTTGTCACCAGGAGCGTTTCTACCATGCATTTGCTCTGCCTAAGATAATTGTATGCTTTATTGCTATTCCCCAGTGCCTTATCCTATACAGCCGTCAAATGCAATCCACTATTTGCTCGATTTAGTCGCAGTCACGACTAGCTCAATTCTCTACACCAGTAGACGAAATATATCCTTACTTGCAGCTCTTATTATCTATGCCACCCTACTAGTATGGTATTAGTTCTGGAATTACTAGTTTATGCATCACTGGCGGTCATTATAGAAATTAATGGAAAGATTGCAGAGCCAACCAAGGAGGCATTACCGCACAATGATTTGTTTCTTGGCGATATCCTTGTTTTAGATATTATGACCTTGCTGCTGATTTCAACCCGAAAGCCTAGCTTCGACCATTACATTCATGGTTCTTGTTCCCTTTCATACCGGGTGGTACTTTGTTGAGTCTTGGATTCTTACACTAGCTTCGTTCATAGGCTCGACCTGATACTTCGATCGATCTGGCTACGCGTAAAAAAGGCGACCATCGAGGCTGTCGACCATCAGATGACCCTGCTGTGATACCGTGGCGTCTCCCGTCGATTCTTGTCAATTCTCCCAATCTCAAAAACCCGCGTCCAGAACTGTGGCTCTGACTGGTGCACTAATACACACTTTCACGTCCGATTGATCTCCCCTGAAGATGCATCAATCGAATTGCACTTGTATAAAATCCTAAAGGTGCCACAGACACTTAAACGCAACCACAGATCGGCACCTTCTACACAGCCAAGGTTTTTTATAACACATACGTCATACACACCTCTTATTCGATCAATGAATTCTGACTGGCGATCTGTCCCCAGAAAGTGTTTCGATTCTTGCTGCTCGTATAATCGAGGCTTGCCCTCAGATCTGAATTCTCTTGCAGAGGCCGAATATCAGAGACATCTTGCAACAGAAATTCGAGCTGCAGGTGACCTGCATATGCGCTGAAAGCAATAGAGATCCTAGAGGACTAGCAGAGCCGACCTCCAAGGACGGCGACAATACTGAGACCAGTGATAACCCGTTGATATTTCCTTGTGCGGTTTTCGCAATCGTTATAGGTCCGTGACATTCTATAACATATACGCACCAGTCTCCCCCCCCCCCAATCCGAAATGAACAACAAGTGTCAACGAACGAAAAAAAGCCCCTTAACGCGCTGCACAATACATAGTTCTCCGGAACAACCTAACCACTGTAAGTGCCGTCTTAAAAGGGTATATTAAGTAGATTCTATGAAACATAATTAAGTTATTAACCTCTTCATTGGTTGGATCCCCGTAGCGGTGAGATCGCCAGTTGGCCAAATAATTGTTGGCCAGTTGCCCGTATGCTAGATTATTCCATGGAAACGCACATCACCCGATCAAAGTCGACTCAAGGGGGTCTGGTCAGATTTTTCTGTCTGACCATATCTGACCGTGTCTGGCCATCTGTGGGAGGGGGGGGGTACTCCCTTCACAGATGGCCAGATACTGGTCAGACGCTCAGGGACTACTTCTGAGTGACGCAAACTCACTTTGGCTCTCCACCATCGCATCTTTGGCGACTTGGTTCGACGCATACATCCATCAAGATTGGAGCCAGGCGCTCATCTTTATAAAACTCCATGTTTTGCGCGATTAGAGTGCCCCGCTTGCTACTGTCGCGCCTGAACCGGGTCAAAACTGTGTGTGAACCTGGAAGCAATGTAAGCGGTGCAAATTTTCGATAGTTCCCAATGGCTCACATCCCTGCTTCAGTTGTAGCCTTTCTCAAACATATCTGAGCACAGAGAGTACACATGACACCGAAGAACATGACATTGTCCCAGGGGATCCGCTGAAAACTCTGACCTACAACTGGCCAAAATCTGGCCTGCGGGAAATCGGATCCACAGCAGTAGGTCAGATAACGGATCGGAAGCAAGCATCCGATATCTGGCCAGCGAACGTCTGACCAGCTGGCCATCTCACCGCTACGGGTATTCAACCATTAAAAGTACTCCAAACTAATCACTACAAAGATAATTTCAGAAAGCATGAAAGCAAGGTGAGTGAACGAGCACATATCCTGGGAAGAGTAAACCTGAGAACAAGGCGATTAATATGAGACACCCAGCATAATAAACACCGTCGAGACGAAGTCTAGTTTCCCTGCTTTAGTGCGAAATTACATCATAGCGACATTATACAGTCGACCGAATGCATATGCTTGGGCTGGGTAGCCAGTGACCTATAATACATTTTAAGCGTCACTGTGATGTGTCTCGAGCTGCAATTGCGATAGGGCAGACTCCTGGATAGACAGATTAAATTGAAACGTTCAACCTAAGCCAACCTGGCTTCAGGGCACCGGGTCGAATGTTCAGTGAAGTCGAGACCATCTTCAAGGGCTAACAAAGTAGCATCAACGCCATCAACTTCCGCGAAGTTAGCCAATCGGATTCTACTCAAACTTCACAGATTCAGACATTTGCCCGAGCCTAGAACATATGTACGTCACCCGCGGCTGACGTATGTACGAGGTATGTAGTATATACAGCCTTCGGATTGTGAGAAATAAATACGTCCTAGCGCTGCTATTTCGCTTCGGATCTCAATTCCTTCCGCAATTCGCATCGCCCATTTGCTGGCTCATTGATGGCTCAAACGCCCCCATTCATCTCATCAGTCCTAAAAGTATGGTGGCTAATTGCATGTGCTATATCGCTCGGTTACGCCTCCAAATATCACCATCGTGTACTGAGTTGGCATGTTTATGACCCTACAACTAGAAACCCGGATTACAAGCCATATTCTGAGGATATAAATTCAAGAAAGCTTGGGATGGCGACCTCCTTGAGACAGAAGCAGCAGGCAAGTTGTTTGCTCGATATGATATCGGAGAGTTACTAATATGGTTTTACAGAAAGAGTGGGATCGATTAGTCCTTCCGGTAAGGCAAAAATCCTTACTATTCCGTTGCTTAAGTATCATCAGCTCTCAGTAACCACTGCTACAAGCGCGGCCGCTCTTGCTATCCCCTCACCATTTGGTGCACCCAATATCCATTGGCTGGCGAGCGCTTTTTACAGCGCAGCATTCGGCCTTTCTCTCGAAGGCATCATACTGATTATGGGGATGACTATCTTTGGGTCCGGTACTTGCTGTGAAACAATTGGACGCATTTCAACCGGAAAACAATTCTTGATGCGCATGACCGGGCCCGTGGCCTTCGCCATAGCGCTACCGGCGGCAATTGCGACGTATTCCGCCCTGTTCCTTTTAGCTGGGGTGGTTTCCATGACCATTGGTGCAGGGACACAAACTACCACACAAGAACATCTTCTTATGTTCAAAGCGATTGTACTGTGGCCTATTGGCGTCATATGTATGTGCATCGTCATGGTAGCTGCAGGTTGGGAAGTCTTTGTGTGGCAGGAGGTGGTAGAACGGCGAAAAAGAAAAGAAGAAGCTATAGAGGATTCTAAAGCTCACGCAGAATAATGCTATCTTATAACCACCTTGTATATACGCTAGAATACTCATAGGGACCTGTTATCGCGAGAACCAGATACTATATCATATCAACGGCTTTGCGAAAATCATGACTGGGAGCGTTTGACGTAGCGTCCAGGATTTTAAAACAAGATATGTAGTGCATATGCTGATAAAGCGGTCATTGTAATGAACACTGTCGTCAATTTAAGCGGTTGAGTCGAGATCCTCTCAGCTTCGGGCCATGCTTACTCAGAGTGTATTGAGGAATCAAAAACGAAGCTATATGGCCGGTTGATCCATCAGGTGAATATATTTGCGTCAAATAAACCTGAAAACAACATCAGATGGCAAAGGATTATTGTTGACAGACTAACTTGTGTAGTTGCGGTCGGCGCTCCCGCGAAGTATATGCACACAAACCTTAAAACTTTGTCGTTGGGATCAATTAGCCGAGTATGATGAGTCAGGCCTTCGACTACAAGGATGCCAAATACTGGACCAATTACCATCTTCAAAATTGTGACGCATATATGAGATCTGATCGTAATCATGTCAAACGAGTGGTTTAGTGTAAACCTACCTTGAGTATAGAGAAAGACATGATAGCACCAAGAGGCGCACTACCGAAAGGCTTCGGCACTTGGAGCCTAGCAAGAGCGCTTCCAAGACAAACCAAACCGAGTGGAATGCTTCCTCCTCCAATAAAGTTTGCCGTATCAATTACGAAGTTTAACGGCGGTAAACCATCCGGAGCAGGAGAAATATACACATTGGAACCGGTTGTAGGCGCGATGAAAAGAGCTTTGAGTTGTGGTACAAGCGCAACTACAAAACCTGCAGCCATTGCGATTGTAGGTGGGGAGGCTAGGGTCATTGCAAAAGACTTGATTGAATAAAGCGCACGCTTCAGCCGGCTCAGCATCATTCGGGGCTCGTTCTGAGGCTCGCCTACTGGTGGCGAATTATCTGGCTTTTCGTATGTCAAAGTATCTTCACGTTGAGACAGAGTTGTAGTAATCCCACCCACGATAGTCGGCTCTTGTGAGGCACCGGTAGACGCCGGCGGCTTTGTTGACCCGCCAGCACCGCGTGCAGTGGGCTCCGAGGGACCAAACGATACATGGAGTCTCGAGCGAAGAGGCTCTGGCGATCCCATCTAACCGAGGGTTAGCCAGTGCATTCAGTAGGATAAACGGCATAGCTAACCTCGATATCATTACCTGAAACAACTGGCTGATCCAGCCCCAAGGTGGTCTTCCCGAGGTTCGAGTCTGATGTGATACGAAGTGACTTTGTATGAATCATTGTCTGGACCACATTCCATCGTCGGCGCATCCGGGACACCGCCGACTCGCGTACATCATCATCGTCGGTATGAGCGGGCATTGCGCCATCAGCGTAGTCTTTAGCAATCAGTTTATATCCTCCAAGGGGGAAGAGCGTAACCTATCATAATGCACGTTCAACTTTGAATGTGCCAAGTTAAATATAGAGTAGCTCACAAAGGACACCAGAATGAAGGCAGAAAGATAAGCCACTGCAATATCGGAATCTCCTTTGGAAAACGGGGCAGTTGCAGTCATAGACATTATCACAGCCGTAGCTACGTTCGACTGAGATGTTAGATAGTACGCAACAAGAAATACAATACATGCTTACGGAGATCCCCCCAGTTGCTCCAGGCGCCAGCTGCCAAGATGCCATGATGAAAACGACGAGGTACCCAGAAGACTTTTCTCACTACCCAAGCAGTGAATAATCCATAGAGTATGTAGATAAATGCGACCAATATGAGCGGACCTAGATCACCAAGCGTTAGCGTTACGTAGTTTGAAGCCAAGAGAATATACTTCAGACCTAATGCGACGATGTTTTGTGCTGTGAAACCAGGCACAATTTTCGAGAAGAGGAGAGATGGAAGAAATATGTTCTGTCGAGCAGTGGGCATTTGCCCTAACATAATTAAACGATGCCGAAGTTACTTACTAGGATGACCTGCCCTGCCCCCCGAGCTGCAACGGGTCCAAACAAGTCCGCCTTGGTCAAGAAATATCCGAAAGAGGTTGTGAAAACACTGTAGAACAAGATAATAAACATGTGCTGAAACCCATCTTCTGTTGGACGACTGACAGCTTGAGTAGAGGCTTAGCCGAGATCCAAATTAAAGCGTTTGCACTGGGCATTTTTTGCGGAGGCCGGTGCCAGCAGTGGGCTACCTCGAATCGTTTTTATATCCGAGAGGAAGCTCACAGATCTTACGTTTGCAGGAAGCAAGCCGTTGAGTCGCATTAGTAAAACACCGATATGCAATTGAGTACGAGCGAGAACTGCAAATCTTCTAAGCAGAGTTCACTGGCGTCTGTCATCACCGAGTGGGATACGTATGAACACTCGAGACTGAGCATCGAGTCAGGACGTAGAAAGACATCTAAATTCAGGTACCCTACCCAAGTATCAGTTGGGCCACTTGGTCCATAACACCTAAGCATATATGTGGACGATGTGACAGTGTATTATCATGGGTGCCGCGAACGTTTCCGATTGGCTTCTTACAATCCGAATCACGTGATGTATTAGCCCAGCCACACCAAAACGTGCCACGCAGCTAGCCATGAGGCAATCTCTAAAAGGTCACCGTTATGCTGATTATTGTTACTTCAAAGCCCGAAAGGGGACCTTTACTCCTATATGCGAGCACGGTGCATCTAAGAACTCACTCTGGGGTGGTCATGGCCACGCAGAAACGTGGCCGGCGCTGGTAGCTCATTCGTACATATAGGCACTGGAGTGAGCAAGAGCACGCCCCCAATCCCTTGCGCCTAGTCATATCTAGTTTCTAGCTCAATGTCGATAGAATTTTCGGTCCCTGGCACTCTGAATCTCGTGGATACTTGTCCAATCGAATCGGTCAACTCGAATGGCTGTGGGTCTCCAATTTTAACCGTGATAGGGTGAGTCATGGTTCTCCGGTCAGTGCTAGCAGCCCAAATGACACGATAGACCACTCAAGACTTTTTGGCCCTTCGACTGACGAGAAGGAGCATGTGAGTTATGTTTGTATCAATACGAGAAAGTTTGAGGGTCAACGCTCGTTTGTAGTTTTTTCAAACGGTCTGCGAGTCATACCCCGAAACTAATTCAACCTCTACCTTTATTCGCCGAGGTATCGCAATGATGAATGAGCGCGAGGTGTATATACTAAATTTTCCGAACCTATACGAAAACAAATGGATGCAGGACACCGACACCCTTTTTCACGTTGTGCAATGTCTTAACAAGTAGTAAGCATCTCGGAGCCCTTTATTTTCATGCTAGGGTTGTGCGATAAACTGGTTCTTTTCCTAGCACCGAGGGTCGACTGAAGGGCGTGGTATATATGCGTGGGCTCGGCGGTACTGACGAAGAGTACCGGTCACTACAACTTTTCAAGTCTTTGGTTGGCGAAAGGGCTCTTGAAAACTCGGTACTTGTGTTGCAAAATCCATCCACCCGGTGGATTTCTCAGCAAGACGGCCTAGCGAACGATCCCCCTTCGATTTGTTTGCTCGACGCCTCGGCTGAATCGTATTTCGGTATATTAGACCAGCTTGTACACCGACCTGCTTTCACAACATTATATCAACAAGAAGCCGCACAGAAAACCCCGTTATTCAAGACGACTGTTGGTCGCCTCCTGGACAGTTATTTAGCTGATGACGAAAAGCGAGTTACGTGCGCTCGTGCTCGCCTCCAGGGCAAGGAGCCCGAGCAACAAGACCCCCCTGTTCCTCTTACGAGCACACCTCCTCGTACACGCCAGCGAACTAGTTCAGATATTGCCCAAGAGCTTGCAAGGGCAAGACATAAAATCACAGAGCTCGAAGAATACTATGCGGCTATTCAAGAACAACTCGCCGCACAAGGGGAATCGTCTCTGGCTCTCGAGGCAGACAATCGAACTCTCGAAATTCGAAACCAGGAGCTTGAATCCATTGTCCACGATCTTCGGGACGAGGCCGATCGTCACGCTGTACGAAACACGAAGGATATATGCGTCCAGACGGACTTTAGTTCCAATCCGCTCCTCAACCCTTTGCCTACACCCAACGATATTGCTGCACTCCATTCACAGATCGACTCTCTTCGCTCTGACCTTGCCAAGGTGACTTCCGAGAAAGCCACTTCCGTCGACGAGGCGACTCGACTGTCTACCGAACTCGCCGTAGCCAAGAACGAGGTTGCCCAACTCACATTGGCCAATGCCGAGCTCGAGAAGAAGGCCAACGGGCAAGAGAAAAGGGCAGATGCCTTGCAGAAAAAGAGCGAGGGCCTCCAGACGAAGCATGACGCGCTCGAGAAGAAATCCAAAGAGGTCGAAAAGGAAAAGGCCGAATTAGTCAAAGAGAACAAGGCTGCGGCCGGCGCACAGGCTCGCGTCAAGTCGCTCGAGGACAAGCACAAGGCGGCCGAGGATGACTCGAAAAAGTCAAAGCAGGAGCTCGACGCGCTTCGGAAGAAGCAAGATGGACTCGAAAAGGAGCGCCAGCAGGCTATCAAAGTCTCCGAAGAGATCTTGAAGTTGAACGAGGGACTGAAAAAGGATGTCGAGACGGCCAAGGGTCAAGCTGATATCGTCCAGAAACAGGCCAAGGGTAGGGTTTCCGAGCTCCAAAAGACGATCGAGGAAAAGGACGCCCAACTCGCGGAACAGCGTGTTCAGTTGAAAGATATTGCCTCGGCTGCAGGAGCTTGGGCAGCCGCTTCGGCCGAAGTCGAGCGCTTGAAGACGTGTATGCAGACTGAGCGGGAGCAGGCCGAAGCTCGGCATCAAGCTGCTCAAGAGCAGATCACTCAGCTTCGGAACATTCTTCAAATCGAGAAGAGTTCATGGGAAGAAGAACGGGATTGGGGTACGGGCGAGCTACGACGCCTCGAGCTTGTGAATGGGGCTCTGAGGATGAAATTGAAGATGGAGACAATGTTGAGGGAGGCCGAAGTAGACGGATACAGTCGGAGGATCACCGAGTTGGAGGAGTGGGGCCAAAGTCGTTGGGACGCAGTGGGATCGGGTTGCATCATTGCATAGATATTGATTGAAATTCTTGAATAAACTGAAACAATTAACATGATTGGCAAGTACTTGAATACAAAGTCGTGTCGGCGCAGATGCATCGTGGCTTCCCACGAGAAACTAAAACTCGCAACGGTCACTCGAGAGAATAGGAAAATGTGGATTGTCTAGTCGTTAATACATACACGTCATCACCGGCCAGTAAACGAAGCTAGCCAGATCGTTACCCCAAAAATAAATATTACAATTGACAGGTCGTCAAGTAGAGCGCCACCGAGCTAGGATTGTATGCGATGAGCTGTCGCCCGAATTAGCCCGAAGAGGGAAACTGACCTTGAGATATTTCATGCTATGCATTATAATCGAGGGTAGCGGATGTGGGAGATGTGGAATAACCATTCCAAAAATGCCAGTCGGTTCGAAGACGATCGGGTCGTAGAATACAGATATCGAATGTAGAACGAGTTGTAGCGTGATAAAAGCAAAGATAAAAGGCTATGCCGCACGTTAGATACCAATTTTAGGAACGATTCGCGTCAGGCTTACCATTGAACGCAGACCAAACGACTCGGCTTCCCGGTTCGCCAGCGTCGCCCATCGACCCCAAATGCTCGGAGGCGCAGCCACTTCTTCGACCATAGCCACTGCATATGCAGCCGGTTCCGCAAACACGACGTACCACATGCACAATGCCACAGTCGCGATGACATGTAACAAGGGCAAGCACCGCACGAGAAACGATTTTGGCTTGGGCGGTCCGGGAGGGGTGTAGTCCATCGTTGGCATACCAGGTATCCCGCCTCCCCCAGCTCCACTCATCGGTCCACCCATCCCAAGATTTTTTAGAGCAGGAGGAATCCCAGCGTCCCCACCCCGACCACCGAGCATTTCACCCAACGGCCCACCAGGACCCGAGAACATGCTCATCATCGCCGCGATCGGGTCAGCAGAACCGAGGTCGGGCGGACTCGTACCAGATGGCCCGCCCATTATGCGCCGTAAAAGTTCTTCCTGTTCGGGTGTCCATACCGGTGGAGGTGAATCCAGCCCAGAGTCCGCACGAGTCCGTGAACTCGCATCCGTAGCGTACGAAGGCGTCACCGCACGCGAAGGACCAGGCGAAGGTGTGATGGACCCCACGGGCGTGGTCTCGCCGACAAAATCTCGCAACGAGGGAAGGGGCGGGTCTGCGCTCTGGACGACTTGCGCTTGTGCCTGCGCCTGGGCGAGCGCTTGAGCTTTTTCCTGGGCCTGTGCTGAGCATTTTGGATATCTGGGGTTAGCTCAGAGCAAAAGATGGATAGGTGTATGATGACGTACCGTCTCGGATAAAGGCAGCGGCGGCCTCTTCTCCTCTGGCTGTCGACGTCAGCTTGGCCAGGCGGTTGGTGCGGCCAGCGAGGATGGCCTTTTTACGAGCCTCGGCGCGTGCCTTTGCGGCGTCACTCATGATTGTGGAAACGATGGGCCGAGAGTCTGGGTGGCGCTCAAGGGCAACGAGCACTGTGGAAAAAAGACAGAAAATACAAACACAACAGAAATAAAGTAAGCGCAAGTGCTCCCAGAGCTAGTGTGGTAGACTTTTTATCAAGACTCACCTCGAGCAATGTGTCGATGACCTGGCTGGACACGCGTGCGAGGACACGTGACACTAAGAGCTGGATTATGCAATGCTTGGCGGCAATAATGTGCACGCATTTAATTTAAGCACTGATCATTTCGCAAACGACAGACAGTTCAAGCATACATATAAGAAACATGAGCGTGCAGCATAAAGAACAAGAAATTATGCACCCAGGAAGAAATGATACACGAAGCGAATAATATGGTACACCGTAAGAAACAGGCATGTCGGTATGAATCAAGTACCCGAGGTATAAAATTACTAGGCTAGAACGACCGGCGGCTGCGACTGCGCGTCACTCGGCCCTGGTCAGTAGGTTGTGCTTGTGTCTGTGCTTGGGAACGTCGTTTGAGCTTCGAACGCACTCGGGTTGTGTTTTCCGGGGTTGGGGCAACGAATGTAGGAGAAGTGGGGGTTGTGTCGGCTGGGTTTTGTGTGGGTATCGTGCTGGGTTCGACGGGTGCGGACTCGACAGGCGTAATGTCCGTGCTAGACTCGTTCGACGTGTGTTCGGGGAACAATTTCTGCGCTTCCATCTCGACCAACCCGTGGTCCTGAAGCTGCCCGCCAAATAAATCCTGCAGCTCTGGCCCGCCCTCCAACCCAGCATCCGCATCAAACTGAGGCGACGGCGTCGAAACGTCTGTACTCTTTGCGCTCTCTGCCATCGTCAAATCGGGCACGGTCTCAGGCTCCGGTTCGAACCCGGGTATCAAAGGCAGAGGCTGAACCGGTTCGGGCTCAAAAACAGCAGCCGGAGGGGGTGGATCGACCGGTTCAAGAAACGGGTCGGCTGTAGGCGATCGAGAGAGTTGAGAAGGCGCAACCACACCAGCACCAGCCACACTCAACTCGAACCCAAATAGATCCGGCACCAGATTTGGACTGGCCAGCATCACATCCTGTATCCCGAACCGAAGATGAGGGTGCGGAACTGGATCGTAGAAATGTCGACTTGAGGCAGCTCGAAGATTCGCGTCTAGTCCAGCAAAGACCGAATCGTCGTCGGGGAGTAAAGTAGGAGGTCCGAGACCGAGTATTGCTTCGTTTAGATCTTCGGGTTCGGCGCTCGCTATTTTGTCGACGTGCAAGAGTTCTTCGATTTCGATGGCCAAACCGGCTGAATCGGCTCCCATGAACGAAGCATCGTGGTGGGCCGAGTAGTCTGCGTCAAACGAGCCTAGGAATACGTCTTGCAGAATGAGCGCATCTGCATCCATTGATAAAACGGGCAGCGACTCGGCTCTGATAGACACAGGCGGCGAGATTGGCCTGGACCCAGTCGCCTCAGTAGCTTCGACGGGCCCGCGCGGAATATAAACATCGTTTGTCGAAGCAGCCGGATGATTACTCGCACGTCGAAGGGGAGGCGGCGTACGTCGTCCATGCCATTTGGTCGGCCCGCGCTGGCGCATAAGTTCGGCGTACCCGGCTCGTTTGGCGTTTGGATCGTTGGTCGACGAACTCGGCAGAGTGGATTCGTCGGGTTCTTCGAGCGGCGGCGGTTCGGACAACGTCGAACTCCGTTGAGAAGGTTCAGGTTGGTCCTCTTGTTGCTGCCCCGGCTCTTCTTCCCTCTCCTGCTCCGGCTCGTGTGTCTGCGCCTGCGCCTGCTCCTCCTGCTCCTCATCCCCTTCCTGCTCTCCCGGCTGTTCCTCTACCTCCACTTCTTCCTCTTGCTCAACTACGGCGCTCTCCCCGCTTACTCTCCGTCCCGTCCTTTCCCTCTCCTCTGCCTCCTGCTCGCGTCTCTTCCGACACTTGTCACATACACACGTATCATCGCACATCGGACACGTAAATTCTCCAGCCAACAAGTCAAATTCAATACCGTTCCTATACCCAATCATCATCAACCATCACCAACTCACACTATAAGAACCAAAACGACATACCTAACCGCACACCGCTGACACCACCAAGTCCCACACAAATGAACCTCTCCATCCGGCTTGCTCCACCGCCTCTTTCGGGCATTGGATACTTGATTCGTGCACCTCATCTTGAGTTTCCCGTTTTTGACCGCCCGGCAGCAGTGACAGTACTTGTCGCCACTCTCTTTGATATCCGTCGGGAGCGATCGGTACGTCGACGCCACGTCCACCCGCGGGTCAAGCTGGATCTTGGTTCGAGGCGTGCGCGGAGTTCGAGTCGGCGGGCAGGGGGACGGACTCGGACTTGCTCGTTTTCTGGCCGACCTGGAGCTCGGTTGTCGACCTCGATTCCGATTCGAGGGTGTCTTCATCCCGACAAACGAAATCTCGGGCTCAGAGTCCGCAGACGAGCTGTTTCCGTCGACATCGATAAACTCGTCTTCGTCCTGTTCGCGCATCCGAATCAAGTCGATCTCGTCGACCTCCATGTCGACATCCGCGTCCTCTCGTGTAGGCGACGAACTCTCCCATCTCCCTTCCTCCCGCGCCGCATACGCGCCTTTACCCAACCCTTTACCTAATCCTCCCACAGATTTTCGGCCTCTCGCTTTCGACGCTGGTGGTATGTCGATGATAAACCTGGCCTTTCCCTTGCCTTTACCCAACCCACCCGCGCGAGTCTGATTCTCGAATCGCGCGAGCGCATTTAACGTGGCTCGACTCGGTCGGGGCAAAAGGACGCATTCCATTCGCATTCGAGTGACGCGCGCTGGGATTTTTGGAGCCGAGGTCGAAGGAGCAGACAAATCGAGCTCCGGCGTGGGCGTGGGCGTAGGTTCGGACAGAGGTGGCGCGGGTGTGGAAGGTAGAGAAGAATGCGGCAACGGTTCAGCCGGTGCAGTATCCTCCGTTCCGCCCACGGACTGACGATCCTCCGTGCCCAAACGCGTCTCTGGGACGCTCGGCCGAAAAAACAAGTCCTCGGAGCTTCTAGAGACCATCGGAGGCCGGGTCGGGCCAGACTTGCTGGAACTGGCCGTATTCGAACTCGACCGTCCAGCCTTTGCCCATGTCCCGACCCCCGATCCACCCGCTCTCGGCGTCGAACTCGACCGCGAGGCCGCCCCAAAACTCGAGGCGTCACCGAATTCGGGTGCGAGGGGCCTCCGACGTAGTTCAGACGGGACAGGTCGCCAAGGCGCTTCATCCCCGGCGGACTAACAATCCTTCGTCGAGTCTCGCGAGTAGACGGGTGCGGAGCGACGACTTCTTCAACGTCGGACGAGGAGGGAGTATCGACAATTTGGATTTCGGGCGAGGGATAGGAGCCGAGCGAGGGAGATGATGTTCGTGTCGGAGTGGGATCGGGCTCAGAGTCGGATGAGGACAAGAGGTCGATTACCGAAGGGGGTTTGGAGAATGTAGTTTGTTGCGACGACTGGGGCTTGGGTGGCGATCGAGGCTTGGTAACTGGCCACGTCTTTACGGGCGAGGGCTGCGCTCGTCGAGGTGGTTCAAAGCGGCGCGTAGGTTTGAACGGACTGGTGTTGGTCTGAGGAGAGGTCGTGGATACTGTGCCTGTTTCAGGCCGCTCGTCATCGGTGTCAATGACATAGTCCGATACATCGTCATCGTCATCTGGGGCGGGTGGCGGAACATATCGAACCGGGGCAAAAAGGCGAGATGCCGAGCCGATGCGTTTGACAGAAGAAGGCTGAACGCGCGCAGTATATTGCCGGACGGGCGAAGACTGGGCCGCAAGATACAAGCTCGCACGCGGGGTGGGGATGTTCTCAGGTTCATAACCAATGTTGTCCTGTATTTAATCGAGGGTAGGATATGATTGCCAGTTATGGACAAAAGGAAATAAGCGGGTTAGCCGCCATCGGCGCAAAAGAAACAGACGGACCACTGCGCTACGCCGGCGTGGCTCCAGTTTCCGACCGTATCTCACGAGCCCGCGGTCTGGAGATGAGCGCGGGCCGAGTGGGGGCGACGAGGGCATGATGACCTGCGAGGGCTCATCGTCGGCAGCGTCGGGATAGTAGAGCACCGGCCGGATCGTCTTGCGAGTGCTCCCGCCCGGAGGCTCCTTGCGCTTCATCGTGCGCGACAGTGATCAGCCGAGTGACTGGCAAAAAAAAAGCAACAAAGAAAACCAGGCCGGGAGTAACTAATTGTGTTTTATTTTTAGATGTGGCGACTTGGCTTACGGGCGGCGTGTTGGAGAGCGGGTACGACGCAAGCAGATGATGGTCGGTTCACAAAGAATGATCCAAAGGCGGGCTCGCTTTGGACAGTCACGTGATGGTGACACTCGCCAATCGCAGCATATACTCCACTCCCCAAGCCCCACCCCTTATCCAAAATAATACCTCCGTTGTCTCACCCGCTTCTCTCCGCCCTCGAACACTGAAACACTCGCCAACGCCGCCATTTTTTCCGAGCCGAGACTCGACCACGTGACTAGGCTCCAGGGTCATATTACATCCAACCGCGTCCAAACAAATCTCTAGCACAACCCAATTTTTCCCTGCCGTGTTGTTTCTCGCCACCACTCGACCCCGTCCAGAGCTCACACCGCGATAGGCTTTACATCGATCGATAGGAATCATGTCCGAATCGAACAACGCTGCCGTCCCTATCAGTGCGGTCGGCGCGAATCCGTCGTCGCTGACGGCCCCGACGCCGGTCAACACGCCTTTGAACGCTGCGCCCATCTCGTCAGGTAGAATCTTCTCTACTTCTCATGGTTAATTCTAAATTGCCACCAATAGGCCTGTCTCGTCCGACTGTTCCCGACATTGAAGAAGATGTCGATGCAGAAGAGACACACGGAAACGATCTCATGGGTGCGCCTCTATTTCCCCACAATTTACGTCTTTACTAATAACACTCGATCCCATCCAGCCAAATTGACCACTCTCCACGCATCCGGGATCACCGAGGTCCTCCCCGCACCCGTCGCACGCCGAGTCGAGGGCCTCAAGGGCGTACACGCCCAATACACCAAACTCGAACACGAACTCAAACGTGAGATGCTCGATCTCGAGAAAAAGGCTAGTCTTCTTTCAATCAAATGTCAGAGCTTGACGTTAATTTCGAATTTTAATTGGATTAGTATCTCGAGAAATACAAGCCCCTCTTTGAGCGACGACGCGCGATTCTGCTCGGCGAGGCAGAACCTACCCCCGAGGAAGTCGCTGCGGGCGAGGCCGTTAGCGAAAAGGATGATCCGGAGGGCGCGGCCGTGGCTAAAGAGGAGCGAGAGGAAGCCGAGAAGAACCTGAGCGAGTCGGATAAAGCCATCAAAGGCAGGTTCTCCCCATTTCGTCCTATCTTGTTAAAGATAACCAAATGTGATATGCAGGCATTCCAGAATTCTGGCTCACGGTCCTCCGAACGCACGACGGTCTTTCGGGTACCATTACAGACAAGGATGAGCAGGCTCTCGCGTTCCTTACCGATATTCGACTCGAGTATCTCCCAGATAGCACACCTGGGTTTAAACTCCTTTTCGACTTTGCCCCCAACCCGTACTTTGAGAACACCGTACTCGAAAAGACCTACCACTACCAAGACGAACTCGGGTACAGTGGCGATTACATTTACGATCGCGCAGTCGGGACCGAGATTAAATGGAAAGAGGACAAAGACCTCACAAAAGCGATCGAGATCAAGAAACAGAGGAACAAGAGTGAGTCTACTTCATTCGTGCTTCTCTATCGATTATACTTAAGCCAAGCACAGACACAAACCGCACCCGCCTCATTCGTCGCTCACACGCTGTCCCATCATTCTTCCATTTCTTCGCACCACCTGTTCAGCCAACGCCGGAACAAATCGAGGCGGGCGAGGTAGACGAAGATACGCTCGAAGAGCTCGACGAAAAGCTCGAGATGGACTACCAGATTGGAGAAGACCTGAAAGAGAGGGTGCGTACCCATCACCTACGAAACCAGTACCCTAATTTACATAATGTGATCCCCCAAAATAGATAATCCCGCGCGCAATTGACTGGTTCACGGGCAAAGCCCTCGAATTCGAAGGTGCTGACGACCTAGACGACGATGACGACTATGAGGACATTGACGACGACGAGGGCGATTTCGATGATGACGTACGTATCCATATCTTATTCCTTTTACATGAATGCCAACCCCTAACTCGCAGCTATAGGACTCGGACGCATCGCCTTCCAGACGTGCGCGAGGTGGTGCTGGCGCAAAGAATGTCAACGCCGAAGAGTGCAAGCAGCAGTGATTCGGTTCAATTATGTCGTGAATCTATAAACATAAATTCTCTTTTTAAACCCCCCTTGTCATTCTCTTTGTATGGCGTACGGCTCTTTTCAGACTAATCGATAGTAGTACGGTTTTCCTACCTGGGCATGAGGTCGACGAGTGAACAGAGGCGAGTGGTGATGATGAGTGCAGTTCGTAGCGGAGCCAATCCCGGTATGTGAATCGTTTCTCAATGAATAAGCTCTGCGTTCACAGAGTGGTGTACACGGCAGCCTTGTAGAAGGGTTTCAGAGGCCAGTTCGATAGTCAATTCGCTCCTCTGGTCAATACCACACACCGGATAGGAACGAAAAAACACACACACACTCAAGTAAACAACCCGGGCACCCCACCAGTTGGAGGTAACCCGCCCAACTTAACGAGTGCTTAGTCGCCGCCTATGATTGTATTTTGCTGGTGTCCCGTCATACATACAAGCTCATGCGCGTAGTTTTAAGCCCTCCAGGCGCATTCATATAGTTATTCCTCGCATACAGGAACCAATCGCTATAAAGGTATACTCGGGAATAAACAATTGCGGTATGATCGCGAATTTCCCCACGATTAGTGGTTGACCTTACCTACATTGTTGCTGAGTGAATACAGTATATGCAGCCACGCGTCGACACATAGGAACTCGACGGGATCATTGAACTAAATACAGCTACTCAATGTGATTTCCTTTCGATCATCCACAAATCATTTCGCATATACTTGGTAGTTCATTGGTTTACCAATAAAATCGCGTGATGACGCAAGTTCTTGCCTGATTCCATCTCTCTGTCCTAAATCCTCCACCAAAATCAGAAATCGTCGAGCTTACAAGTACGAGCGATTTATGGATATTCCTCTGCCTCCAAGTTTCAGTCTCGTCAAGTTTCGTTTATCACATTGATTTGTGAGTGCTCAATGTATAGTTAAAAACACTGCTTGAACATGTGATTTAACTCCCATGATCAGCACCTGCGATAAAGCCTCCCACACTCAAAACCTCTGCCCTACGACATAGCCCTTACATAGCCCAGTTCTAAACGCCCAAGCGCTCCTCATGGTGAAAGCGTGTGATTATATAAACGCGCTGAACAGGGTTAATCTCTTACTCCTCGTTTTCATTGCAGCCTCACATTTTCTATCAGTATTTGACACAGCACAATATTATCATCAAACATATGGATACAGGTAACTACGACGTTCCTCGTGTTTTGGGCGACGAGCCTACATTGGGTTACAGCATACAGTGGAGGCGCCACGAGTGTTGTCGTGACTAGCAAAATGGTATGAAGTCCGAATCCACCACAGAAGCCAAAATAGCACATGTTTGATGACATCGCACACATTTTCACAGTCTGCTCCCCAGATTATAAAGATTTTGGTGGAGCATGGATGTCCCAATGTCACTCAGAAGCTCGGTTTTCATGGTTGTAGTGACTTTCATATCGCAGGCGGTGGCTTCGGTGATGTATATGAGGGCAGGCTCCTGGATGGAGTAAAAGTCGCGATAAAGTGCCCAAGGCTACAGCTAACTACTGGTGATGAGCGGGTATCTAAGACACTAAAAGTGAGCATGCTTGTCGGTCTTAACACTGGCATTCCATTGTTTGATAAGCGTACAGCTCGCGAATTATACTGCTGGTCACGACTTGAGCACAAGAATGTGCTCAAGTTGCTAGGATTGGCTGAATTCCGGGGATTTATGGCCATGGTCTCTCCCTGGATGCTCAACGGAACGGTACTGGATTACGTTCGGGGTCATCCCGAAGTAGATCGTTTGCAGCTAGTAAGTTCGCACCCCAACAAGTTAACTCTATCATTGTAGTGACTTCCAATCTAGTGCGTTGATGTGGTTGATGGCCTCTCCTACTTACATGGACAAAACACGGTACGCCTCTTTGGTTAACAGGGGCCAAATCGTGACACAATAGCTGAGACAACTTAGGTACATGCGGACATGAAAAGCGTAAGCTTCGGATAGGGTGGTGATTGATCGGGCCACCAACTCGCGCATTGTTTTGACAGACAAACGTGCTTGTGTCTGACGACGGTATAGCAAAAATTACAGATTTCGGGAGTGCTGAGCTTAAATCGTCTGGACTGGCGTTTACGGCAACAACGACTCGACCTTCGACAATGCGTTGGCTGGTGGGCATATTGCGTCATACGAACCAAGCAAAGAATATATCTCATGTATATTTATAGTCTCCCGAGAGAATCATGACAAGTACCCCTACTAAGGAGGATGACGTGTATGCTTGTGGGTTGGTAGGTTAATAGGCATCGGAAGTTATAAATACGACTAACCAAAATATTTCGGTCGAAGGTTTTACTGGTAGGCTACTCGCTAATACTTGTGTCTTACCCCCACCGATTTTTTTTCTTACTTTTAGGAGATCACAACTGGAGAGGTTCCATTTACTGGGATGGAAGACGCTACTATTTGTTTCAAAAAAATCGTACACATGGAGATCCCCCCGCGCCCGTTGGGCTTTCCTTCTTTCGAGATCGAAGAGGCGGATGCACTATGGGATATAGTGACCACTACCTGGTCTCATGAACCATCAAATCGCCCAGAAGCTGGTACTCTAGCGAGACAGGTAAGCAGTCCGTTCTGGCGTTGAATCAATGAAAGTCTGGATTTCTGTGTGTGCTCCTGGGCGCTCTCGGTGCTACCTGGGATCTGGCCGGCCCTCGGTAGCACTCGCCTGATTCCCGTGAGTAGTACTGAAAGCACTCGGGGTTGTACTCGGAGTTTATTTGTCCGCTTGTCAGAAAGGCATTTAATGACTTTCGTCCGGTCATAGATCAACGAGATGAGAGGCAACCGAGATAGTTTGCCTGTGAGTATCGACTAAAATTTAGTTGCAAGCCTCTTTTTCTAACTCATTATATGCTGCGGAAGCTTATTGGGAGGCCTTCGAGGTAAGCATAATTATAACCTCGCAATCGAGATGAGCTCATGCTTATCATTTCCACGTCTCGTTGGAATTCTGATATTCACTAGTCCCAAGAGCCACGACCAAAATTCACAGCTGCCTCCACCCAAATCCTCGGATTGCATTGATATTGAACCCGAAGATATCGTTTCGCGTTCGGGTGACGCTGGGGTGTCCATCTCAGTCTTAACTCTTAGATCCTTTCATGGTGAACGAAACGGGATCGTATTCGATTTCGAACCTGAATGGGGTGTTGGTCCAGTGTTTGAGTGGTGCAATACCCTGGAGGATCCTAAAGCAAGACGAATTCAAACAATACAGATGCGGAGAGAGGCTGGTCCAATACCCCATCGTTTTGTGGTCCTCTATATGCTTAATGGCCAAGTCCACCGTTTGGACCGGCGGCCCCGGCGGCCCCAGAGGAACCACCCGGTATCTATACTATCAGCCTACCCCATCCAGGCTGAAGACTCATGCACCCTTGATATTGGCTTGGCTGATCTGGAAAGGCATTCTAAGCTTGAAGTTGAACTGGTGCCAGCTAGC
Source organism: Ceratobasidium sp. AG-Ba (assembly GCA_016906575.1). Classification (NCBI taxonomy): domain Eukaryota; kingdom Fungi; phylum Basidiomycota; class Agaricomycetes; order Cantharellales; family Ceratobasidiaceae; genus Ceratobasidium; species Ceratobasidium sp. AG-Ba. The sequence goes on along the minus strand of CP059613.1, from coordinate 3,367,120 downwards.
CACATCGACCTCCTAGATATCGTATTAATTTGCCACGCCATTGCCTTCGACGCACATGCTTCGAAGTATAGCCTCCTAGAATATAACTGTTTCTGTTTTTCTTGGACCATATTGATTGTTATATCACGACACCAGTTAATGCGGGGATTTATCCAAACAGATTTTCGTCCCAAAACAGCCTGGCGCGAAGCCGCGGAGGATTCTTGGGGCACAATTACTTCCACGATGCGTAGACTCAAGACAAATTTTTGGGTATTATTGCCTTGTTGTGGAAGAATACAGCTTAGACTAACGGTACTATTGCAGTCGACACAGGGCGGAAAGTCTCCAAACACGGTTACACACATAACTGACGACAATCTTCGAGAATTTGCGCTCTACTTCCACCCCGGCCCGCAACAGTGGAATGCAGTGTTGGCGTCCATGGAACGTGTATGGGAAAAGGTACACAAACGCCTCATAGTTGCTTGATTCCCTGCCATGACCAAACAGAGTTTGTAACTGCTACACATGTACTAGTGCATATAAGATCATTGCCTTTTGCCTCGCCTCTCTGAACCCTAAGCCCCCTCTCAAGCACAATACTAGGCCGGTGATAAGTGCAGTATTAGCGTATGTGCGCCGGTAATATCTCGTTACCGTGTATACTCCAGCCGGCCATTTGCCATAGGCGAAGTCAACTGACGGAACACATATCACACAGTCAGAGGCAGCAATTAAAAGCTACTATTACTAAATCCCAGTCAAGAGAAACAAGAAAAGGGCGGGGGACACAATAAACCTATAGTACTTAAACAAAAAAGAACGTCGTGAACATGATTCGAAAAGGTCGTCCCGTGAACTCGTTTAATCCAGCTTCTTGGGGAGCTCGCCGACCGGGAGGTGAATGTATCCGGTCTCGGGGCTGTACAACGCAGAGGCGGCGATGTAGTACGAGATGAACGAAGTGATCGCACCAAAGACACCAGCGGCTTTCATGACGGAGACTGCAAGCAAGACTTAGTCTATGAATAAGATGTTTACGAGATGCAGACATACCCTTTTGTTGGAACGAGCCAATCATCAGGAGCAAGAAAGTCAAGGTCAAGAAGCCGAGCTTGGAAGCGAGAGCAACCGACGAGCGGAAGGAACCCATGAAGATGATAATCGTGAGGAGGAACCAGACCATGAAGTAAATGCCGAGCGCATCATGTGCCTGTTTCGCAGCATCGCCGACATAAGACTCCGCAACACTAAGGCGACATATGAGTGCTAGTCGAGTATGAGTCATAAAGGAGCTTACCCGGTACCGGGCCAGTTGATGAGGGCATACGAGATCCAGAAACCACCGTAGCAGCTGAAACCGGTAGCACCGAGCGAGTTGCCCTCTGCAAACTCCCACATGCCGGCCAAGAGTTGGGTGAGACCGCCGATACCCATGGCCATACCGACAACGACGTTGGGCTGAAACGACCCAGTCAACGATTGTTGAGTCGCAGAGCGAAATGATACTTACGACATCGATGTGACGGGTGCGGAGGTTGTACAAGCTGTACATTAAAAGGGTTGAAGCAAAGGACATGAGACCAAGAGGGCTGGGGTTTCCGAGCTTCCGGTGCTTGCTGAAAGTCGGGAACCAGGTCAATTCGAACCAATTAGAAGACATATCGAGACTCACTAGGTCGGGAAAGCACGCTGGGTGTCGTTAGAGTTCGTACGATCGAGCTGAGTCCCATCGTACTCCGGGAGAGGGCGGAGGATGCTACGGGTGGGGCTCGCAGCTGGGACGTTCGTCGGCTCGCCGTTAGAGCCACCAGCAACAGGGGCCTCGTCAATAGTCTTGGGCTGCTTCTCGAGATCGGCCATTGTACTAGTAAAGGGTTGAAAAGACTGGTCGGATGAGATTAAGGCCGAGTGGAGCGGGCTGAGCGAGCCGGTGGGAGACTAGGGGGAGAAGGGAGAGGACTGGATCGTCACAAGGAAGTTGAGACCGACGAGCAGGCCGTTAATATACGCCAGCTCGGTGAATAATTCAATGTCCTAGTGCGGCGCTGTCTGGATCCGGGGCTGGGGAACGGCGCGGCATGCAGGCCAGACCTCGCATGAGACTTGTGTCAGGTGGTTGACTGAAGTGACAGACTGGGACTGAGCTGGGTGGCAGCGGGCCACAAGAAATATTGGTCGAATTTTGCATGATAATGAGCCCAGCCGCTGATGCGAACACCCGTCGTGGCTCAGATCTTGTTAGGGTGGGAACACATCTCAGGGCGCTTACGGGGAGTCGGCGCTTGGATGAGCACGTGATTGCCCGGATCGTCTTTCTGACAATGTCACTCGTGCGTCTCCGGCTCATTGCTCCAGGTCTAGCACGCCGAGGACTGTCCTCTGGTACAAAAAATACCCCTGGGTCATCCAATCCATCTCAGTCTGCTCCACCTCATACGCAATTGCACTTCCTGGAACTGCTCTCTAGCCCACCAGGCTCTCGTAATGAGCTCCCGTCAACCATGGGGGGCCAAGCTGCGCTCAGAGCAGGGCGATACTCTGTCGGAGAGGACGACTTGACACGCCCTCTTCGGCGTCCGAGTATGGACCAAGTTTATCGCCTTCATGTTAAATCAACAAATAACAATACACTCATTACATTGACCGATCCCCAAGGCAATGCGCTAAAAGGGGGCTCTGCTAGTGGTGGAGGCGTAGGATTCAAAGGAGTAGGCAAGAGCGGTATGTCCGTTGCCTTCTGATATGTGTGCCACCCAATTGAGTCTCGGTGACAGGATACGAGGCTGGATATCAGTGTGCACTTCGAATATTTGATCGAATCGCTCAATTGCAGAAGACCACGAACAAGGCTCATGGCGAACTTAAAATTGAGCTCTGTCTCAACGGTTTGTTCGGACAGGGTCGGGAGGCAATGTACAGGGCTCTAATGACCCAAGATGGTGAGTATGAATGTGCATGTCGGGCGAAGCATGAAGTATGGATTCTGACACCCAACCTTACGCTCAGGTGAACATGTTCGAAACCTGATCTGCAGAGTCACAGACACAACCCGGATCCGTGTGGGCGGGACCCGACCCAAAAAGAGGCGAATTTTATGAACACTGGCTCCCATGTTGTCATTCGCATTATTGTATATGGTATTTCACCCTTCTCTTCTATCTCAGTTTGCCCCGATGCCCAGCTCCGAAATCTTTGAATAATCTGTGATCACAATCAACTGAGGAAGTGCAGGAATTTCGTGGCTACCTCGTAACAAGATGTAACATAGGCGGCCGTCGGCTATTAGTATTTCCCAATCCGGCTAAATCTGACCGTGCTTCGCGTTGTTTGAAGACTACGGTCGCTTTTTCGTGCTTCGAGGACTCACGTCAGCCTTCGCGTCGACCAGGCGACCTACGAGACACATGCCAGGACCACAACCGATCATTAAAATTGGATCCTCCCCTGGATTTATCTGGAATCTATGAAACAACGAGGCGCACAATCTTTGTGGGCAGCGACCTTGAACATGCTAGAAGTCCACGTGGCAACATTCCATTACATCCTAGGTTGCTATGATCTAAAGAAAGACTTGCCGGCTGACAGGCACCCAAGCCGAGCAAGCAAAGATAAAAACGCTTGGCTCGGCTCGCTGAAGCCTCACCTTTCGGTCCCCCACAGCTTCAGCTCTCTTCGTCTTTCACCACTCTTTCTGCTTTCAGCACCGAGGCCGGTCCCTCACTTTCATTCATACAACTCCATTCACTCGAGCTAGTCTCCCAAGCGTTCTTTACATCTTCAATCAAAGTCTATCATCATGTACTTTGCCAAGACTCTCCTCGTCCTCGCCACTCTCTCCGTCTCTGTCCTTGGCCATGCCGGTGTGTCTCCCCCACTCGGTGGCGGCGGAAAGATTACTCGCAACCAGGTAAGTCACGACACTATCCATTGCCGCATACAACCAACCAACCGATATTCTACAGGTCCAACGACCAAACGGTGCCAAGGCGTGCGGAAACGCCGCGCTCTCCGCGATCGACACCTCCACTGCTGTCCAGATGAACGGCAACAGCTTCACCGTGACTGCGACCAACTTCAACGGCGGCCGAGACGGCTCCACCCAGTTTACCGCCAAGGTCGACGCCACAGGCAAAGGCAGCGCTTTCAAAGCCGCGACAGTCACCAAGAACGGCGTTTTGGCTCCTGCAGGCACTGGCGACGTCCAGCTCACGGTCCAGATGCCGGCCGGAACCAAGTGTGCAGGCGGCAAGACCGGTAACAAGTGTCTTGTGTCGTTTACTTCGGCTGGCGGGTTCGGTAACTGCGTTGTCGTTCAGCAGGGTGAGTTTGGCTAGATTCCTGTGCGCATATGTGATGCTAAATTTCGGTATAGGCGGTGCTGCCGCTGCTGGAGCCAAGGCGACTGGGGGTAAGAAGGTATGTTCCGGTCTTATCCCGGTTTCATGTGGCTGACGTGTATGCAGAACCAGCGTCGCCACCCTCGTGACTTCCTCAAGAGCTTCGAAGAGAGCGAGATTGTCAAGCGTGCGGTCTCTTGGGCTTGGGCTTCTCGTGATGCTGCCTAAGGGCTTGGTTTCGATTGTTTTAGAATGATGTGCTCTTGATACGAGTTGTGTTATTTGCTGACTGTATGCTCTGCGTTGTGGTTGAATTGACATACTTGTGGGGTAATATCGCGTGAAAGAGAGGCTTAATAGGCTACATTGGTCTCTGGGACACAATCGAAACCCAAGTATAATCCAGCATACTTTGAAGAATGCTGTAGCTTCGCCCGAGCATATCAGCCGACGGCAGCATTTCCACGAGTGGATTCTCAGCCTCGGCTATCAATGCCTTTGTAGCCCTCTTTTTGTTGGGAGGCCTGAAACCCGCGACTAGAGAGATAGGCCACTGAACAAACTCTGCTACAGAATGGTAGTGCAAATGAGGGCTTGCCCGTAAATTCGAGCTCCTACCACAAACATGCCCGAAGACGCCGTTGCCAAGGCGTAGCTGATTTAAGCTCCATGTGACCGCGTGATCCATCATACCAGCATGTGCACAACAACGTCATAGTCAACCTGTGCATTTCGCCCCTACCCCTGGTCCCAATGACTCCCCCTAGCCAATCGTCCCAGCCAACTATCCTCTCGCTGCCCAACAGCTCTTTCCCCACCATAACAGGAACAGACCAGCCCCCCGCCTCACCAGACCTCTCGACTCCGGATGGTGTGAAATCCTATCTGCTTTCGACAGAGTTCGCAGCGGTTGAAGTACAGACTCTCACCGGCGGACAACTCGGCTTTACATATCGAGTGACTCTAGAAGATACAACACTGCGAAAGAGTGTTGTCCTAAAGCATACCTCCGACCATGCTAGTTTTGAGCTAGACTTCCAGCTTGGTGCGGATCGACTGGTTAGTTGAGCAGTTCATCTTGTTGGATCCTGCCAAGCCATAACCTACTCTAGACGTTCGAATATGAAGCATTAACAGCTATTGCTGGTTCTAGTCTCGTCACAACCGAAAGCACCGTTCAAGTACCTCGTGCCCTGTTTCACGATCCACTCGCCCATGTCCTCATTATGGAAGATGTTGCTCCCGCTCGCTCACTTTCCACCGTACTTATCGAAGCATTCAAGGACGGAACGATTCAGAGCGTTTCCGCCCAGATTGGCGCCGCACTCGGAGATTTCATGGGACGATTCTACAAATGGGGTGCCCAGCCCGAACAAGCAGGTCTAAGACATCGGTTTTCGGAGAACATAGCATCGAAGGACACAGCTGTTCGCGTGAGGTATGAGTTCATGATAAAAAAGGCCGAGAAATACGGGATGAAGAAAGAGTGGATGGAAACGTTTGTTCAGGAAGGCATCAACGACGCGCATGAAAGCGGGAGTACGCTTGTCATGGGTGACTTTTGGGTCGGCAAGTTCTCTCGTCTATTATGTTTGTGGTATTCAAACTTAGTCCTGCTAATAGACAACGTTCTCGTTTCAAATGGACCCGAGCTCCGTGTCTACGTCATTGATTGGGAGCTGGCTCGACGCGGTAGGCCCGAGATAGATGTGGGCGGTATGGCTGCGTCCCTATACGGCATCGCATGCATTCATCCGTCCTATCTCTCCAAACTCGAGTTTATGCAAAACTTTATGTGGAGGCACGAAAAGCATTTCGAGTTGGATGATGTCCAGGTTGCATTTTGTGCGGGCATGAGTGCAATATGTTTAAGTGCGGATAAGCCGTGGACCAAATCTCGTGATGAGGACACGTGGAGGGCAATGGTTCAGTGTGGTGTCGATTTATTGGAGGCTGGTATAGCAGGGAATTTGGAAGCGATTAGGAGCAATATTATTATTGAAAATATGTATGCGCCCAATTGAACAGAAGTTTCCTTCCAAGTGTTGAAGGGAGCGAGATTGTCGGGCGCACGGTCTCTTGAGCTTAAACTTCTCGTGAATACTTGTTTTTAATTATTTTAGAATGTTGTGCTCTTGATGTAGGTTGTGTTATATGCTGGCTGTATGCACTGTACGGTGGTTGGATCAACAGATCTGTGGGGCAATATCAAGTCTAAAAGTATACATAGAAGTATGATCTTATTGAGTCTCAGCCTTATGGTCGTCGAGAAAGGTGCATTAGATGGACGGAGACGCACGAGCACGGTTGGGCGAGATAAAGGCTCGAGTTTGGTGGGAGATCACATGATATGCTCAACGATACGGACGTGTAAATTACACTTCCCAAGATCTCAACGTGGCGGCATCCCTCGTTGCGCATTGAATTTTGTCCCTCCTACCTTTCCGGAGGCTATAATCAACGGTGAACCGTGAGGCCGGTGTGATCGCAGCCAGGTGCTGGACTTTTGGGTCAGCGCGGTCATTCGGGGAGAATCAAAGATGGTTGTATGTATGTTTAAATATTTTAACTAGCGGTCGCATTCCTATTATCTGACGCTCATATTCTTTGCTGTCGTTTGGTGTACATTGTAACTATATACTTATTTGATCTAAGTTGAGTTAGCGATTTGAGCATGGTCCACTTAGCCTATTGTCCTTCAGACTCGGTTAAGAATGACGACCTGGATTATGAGTTCCCGGACCGGACAAAACTATCGGAATTCCTGTAGTCCCATCTAACAAGATCATGATTTCAGTGAACCGAGTGAATTTCCGTGAGTTTGAGCAAATCCACGTGAAGTCACGTGAATTCCCGCGAACGGTAAGAAAAACGACGTTCACTCGAATTTACGGGAACTCACGGACGAAAATGTATGCACATGCGAGTGAGAACGAGTGAAAAGGGCGCATATATTCTACTAAACACCTCAGCACCTCAGCCTATACTACCCGGGGTCTTTGTTCATGTAGGGGACCCAAAACATCGGTTGATTTATATGGTATGCTCACAACCGCATATAGACCGCTCTGTCTCCAAAAGAAACCGTCACCCGAGGGATAAGGGCCACTTCAACTCGGTACTTGTTGCTATCGAGTTATATGAGCTATTGGTTAATCTAGGCTCCAACAGGGTTGAAAGATTGTAACGCCCGGCCCAAGGCCGGGCATATATTCGCACATTTACCTTCATCGTAGCCACGGTACCTAGCCACTGAGAGACTCGTTATTACGTCCATCAGAACGAGTGTTTTCGGGGCTCTCCCACCACCGTTCCTCTCATTTTCTTCTGTCGTATTTACATACCCCATCTAATATACACATTCATTTTATCCTTTGGGCCTCGTTGTGACGACGCTCGCATCACTCGCTCAACACGCATATTCCTATTCCCGATCCTACCTATCTCCATAGAGCATCCCCCTCGGGCCTTTCAAGATACTAGCCTGAATCGGTCCGGAATTTATAGATATGAATCACAACCCGTATAAAGGAACTTTGTATGCCGCAGCTATGACAAGACATTAGGAGTATCACTTATGTCCATGGATTGATTGTTAAGAAGTCGTCACAATTCCATTTGCTTGGGCGTGCTCTTGTTAGTACGCCTAATGAGCGAATTCTTCCAATCTTTCTTAAGATAGCATGCGTAACCGTTTTGGAATCGAGTATCATTTGTTATAATTTCGGTGCCACGACTTGTGGTACGATATCGGTCTCATACAGAGGAGACCTGGGATCGTAAAAGGGTGGCTTACAGGAGCTGTAATATTAAGGCAGGCTAGGGGAATAAGTATACCACAATATCTTAATCCGCTCTTAGCGGGCGTGAACCCCGGGTAGTATAAGCTGAGGTGCTGAGGTGTTTAGTAGAATATATGCGCCCTTTTCACTCGTTCTCACTCGCATGTGCATACATTTTCGTCCGTGAGTTCCCGTAAATTCGAGTGAACGTCGTTTTTCTTACCGTTCGCGGGAATTCACGTGACTTCATGTGGATTCGCTCAAACTCACGGAAATTCACTCGATTCACTGATAATCCAAAGTTTCAGTTATTTTTGTCCGGTACCGCCTCTCATACTGGATACTAAATACGCACATTCGAGCTTGCACAACATTAATTCCTAGAAATTTCTAGAAAGCGATCAGCTCCAAATGTTCGATTGTTGAGTGCTCGAAATTTCTAGAAGCGACGAGCGCTTACCAGCCATAGCCACCTGAATGTTCTCCTTGATGTGATGACGACAACTTAGACTGCGCCCCGTAACACTATGGTCATGAGGACAGCAGGAGGAAACTTCTAGCACGCCGAAAAAAGGTATAAATAAGGGGGAGGCTAGCGTCGATGAACCACAACTCACATCGTACTCAATCGCCTAACCACTCTCATACTCTACTCTAACTCACTCTAAAACTTTACAATGTCTTTCAGTCGTAGCTTGTTGAGCGACTTTGACCCGGTCTTCTTCCAACTTGTCCAGGACCCTCGCTCTGTTGGGGGCCTGTCGCAGCGGTCGAACCAGCAGCAGCAACCGCACCAGCGCCAGGCCCATGCAGAGGTCACGGAGGAGGAAAAGGAGTACCGCGTTCTTTTCGAAGTCCCAGGTGTTCAGAAGAAGGACCTGGAGGTTCACGTCGGTAACGATGGAAAGTCCGTGACCATCGAAGGCCACGTGCATCGGACCAACAAGCCCTCGTCTAGCGCTGCTCAGCCGTCCCAGGCCGAAGGCACTTCTGGCAAAGGTGAGTTACATCCGTGAGAAAGTGCTATTGATTGTCTTCAGGCTTACTGACACTCTCTGCAGACCAGGCCCAGAAGCCCGAACAGAACGGAACATATGAATACCGCTCGACATTCTCTCGTACAATCGGGTTCCACCACGCAGTTGACGCAAGCAAGGTTCAAGCCAACCTTGCCGATGGTGTCTTGACCCTCAATCTACCGAAGCGCGTGGATCCCGGCCGCCAGAGAATCTCGATTCAGTAAAACCCTACTACTTAAAGGCTCGATCGCTGAGGAATGATTTTGGTTTCTGTGTTATGTGTATGATTGCGTGTTTTTTGCCTTGGTGTAATTGGTCCAATGAATGTGAAATGAATCTGGTTTTGCTTGTTACAGTAAAGCTGTTTAATGGTTTATTTTCTACAAGAGAACCAGCAGATAGCAAAAGTCATGTCTGCGCATACATCCTGTTCATTTTAGGTAAATTGTGTAAATGAACTAACAAATGGCTTACACAAGTCCGGCGAATGCAGGAATATACGACATACCATTGTTCCATTTCATCCTAAATCACTGCCAACAACATACTAGGATACTTGTAGTTACACGTCACAGCGAACATAAAACGCATACAGTTCAGACTTCAGGCTTTATTTAAAACTTCGTTCAAGATATTTATCAAACTTTATGCTCGGTGCCATTTTAGATCAAAAGATCTGTGTTTTAATACCAGGTGTAAGCCATAAGACCTTTTCATTCAACCCCTCCTCCTCGAATATCTTGGCAGACTTGCTGCTTGGTTCTGTGAAATGTGCCCAAGAATCAAAATGCATGGGTACCACAACGTCAGGTTCAATCTCGCGGATGAGTTTAGCGGCGGTTTTTCCATCGAGTGTAATATGAAGCGGCTCGGAGCTACCGGGAAGTGCAACCTGAACATCCCCAAGGTTCAAGATCGCAAGGACGACGTGGTATTTCTTTTGTATCTGCGCCAGCTCCTCTATGTAGATGGTATCTCCCGAGATATAGATGACGTTGGGCAAACCATCTGAATGAGTCCCAAACGAGGCTGCCTCGAGGATAAACCCCGTAACTTCGCCACCTGGGAGATGGACACAAGGAGTGCCGGTAATGCTAAAATCCTTCCCTCCTATTTTTAGGGAAAGTGTTTCCCAGGGGTGAATGGGATGGACCGAGGGTCGTGGTTTGAGCTTGTTCGCGCCGTCGGGAGTAGTGATAACGGTTCTAGCGTCAAGGAGTGCCCTTCCCGCAGTGTCCAGATTGTCAGGGTGGTCTTCATGGCTCAGAAGTACCGCGTCGATCGCGGGAAGATCGTGGATCTGCAAGGCGGGCCCAGCCAAGCTTTTCAGTGTTATGATTCCCAAGTCATATTCCGTGCCAACTTTATCGAAGGCTGGGTCGGTAATAAAGCTGACTCCATCGATACTCAAGATCGCGGTCGCCGTACCAATGAAAGTAATATCTACTTTGCTCTGGAAGCCTGAAGGCGCCATAGTTGATGATGTGTCTGTAGCTGCGGAATTAGTGCAAACGTCTCTTGAAATAGCCCTTCGAATACGCCTCAGACACCGTACCTTTGGTGGTGGTCTATCCGAGTTGTGGACTCTGTTGATCCGCTGGGGTTCGGGACCGGAAGGATCACAGAGAACACGCGTCATTAATGCCCACGCCACGAGGACCATGTGGCGTAGCACGTGAGATGCAAACAACTAGCCACGAGGCGAAACACGGTCCCCTCCCCAACTATCACCATGTCATTTTCAGAAACCTGCGTGCGGCCGAGGCTTTTGTTTGGTAGGCATCTCCAAGCTCACTGCGAGGTTAGAACGTGTGTAATTATAACAGTATCCAAGTCTGACACCCTCCTTGAATTGCCCAGCATGAGGGAGTTTATCGCAAATCAACCATTGACTTGAATGACTGCCTGAAGAACGATAACGGGAATTTTACCTCTAACTTGTCTAAAGACCCCATATTTGATTCTTCCTGCGACTCCGACTATGATGTTCACCTTGACCACGGGAAAATCGTTGCCGAGTTACCTATACATAAACGCCAAAAACGAAACCATGCAACGTATGACTTGGACATATGTTTGTCTAACGAAAACGGAGAGCTCAAATGGAAAATCCAGTAAGTGAGTATTGCGCCAGAACACTATCAGATCTAAACTTGGAGAGTTATGTAGGGACGGCTTGTTTGACCGTGACGGTGGGATCACAAGGGCAGCCGAAGCCATTCCTGGTGTAGGCTTTATTATAGCCTTGATACACGCGATAAACGGTAGCATGGTACGCAGTACTCCCATATTCCTTCCGCTTTTAACGAGTTTCAAACAGGACCATGCTAAAAGGGCATTGGTGCTCTGTGGAAAAGGGGTCTTTGCTATTCTCTTTAGCATCGTTGGAATGGCGCTTGGGGGCCTCGATCCGGCGATAATATCAATATCTGCTCTTATGTCCTTTTTAGGGACCATTATCGCCGACCTTACAATCGAGGCTGGAGGGCGATCGTGGATCAAGAACAAGCGAGTTGCTGCAGACATACCTGATCGAAGTTGGAAAGAAACACTCTTTGATGGATTTGTAGCTGGTGCCGCGGTCGGCGCCGCAACTGGTATTGCCCCCCATGCGGAGGAAGCCACGGCACGCGTGCTAAAAAGCGCTGCCATTGTACCTGAGGAGATAGCACTTGCCGAAATCGAGCTGCTATCAGTGCAGAACCTACTTTACAACGCGCCTGTGCTTGGGAGGGAAATCGCCAAGGTTGCGACTGGCGGTGTGGTTAGGGCCACTCCTGCTGGAATCCAGCTCTTAGCTGCCCAGTACGCCTTGAAACTTCATATCATAAACCTCGCTTAACTTCGTAACGTCCAGAACTCCACAGGCAACGCGTTCTAATATTGCGGATGGGTAAGTGTATCTTAGATGACAAACTTCGTGAGATATTCTTACACCTCCGTAAAGTTTGAATATCACACTGGGCAAATACTATGTCGCCAACGCACAAACTGGTTCCTTGCTGGAGTTCGTAACATCAGATGAAACGACTTTGGTACAGACTTCCAAGCCCAGGTTTGACAATAATCAGATTGTGAGTGCATATATTACGTTCTTGAACCTAGCGATCTAAGATTATGGCAGTGGATTGTTGAACAAGGCAGCACAGGATTTACAATTAAATCGTCTGCTTCGGGCCAGTATATTGGTGTCGACGACCCGACAATCGGCACAAATTCGCTTCATGGTGTTGAACGTGGCAATGCAATTGAGCTTCGTATTGAGGGCGATCATAAGCAAGGATTCTGGTGAGCCTAAGCCTCACAAAGTGGCATCTTGCCGACCCCCTGAAATGTAACCCCTGGTAGTTTTGTCGTAACAGACGGACCGAGCGTAGGCCTTGCCTTAGATCTCGAGTCCGAAAACGATGTCTCAGCTGATTCGCGCGGGATCAAACTAAGTAACCGAACTGATTCTCTGCAACAGCGCTGGCTACTGGAAGAGGATTGCTACCCCGATACGCTCGAACGGTAAGTCCACAACCGGCATTTGCAAGATGGAACTGAATCCGTATATTCTCTAGGCATCGTGGCCCGATCGCTCGAGATTCTAAGTTGCTTGTATCAGACAGCTCGAGTGGTGTTCCTCTTCGGCTGGAAGCCCCTTCGAGGAGTGCCTTCCTCTGGATGGCTTCTAATGATAGGGCGCCAGTGGTAAGCCAATGTAACAGGCTGCCCGAAGTAACTTTCTCATCATGGTTTTTATTTTCTCATTCCTGTGGGCAGTGGACGCTCGAGCCTGGTTTCGACGGCTACTATATCAAACACATTCCTTCAGGCCGTTATCTACTCGCGGGCTCACGGCAGCAAGATGTCAATACCCTACCGCTAACATTTGGTGATGCTGAAACAGAGTTTGTTCTAGACGGAAACGATCAGGATGGTTATTCGTAAGTGCTGCTCTAGGCTCGTCAACAAAATACTAATGAGGAACAGGCTGGTGTATGCGCGCGATACTCATTACGGGTTGGAAGTCGACACGACAGCACCTGACGCGAACGCACAAACAGTACTATTGTGGAAGCCCGACGCCGTTCATTCGAAGTGGCGAATCGAGGCTGTAGCCTAAATTTGTATAATCTGGGCGTGACGGATGGGTTGACAACCCGGACGTCGCACATAGAACTTGGGTCATGTACGATGACTGGTAATTCTTTTGGTAGATGGGATTTTGTCCCCTAATTCCAATTTTCATAGACATGCAATGAATTTGATTCAATTGAGGTGCAACTGTGGATTTGGTGAATTTGTTCATAAATAGGGGAATAATTTCTCTCGTCTTTGCTCAAGACGCTTCATACTTCAATGCAGCGTTTAGCCTCTCTCGAGTCCTGTCCCACCCCAGCACTCTGAGAATTTCTACAACGCTTGGCCCGGCCTGTATCATTGCTATCAGTCCGGCAAGAACTTCGGACACGCAGCTTCATATCCCACCTTTTGACCCGTAAGCGCATGCCGTATGCTGTTCATTACCTTCACGGTTCCTATCCCAAGATTTGATTGAATTTTTTCTAGAGCAGCGCGGACCACTTGTTCATCTTGTAACGAGACTGTTTTGAACCCTTCAAGTGCTTGTTCGAGGACGCGGGCTAGGCACGTGTCAATGGTTGTTAGAGTTTGAGAGAGTATAAAAATGAAATCAGACACACAATACAAGTCATTCTGGACTGTCTTTCGTAAGGATTTTGCGGCGTCCGAGGTATAGTCTGGGGTTACGAAGAAGTAGGGAGCGGCTGTTTTGATTACGTCTAGCGTTACGAGTCGGTCCTAGGGCAAAACGTTTGGGACGGCTGGACTTTGATAGCCATACGGGATGACGATACTCACGGATAGTGCTCTACAGACATCGGTGATGTATTCCTTCGAGTAATACTGTGGATCGCTATCGTCATCTTCAGAAAACCGAAAAACCGCGAGGTCCGAAACACGTACATCCCGGGATAAGCCTCCCGAATCATATGAGCAGCACGCTGAACAACGTCTTCTTCTCCCGCCGAAGGACTGAATATTTTTCGGGCAACATGCTGTCGATTCAGAAACTCGAGCTTCTTGGGATCAAGGATAGTTCGTCGATGAGTCAAGTGGGATATATCGAACTGGAGAGAGGATTATCCCAAAATCTGAGAAGCCAGCCAGACTAGACTCACCGACTCTATCAACTCTGAGAGTGTCAAGACGTCTTGGTGCAACTTGGGTGCGCCTGAGACTAGATCGTGTTTATGATCAAGTTGGTCGAGCTGTTGGTGGACATTCCATCCGGCGAGAGCCAGCCAGTTGATCACTGCTTCGGCTTCCCAGCCCTTTTCCTGTGGCCAGATCATCAAATAAAATCAAATATTGCGTTTTGTTGGACTATACCATGTAGTCTCGAACCCGCACGTCTCCTTTCCGTTTTGACATTTTGGTCCCATCTGGGTTGAGTAAGAGCGGGAGATGTCCAAACCGGGGTGGTTCGAGGCCGAGTGCGGCGTAGAGATCCAAGTGCAATGGGAGAGTCGGGAGCCACTCCTTTGGAAGCAAGTTGGAAGATAGATCCAAGGGGATTAGCGTGACACACCTCTCCACGCAACACATGTGTAATTTCCATCTCATGGTCATCGACGATGGAGGCTAGGTGATATGTTGGGAACAAATCGGTTTTGAGGAGGACTGGGTCTGTGGGTAGTCCTGCGCGGGTGTGTTGCACGCTCGTTCCGAATATGAGGTCGGGCTTGGGTTTGAGCTCGTTGACCATTGTGGACTGCATCAGGTGGCATAAAAATCTATATCACAGAAGCTAAGATGCGCGCTTACATTCAATCGGACGATATGTTTCTTTCCAGCTCTCACTCGACGCGCGGTTTCTTCTTCGGTCAGATTGAGACAAGCCCGATCATAAGTTGAGTTGGAGCCAAGACTCTGAAGTTTTTTCTTGGTATCTGCTAATCTGTCGGGGCCGCAGAAACATCGATAGGCTTGTCCGGACTAAAAGTTGGGAATAGCATAAGCATAGGCAGGGTGATATGGATGTGGAGCATACGTCGAGAAGTTTATTGGCATATTTATGATATAGATCCAGTCGCTCAGACTGTATAGCCCGACTGTCAGAGCATAGCCTCGATTATTTGATAGAATTTTCGAACCTGGATATATGGGCTGTGAGGACCGCCAATCCCGGGTCCTACCCAGCGTTGCAATATCCATGTAATGTACCCAAAGACATCTTACCATGGTTGTATTCGATTCCGGCCCACTGGAGACTCCTTCGAATGTCGTCAACCGAGCCCTCTACGAGCCGAGCCTGCATACCGGTTATAGCTTCATCGCCGAGATTAAATAACAAACATGCCCTATCGGTATCCTCAATCCTCAACACCCATTCTCCACCCAACTTTCTCGCCATCACATGGTTGAATAAAGCCGTTCTCAAGCCTCCGAGGTGAAGAAAGCCAGTAGGCGAGGGTGCGAAACGGAGCCTTGGTATTCGAGCCATATGTGGTCGAGAAAAAGGAGTTAGCTGACGTATTGCCAATTGAGGACGAGCGCTCGGACGGTTCCTTTGACGCGCGCACAGGCTTGCCACCACGCGGCTGGTATATATATCTTGCCCCCCGGAGTGCTGCGTCGTTCTCTTCTTCGATACCCGATTCCGACTTTGGATTTCCTCCGCTATTTACTTCCTTTTTTGATCCCGCTTGAAACAGGTTCCGTGTCGACATGGCCGATGACGTGCCAAGGTGCTGTCTTCAGCTCAATCCGGACGTCACGGTGAGTACCCGCTTGATTCTGTCGAGTGCTGGCCTTCATCTTAATGATTTTGTAGGGTATTGGGGTGCGTCGTGGTATTTCCATCTTGGGCTCAGGTTTCTAACTCTGAACAGGTTCGAGTAGCGCTCTATGTCCAAATTCTGCTTGGTTGGGTGAGTAAAGGCGTTGCCACCCACGTAGCCTTCTAACAATCGTCACAGGGTGCCTCGCTCTACTGGCCAGGGACGTTTGCAAAGAACGCACGCACGGCATACATGACGGCCATTGCCTTAATCATTGCAGCGATCATCCAAAACAAGACACAGAACCCACAGGATCTTAGTCTATTAGACGCTATAGTTGTTTCAATGGTGAGTTTTTTGGTTACATAATACCTCATGGTACTAACCAAAATAGATCACCACTATGATGATTACTTTTGCGATCTCCTCCAGCCCCGTGCGTCTTCTCTCTTGATCTACCATAACAAAGTGTTCATTCGCGCCTGTTCTATAGACTCGATCTGCTGTCAACAAGGCTCAAGAGGAAGCACACACGGAGAGCGAAGAAATAGATCCAAATGCGTCCTTTTCTCGCTTCCTCACCCAGTTCGCATTTGTTGGACTTTGGGCAGGATGGTGCTTCAACCTCTGGCAAGATCCACTCCACTTCGGATTCAAGGGGGTATTGCCAAACTGCAACGTCAACGAAAATGTCTATATCGTTCTCTTTGGTCAAGATATCCGTGCAACAGATGAACGGCTGCGGACCGCTGCGCTTGTGTTTATATCGTTTGGGACATTATTTGCGTTTGGGAGTCTGTGGATCTCGCTGGAAACGCTGCTGGGTCCATTCGTCCGGCTGTTACGCCGTGGACTTGATGCCGCCACCACAAGAGATCCAAACAAGCCTCCTCCTGAGGATATCAGTACGTGCCTTTGCCGATCTAAAGTTATGCATTTAGACTTAACATAATGACCCATAGTTATGACATGTATCCGAAGAGGTCTCCAAGCTCTCTCGTTTGCCACCCTCATCTTCCTCATTGTCGAAACTGAGATGACAATCAAACGCAACGATACCGAGCATTCGTCAGATCAGTGGTCATACGGTCAAACGATCGCATTGATTTTGCTTTTGCAACAAATCATGGATATTTGCTCTACTTATTTGGAGGAAAAGAATAAAAAGGAGGAGGAGGAGGAATCGTCCGGCAAGATGCAGTTTCCTCTTCCGCAGTACCCTCCGGTTCCCGGGAATCAGCCAACTACCGGGCCCATGTCTAACTCGCCTGTGCCTCCTTCGCCCGTGCCTCCTTCGCCCTCCCCAGCTCCTTCGCACACTGGCGTTCCGGGTCCCAACACGGCTCAGGCTGGTACGTTCACTACTAAGCCATAACGGATCTATCCTGTTTGCAATCTGCTTTTACAATGTTTTGTCTGTGCTCTGATGTCTGTACCACACGCTTTCTTGATTTCATGCCTCGCTTAATGTACACCCTCACAATACAAATGATACCTTTACGTGGGAACCAGCCATACTTGGTCTTCAAACGGCTCCAGTTTGATTCCTTGTTGGAGTTTGGCATCTTCCTGCCCTGTTGGTATGCTGCTGCCAGTAGTCTTCGCCCCGCCCGCCATATCATCTTCGGGAATGTTGTAGCTGACCTCGTCCCGACCAAAGTTCATCACCACTGATGTGCTCATGGACTTGTGTTGACAAGTGTACGCAAACACT
This sequence comes from Ceratobasidium sp. AG-Ba, assembly GCA_016906575.1. Classification (NCBI taxonomy): domain Eukaryota; kingdom Fungi; phylum Basidiomycota; class Agaricomycetes; order Cantharellales; family Ceratobasidiaceae; genus Ceratobasidium; species Ceratobasidium sp. AG-Ba. Next base: position 3,349,495 of record CP059613.1, on the reverse strand, counting down.
CGTTCATCCTCCTCGGATAGGAGTGTAAGGTCCCCGTGAACCTGATTATTTTAGCTTACCATTGGTTTGACGCAGAGAAAAAAATGGCCCACCACCCTATGATAGTCCTTTCTGTTCTGGATCATTCTTTTGCAGAACGACAATACAGAAGCCTCGTCTTTTTCCCGGTTCTTTACGTTGATAGTTGCGTGGTTGTTGTTTACTCGCATCCACGATGTTCCAGTCGTAAACCCCGCATGGCGAGAGTCGTCCCACTAGAAGCATTCAGTCTATGGTCAACGGTCTTCGAAGTTGAATTGTGTGCATACCTAAGCTGTTGCGCGATCATTGTCTCGAGCTTTCCGTTTAAAGCCATCCATGACATCCGTCATATCCGGGCTCGCCGCACCAAGTTTCTCGCGCCTCTCCAGTTCCCTACTATCCATTCATCAGTCCCTAGCATACCAAAGTAACAAAACATAACCTACTCGTGATAAAAGCTGACCGCCGCGAGACCCTTTTACTCCTCTAAGGGCCACGACCTTGGCACATTCGTTCAGTTGGGGACATAATGGGCATGTGGTCGCAAGGTCGAAAGCCGTTGTTTGGTCGAGCTCGTCGATCAAGCCACTGCACGTGATGTCGCATCTCATAAAGACCCTTCCACGCGCCTCCACCATCCACCACTTAACCAGACACCATGGACGCAGGAAACTACTCTCTGAAAGCGCTCGAACCGTTCCTGTTGATGTCCAAGTCTGCCAAAGGAGCGGCGGCAACCAAGTTGATCGCAGACGCCACGAGCGCGTCTGGGACATTTATGTTTGCGGAACTGCTCGAGATGCCGAATATCCAAGAGGTAGGTGTATCTCGCTTAGCTCTATATATTTTAATTCATATTCGAATTTAATATCGATTTATTGGGGTGGTAGTTGGCTGGAAACGAGCAGCACGCGTCATGGGTCGAACTCTTAAAGGTGTTCTCCTACAAGACCTGGGCGGATTACAAACGTAAGCTACATTCTTGCGCTCGCATCGGCAAACTAATGCTCCATGGTATACGTAGAGGCGAACGCTTCGTTGCCTTCGCTCAACAATGCACAGTCCACCAAGCTAAAGCAGCTTTCGATCGTTACTTTGGCGGAACAAAGCAGAGTGAGTCGACGTCCTTGCCATCCTCTACACATAAAATGGAACTAATATTATCCTCTAGATTCTTTCTTATTCTGATCTCCTTGCGTACCTCGACATTTCATCCGTCCGTCAACTCGAAGACTTGATCATCGACGCCATGTACCAGGACGTCCTCAAGGGCAAACTGGATCAGAAAGAGGGAAGGCTCGAAGTGGAATACACTATTGGACGAGACCTCGAACCAGGTACAGCAAGTCTTGAGCAGTTGCTAGCCAAACTCCAGGACTGGTCGAATCGCACATCAACGGTCATTCAATCGCTGGATGTTCAGATCCAGCAAATTCAGGATGACGAAAAATTAGCAGCAGCCGCTGCCAAGGAGCATGACGCAGAGAGGATCGCGATGGCTACGCAAGTAGCAGAGGTACGTTGGCTCTATCATATAAGAGTCCAAGTATCATCCTACTAATAAACTTTCTTCAATCATAGGCTAAGCGCCAACAGCCATCTGGTCCCCGTAGACAAGTAGAAGAAAACTTGGGCCCAAATTCAAACGCTGGCCCACCAGTGGAAGGACCACGCGCGGGCATGAATACTCGAAAGTGAGTGTCTTCGCTGCTTGTTTATACAATCAATTGATCAAATAAAACTAGGGGCGGGCTGGGTGGCCAACGACCGGAAGGGCGTCGTAAAACACGCGGATAATCGTAAACGTTGGCTACTCAAATCCACAATGGGCGTAACGCAGTCTCCCAATTACCTTGAAGTCATGTATAATATGTTATCTCATGATTGTACAACATTGCTTGTACTCTCGCATGCGTTACGCGACTTGCGCACTCCAAGAACCTCGCAGTTATCTTCCCATCTCGTACAAACTACATAAACGGCACACATTGGGCGCCTTCGAAGCTGCACAGCCACTGGAGAACACCCTGACCCCCCAGGGTGACGCACAAACATCACCGCGACCAAGACTCGCTCTCACCCACCACTTCCCCCCTCGCCGAAACATGGCTCCTATCCCAGCCGTCCCGTCCGACGACAATGTGCATGCACTCTCGTCGGCCTTTCTCATGATTATTGCCTCTGAAATCGGCGACAAAACGTTTCTCATCGCCGCCATTATGGCCATGCGTCACCCGCGTCTCATCGTTTTCTCTGGCGCGTTTGGCTCGTTGATTGTTATGAGTGCCCTTTCTGCGGCGATGGGCCATCTATTACCGACGTTGATCAGCAGGCGGTGGACGACGTTGGCCGCTGCGGGACTATTTTTGGTCTTCGGTGTCAAGGTGAGAACCCGCTTCGGTATAAGCTCGGCTAGAGTTGACCAAAAACCTGGTAGATGCTGCTAGAGGCCAGAGAGATGGAGGCTGGTCAGGACAAGATCCAGGAGGAGCTCAAGGAGGTCGAAGAAGAGCTCGACGCTGCAGAGGGATCCATTCCCATGCGACACATGGAACAAGGCAAGTTGTTGTTCGGCCATGGCAACCCGCTCGCCGTCTTAGCTCATCCAATTTGTAGGCGAACGGTCTGAACAAGACGCGGAGCCGCTTACTCCAGCGCCCAAGAATGCTTCGCTCTCAGAGGGCGCCAAAAACCTGTTTGGAATGTGTCTCGGTCCGGTGTTTGTCCAGGCAAGTTTGATCGGATTTCGTGTGTCAAAGAAGTTCTGTCTAATGGAATAAGCTTATTTAGACTTTCATCCTGACCTTTTTGGGCGAGTGGGGCGACCGTAGTCAGATTGCGACTATTGCGCTTGGGGCTGCTCACAACGTTTACATTGTTACCATTGGCACAATCATTGGACATGCGCTCTGCACTGGCATTGCAGTTCTCGGTGGACGTTGGCTTTCGACCAAAATATCGATTAAACACGGTTAGTCACTTGCGTTTTACCAGTCGCCTCGCTCCCATCTCATATGACTCCTATTGCAGTGACTCTTACGGGCTCGATATTATTCCTGCTTTTCGCCGTAGTGTACTTTTACGAGTCGTGGACCTTTGTTCCAGACGTGCCTTCTCTGGACTTGGATATGCCTATGAAGGCTGTAGAAAGGATGTGACGAAACCCGATGGGCATGCTGGATAGATTGTTTTTGCATATCACTGATTGTTTCGGATATTGCTATTTAACTGTAAGGTTGTTTTGCATTGTATCCCCGCACGTCTGCACGAGTACGGATGTGTTAATTAATATCATATCCATCCTCGACTTGTCTTTCTAACAGCAGTAGATGCGAGATTTTTGTAAAATTGCAAGTATGTTCATTAAGAGTAATTAACAGTATGCTCATGAAAAGTGCTCATCTAAAAATGCGTCAAAACATAAAGCATCATCGCGTAACGTAAAAGAAATTGACTAAAAACGTAAACATCGCTCAACCCCCTTCACCTATGCGTACATATAACAGTAAGGCTCAACAAACGTGTTCATGGTGTTCAAGACCGTCGGTGGGGGTACTCTGGGAACATCCCATCGGTAGGCAACGAGTCGGTGATCTTCATCCAAGGAGGGTAGCCGTTCGAGAAGGCCGGGTCGCTGTAGGTCATGTTCGTACCGCCAAAGAACGCAAGGAAGTTCTGGAGCGGGTTTCTGAGCTGCCACAACCACCAGATGCGGTCCATGTTGGCATGGTGGAAAAAGAACAGCGGGTCGTTTGGCGTCCAAGTCGATCCACCCTGGCACGTCGTTCCAGCGGCCTTGGGGCAAGTACCGGCCATGTCGCCACCCATGATCATATGGATGTTGGCATGGAAAGCCTGAGCCTTCTCGGTCGCGTTCTGGAAACCCCTGAAATCGCCGATGTAGCCGTTGATCGCAGAGTCGACGTATGACTGCTTGATGCCCTCTGCAGCAGCCTCTTGCGGACGAGGGACCCACCACCAGGTAAGGTAGGGGAAGGGTGTGTATGCGCGACGAGGAGTGTGAGAACTGGGTGGTGTGTATATCAGTCGACTCGCAAGAAGAGCACCAGAAACAGGCACATACATAGGGTAAGCAACCTTCATGTTGGCAAATCCACCGTTGGTAACCTGATGATCCTGCGCGGGGTCGCCAAATGTCCCAAGACCAGACGTCGGGTTAGGATCCCACATTGCGGAAGTGTTGAAAGACGCCGCATCCTTGGACCAATCTGGATTAATCAATCAAAGTCAGTTGTCAATCAATACCGTTCAAGATAGGGAAGCCGTTGCTCACCCCAGTAAGGCATCACACCCTTGTAACCACACTTGGTCTTCAGGGCTCGACTGTGCATGTTGGTGAACCAGCGGTGCCACGGCATGAAAGATCCCGTATAGTGGATGTGGTCGGTCTGGTCCATGTGGATGTAGGTCATGTCGTCGTAAAATGAGGAGTCGGGATTAACGGGCGGGATGTTCGAGCGCGGGTACTGCGGCTTGAGGTTTTTCGAGTGAGGGTTCCGCTTCTTGTCTGCCAGGCACTGGAGACATGATGAGTTTGGGTGACGAGAGCAACGAAAAACGAACTAACATTGACGGCTGCGATGTATGCTTGCTTCTCCTTCACAGTGAAGGTCCTCCACTCTTTGCGAACCTGAATCGGAGGAGCCTCAGTCGCTGGTCTGGAACACAACGCTGATAAATACCTCGAGCTTCTTGCATAACGAGCTTTCAGGGTAGCCGAGCTGCTTGGCCACCGTCCTGTAGCTGGGAGGGAGGGGAGTGGATGGTTCAGAAGGAGGAGCCGGAGGGGCGGGTGGAGCAGCATCGACCCCAGTCAAAGCCGTACCAAGCGCAGCGAGAGAGACGAGCAAGTTCATCCGCATGGTGAGGTGAGCGAAGTACTAGCACGACAGCAGGGGGAGAGGGGGGGAACCACCGGGGGACACGATGGATGTCGACCAGTGTCTCGACATGCCCGGGTTTTAAGGCGCGAATTTTGGCCACCCCGAGCCATGAATAGCCTCAGGCGTAAAAGTTTAACCGACCGAGTGCGGCCGTTAGTCAAAGTCTTCCAGGAACGAGATGGAGCGCCGCGAACCGATCCTATCCTAGGCAGGATCGGCCACCACGGCCTAGGATCTGGCTAGATCTGTCAGCCGTGTGGACACATCACCAAAGGTTTTTATGTTTGCTAGGTCCTCGTTGGGTGTAGTGGCCCACGTTCCGCGCCACCTCATGGTCTGGCCGCCGGGGCTTTCATCTGAATCAAGCATGGTGCACTCTCAGAGCTGTCATCTGGATATATGCGTGGTGCCCCACATGTCAGAACGAACCGAAGAGCATTACTTCCCTTGTTCTCCGCACAAATCAGGCAGCGGTGGGCGGTGGGAGCGAGAGAGTAGATGTGCTTACCAGACGACGAGACCCTCCTCGAAGCTGTATCTCAAATGAAGGTGATCGCCAGGTCCTAGGCTAGGACCCCAGGAACCGATTCGGATTCTAGATGAGGAACATGTAAATCGGCTGCCGTAGCAGCCCTTAATTGTGCTGAAACACAACCTGACCAATCGGCGCGCCCGCCACTTTTGGAACACGGAAACGGAAAATGTGCATGTGGAATGTGTGGCTCAGGGGCCGGCACAATGGATTCACCGGCGGTACAGTACATGATATCAAATAAACAACCGAACAGATCAAACATCCCTCGAAATGAAGAAACCGACGAGAAAAAATCCAAGAAAACAGTGATTCCGTCTACAGGACGAGGGGAGGCATAGGTGAGGAAGTACAGCGGTGGAGTTTTTGGTCGGAGTTTAAACGGCGCTAACAGATCGGTGATGGGACGAAGCGCGATCGTCGTAATCGTCGTCGTTGGTGAGGGTGACGACCTTTGTCTGGGTGGCATATAGATCGCCGTCCTTGGAATCGTATGTACGGGAGCGATTGGGCTATGAAAATCGGAATCAGTCTCTGTCCAACACACAAACAGACAGCACCACTTACCCCGTCGACATGGGTTTGCCGGCTGATGTACACCTCGGGCCGGGTGGTATCCTGGTCCTTGGTCCCCTAATAATCCCGAACATCTCAGTTCCGAGAAAGTTCGGAGAAAAAAAGAGAAGATGCTTACGGCGGAAGGTTGCCTCGTACCACTCCTGAGCTCGTACGCATTCCCACCCGTCGTAGACGCCGAAGTTCCGTTCCTCGAGACGGACGCGCGGGCATTGAGAGTGAAAACCATGGAGCACACATACAAAAATGGCATCTGTGGGGGGTGGTTTCGAACGATCATCAGTCATTAGAAGAAGCTAGGTCCCCGCGATTGATCAGGCACTTACCAATGAGTTGAAAAAGTTGACCCATGTGGTCCTCGCGGCTATTTGGTTGAAATACAAGTTGATGATAGCACTGTAGCATGGCAAGACTGATTAATGGATTGGATAAATGTGTAATCAAATTCGAGATTTACCAGATCGTAGGAGGCGCAGCCGATTGAATAGCGGTCGTTAGCAGACGCGAAATCAAGCTGTTGGTTGCTGCGAATCCGGTTTTGGCCTACGAATGGGGAATGAGAACCGGTGACGTGGGGCTTATAAATGACAACATACACGAAGGAGGTACCAGCATGTAAAGCTTGTAATGAAAAAGTCGCAAATGACGACACAAGCAATCATCATGTTGGCTAGTAACAGTGGATATTAGGACACTCCATTTGTTGAAGACCCAAAAACACTTACCGGCCGGGACCAAAAGTTTGATATTCTTGAGAAGCAACACCGGGTTAAAAACGAGAATGGTCTGTTGAGGGAGGCTTTAAATTAGCAAAAACTTGGGCTTCGGCAAACACGCAGGGCGCACCAGAATCAAGGAGCCCGCGAGACCCAAAAGGAGTGTAGGGATGGTCAACACCAAGAATATCCAGTTACGAGACAGAACGAAGGTACGGTGGATAAAGAATCCCTATCCCCAATACCAGGTTAGCACGCATACAATCACCTCAAACAAAACCAATCCTAACCTGAATAATGGCACCTATGACTGTCGACTCTATCGCAGTGAGCTTGATGCTCGGGGTGGCCACCGAAGCCTAGAATGGAACATTTAGACAGACACCAGGGGGGCAAAGACAAGTGACGTACGAAAAGGTAATCCCCAAAGTGATTGACTGTGGCGCAGGCAACGAGGTCAGAAGCTATCAATCGAACATGGAAAGTTAAACGAACTGAAAAAGTCCCACTGTTAAAGAGATAACGTTAGTGTTGAACTGAATAGGTGGGTGAGGGGTCTTACGGAGACGAAGATGATGTGCCCGGCCTTGAGCGTGCAAAGAAGGACGCTGAACCCGACGAGCGCACGTATGGGCAGGCGGTCGCTCTTGAAGGTCTGCATGTAATTGACAGTCTACTGGGTGGTTAGCTACCAATTTGTCAGGACGTGAATGGTTGCCTTACCTGACACATCAAGACGCCCTGCATCATGAGGCAGAATATCGAGGCAAGCAGCCATGGACTACAAAAGAAAATAGTGAGATCCGGCAAGTCTCGCGGTACGAGCGAACATACCCAAACATGCCATCTGGGTCATTGATGTATAGCAACTCGCCCGGTCCCGGCTTGTAGTTACTGTTGAGGAAGCCAGGATAAGTCGGCATGGTGTAGGAGACGGATGGGGATGGAGGGCACTGCTGCCAGCTCAGGAATTAATCGCGAGTGCTTTAAGGCAGTCAGGACGGTATCCTTAATTTGAGGTGTAAACTATGACCTGACGATCATAACCTTCTGAAGGCACATACACACGGGGAATGATTTCGAGCTAGTCCATATTACGGTTACCGAGGGCCTGTTTGCAAGGGCCGGCTTGATGGTTCTATCATTCAAAGGGTCCCAGTGGATAAGGTATACACACGACATATGTATTCTCCATACGAGGGCAAGCGCTAGAAGTCTGAGAAGTCGTTGCTCTGTGCCTCTGCTTGACTAGATACGGAATCCGTTCTGGGCTCAGCGCCCGGATACGGTCGTCAAATAACGTGTGCAGCATGAGCACATCGTGCCACAGGTGTGTCATAAGACCGGATGTCTAACGGATTGGATATTGGTACCGGCGGGTACTCAAACATTTTCAACTCTACCGAAGAGTTTGTCTCGTCGGTGACGAGCCTCTGTGTCTCATGTGTCGTTCGTGGGGAATGGTCGGGGGAATGCGAAATAACCGAGGAATACACGGACCTGGAGAACCCGGGCCCCCAGCCACTCATATGCGGCGCTGCTATAGGGACACCGGGCGAGTGATAATAATCGGCCGGACTCTATACTCGGATATGGTATGATGGGTCATCCAGAGACGCACATCGCCCTCGCAATTTCGTGGGTGGGAACGCCTCGGTCATCACCTGACTAGTCCCTGTAGTCTTGCGCCACAATCTGTCTAAAGCATCCATGCCTGAAGTTTCCCGCTGTCCAGACGTAACACTGTCTATCAGCATGGTGGCTTGGTCGCTATCATATCACAAAACTGCCTCGTGGACATCAGAAAGTCACGTTCTCTCTTCGGCATCCGGCTGATGATTTGCTTCCACTGATGGGGACAAACAATGACTGGCTAATTACAAATCACCGGGACTAATTTCCTGCGGCCCCGTCCACCCGAGGCGCTTCAGTCATGGTCCAGTCCCGCATTCTGGCGCAGTCCATATTCGCCTCGTACTTTGTGCTCATAATTTCACTCCTTGGACTGATCCTGAACTCGCTCGGACGGCTAGCGTTGACAGTCAAGCCACAGCGAGCTATTCTGTTTTTCGGGCTCGCGGTGGGGTCACTATGCCATACCTGGTATTGTGAGTGCCTGTTCGCCCACAGCAAAAGTAGCTCTAAATGACCTCGTGGCCTACATAGACATGATTCACTTCCTGCTCGTAAGTGCTTCTATCGTCCCGGGACTTGAAACTCAGCGGGATTGCCCTAGTGGAGTTTTCATGATTATGAAGCGCATCATCCCGTCGTTGCCGGTGGCGGGTCGGTCGTGAACCGTATGACAAAGTGGCTGATGGATTCCGAACTTTTTGAGCAAGCCTGGCGGCGGGTATGTGAAGGTAAGCGAGAAAGGCCAAACGAGCACGCCCATTCGTTTGAACCGCAATCAAATGTTCTCTAGGACCTATGAACTGGTGGTGGAGCGAACAGCTATGTATATTCACTGTGGGCGTATGGACAGCATTCTTGTATGTGCAAGGTATGTGTGTGCCAGCAGAGTTATCTCGCTCTCATCAAATCTAACTACGCCACAACCTTGCCGCATGTCTGTTTACGTAGGTTCTCGGCGCCGGATCCCCCACGTATGGGCATATATGTTCTTGGGTCAAGTTGTTGCGATTTCAGTTGCGAGTAATTTGTTTTTCGCTGCCGTTCTACTATCTCCTAGACGGAGAGAGCCGAGGCCGGCCCCGACAGTAAGAATCCCACCCAGAGTGTACATCCCCATCCTTCTCTCTCACCTCACGATCCTAATCTTCCCGACTGTATCGCATCCAAACTCGAAATGGTTTCTACCGAATTTACTCGGGATGCATGCTCTTATTGTCCTCCCCCTAATCAAGATCCCATATACCCAGCCTCGCACTCCGCGTCCTAGTACCGATACGGAGCCATCTCATTTCGCGGCTGACGTGGATTCACACACATTCTATCTATGCTTGGCCGCGCTCGCACTTGTACCTCGCGCCCAGACGTATTTCTCCCTCCAAACCTTTTCGGGTAGCGAGCTATGGCGAACTCTGCACGAACACCCTGCACAGAGCTCGATCGGGTACGATGTGCTATGGACGACGGCCTCAATAGCGGCGTACTGTGCACTTGGCGGGCCTAGCTCGGTGCGCAAGGGCATCCTAGGCATGGTCTCGCCCGGCTTGGCTCTGTACCTTGATGATCGACGAGACTAGAATCGGTTAGGTCTAGACAGGGCCTGGTTGGATGGTCCGCCTTACGCAAGGCCTCCGGCTTGATGACAAGCCGATGATTAGACTGTGTTTGAATAGGATCAGAATTTGTTTTTTTTTCTGTCGCTGGAAGTCTGATGGTGGCAAGACGGTTATCATGACGGAATTAAGCTTCGCGCCTTTGCCTTGAATATGCCTGTCCGGGCTGTTCTCGCGACACGCGCCTGATGGACAGCATATGTGATGACCTCATTCCGCTGCATCATTTGTTTCATTTCGTCGAGTTGATGGTTGACAGTTACTGCGGACGTGCTCGTGGTTGGTTGTAACAGCAATTCAGTATTTTCCCGCAACAAAATAACATTACACAAAGCCCAACAGGAAGCCCAAAAAACGACAGCCCTAATCGTCCTTGCGTTTTGGCAAGTCTCCAACAGGAAGAATAAAGTACCTGAACAGTTTGTCGGTGGATGAAACAATAGGCAACAGGTACAAGAACTCACGATGCGTCAGGACTGTACAGACCTGCAGCCCCTGTGTAGAATGCGATAAACGCCGTAATTGCACCAATGACACCTCCGGTCTGTGTCACCTTGGCTATATGCACTTGTGAGTTGAGGTGAGACAGGGTAGCAGAAGAACACTGACGTTTTTGCATAAATTCACCGATCATCAGTAACATGAATGTCAAGTCAAGGAAGAAGAACAGGGCCGATAGCGACACGGATGAGCGAAATGTGCCAAAGAACATGATAAATGTGATAATGAACCATGCGAGGAGCTGAAAATAGACGAATGAGCATGTGTGCGTAGAATAAAAGGGGAAAATCGTACGAAGATCCCGAGAGCGTCGTTGAGTTGGGGTGCCTTGTCGCCCTCATAGGCTGCGAGAATGCCACTCCAGGGCGAGAGTATAATTCCATAGGAGAACCAGAAGCCTCCGTAGGCTGAGAATGCTGGTTGAAAAGGTATTTCAGATACAACCAAACCTCGACACACAAGCAACGTTTACGAACCGGTGGCACCGAATGTATTGCCCGCACCAAATTCCCACATGCCAGCCAGTAATTGGGTCAACCCACCCACGCCAAATGCCATGCCAACTACTGCATTTGGCTAGATGAGGTCGAGATCAATATCGTGCTTGTATGTTCGGGGTGTCTGACGAGTGCTTACCACGGTGATATGACGCGTTTGAATGTTGTACAGACTCAAGATGAGTGTTGTGGCGGCGAAAGAAATTAGACCAAGAGGGGCTGGATTGCCTAATTTACGGTGGCTAGATGAAGGTTGTTAGATAATGTGATGGACTAGGTTCGTGCGACGCACTATACAGGGAACGCGCGCTGAAAGCTAGTTAGACGTTTGCTGGTATATATGATCCAGATACGTGCTTACTTGCGTATCCATAGTCAAGGTATGGTGAAGTGGGGCACCAGTATAGTACCCGGAAGGACCGGCGGCAACGGTGTTCTCATCGCTGTTGTCGACCTGCATCGACTCTACAGGTCTGGTGATCTGTTTCTCAACGTCGGCCATAGTGCTAGTGATCGAACTGGGTCTAAATCTAGGTGAGGTAGATAGATCGCCAAGAGAGCCTTGAGAAGGATACTATTCCAGGATCGAAGAGCTCAAGCTTTTAACACGCAACCACAGGCGGGAGCACAACGAGCACAACGTGAGAAATGCATCTCGCAGTTGATGTCGCCCTGAGCGTACCTCCTGCGTGAGAGCGCGCTCAACAAATAATACAGCTCTATGACATGAGCGCGCTCCAGCATGGTCGGTGGGAGCTTCAGTTGAGATTCCCGGCGAGATTGACTAGAAGCGTTCTGGACTAGTTGACGATGCCAATTGAGTTTAATAGAGGTGGTGCCACAGTACGAAAGGGACCGACGTACTGCCATCGCACGTCGCAGATCTTTCAGATGAGTGTATGCGTCAAGTCCCGGGTGAGCTCAACAACCCCAAATTATTTACTTTATCGGGAATGATAAAAATGATGTCATTGATTGGACTGCACGTGACACAAGACAAACGCCAGGCGCTTATCACTCCCAACCGGACCCAAACATGTCCCGCTCACTCGCCAACCCCTCATTTGGCGCCCGAACGCCCAGTCCCTCTGTCCCTCCAACGCTTCGCGGACTTGCTCATCCAAACCAGAAACAAGTAGATGCAGTGGTGTATGATGTCTTGCTTATTGAGATGGTCCGCACCCTTCGGGGGTCTGCGAGTGTTGCCCGAAAACGCGAGCGAGAGCTAGAGGAAGAGATGGTGGAGAATGGGCTAATTGAGAAAAAGGCGGTACCAGCTTCAGCTCCCGCTACGACGCGAGATAGTGTTAGTAGTGTGCCTGCCTCTAAGGGCGCCGTGGACGAAGACGAGGAGGCGGTCAGGGCTCGATTGGAGGCGGTTGGAGTGCATGTGGGAATGAACATCGTTGAGAGGTACGCCGACACCGGCCGCCGGAGCATGCAATCTAACTCAAATGATAGGCTAGCTCGAGACCGCCCGAGGTTTACGGATACGCTGGATACCGTCAAATTCATCTGCAAAGATGTCTGGACGGCCGTATGGGAGAAGCAGGTGGAGAATCTTCGAACCAATCACAGGGTACGTAGTCCGTAAAGTGGGATTTGTTGTACACATGATAGATCGTTTATCTTCTAGGGGGTCTACGTATTGACTGACACACCATTCAAACCCCTCGCACGAATATCCGCTTATGGCAACGCTCCCGAAGTACTCCAGAAAGCGAAAATCGTATGTGCCTGTTCGAATATTTGCCCTTGACCGGCTAACTTCACGCGACCGTAGTACGCTCACGTCCCGGCGGGAATTATCCGGGGCTCGCTTGCCCGCCTCGGGCTTCACGGAACAGTGTCCCCCGACGTTAGCGACCTACCCCGGTGTAAGTCTGGCCGTCCTTGCTTCTGGTTGCCTAGTTTGCTGATAGTATTTATGCATCCAGGTACTTTTCAAATCAAGCTGGCAAAAACCAGCTAGTCGCCGTCATATATCCAACCCTGTTGTCGATCTCTGAAGATAACCTCAGACTTCGCGACCAAATGGGTATAAACGATTACCGCAATAGCTCGGAGAGACTGGGTGGCTTCCGTGTAGAGGAATATTTCTATATGAATAAGCGTGATACAGCATCAGAATATATATCTATTGAACGTGGATCACAAATCCATAAAGTTTGGTCAGCGACGGATCTAATTTGGAACGAACAAATGGGTTAGTGCAAGCATATGCCCTCTGATTCAAACTTATGTAGTGCTTTGTATGCGAGCACTTGAAACGCTACATAGCTGGAGGTTAATTTAAGACCGCATTGTGTAACTGCAAGAATTCAAGGGTCGATATACTGAAGTCGTAGGCAATAATACTTGCGCATGAATTGGTCTACACTCTCCTCCAATGCTAGGCTAGCGGTTCATCTGATAAATGTAAACGAGCTCACTCTGCTTCGTCCGCATTTACCTCAGCTTGTAATGTGATACCTGCATGCTAGTGTTTATGCCGTATTATTTGGTTCAGAACAATAGTTTCAGTTCGTATGCTAATAATATGGTCAACGTAAAAACCACTGTGCGTATTGATTAGCCGACTTATACAAAACCTTCAGGGTTAATCTTACTAAGTACGTATTGAGGTATCAGGAAGGTAGAAATGTGACTAGCCGAACCATCGGGGGAATAGATTTGTGTGAGGTATACCTGGGTGCCATAATCTCAGCGGATGCGGTATAGGCGATGCAGTAGACAGGACACTTACTTGCGTTGTAGCTGTCGGTGAACCAGCAAGATACATACATACAAATCGTAAGACTTTGTCGTCAGGACTGATGAGGCTTGTGTGATGAGTCAAAGCCTCTACTAGTATCACGCCAAACACCGGCCCAACTATCATCTGCGCATATACGAGACTGTAGCTGGTGCGTAAGTTGAATAATATGTCCAGCGTACCTTGAGGATGGAAAATGATGCAATTGCTCCTAATGGCGCGGCTCCGAGCGGTTTAGGCACTTCTAGCCTCGCGAGAGCACTTCCGAGGCAGATAAGTCCGAGGGGAATGCTACCCTCTCCAATGAACGTGGCCGTGTCAAATATAAAGTGCAGAGGAGGTAATCCATCTGGAGCCACCCCCACTAGAGCATGCGAACTAGCTGATGATGAGGAGATGAAAAGACCTTTGAGGACTGGAACAACCGCAACGATCACAGCTAGAACAATGCTGATGGTTGGTGGGATTGCGAAAGAAATCAAGACGGCCCAGGCAGACATCAACGCTCGCTTTAAAGTTAGGGAGTTTGCTTCGGGAGATGGGGGTGATGTATCTGTAGACGTTGGCAATAAATCAGATTTCATGGGAGTAGGCGTGTCTTGCGGGCCATATATGACACTAGCCTCGTCCAAGGGAATATGGTTACCGATTGGGCGGGACAGATCTCGGAGGTCCTGCGCACGTGTGGGTCAAGTCGGGTCCTGGCAAACGAACAAATTGCTCACCTCCTGGTCTTTCTCCTCAGTACATGTCGGGACATTGCAGCTTTCGACGTCTACATCATCTACTGCCCTGGGTCTTTTGCTTCTAGTTATCCAATTGTTACGTATATTAGCCAACATAGGCGCAGGGACGTCATCTTCATCATCGCCTGTAAAATCTCTCGCAACAAATCGGTAACCTCCTAGCGGGAAAAGTGCCACCTGAAACGACAATTAAATCAGACTGGCTCAGAGAATCAGCACTTGAAGTGACCAACAAATCTAATGAGTATGAATATCGAGATATAGGCTACCGCTATATCGGAATCTCCAGGTGAGAACGGAGAAGACGCGGTCAGAGACATGATTACGGCCAGTGCTGAATGAATCAATGAACTAATGTAGGGGCGAAAGACCAAATCGTGCTCACGTATATCCCCCCAATTATTACATGCACCCGCCACTAGTATTCCATGCCGGAAGTGACGAGGTACCCAAAATACCTTTTTCGTGATCCAGGCTATAAGAAGGCCGTACAGCTGGTAGAGAATTGCCACTAGCACAAGTGGTCGCAGAGAACCAATATTCTGAGCTGTGAAGCCGGGTACAATTTTCGAAAAGAGTAGAGCTGGCATCAAAACATTCTGTGACAGTCTTGGTTTTACCAAGTATCATAGTTGTCGAGAACACTGGGGCCTACCAATAATACTTGACCCGCGCCTTTTGTCGCCACGGCACCAAATAAGTCTCGCTTAGTTAAAATAAATCCACAGGATGTGGTGATTATCCTATGGGGTGAATCTAGTTGTGAGCGTTTGTGGTGTTGGGTCTGGATGCCAACTTACAGTTTGAGTAATGGCTTGGCGGGCAGCCAGATTAGTACATCGACGGTGGGCATGGCTGTGACTACTGTTCGCGTTCCCCAAGGTAAGTTGGATCGAGGAATGCCCCGTGAGATTGGCGCACACAAAAGAGATGGCTTCATAGATGGCGCTACACTTATGCCTTATATCCCAGATCCGCAGTTACGTCTAGTTTTGCATTGTACACAAACGTGGAGGAAGATTGTTCCTCGATCCAGGGCCATCTAATATTGCCGGTATCGCACGATTAAAAAAAAAAAGCTGCAAGAACCTCGTGGTAGGTGGATGGCAGCCTACAACTGTGTTTTGTCGCATAGAATGCACGACTATGATAAACGAGCTGACATGATGGATGCCCTTTAGGACAAGCAGCTACAATCTGTCACGTACGAATCTCCACATAAGGAACTTAATTTCAACCCGCCACAACAAGAACAAGATCTGGCCCCAATGGTGGTTAGCAAGAGCCACAACATATGTCAATAGACTCAATTACAGATAACGGTAGAGCAAACGGTGATTATATCTGTCCCTGCAGGTGTCACTTCAGCGATTACTGCCTGATTCTAATGGTAAACCTCAGAAGACTCGCGGGGCCGCGACGGGATAAAGACAGAAAGCCTGTGGATAGACTATGTATATATGATTCAACAGGTGAAATCGAAGGCCTGACACGAATTTCATCGTATAAAGCAACAAAAAGCACGAACAGTGAGCATTACATTGTAACACTGAATGGCCCAAAACCGTTGACCCTACACTAGGACTCGGTGCTGTTCGTGCCCCCTCTCTGCGCACCATCTGACGAGCCCCTACTCGAGGAATGGTCTTCACCGCCTTCGACTGAGACGCAAGGTTTTGAGGGAGCGGCGTCGGATGACACACAGTCTCAAAAAGCTCACGGAGTCTAGACGCGCTCAGGTCGCGACGTAGCTTCAGCCTGCTCTTAGCTTTGATGTCCAATGTCGTGATAAGCTTGGGCTTCAGGTTCGTCCATGCTGCCGATGCAATAGTATATGAGGCGAGCGCATATAGGTATGTATGCGCTTCGGACTTCACTCACCCTCATCGGTCAGAGCGGCGGAACGTCGAGTCAAGTGGGCCCAATCTTTCCGTAGCTTCGGTATTACTTCCAGTTCTGACTCGGTGTACCCGAGCCTCTGTGGCCTATGGGTGATGCTGTTCGTAGATGTAGTTTAGCGTAGCTAAACAGGTCGATCAAGGACCTATTAGCTTACTCTCGGTAGTGATATTCCGTCCGGGCCGCGTGCCAGTCTTCATTGACTTTCTTTAGGGCCGCAACTAGAGATGTAGCCTCCTGCAAGTACTGCGTTGGAATTTCGACCAAAAAAGGTACATATCCTCTCACCGCACGAGTAGTTCGGTCCGCTTTTTGCGCCAAGTTGACAACGCCTCCTGATCTTGAGAGTGCTCCACGAGATAGCTCCTCACAAAGTCCACCCCAGACTTCATACTGAGCGTTTTCATGGTATTTGCCCGGGGTTTACCCATGCGGCCACCTGAGTTCGTCCAGGGAATAAGACGTACATAACTTATAGTCTGTTATAGACGTTACTCGCCTTTTGAAGAGAGTACGTACCAACTCTCTTGACTCTAATGGCTCGATAAGAGCTGAGTCGACAAGCCTGCTGAAGCTTCAGCACAGTTACAAGCAGCCAACTTACATCATGCTCACAAACTCCCCACGCAGCCGACACACAACCGAACTTTGAGCAACGGATCCGCTCGGCGGGTTGTTGGCTCCCCGCAGTTCTGTTCGGACATGATCAGGAGATGTACGCGACGAGCGATTCAAGCCAGGCTACTCACGGAGCACTTCTTCTTAAACCATATCGACATGTACTCGATTATGGTCAGCTCAGGAGGGCACCCGGATAGACCGGCTGCCTGTGCGCAATCGCCCCAGCAAGCTAAATGGGACCCATGGTCCACGAGCAACACGTTCATTCGCTTGTCGACCAACGCTATATGACCGAGCGAGATGGGATCCATGCAGGAGAGGATCTATCACGATCATTGTTATGAGTTCTCAGGACGTGGAGTAGCATAAACCCACCATGTCCAGAACTTCGATGGGGAGCTTCAAGAACACATTTGTTTCGTGGTAGGTCTTGGAAATGAGAGACATTTTAGTGGCAGTAAAAAGAACAAACAAAGCAAGTAAAATAATCAAACCGATTCGGTGGTAGGTTTGGAGGATGGCGATGGGCAACGGAGGACGGAAGGAAAGAGAACACAGGTTGCGCAACGGAGGTGTCAGGAGCTGTTCCATGATCAGCATATTGCTATTCGCCTCGTTCCAAAACTTGCCTTGGCAAATATTCTGCTTAAGAGTTTGAAGTGCGAGGTCGACAGCACGACCTCTCGACTGGGAAGAAAGAGACGATGACGGTCGGGGGGGGGGGGGGGAACCCCCCCCCCCCCCCCGAACCGGATGCATACACGTCTGACTATATACACATCCGAGACACACGTGATAGCCCCTATCAGGCGGCTCCGCTGCTCAACAGCATTCAGCGTGAAGCAGGTTAATTTTATGCTATCTATTGCAAACTTTTGACCAGACAGTCTTGTGAGCTAAGGGCGCTAGCGCATTATACCACAAGCTTACTCACTATCACCTCGGCGAACGTCTAGTACCGAATTCACGGGATAAGAAGTGGCCCGGAATAGCTATACGTAATACAGAGTAACGAGGTTATGGAGCTAGGAAGAAGCCGCTTGTTAGGAAGCTGAATCAGATGAACTATAGTCGAGGCGACAAGAGCATAATAGAGCACAACCCTATTCACAGACATAGCTCAAACGCGCACGGCGCGCCATATTAGAGCTAGAACGCACGAAAATAGGTGAAATAAAATTGGCCGTTCACTGGTAAGGAGTATTGGCGAAACTAATGTGGCACTCTGCCGAACCAGAGGCTGCGCCTGTTTGGTCTCGTTTGCCGGTAAGCGCTCGCTCATCGTGTGGCGCGCTCTTGGCACCTCACAGCATCTTCGTTTGATGCATCATTCATCTCCTGGAGCTTCCTTGTTCGAAATGTGAATAAGTGGTTGACCCGAGGACATGGACGCAGGTTTTACCGAATCCTGTGCTAGATCTGTAAGGGTCTGACATCGAGCACCTGCTGCCTCGCGGATGACTCATTCATCCACGACAGGAGCATAGTTGTGGGTCGCCGCTCGTTGAGTATCATGGCACCGGTAACATTTCCCACGAGATGGGTGAACTTAATAAGGGAAAAGCGATGCAAGGTCTGTGGTAGAGCTTCAGTCAACTTGAAAGCGCGGAGAATAACTTTCCTTTAGTATATCATGCTCTGCCCGCCAATCGTTCCATCACCAACCAACACTATGATTACGGTCTCCTTCAAACTTTGTACCGCTTCCCTGGCCCTTCTTTTCGCTGGAGTTTCTCATTTCCCTCTTGATTGGAGTTTTATATTTCTCGCGTCGAGGTGAGCTATTTCGCACATGTTTTCCTAAATCTTCATCCTGTACATTTACGAAAGTATACTCATCAAGTGCTGATGCACTGTCGACGCAAGCATGAGTTCAAATGAGGATCGCACTAGTCTGCTTCGGCTCGCACGACCATAACATGGCAATGCCGCCTTGGCGTTCATCATATTTTCACATAGCACCGACACGAAACGGAACGATAATAAAACCCAATACATTAAACTAGTGCAGCTACCGCATATTTAGTCGCCTCTAATCCGCCACTGCTGGGAGGTCTAGTTGTCAACGCTCAACTTCCGCGTGGCCATCTCTGCCGATGCTAGTTATCCGACTGTACCCCAAAGGACCTGGGCATACCGGCATCACGAGTAAGGGGCTGATTCTTTTCTAATATAGTCCTAGGCATTCCTGCATAACTCGGTGAGGCATAACTGCGGATTTATCGATGCTTGTTTGCTCGGAGTAGACATGTCCCTACCTCGCAAGTCGCCTAAAAGACGGAATCTTTCCAGACTTTGAGGTATGTAGCCCGGGGCCTGCGGGCATGGTCGTGAGCCGCTCCCGGCGGGGCCTGCATCTTCTGGGCGGGCCGGAAGCTCAACTGGCAGATAGAATACACGCATACGTGGATCAGTACTTGCATCAATCCGGGGTCAGCATATATCCGGCTCAAGGCCTCCAAGCATATATATTCTATTTCTGCGATCACTTAACCGATATTTATCTATGACTCCACCTAGAACTGTGAATACACTAGAACCAGAAGAAATAAGTCAATCAACTACACCGGTATCAATCATGTGAGCTATATCGAGTAGTTCTATTCTCGGTGACTTGAATCCCGGCAGTCACCTGGCCACATGAGCCTCAATGAAGGCGGCAATAATTGAGTCAGAACAAAGCATTTTCCTAACGTTTTAACACTGGATGTAAGCGGATACGCCCATGTCTAGACACACAACGTGGCCTGGGTTCGATGACGTACCATCATTGAATGCGCCATTCCCCGCGGATCGCACGCCATGCACAACCCCTGAGTGGGCTACCCAAATGAACAGCAAAGTATGCTTCGCTGTCTCGCTTGTATATGTATGCACAGAAGCTAACCACCGGCAAGAATAGGTTCCGGCTCTCGCTTCGAAGGCGCCAAGGTTCAAGCTCCAGTACTTGAATCCGAGATTCTTATCAGTGGACCGTGCTTCGAACCAGCTCTTGTCTTCCACCGCACGCCATGTCGACGAAAGACGAAAAACTCGGGCCAAGTCGAACCCGACAAGACTCGATCGATGGGCAGAGTCTCGGTCCAGCACGAAGCGATATTTTACCCGAGGGCTCTGTGGACCCGGTATACCAGGCCAAGGCCGAATTGCTCAATGCGGCTATTCAAGAGATTGGGATGGGCAAGTACCAGGTTAGGCTTTTGTTCATACGCTGCCAAGACTTGGACTGATGTTGACGGTTGTTGATCCAGTGGCATTTGTTTATCGTCACGGGGTTCGGGTGGCTCGCGGACAACTTGTGGCCGATTGTCACAGGCCTGATTCTCGCCCCGGTCGTGCAAGAATTTTCCGCAAGAGGTCCGTTTTTGAAGCTTGCTCAGAACATCGGGCTCTTGGTCGGAGCTCTCGGATGGGGCGTTGGAAGTGATATCTGGGGGCGAAAGTGAGTTTATCTTTACGAGGTGATGTACGGCGTCTGACGTCAGACTAGGCTATCGTTCAACACCACCTTGGCCATCGTTGGTATCTTTGCTACGGCTGCCGCGGGCTCTCCAACTTTTGCCGCCCTTTCTGTTTTTGCTGCTCTGTGGAGCGTTGGCGTACGTGATGCTCAAGAATCAGCCAATCAGCTTGTACTCATCTATTTATGGACATAGGTCGGAGGAAATCTTCCAGTGGATAGCGCTATTTTCTTAGAGTTTTTGCCGGGCACGCACCAATTTCTTTTGACGATTCTCTCGATATGGTGGGCTTTCGGTCAACTCCTGGGTAGTCTCGTTGCTTGGCCGATCATATCCAACTATTCATGCGAAACAACTGCGACAACATGCACCCGCAAAGAAAACATGGTGTGCAGTGACTTCGATCGCTACTAGGATGATCCACTAACATAGCTCGATTAGGGCTGGCGATACTTTTTGATCGCAATGGGTGGGCTCATGATAGTCCTTTGGATTATCCGATTCTTCGTCTTTAAGCTATATGAATCCCCGAAATACCTCATGGGTCGCGGTCGATTCGCCGAAGCCGTCGAAGTCGTACACGCAGTTGCCAAGTACAACGGCAAATCAACCTCTCTGACGACCGAACAGCTCGAGGCTGCCGGTGTACCGAGCGGACATACCAAAGATGTCAAAGATTCAGAAGCAGGGCAAGGCGCAATTTTGGATACGAGCACGTGGGCGGCTGTGAGGAGAAAACTGGAGCATTTTAATGGTGATCACGTTCGGGCGTTGTTTGCAACGAGGAAACTCGCGATTTCGACTTCGTTGATCATCGTTATCTGGGGTACGTTCTGCATTTTTCTAAGCCTACTTTGATATGCTTAACACCCCACTCGTATTTTAGCTATCATTGGACTTGCATTCCCGTTGTACAATGCGTTTGTTACATATTTCCTTGCAACGCGCGGGGCCGACTTTGGAGATGGATCTGTATACATCACGTATCGCAATCAGGTCATTTTGAGTGTGATCGGAGTACCCGGAGCGCTCTTGGGAGGGTGGGCGGTAGAGGTGCCTTATGTTGGACGTCGAGGGACTTTGTCTATCACGACTAGTGGGTGATGGTATTGAGATATGTAAAACTGAAACTGAAACCGTATTCAGTCTTGACAGGGGTTTTCTTGTTCGCTAGCACCACTGCTCGCTCATCTGATGCCCTGCTCGGGTGGAATTGTGGATATAGCTTCACTAGCAATGTGGGTATATCGGTGCATACGCCAAGGATCGAGCCCTACTGAGATTCATGCAATACAGATCATGTATGGTGTGCTGTACGCCATGACTCCCGAATTATTCCCTACGAAAGATCGTGGCACTGGCAACGGCATTGCGGCAACAGCCAATCGTATTTTTGGCATCATGGCTCCAATTATCGCATTGTATGCAAACCTGAGCGTAAGTGCCTTGCCGTCAACGTTTGTCACATATCTAATTATGATTCGCATCGGCAGACTTCCGTGCCGATTTATATTTCTGGTGCCCTGTTCATTCTAGGAGGATTGATTGCACTGCTGCTGCCGTTCGAGCCTAGGGGCAAGGCAAGTTTGTGATCAAGAATGAGTTGTAAGGTCTACAAAATGTATCAATATAAGCTTTCCCACTCTACTGCATTGGAAATGGCGTTCCAGGTTTCTGTACGTGGGCATAAGTAGTTCAGCATACTAGTGCTCGTGAGTTTTGCAGTCCTAGTGCAACATCAGGAGACTGCGGGCTGGGACAGCACCTTGGATGGAGTTTTTACGTTGTAATATTGGGGTAGCACCTATGAGCTTTAAATCTCAATAATGCAATAGACGAATGAGCAGAGGTAATGAGTATAGTTGTCTCGGCCCAGGAGAAACAGGACGTCTCCAAATAGTTTTGTAGGAAAAGAAACTCGAAAGCAAGTATCCTAGGGGCACATGGGCAGAAGTTAATTGGATCGGTGGCAATTTTGGCAATCATTACCAGGTGCCAAGGTAGCCAAGTCTAGTGGATGTATTTGGACCGAGCATATACCTTTGTATCTATGCATTGTTAGCCAGCTCTATAGTCACGAAAATTTGGCAAAAGGGTGGCTATCGATTAGAGTGCGCATAAAGGCGTTTAGCGGGATGTAGTTTGTGTGCTGCACCGCATTCATTATTTAACAAGTGACCTTTGTGCCTGGGTCCTGGGGTGATCGACAATGGACAGTGACACTGCCACATGCCAAGCTGTGACTTATAAGCGCCCATCCATCCATATTGAGCCACCAGATTGGGCGAGCGCCGAGCACTAGCCCGTGTTTACTGCCGTGCCTGGCTCACTAAAAAGGCCGTCGCAGTGCAACCGCTTCTCACAACCGAAACTCCCGACGACGACCCCACCGATGTCCTCGGCCCAGCCTTCAGATCCTCGACGAAAACTCGTTCGGTGCGCTGCTTTCATCCATTGGCGCGCTTCAACTAAACTCGCAAATTTAGAGCTGATCCGACTACTGTACGGGGAAAGTTTCTCGTGGGCTATCGGGGATGGTGAACGCGTCGTTTTACGTGTTCGAGGAAAAAATGTGCTGATTCGGCGGTTAGGTATACTTGCCCTGGAGATGGTCCTAAATTGGTCGAGGGTGAGTTTTCTAGGTATTTTGACCACTAAATAGTACTTATTTTGTAAGTAGGAGACGACTGGGCCCATTGGTACGCGTATTTCACTGCCCGACACTTTCCCTCCACCAATCTCTGCATCCAGGACCAATGAATACGGCCAGTTTAACCCCGAGCTAGTACCTGATCCCGCCTATTATGCACAAGAAGCTCTTTCGACAGTACCTCAAACACAGTCAAAAGTGTTTTCTTCTCGAAACGCCTCGGTTGTTAGACGACACATGAATATCTTGGCTCAGCACAAGATTGATGGACTATTTTTAACGAGAAGAGGTGACGAGGTGGGTGTAATCAGTTCGAGTCGGCATGCTCGGTCTTAACGCGACTCGCAGATTGCTGCCGCGTACCAGGGTGGAAAGGGTGTGGGGATTATGAAGTACGTTTTATATATCATTCAAGTTGTCAAGGGTGATTTCTTGACATATTGCGCAGAATGCGATCCGAGACAATCAACCATATATTCCGAGCGGCAGAACACGAAGGTCGTGTCGTCAGCGTCATGTATGTATAGCTTTGCTGGCCCGAACAAGCCTCTGACGTATGGTTGACCTTCATTAGGTATGATCTATCCGGTATGCCATCATATCAGATTGAACAATGGGTCGCGGGCGACTGGGACTTTTTGGTCAACCAGAAACACGTTCTTGATAGCCCTGCGTATGTTCGTGAGCATGGTAAACCTGTGATTGCTCTCTGGGTACGTGTCCATTTATCTGTGTTATTCGTATAGTCTGACCGGACTCGTTCATGTATAGGGAGTTGGCTTCAAAAGCGCAAGCCAGGATCCACAAACTATCCTGAATTTGATTCGTAGACTCAGCGAGGCGTCGGGCGGGGCGTTTATCATACTTGGAGGTGCGTCAACAAATGCCACATTGGTTTATCATGGGAAATAATCGAACACGGTTTTAGTACCTATTACATGGCAGAAACAAGACAGCAATTGGCAGACAGTTTATCAAGTTGCGGATGCGATTGCTCCTCTGAGCATAGGGACGCTGGTTGACGAGGAAACCGTAAACAACTGGTCGAAGGACGTTCAACACCCAGCGATCCAATCGTTACGAGCGGGATCGAAAAAGCAAGACTATGTTAGCGTCATTTGGCCCGGTCATGAGGTGCGTTTAGGAGGACGTGCGGTTGAGGCTTGTGTTGACGTGTCTCTAGGGTCACCTGTCGAGAATGGGGATTAGCGCTCCTGCAGCGCCTCGACGTGATGGTGCGTTCTTGTGGAGGCAAGTTTACAATGCACATCGTGATGGGTGAGTGCGAGTAGTTTCCGGGGATACTCTTGTGCTCACTGACAACTTGGCTGAATTCAGTGCGAGGATGATGTACGCTGAAATGCTTGACGGGTGAGTTTGGTTCATGTATTATTGTGATTCTTTGACTAAACTATCTACTGTAGATTTGATGACGGAACCGCAATCCTCCCGAGCATAGGCGCGACTCAGAGCGGCACTCCCTCCGACTGGTACCTCCGGATATGTGGCTACGCTAGCGAGGCGCTCAAGGGCGAAAAACATCTTTACGAAGACCTTCCGCGGAAAGAGCTCACCGAGTATTGGAGCACGCGTCCACACTATGAAGAAGACCAGCGAGAAGACGAACCCGTCGGAGGTTCATCTGGTGGGGTTACCAGTGCCGGTGCTGGTGGAACTGGAAGCGGAAGTGGAGGAGGCGGTGGGGCAGGTCCATCGTTGGCACCTCCAGCTCGCGCTCCAACTCGTAGCATGACAGCCGACTTTGGGGACGCTCCGCCCCCGTATAGTTTGGAACCCGACGCCCCGACCGGACCCAGCAGTAACGCGGTGTATACGGCCGAGCCAGAATCTGTCAGTCCTGCACCTGCACCTGCGCCTGCACCTGCGCCGGGTCCTGGTCCTTCGCCCTCCCGTACTCCTTATCAAACAGACAGGCCGACTGCTCCCTCTATGAATCGTACCGACTCGGTCCATTCCGTTACGTCTAGCTCTCACTCGCAGCAGCATCGTCCTGGGCAGATTTCGGTGCCCGATCCCAATATGAACGCGGTTCCTGTTCAGACTCCTTCGGCGTATGGTCCTAGCACCTATGGTGGTATGGGTATAGGGCCGAGCACGAGCTCTCCGCCGCCTACAAATGTGCCTCTGCATCGAGTCGACTCGATGTCGGCTGCTGCTAGCGCGTACGGGCGACCACCTCAGCATCCTGCGGCCGCTTCGCGACCCCCGCCTGTATCGTCCAACCGACCTCCAGGACCGATTCGACCCCAGTCCGCGTCATCTAACCATTCCTCTCCTCCAACGAGCTACAACGCTCCGCTGACCCCTGGAGGCGTACACCAGCTTGCGGATCAAATGCAAGGGATGACTGTTGGCGGTAGACCTGGACCCGAACACGTATTTGCTGGGGCCGGATTGGGTCTGCAGCGTCTGAGCCAGAGCCCAGGTATGCCTGGTCCTGCCTCGCCTTTTGAAGGTGTGAATAGACCGCAGCAGGGGTTATTTAATGCCACGCAATCACCGGGTGTGCCTCCTCGTCATGGACAGAGCAGCTATGATATTCCTCAGACGCCGTCTACGCCTGGTAGTATTCCTGGTAGTTCGTTTTATCCTGCGCCGTTGCAGCATGGGCATGGGCCGAGTCATCAAGGGACTATGGGCCCCACTCACCAGGGAACCATGGGTCCGTCGCGGCCAACGCACCAGCATACTATGGGTCCAACTCATCAACACACTCTTGGTCCTCAGTACCAGCCCGCGAGCCCTGCTCCACAACCCGCGACACCCCCGCATACGTCTCCAGGGCCCCATCATCAGCATACGCTTGGGCCGCAACATCAGCACACTCTAGGACCACAACATCAATCTTCTGTTGGTCCCGGGCATCCTTATCCTTCTCCAGGTCCTCCTCCTCCTCAACCCGGTCGGCCTGGTCAACCTCCTCAGCCTGTGTTCCAGCCATCGGGACCGTACGTTCCGCACCATCAGTCTACGGGGTACCATTCCCCTCCATCTGCACCTTCGCCACAGCCAGGGTACTTTGGTCCACCGGCTCGACAGGGTTCGTGTCCAAGTCACCCAGGATACCAGAATCCCCAGAACGGCCCTGGAAGTGGCGGACATCCATCGACTCCTCAGCACGGGGGTCCTCAACCTGGCGGATATCCATCTAATCCCCAGCAGCCGGCTGGAGGCTGGCAAGCGCATTCTCAGCAAGGCGGTAGTGGATACCCTCAGCAACCAGGAGGGTATCCTCCTCAAGGTGGTTCGGCTGGGCCTTCACCTCAACCTCTTTCTGGTCCTCCGCTTCATCCGGGTAGTTACCCGCCCCAGGCAGGCGGTCAGCCGTCTCAACCTGGGTATAGCTCGTATAATCCCCAGGCTCAGCCGGGCCAGCCCGGGCATCGACCTGCAATTCCTGGTGTTCAGTATGTCGATAATGCGCTAGGGATGGTTGGCAAATACGCTGGCGAGGATACGAAGAAAAAGTTGGAGAGTGGTGTGAATAGTGCATTGAACGGTGCGTTTTTTTTAAATATTTTAGCCATAATGGCACGAGTGACTGATTGAATTGGCGTTGGTAGCTGGTACGAAATTATGGGGCCGTTTTAGCAAATAATCTTGATTATGAGCTGTCTGTAATGTATATGTACGATATCTATGTATCTATCCGTGGATGAAATGACATCGGGCGGGGTTTATTTGGACCGGCTATATCCGACATAGTGTGGGACCCTGTAAGGGCCCCATTAAATGAGGTCCCCCTACCAACGTGAAGATCGCGTGCCCACCCCGTCATTCCTCCCTCCCTTCCCCCTGCTCCCGACCACGATGGAGAGCTTTACGTCTTATGTGGTCCGCTCGTTCGTTCCTAGGTCATTTGGACGGCTATGCGTGCTTGGTGTGGACCTGGTAGGCGTCCCTGTGCTGTTACTCTATGGTCTCCCTCAGGTCCGTGTCCTTATCTCGCCCGATAAGACTATATGCTCATCCAGAGAGACAGAATCGAGTGATGCTCGTCGCTGGCTGGATCGGGTTGCGAGTTGCTCTGACAGGGGTGAGCACCTTGCCTGAAAATTTTTTGAGTTTCGAGAGCTGAAGGAACCTCGGGATTGTAGATTCGGTATCTTGAGTCGCGTGGCGATAGAGATAAGGTCCTTGAGGAGAATGTGCGTGTACTCGACGCGAAGGACGCATGCGGAGCTTTTTCGGAAGAGCCGGCTACGGCTCCTCAAGGCCAGCAAATCTCGATTCGTGCTGAGATGCCGGTCGAGACCGAGTCGGCTGTCCAGGCGCCTGTTCAGGTCGAGGTAGAGGATGCCAAGATAATTGAAGAGGCTGCTGGGATTGTGTTCCCTGTAAGTTCCAGACTTCCTTTTAATCCCAGTCAACTTACCAGGCCCACCTGGATTACTAGCGCGTGGAGAACGAGCCCGAGGAAATATCTACCGAGGGTACTACTCGCATGGGCCGTACTGTGTCTATGACCTCGACTGATTCGAATGCAACGCTCGAGTCAGAGTACTTGGCTACACCGCCCCAGACGACCGTTGAACTCCCCATCGAGTCAGACTATGACGAGGATTCACTCCCGACGCCGAGGCCGGACCAGATTCAACGGTTCAGCGCATACCACGACGAGAGCCATGTGTGGAGTCCCCGAGACACGGATACGAGCTCCTCCGGACCCTCGAGCCCCGACTCGCGTCGACCTCCTCTGCGGAAAAAATCTTCAAAATATGGATCGTGCCCTCGCTTGCTGGTACCCAAAAGATCCAACCCCTCGCTGCAGCTCTCGCAAGTGACGTATGACAGGCCAGAAGCGTTCACCTCGTGATTGCCATGTGGATGAGGGCTGTATTTTATTCGATCTCGATTGGTTGGGACTCTGTAGTGTACTTTATGTATGATTCCAAAATGCTGTTGTAGAATTTTCTGAAGTAGTTCGAATTGACCGTATTTATTGCGATTCGATGAGTGTGAGTCAGATGAGATGCGGTGCGCCAAGGTCCGGAGACCGGCCCTAAACAAACACGACTGAGGCCGGCCCTGAAGCCGGCTTGTGTTTGAACTTATCCTCGTCGTCACCACCGACGTTGCGCTCGTATCTCGTCGTACTCTGCCGCAACATCGTTGAATTTTGTACTGTCGATCCCAACGACAGTACGCGTATCTCGCTCGCACTAGATCAGTTGGGTGTTGCCCCTCCCATCTCCTTGTGCCAGCCCCCACCCCTAAAACAGTAACGACAAGCCCCCAGTCGACTTTACTTTCTCTTAATCCGCGACTCTTGGTTTCCTGCCCTCGGCTGCTTTCATCGGACACTCAATATAAAATAATTTGTTTTCTGGCTTGGTTTCTCCTCTCTCAGTTCTAGCTCCTTTTCCCAACAATGTCCGGCGCTTCATTTGCGTACAGCAGCGTCCCCCTTCGAAAAGTTAAAGAAGTCCAGTTTGGTATCCTTTCTCCAGAAGAAATAGTGAGTTGTCGGCCGTTTTTTGTTCGGTGGCTACACGTGTTGGACCAGCGCTGATGGCGACTTCCCACGTGCAGAAAGCGTATTCAGTATGTAAAATCGAGTACCCCGAGGTGTTGGAAGAGGGCACAGGCAAGGTAAAAGTCGCTGGTCTCATGGATCCCCGCCTGGGAACAGTCGACCGAAACTTCAAGTGCCAAACGTGCGGTGAGGGCATGGCCGAGTGTCCCGGGCATTTTGGTCACATTGAGCTCGCGCGACCGGTTTTCCACATTGGTACAGTCATCTCCTCTTTGTCGGCGTCGAAAAATAACTGATGTTGATTGACGACTTGCAGGCTTTCTCACCAAAGTCAAAAAGATCCTCGAGTGTATTTGCGTGAATTGTGGGAAGTTAAAGGCTGATATTGTGAGTGCTCCTGATCGGCCACTCTCCTTCTATACCCCCACCTGCTGCCTTGTGCAAACCCGATCATTTTCTGGGGGCTCTCTCCGCGTCTCGGAGAACCCCAAGCCACAACGCTCAGGCGGCTGTTCAAGTCTGGCGGCACACTCATTACAGCCCTCGCGGGGTCCGTGCATGCCGGGGCAGCGCGCGACGTCGGTCGCTTGACCGCCGCGCTGGAAAGTCCCATCTCCCGTGCGTGCCGGACCATTGCTTCCGCAGAGCTGGAGTGTTGCCGCTGGCCCCGCCGGCGGTGGTGAAATGGGGGGAACGAAGAGGAGTCATGTCCACGCTCGTGCGGAACCTGTTGCGGGTGACGCCAGCGGCCGTCGCGATGAAGATGTTTCCCGTCTCGAGGACGTGTGATTCATCGGAGCGCTTGAGGACCGGCACGTGCGCCATTTGGTTACCAACTTGGTGCCAGTGGCCACATCCTCGCGCTGCAATTTTGGATCGACGATCCTGTGCAGTGTTGTATAGTGTTCTTTATCCCTTTTTATTCTTATTTATTCCGCTCGTTTGCCGTGTCGCAATGGCTCGGTACCCGTAAGAGAACATGTTGTTGACGGATTTATCTTATTGTCTATGCTACACGATTGCCTCGATGGATGATGTCTGCAGAACGATACGGCGTTCGCTGACAAGATCAGGCACGTCCGAGATCCCAAGAAGCGGATGGCGGTTGTCTGGGCCCATTGCAAGGGGAAGATGATCTGCGAGGCCGACGAAGTCAAGGACGAGGAAGGCGCCGGTGCTGCACCTGCCAAAGCTGGTCATGGCGGTTGCGGCCATATCCAGCCCCTCATCCGAAAGGAGGGCCTCAAACTGTTCCTCGTTTATAAGAAGGGGCGTGCAGATGATGATGAGCCAGTACGTGAACATTTTTTCTCACAGGATTTGAATCTATGATTCACACGCGGACGATAGGAGAGTCGCACGTCTCAGCCTGAGAAGCGATTGTATCCTGCCTCGGACGTGTACAATACGCTCAAGAAGATCCCGGATTCGGATCTCGCACTTCTTGGGCTTTCAGAAGAGTTTGCGCGTCCGGATTGGATGATCTTGACGGTTCTGCCTGTCCCACCACCACCTGTTCGACCTAGTATCTCTGCTGACGGTGGAACGGTCCGATCCGAGGACGACTTGACGTACAAGCTTGGCGATATCCTCAAGGCGTCGATCAATGTCCGACGATGCGAAGAGGAAGGATCCCCGGCTCACGTCATTTCCGAATTCGAGCAGCTGCTTCAGTTCCACGTCGCGACGTACATGGACAATGACATTGCCGGTATTCCTCAGGCGCTTCAAAAGTCTGGCCGACCTGTCAAGGCGATTCGTGCGCGTCTCAAGGGCAAGGAAGGTCGTCTCCGTGGAAACCTCATGGGCAAGCGTGTCGACTTTTCGGCGCGTACTGTCATCACGGGTGATCCGAACTTGCAGCTGGACGAAGTTGGTGTCCCGAGGAGTATCGCTATGAACTTGACGTATCCTGAGCGAGGTACGTATTTTTTGCGCTTTCTGACGAAGTGTTATTGATTGTGTTGTAATAGTGACGCCATACAATATCGAGTGGCTCCAGATGCTTGTGCGCAACGGTCCGCGAGAGTACCCGGGTGCGCGATACGTGGTGCGCGATAGCGGAGAGCGAATCGATTTGAGGTACAACAAGCGTGCGGATACGTCCCTGCAGTACGGGTGGATCGTCGAAAGGCACTTGAAGAACGGAGAGTGAGTATTTGGGTCAATTTTTTAAAGAAAGATATCATACTTATATTGCATCCAGTTATGTCCTGTTCAACCGACAACCTAGTCTGCATAAGATGAGTATGATGAGCCATCGTGTCAAAATCATGTTCTTCTCGAGTGAGTTTTTAGGAAGTTGATCGGAATGAGGATGACTGACTTTTATCATAGCTTTCCGTTTGAACCTTTCTGTGTAAGTTACCACCGGCGTTCAGTGAACGTTTGGTGTTTACCTGTCTGTAGCACGCCTCCGTACAACGCCGATTTCGATGGTGACGAGATGAACATGCAGTAAGTCTGATTTTGGACAGTGCGGAGATCACGTTTTGATTTTTTCGCCAGCATTCCACAGAGTGAGGAAACGAGAGCCGAGTTGAGCCAGATTGCGTGGGTGCCTCGGCAGGTTGGTTATTCCTCTTGGTTTCATTTCACACTTGTACTGAGGATTCCTTCAGATTATCTCACCTCAGGCGAATAAGCCCGTCATGGGTATTGTCCAAGACACCCTTTGCGGTATTCGAAAAATCACGCTTCGAGACACGTTTCTCGACTGGGCTTTTGTGCAGAACATTCTTCTCTGGGTGCCAGGCTGGGATGGCCAGGTCCCTACCCCGACGATTTTGAAGCCTAAACCTCTCTGGACCGGCAAGCAAATCCTGTCAATGTGCATTCCATCCGGGATCAACGTCGTACGTTCGCCTGACAAGGACAAAAAGACGGGTCGAGTCCCATACAATCCAGTCGCCGATGATGGTATTTGCATCGAAAATGGCCAGATTGTCTACGGTGTTGTCGAAAAGAAGACGGTCGGTGCATCCCAAGGCGGTCTTATCCACATAGTGTTCCGAGAGAAAGGACCCGAGATCTGTCGAGATTTGTTTTCCGCGCTCCAGATGGTCGTCAACTACTGGCTCCTTCACAATGGGTTCAGCATTGGTATTGGCGACACAATCGCCGACAAGGTCACCATGGCCAATATCACGAATCACATCGAGACTGCGAAGAACAACGTGTTGAAGCTCATCCAAGAGGCTGCCTACGATGGACTGCGCGCTGAGCCCGGTATGACTATTCGCGAGTCATTCGAGAGTCATGTCAATCGAGAGCTCAACATGGCCCGCGACAAGACCGGAAAGGACGCACAGGACAGTTTGAAGAATGATAACAACGTCAAGCAGATGGTCGTCGCCGGTTCCAAGGGTTCTTTCATCAACATTTCACAAATGTCGGGTTGTGTGGGCCAACAAAGTGTCGAGGGAAAGCGTATTCCGTTTGGGTTCAAGCACCGAACGCTTCCTCACTTCAACAAGGACGACTATTGTGCCGAGTCGCGCGGATTCGTCGAAAACTCTTACCTTCGTGGGCTGACACCCCAAGAGTTCTTCTTCCACGCCATGGCCGGTCGTGAAGGTCTCATCGATACTGCTGTCAAAACCGCCGAGACCGGGTACATTCAACGTCGCCTGGTCAAAGCTATGGAAGATATTTCGGTATGCTATGATGGTACCGTGCGTAACTCGCTTGGAGATATCGTCCAGTTCGCCTACGGCGAGGACGGCATGGACGGAGCCTTCATTGAGCGGCAGAGCGTCGAGCCTTATCGTCTGTCCAACCGCGCCTTCGATCGCAAGTACCGCGTCGACGTTCTCGAGGCGAGCAGTGGCTTCTCTCAAGGGACTCTCCAGGTCGGGATCGACGGAACATCGCCCGAGCTACAGTACAAGCTCGACAGGGAATTCGCTCAACTCACCGAGGACCGCCGGATCCTGCGCGAGTTTATCTTCAAGATCCCCGATCCGAATCAAGCGCATTATCTCCCAGTCAACCTTCGTCGTATCATCGAAAACGCGCAACAGATTTTCCACATTGATCGTCGCAAGCCGAGCGACCTCGAGCCTGCATACATTATCGACGAGATCACCGCGTTGACCAGCCGGTTGATTGTCGTGCGTGGCAGTGACCCGATCAGTCAAGAGGCCCAAGCCAACGCAACTATGTTGTTCAATATCCATCTTCGATCGACCTTTGCGACCCGCCCAGTCTTGGAAGAGCTTCATCTCAACCGACAGGCGTTCGATTGGATTATTGGCGAGATCGAGACCAAGTTCAACGCCTCGGTAGTCAACCCTGGAGAGATGTGCGGTACCCTTGCTGCCCAGTCCATCGGAGAGCCCGCGACCCAGATGACGCTCAACACTTTCCATTATGCTGGTGTGTCGAGTAAAAACGTTACGCTTGGTGTCCCGCGTCTCAAGGAAATCATCAACGTCGCGACAAACATCAAGACGCCGTCGCTCACTGTCTTCCTCCAGCCCGAGTACGGAAAAGACAAGCACAGGGCAAAGGTTGTTCAGACCGAGCTTGCTCACACTACCCTCCGAACAATCACTGCCGCAACCGAGATTATTTACGACCCAGACCCAACGAACACTATCATTGACGAGGATCGGGACTTTGTCGAGACATTCTTCGCTATTCCTGACGACAACAACGAGCGCACCCTTTCACAGCAGTCTCCATGGGTTCTTCGTATCGAACTCGACCGTGCGAAGGTGCTCGATAAGAAGCTTGACATGAGCTATATCGCGGACCGCATCGAACAGGCATTTTATCCCGACATGAAGGTCATTCCATCCGATGACAACTCCGAGAAGCTTATCCTGCGCTGCCGTCCGATCGTGGTGAGCGACAAGGAAGATGAGGCGATTGATCATTCCGAGGAGGATATCTTCATCCGCCAAATCGAGCACAACATGCTTGATTCGGTCACCCTCCGTGGTATCAAGAACATCCGCCGCGTGTTCATGGTCGAGCACGAGAAACCGACAATCGACGCCAACGGTGACCTTCAGCCTCGTGCTCATAAAGAGTGGGTCTTGGAAACCGACGGAGTGAACCTCAAGAATGTCCTGAGCATCGATGGTGTCGACTTTGCGCGCACTTATTCGAACAAATGTCCGGAAGTCTTCGAGGTTTTGGGTATCGAGGCCGCGCGTGCCGCGCTGCTGAAGGAACTGCGTAACGTTATCGAGTTCGACGGTTCCTACGTCAACTACCGCCATCTTGCCTTGCTTTGCGACCTCATGACGAACAGGGGTACCCTCATGGCAATCACGCGGCACGGTATCAATCGTGCGGATACGGGTGCTCTGATGCGTTGCTCGTTCGAAGAGACTGTCGAGATTCTAATGGAGGCAGCTGCTGTTGGTGAGAAGGATGATTGCTATGGCGTTGCGGAGAACGTTCTGTTTGGGCAGATGGCGCCTATGGGAACTGGGTCCTTCGACGTTGCACTGGATGTCGACATGCTGAAGGACGTCATCGTCGACCAGCGCTTGCCCGTTCAAAACATGCTTGCTGCACAAATGAACGGTTCGATGACTCCCGCCGGGCCTCTAGCGATGACACCGTACGACTCGGCATCGCCGATGCAAGCCGAGGCATGGAAGTCGGAAGGTGCTGCTTTCTCGCCACTCATGACGAATGACGAGGCGACTGGAGGATTCCAATTCCCTCCGTTCCCTCAGAGTCCAAGAGGGCCCGACTCGCAATTCCCCGGTGGTTATTCGCCGGCCTCGCCAGGTTATTCGCCAACGTCACCATACATGCCCACCTCGCCAATGGCAACTTCACCTTATGGTGCATCGCCGTTCGGCGCAACGTCACCGTACATTACGTCGCCTTCATACTCGCCTACGTCGCCGAATATGAACTTGACCTCTCCTGCGTACAGTCCAACCTCGCCACAGTACTCTCCCACCTCCCCATCGTACAGCCCCACCTGTGAGTCATATTTCGACTGTTCTTGAAGCCTTTCTAATGTTCCATTCTCTAGCCCCCACGTATTCGCCAACGTCGCCGCGATACTACAATACCTGTGAGCACATTCGCGCCCATACCAACGCTTTTTCTAATGCTTTTGTTTCAGCCCCGTCGTTCAGTCCCGCATCCCCTCGCTATTCCCCTACCTCTCCCCGGTATAGCCCTACTTGTAAGTCGTATGCAAATAGCTTTCCAGTGGTCACTCATTATCTCGTGAAGCCCCAATGCAAGCATCGCCAACGTCTCCAAAGTCGATGGCGTCGCCCCGATACTGTAAGTTTATCGTAGACAGAGATGGTCTTCTGACGCTTACACTTTGTTGCAGCTCCAACTTCTCCCACGTATAGCCCTGCTTCGCCTGCTTACAGTGAGTGCTCTGCCTTTCTTCTTTATTACTCGGCTAACAGCAGTCATAGCACCAGTATCTCCTGCTTACAGTATGTTGGATGTTCGGGTCAGTATGGGATTTTATATTGATCATGTTTACAGGTCCGACTTCTCCTGTGTGGTCGCCGAGGTGTAAGTAATTCATTTGCGTTGCAACGACGCCAGCTCAATTTCCTCTAGCTCCAGCGCCTGGCCAAGCAAACCAAAACCAGCAGAATCAGACCAATGGGCAGAACTCGCCGTGGGGCAACACGGCGACGTACCAGGCCTCGCCCTCGTGGAAGTAGTGGGCTCGTTGGATGAATATGTTGCTCTCGTTTATAGCTCCTCTCTTTCATATGTTCTATACCTTCTTCGCACTCAGGGTGTGCAATACATGTATCTTACCGGAGCGCAATGGCCTCGTGGCCACTGTAATTATACTGAGATAATCTCAAAAAGAAAAGAATTTTCATCGGACTGGGACGCCCGATGTAGCCACAAGTGACGGCCACCTTAGTTTCGTGCGTGCGCTGTGAAGAGTCTATAGCAGGGTAGTCGTACATTGGTATGTTGGGTTAAATAAATACCCCAGAGGATCATCTAAAGAACACATGCTAGTTCCAATCACTCGAAGTGACTTTTGGTACCGGCTCAATGAATACCACACTCGCCAAGCTTATGTTTGGTTCAAACATTTCGTACAACGCTTTATTAGGTACGACATGAAGGCCCTTGTTCCAAGACTATCCTCAATAGAGTTCTCTCCCGAAAGAGTATTCCGGCCGGTTATATCGTCAGATAATACCCAGTGGTCAGCAACAAAATCTCGGGGCGAAGGACATCCATACCAGGATGGCTGGTTTATGGGAGTCAAGCTGGATGGCTCTATTGACTCTGGCTTGACGCGGGCTATTACCCCTACCAACAATGGGGACGAATTCCCCGTCGACTGAAATCCCAATGTGTCATTTACGTTGATTATACCCAGAGAGGATTGAGAGGTAGTACACTCGTCTTTACTTACTAACAACGCTAGCTGTCCAACCATCGGCGTTGCGGTTTAGGTCCCACTGTATCTTATGACGTGTCCTCTGAGCCCACTTTTCCAACTCTGCCAACCAGTCTATGTTGGGACCCCCTGATCCACTCAGACTGTATCGTTGTACCATGACTCAGATTGTATCGGTAAACGTAGACACGAGAGGGGACTTATAGAAGTTTGAGTAGCGTAGCAATGGTTCACCATTTACCTTTATAGCTCTTTATTCGCTGGAAAACAGGTGATGGACGATTGGATGACCCAGGATGTTGGCGACTTTGGAGTTGCGTCTGATATCTATGAGCTCAGCGGCGTGCGCAATATATCCTTTCTAAGCTGTGGCTGAGGCTTCCAAGCAGCGTCCAAGCTCGCCGTGTCCACTAACGCTGACATCTACTCAGATTCCGGATCAAACACGCAAGGAATGAGCACATTTGTGTTATTGGACACCCATCTCTAAGCCTGGTAATCACTGAAGCCCAGATAAGCTAGTAAAGGCGGAAACCAAAGAGACAGAATTCATTCGGGAATATGTCACTAGCAAATCCGTGAGGGACCATGAGTTCATCAGAGAAATGCAACCTTGGCTGCAGCCGGGTTAGAGTTACAGCCGATTTTGGCGCTGGTGGAGCCGACTGTGGAAATGCCCCAATTGGGCCAATCTGCCACAGCCGGCCGGGACGGTCCATCGGGATTGTTGCAGTTGGTATGACACCTACAGCCGGTGGCAGCATGGGGACAATGCATTGTAACCTTTTGTTTCATAGTACTTGTATATTAGATTACAGGATCTACAGACGTGCTTATATGTAGTATGTAGCTATCGTATGTATGTACATGTCTACTCCTACCATGTTCCACAAAACCTGGTCTAGGTCGTGCGTACTGATCGATATCACTACACAAAAGCGAATGACCCATTCGAGAAGTATAAGCTTTTGATTTCGGGTGTTAGTTAACTCTACGTATCCGGTTGTCTCATTCTGACATTTGGTTCGAAGGAGCTGCGCATACACAAGAGAGAATCGCCAGTCTCATACTCTTGTAGGGTTGGAGCGCTCCAGGAGCCGTGTTACAAAAGGCTTTTTGCCATCATGAGGACCTTTTTTCGCCATGGGTTGGTCGACCCTGCACGATGTAACTCATTTCGGGAATCAACCATAGAAGTGTATCCAATCGCGGCAACATGATAAGGTTCCTATGTTTCTTTACCTTCGCTCTCTTATAATCTAGTGCTGGGGAGGAACATTTGTTCTGATTAGGTATGCTAGATGTCGGGCGTTGTGGAAGAAACGCAGGCTTTTGGGCCTTCTTGTTTACAAGCGCCGGGATCCCCCTTCCTCAATATTGTCTGCGCGTCTCCGCCTCTGGGGTGCACGATCCCAAGGGGGACAAAGTGGAAGATCAGACCCAAAATAAAATATCTTATCAAAGACCTCTTCTGTTCCAAGGCTCTCTTGGATATCGCGAAAGCCGTCCCCTGCTTGGACCTTCTCGCTTGGGTGTCGCTTTCACGATTCAGAACTGTATCGCAGGCACCGTGTTTAGTATTGTGTATTTTTTTCTGGGTATTTGAAGCCCAGCCTTCTTTATAGTGCGAGCAATTCACATATCACGAAAGGCAAATCGAAGGTTCCTCGCGATCCGTGTTTCAAGAACCAACGAGTTCATTTTACTCAAAAATAGTGGCAGAAAGAGGTTGTTGTGTATGGGACACTTGGTGTAGCTGGTAGAACGTCAAGGTGTGTGCATTTCCATAGGTTTGGGCGCTTGGCTTGCAGGCTGCGGTCCCCAAGGGTGTATCGAGTGTCGACTTCAACACCCAAGCGTTCAAACTCCCCTGGTAGAATTCTGTGCTGACAACCCAACAGGTATCGAGCTTATATTTCTTGTATCTACGTATACTTCCAGGGTGTGTAGGCATATAGATAGACGGCTATGGAGTTCATATGGGTTACACAAATCTCGCGCCATTTATCAACGCAGAAGCACCTCGGTTTCTAGAGTGCACGCAAGCTTCCATGTTTCTCAGGTATGATATTGACTTAGGCGCATGTTAGGGAGAGAACGCGTGGGCAATGCGGCTGGATCACTAGTAGCAGCTAGTAGGTAGTCTTTTCGTGCCTAGTTATAGTATGAATTTGCGATATAGCTGGGCTGATATTTAGGTAATTCGAGCGTGCTTGATGGCAATGAAAGACTGCAATCTTCTTGGCTCCAACAAGATAACGCCTGCCTATCTCCAGCGCATACAAGATCCCAAACACGTAATACAAACAACTACAAACGCAGCCAGGGACGTGGTGGGTCAGGAGACGAGCCATCCATCACTGGATACGTTATGCGTCAAGTGGGCTCTGGGTTGGAAAGGATGCAACAGGATCGAGTCGAATTGTGTTCTCCGAAAGTGGGGTGGTATGATAGTTTTCCTATTTATGTATGTGCTTTTGCGTTCAGAACTACGTTCACGGGTCGTATTGGATCCTGATTCTTATCCAAGGACCAAAAGCGTGCTACTCAGACAAGCCACCTGCGTGGAGAACTGACCAACTGTGGTCTGAATTCTCCATATTAGGATTGCTGTATGTATGCCATCACGAGCTTCCGCTGATTCCATGAGTCATCAAGAATGACTATTTGAGACCACCCTCATCACCACGCGAGACAGGCCATACCTGCTGCACCACAAGCGGGACAAAACATGCAATGCGTTTGTTCATTACTCTCGAGACTACATCTGTGCGCCCTAACCACCTGGTTTTGGGGATTGGCGAAACTCTTATGGGGAGCGATTAGCTCCAGCTGGCGTATTGTAAGATGTAACGCATGAAGAATCAAGATCCCCGATAAAGATTCGGCTATGAACCCGTAGATTCCATACTCAGCGAGTGACAATTGTCGAAGACCCAAGAGTTCATTCCCGATCCTGGGTAAAAACGACTAGTCGAGCGTCTGACGTCGAGTCGAGCTTTTGATGTCATTCGCTAGAAGATTGCCAGTCCATCCATTCCCAGCCACCAGAGAACTGAAACAAGTAAAGCGAAGTCAGCTGAGCTGGGGATGATACACAGGGATACCGTGCGGAGGTTGCCGCCATGTGTCAATCGTACAGCCAACGCCCCCAGCTTTGGCATTATAACTGACTGCGCTTGGCGAGCTCATTTGAATCCAATGCTAATCACGTTGAGAGAGCGAAGGTTCGGAGAAGCCGCCATCGTGCCAGCGAAGCGAGCGGGTATGAATACTGATAGCTTGGAAGACTGAAGCTATAGCACAGTCAGCTCACGGGAGCTGGACTTGTCTGGATAGGCAAAGGAGACAGAGAGGTTGAGTTTGCGTATACTTTGAATAAATGGCGCTAGAATCTCCTCGGGTCTAAAGAATTTGCTGCGATTCGCAGCAGTCTTGAGCTCGTGCTCTTCGTCGGGGACACTAAGAGAACTCCTGGACTTCTGAGGAAGCGTTTTGCCGTATTCCACGCAATATTTTGCGGGTAGAATGTGCGCTTCATTTGAAATCGAGCGAGACGGTACGCCTTTGAGAATATGATTAAATTGCCGGCTGGCATTCGACAACCTCCGGGGTGAATAATTTTCAGACCTGGATTCAATCAAGTATTCATTATTGGCCGGACACGCGATGTATACGAAGAGGGAAGCTTGTCTAGTGATGCAGATAATCAAGATAAATCACCGATTCTCAAGTTTCGTCTTGCTGGGTAACATAGTCCTTTGGCATACTTGAAGCTTGTCAATGCTTACGGGAATAAACTTCTACGAGCTAATCATTCGTCGGATCCAGGGGATGACTGCCCAGTTTACGGACTAGTGAAATAGAGTAAATTCTCGGTGGCTAGGCGTCCATTTCAGGTAGCTCCGTTCCGTATGTCATGTGGAGATCGTTCAGTCGGTTGGACGTTTGTGTCTCTTTGGATGGCGTTCAACACGTGACATGTGGGCTTGATCCGTCCGCCGGTTTGCCTGGTCAAGACGCGTGATATGTAGACAAAAGTTTAGAGCACTGCCCGACCACCACCTCTCTCTTAACTCTTGAGGGATTATTCGAGAGCTGCACTACCTGGGGGATTTTGTTTCGTACACTCTTCTTGGACTTGATTCTACAGCCCCTCAATCCGAGTTTCAGCGTGATGTTTGCTCTTCTCCGGCCCACTTTATTATGTCGACAGGGGTATAGGATGCGTTCCCTTCATTATAGCGCAGCACTACTTGCGAAGCGTAAATCACTGAAAACTTTCCATCTTGCGGATATTGGTGAAGGTATCACAGGTACGATCGCTTTCTTCTTCTCATTATGTACTCGCCTGATTTCAAACGCGTGATGATTAGAATGCGAGGTCCTGAAATGGTATACCAGTCGTTTATTTAAATGTGTATTTTATATCAACTCAAGAATGCGTCTAGGTCCGTCCAACCACAAGGCAAAATCTCCTCGTTTGATCCCCTATGCGAGGTCCAGTCGGATAAAGCAAGTGTAGAAATCACAAGTCCTTTCGACGGGATCGTTACGCAGCTTCTAGTCCAAGAGGGGCATATCGCAAAGGTCGGAGAAGGGTTATGCGTAATCGAGGTCGAAGAAGACGGCGAGAGCGCGCCAGAGGCACCTAAAGAGGAACCGAGTATTGCCGCAGCACCGAAACCAGAGCGAACACAACCTTCAAAGTCGACCGAAGGATCCTATACTCCACCACCTACGACGAGACGACACCATCCTCTAGATCCGGACCGTCCGGCGGGAGTGCTATCCCGGAATCAACAGACGTCCCTACCTGAGAAGAGCTCAGCGAACCAAGCATTGGCCACCCCCTCTGTGCGGCACTATGCGCGCTCGCAGGGGATTGCCGACTTGGATGTCATCGGAACCGGGAGCGGACGAGGTGGAAGGATCGAGCGTGCTGACGTCGACGCGTTCTTAAGCCGCTCGAAGCAGCAGAGTTCGGGCGCTGGTGTCGGCCGTATGGAGAAGAAGGAAGTCGGTGAAGAAGTGGTGATCGAAATGGGCAGGACAAGATGGGGAATGTGGAAGAGCATGACCAAGGTTAGTGTGAGCTGCACAGATTAAGACTTAGAACTAATGATTGTTTTAGAGCTTGGAGATTCCTCTCTTTGGGTAAGTTGGATTCACACCGGATATTCTTATCTTCATCTGGCACCTTACTACAGATACTCTGCAACACTCGACTTGACAGCTCTTAACGACATGTTACCTGTCCTCAACGCGCACATCCCAGCCGAGTACAAACCCGCTCCTCCACCATCTGAGTTTCCGCCATCCATATCCCCAGACTCAATCTTCTCTGGCGCTCCTTCCGCGAACACTCTTTCGTCTGGTCCATCAGATCCGGCCATGCACTACAAGCGAATGACAATGCTTCCACTACTGCTCAAGACACTATCGCTCGCAATGATGGAATGGCCTGTGATGAGGACTCACATTAACCCTGCTCCCTCTTCCGATCCTTCGGCGAAACCGACGTTGACGATCCGTCCCAACGCGGACATAAGCATTGGCTTGTCCACTCCAACAGGTCTATACACCCCTACCCTCCTCGGGATCAACGCCGCTTCGCCATACTCTATCGCAGGCCAACTCGCCCGTCTGGCATACTTAGGCCGACAAACACCTTCGGGCCTCACACCGGCCGAAATGCCTAAACGAGGTGGGACGTTGACCGTGTCCAACGTAGGGGCTATCGGAGCGGGCAAATGGGCCGTTCCGAGACTGGTCCAAGGCGGCGGGGTAGCGATTGTAGCTGTCGGGAGAGCAGAGTGGGTTGTAAAGCCGAGCGGAGAGAAAAGGCTTGAAGTTGGCGTTAGTTGGAGTGCGGATCATCGGGTGGTAGAGGGTGCCGAACTTGCAGCTTTCGTGGAGAGTTGGAGAGCATGGGTTGAGAACCCCGCGAGGCTAGTTGGAATTGGAAAGTGAAGAACGGATTGTACTGGGATACGAATCGGACTGGGTTGTGGTCGCCGTATTTATCGTTGTTTGGTAGATGGCAGAGGATCTTTCTCGAGCATAATGTTTGAAGATTGCGACACACAGAGTAAACCATTCAAAAGTGTCAATATAAACGCCCTGCTGCTGACTTCCCCACGTAGCTACGTCAGAAGGTCAGTATGTCAACCTTGCCGGCGATTCAAACCAGCAGCAGAGCTATAAGGCCTGATTATCGCGCGAAACTTGCCCTCGATAGTGTTACAAGGCACTCGCCGCTCTCCCCTTATTCACTGCAGGCTCTCCCCCACCCTGACCTAGAATTTTGGTCCAAAAGCTCATGCGGCAGCCAGACTTCATCCGTGATTCGCCGAACAACGGACAAACGCACGAAGGGTAGATGGAGACTTAAACTTAATCGACGAGGCCATAATCTTATAGCAGATCTTGGGGGCTTTATAAAGAATGCATTGATTCGGGTGATGGAGGAAGTGGGCTATGGGTACATGCAAGGGTCGACTCTACTCTTGTTCGATATATTTTGAGCGAATGTCCTTCCATTGCTTCTGTGAGAGATCACAAGGATATCAGCATTTTATAAAAGGAGCGACGAATTGAGAGAATGGAATGATTTAGAGGAATCAGAACGAGGGCGATGTTTTATACATCCCATGGATGCAGGGCGCGGGCTTCCCATGTAGATCGCTGTGCCCGTGATACAGAGCAGAGGTATTATGAGCATTTTCTAACTTACCCCCTTGTTATGTCTATCCCAGAACGCAGTGGTAGCTTGGTCGAACCCAATGCTGAAGGCAAATGCACCCACAAAGATGGTGGTGACATAGACACTGTTACGGCGCACAAAGGCGTTGTAGAACGAGGTGGCAAGCTAGAGGACAAGTTATGGTCAGTTTAGGACGCTACGTCGAGTTCCGATCGATGGCTCACACCCATGGTGTATTTGGACCAAGTCGAGGTGGTGGTGAGAACCCGTAGCAGGTCGGCAATTTACAACCGTTGTATTACGTAATTGATCTGCGGGTAGAGCCCATACCGCCGAGCGCTTGCTACAATACAGCAGCTCACTTTGC
Source organism: Ceratobasidium sp. AG-Ba (assembly GCA_016906575.1). NCBI lineage: Eukaryota > Fungi > Basidiomycota > Agaricomycetes > Cantharellales > Ceratobasidiaceae > Ceratobasidium > Ceratobasidium sp. AG-Ba. Next base: position 3,306,435 of record CP059613.1, on the reverse strand, counting down.
GCACCCAAGCCGGAACTAGGAAAATAGCATTTGGTCTGGTGATACGAAAACTGTGTTGGATATAAATAGACGGCATTTTGCGCTGTTATATGATTCAAACTATCTGGGACCAATGGCGACTGTAAATCGATTTCAACTACTAGTACCGGCACTTTCGAGACATCTTCAAGCCGTAAAGTGTGGTCCACCAACGCTCGTCGCACGTTGGGCAGTTGTAATATGTACTATAGCTATGGATCATATACTGATATTTGACTCCTCCGCACCTACGAACAACTACCCAAGTCTAAACGCTCTCTAAGCCACGTCCTTGGTTGCCCCCAGCTGCCGATATACATTCTTATGTTCAAACGAGACTTTCCTACAAGCTATACTAGTATATAGAGAGCTCTTTTTATTTGTCACCATGAATGAAGGCTGAAATTGGGGATATCGAGATGAAGTAGAGTGGCACTTGGGCTGACCATTTGAGCACTGCCAATTCACACCTCAGTGACATGATGCATGCATAGTCTATCGATATATCGGTTATCTCCTATACGGTCGCTCTCCCTCAGAATTATGTCGGTCTCACAGGGTGTACATTTAAGATCTGGATCATATAGTATGGGAGAGTGGTACCTGCCTCGGGTGAGGAACCAACGGTGGCCACGACCCATTCACCGGTCTCTCACGAGCATGTTCTGGGAGACGCTAGGCCTTTTTGGCTTATAGCGTGCTATCAGAAGATATATCTGATGCTACGTCCGCACTATGGTAAGGCGGCCAGATTGAAAAGAACGCAAGAGTAGGCTCGACTCATCGCAGAAGATAATGTGGCGCCAAATGGCCGTTGTGCACTAGCTCTCCGGCGTCCTGTTGGCCGCTACAATGCTTCCCTTTCTCTCTCGGCTCACCTGTATTTTTTTGAACTCTTTTTGAGATTTCAGCGGGACACAGAGCATTGATTCATTACTGGCGTCGGCGAGAGTCATGTGCACTCCGACTAACCAACTCACACGTGGGCGGTCAGCCGCGACCTGCATGCACTTCACGCTCGTCCAAATTATGCCGGCTTCTCGGCAAAAGATTTGGAAAGTTGGATCGTGTATGCGTTGTAAATCGTAGCCCTGAAATATGGCATCTACCACTGGTACTAAAATCAACGGCACAGAAACGGGGAAGAGACACATACTGCAACAAAATCGAAGGGATCGGTCGATTGCAGTCAATACATCACAAAAGTTTGGATGCGTCCTATAGCTAACGTAGTCCATCAGGCGGGCGATTGTACGTCTGGTGGCGGTCCCTTCGGGAGTACCGATGCGCCGGCTAGTATAAGCGTTCGAATCACGCTATAGTAACTAATTTATTTTATCAATGCGCGACAAAATTTTGGTGTCAGCCCACCGACCAGTATTTAAGCTATCAGCAGGGTTCAAAACGCTACTGCTTAATGCGATTTTTTTCGTCAGCAAAGGTGAAGCTAGAGAACCACTCTCGCGGGAAGCTGCGAAACGACTTTCTCTGCGCATATATCCAGCTATGTTCCCTTATTGCGCAATAAAAAGAGATATTGGTGGCACCTCTTTGCAATTGGAACCAAAATATGGGAGTTCCCGGCTATGTTAGTGACCCATACCAGAACCATGCACTCTGAAATGTCCCCGAGTGCTGAGGTATTGGCTCACTGCGATGATAGTTACCTCATATGAGATTTCTAGATAAAAAGATTCCCAAGTGCAGATGTCGTACGTACATGTGGCCAGCGATACAGGAAGGGGGACATTATACAGTAGGTACATGGCTTTTGGAGCCAACTTTTTTTTCCCATGCCTGGTAGCTCGGGGAGATTAGAGCTTCGGAGAACCTTCTCATGTGGGCGAGCATGTGCGTACAGGCATCTTCCTAGATAAATACACCTCGTTGCTGACAGGGATTTTAGCGCTCATAAACCTCGTAATTTACGCTGTGATGGATTTCGGAGAGTTTGTTATGTAAGCAGCTCACTGATTGATATAAAGCTTGCGGTGTTCCCTAACTCCCAGCTCCTATTTCCCGTATCAGTACAGCAAAATACCGGCCTTTCCACTGTGTACAACCTTACGCTTAAGTACCTCGTCCGGGCTCAGGCACCTCGGTCATACTGGTCAAATCCCTACGGTGCGGGGGGAAATGCCCGAGGCAGAAGTTGTTTGGATCAACGGGATCGCAATCGTATATAACCGAGCCCTGGAGCAATCTGGATCCCTCCCAACGCATGCTGCGTATAGATTTCCTTCAATTGGACGAGGCGAGTGATAGCCACAACAGGATCACTCTTCCATTGGCGGCGTTACCAACATCCATCATTACTCTCCTCTCATGGATACCAGGCGCAAGCCCGGCCCAGTTGGCGCCAGTTGTATAACTTGCCGTCAAAGGTCAGCCTGCCTTTTTTAGAGAGGTATTCTATATTTTAAGTCTCTCCATATAGGCGGAAGAAATGCGATAGAATTCGACCAATTTGTCAAAGATGTACGACCGGCGGATTTGTTTGCCAGGGTTATACTTGCCCTGAAACGGATCTCTCTAGCTCCCCTCAGTCTAGTGCTGGAAGTGATCCTAGTACACTAGACGACTTTGCTACTACTCCCCCTGTCATGACGAGTGAGGTGTTAAGCCTACTGCAGGACCCAACGCTTCAGGCTTACTATGCGCATATTCTATCCGAGACCGAGAATATACCCGCATCTCACTTTGATTCCGCTCTATATTTCTCGGACGAGATAGGAGAGCCTTCGGCTATCCACTTGTCTCGGTCAAATACCACATACCGTCCCGACGTAAACCAATCTACAAGCGTGTCGGTTCACAAACGTCGATCGCAGCTACTGGCCACTTTACCATATCCTCTGACGTATCGGTCACGTAGTCCGTCCGTAATACCCAATAACACAAAGCAGGTTATGACCTTCATATTGAACCATTGTGAGTCATAAAACCATCGATATTCAAACTATATCGCTCAAATAAGGATGGATCTGCAGTAGAACAAAACGTCCGCTCATCGTACTTTCAACCAACTTATGACCAATATGCCTGTGTTCGCGATAATATGGCCAGCCGGTTGTACCGCTCTAAACCTTCGTTGTGGATTAGATATCTAGGTTGCAAGATCATGGAGTGCGCTCAACAAGATACTGGCGGGCAAAGTAGTAGTGTCTACGAGCGCTCACTTCAAAAAGTTGAATCATACCTTCACTCCACTTCGAGCCAGAACCTCGGTTATGATGAACTGTATAACCGATTAGCGGGTGTACTCGAGGTATGCTTCAAACCCTCGCCATCAATTTCTTGATATTGATTCCTATACCATCTCAGATTGGGTGCACGAAGCTTATGCTTTCGGCAAATGCGAGCGCATATCAGGTACTTCAAGATGTGGCCCCGACATTTATTCAATTAGTCTTCACCGACCCCACGTTGTGGTTCGCTTCTCTCGACTTCTCTTCTGTATGCGTGGGCCATATTCTTGGGTCGACGAACTATGAGCTTGCCAAGTTTATTCAATTGGATGCCTTGCATTCCATGGTCTATGGTCTACCTCAAGTCATTGAGTACGATACGTCGGCTCCCCCACCAAAAGAAGGCACTTGGCCTTCCGAATGGATTCACGGCTGTCCAATCGAGCTCCAGTTTGCTCTAATCGACATAAATAAACATTGCAATTCGCGAACACAGATTTTACCCCAACCAGATTGGCGTCGGATTGAGGACAGAATCAAGTCTTGGACTCCTCGAGTTCCAGCCAAGTCCAGTGATGAAGCATGGAAGGCTGTTGCAATGGTGTTTATCCAAGAAAGCTGGCGACATGCACTATTGATCTATTTGTATATGGTGAGTAGACTCTTAGTTGACCCGAAGAAAAATAAAGGATAACAGAGGTATTCAGGCGGTGTGTGGTGTTAGGTCAGATGATGATCGGGTGCAAAGATCTGTGCAACAAGTACTCCAACTTCTCAATAATGTGCATTCGTTTCCCACTCCACCGGCCGGGACTCATCTCGTATCTCAGTATTTGATTGTAAGTTTACAGCTCGGTCCGTTCAAAAAGTAATGCGTTGATATTAATTAATATCTGATAGGCTGGCGTATGCGCTCGTAGCGAGAAACAGCGTGATCTAGTACACCAAAAGATTTCTAGTGGAAGCCAAAGCGGCGTCTGGCTTCCCCATGCGTCAGATTTTCTTCCCGTACTCAATCACCTTTGGCATGGCCTCGGAAAGGATGGGGCCCCGATTTACTGGAGTGATTATGTCTGTTCCAGGCAGATTATGCTTCCCGTTGATATCTAAGCCTGTACCTGATTTATTTTGTACTATTCTTGGTTAAGGCTGTGTCTACGGTCCAGGTTTTAAATAAACAGTTCAGCATATGGGATAGCCTATGGTGATATCATGTGTGAAGGTGTAGAAAACTAGGTCCAAAAGTTGTCCTGGTAGTAACTAGACTCTGCGAGCTGAATCAACCAGGTGAAATTGCGTATATGCGTGCGCTAGAAAAACTCTACAAGGGGGCGTAGCAGTGTTCTCGACTAAAAGAGATAAAAACGCCCCCCGAAGCGAACATGTCAAGCCGGTGCCATTGCTCCCTCTTTTTTGGTGCTTTATGTTGTTCCTGCCTCGGGGTGGCTGGCTGGCGTTTCGCACTTTGAGCTTAGACAGGGTGGGGCGACACCTGTAACGTTTATTTTTATTCGTCTAAGATAGAGCATTTATCAGCTATCATAAATTCCAAATTGATTTCAAAAGCCACGACATGGGACCAGGCCCAGGGATGGTGGGAGGGAGCTTGAACGGCAGTCATAGCCCATGGTGGAAATTTTCAGAGATAGAACACGTGAGTGGATGACTATAATTAACTCAGACTACATCTGCCAGTTTACGGAAAGAGAAGCTATAAATCGGGCGGGATTGAAAAGATGTTTGCTGTTGAAAGAACGAGACGATTGAAGATACTTGCTCGCCGATGGTCACGTGCTGTCGCGTTTTGGTGTCGCGTTGCACCCGTCACGGGAACTCGAGAGCTCTGTTCTCGAGCGCAAACTCTCGTTCGAATTAGGGCCGATAGCTGAAAGATCCAAGCGAGGGAGCTAATTACAGATTTGCTGCAGCAAGGCGTCCAACACTTCTATTGCTCCCGTTCCTGAGAATACCTTGGAGTCTGGACTTGAACTGGGCTAATACGTCCGCACGCCTGAAAACCGAAGCTTCAACCAGGAATCTGCGACACCTATAGCAAATAACCAGCCCCGCCACCTACCGTAACTCACAGAGCTAGCGTTCAACAACCACTGGTTACCTCTCTTACTACTCGGCCAAGACTCGTTTCGGAGGCATCGGGTATCAAATTTGGCGCGGGCATCACTCCCCACAGACTTTCTTTGTCCGGTACCGATCATATTACAGCTGAGCAGCAGGATTCTAGTAGCCGGCTCCCACAGAAACCTCGTTCGCGGCGAACAATCAGCAAAAGCCGTCGAGTCAAACAAGGTGGCAAAAATCGACCAGAAAAAGATGGAAGAAGTTCTGAAATGCGACCTCTACGGCCAGGTCTATCTACACAACAGCTTTTTCAAGGAGTTCTTTGCTTGGGATCCGGATATCCAGGATAACGTACGCCGCAGAATCGAAACTCAGCTCAGGCCCAACGGAACATCGCTTCTCGAGTTCACCGACGGACGCTGGGCGATCAGCGAGCAAATAGTTTATGAAACAAACGAAGCCCACGTCTACGATCCACTGGCTGAAATGTTAAACATTGTTGGTCGCACAGCATACGACGTTTATCGAGACCACCACCCCCAGGAACAATTCCGCCATAGATACCATCCCTTTGTCGATTTCCACCGGCGCCGCCTAGAATGGGACACTCCAAGTGACGCGAGCACAAGCCCCGATTTAGTGATGGCTCCTGAAACGGGAACGCACTGGGCTGATGTGGAACTCATCATCGAGTGCAAATCGAGCAGCGAAACGGGCAATCGCCATGATTCACTCTTACAACTCACTCGATATGCTCGCGTTGTGTTTGCTCATCAGATCTACCGGCTTCGAGTGTTTGGTTTTTCTCTCTGCGGTTCGATTGCCAATTTTGTGTGTTTCGACCGCTCAGGTTTGCTGCACTCTCGCGATATCGACCTTTCCAAACCGGAAGACGCGGATTTGTTCATCACGCACATTATCACTCTTCTGACGCTCCCCCCTGAGAAATTTGGATACGATACACGTTTCTCGTTTCGGAGGGCTCAAGTTGGAGGTCGGGATGTGACGGAAACGCTTTTCAAGTTTGGAGATCAGGAGCCAAATGTGGTGAGCGAGCTACTGTGTCACCGAAAGTGTTGCTGTGGACGAGCCACCTGTGTGTGCGCGCTCGGGGACAATGTGCTGAAGAGCATCTGGCGACCCGAAAATCGATCAGACGAAGGCGAAACCTTGGCGTTGTTCGAAGGGGTGTTTGGAGTGTGTCAAGTCAGAGACTTCAGCCATGGCATGTACAGCACCAAGCTAAACCATCTCGAAGACCTTGAGCTGTCGCCATTTGCGTCTTTTTTCAATCCTCGCGGAAAATCTAAGGCCGTATCCGGCCCGTCTACCAGCTCGTTTCATAGCCAGAGCGGCAGCGCGTTGCGCATGTCCACGGACCCACACGCCTCGGAGGCACCTGCAATATCTGACCCTGAACCTGTCGTTTCGGTCTCTCGAGGAGTCAGGATCAAAAGTGACATCCTCATGCCGCAAGGAATCTCATTATTCGACACCCAGAATCCACTGCACTTGCTTATGGCGATTCACGATGCACTGCTGGGTGTGCCCGGGTTACAACTACAATTCCCATCTGAGAACTGACGTTTATTCAACAGGTATCATGGCATTCACCGAGGCCGGAATGATACATTGCGATATCAGCGCATATAATCTGCTACTTATTAATCCGGCTACTCACTATAAAGACTCGAACTGGATGAACGCGCCGAAAGTACAAGCAAACCCGAGCAAACGGGATTATAATGCCCGAGGAACTAATTGTGCGAATTCCGACAACGATCCGGCTATGTCCATGAACACTAGATAGGTAGCGTATGATGTCCAACGGAGGTTTGAGTTGTTGATCAACTTGTACAGCACTTCCCCTCGATTACAAAGAATAGCCGAATGGGGTCGTGGGCCGGTGTGCGTCGTACATGATACCGAGTTCACGATAAGTGAGGACCGAAAGAAGGACGAAGTACACAGTGATCGAACGGTACGCCGACTATTGTCACACCGCTAGAGTTGGATCTGAGCAACGGGCAACAGGGCACTCCAGCATTCATCTCAATACAACTGCTAGAAAGCTATATGGGTAATACCACAGCCAGCCGTGGCTTCATTCACGATGCCGAGTCCTTGCTCTGGGTCTTGATTTGGACGGTCGCACATCGTTCTGTGAGCGAGGAACGTTGGGAAATCACGCCCAACGCCGAAAAAATCATTCGTCAGCTATCAAAACTGGACATATCAGACCTTTGCGAACACAAGCTGAACATGATCTCAGATGGACAACGATTGAGGGACATGATACTAGAAATGGAGACCGATCTTGCTGATGGTTTGGCTGAAGTTATTGGTCGTCTCGCTGACTTCTTTTACACCTACCTGTACTCTGGACATAAAACATCTCGCACTGGACTTTCAGCTCGTTCTCATTTCAAGCGGGGCCCTCAATCCGACCCGAGCGCTGGCGCCGCTGTCGGTCCTAAACGACCAATATTCACACAACCAAGCCAAACACATCAAGCAAGACACATGCTCCACAAACAATACATCGAGGAGTCACGTACCCAGACATTCAACCGTCTCTTTGATATTCTCAATGAACCCGTTACGCAACTGAAAGAATGGTATAGCTTGCCCGTCTGCTAGGGTTTTCGCCGCAATTCCTGTTTGTTTTTATATGTATCATAATCGCATAATATTCCGCGCACCCACTTTAGGTGCCCCCCACGATTGGGTTAACACTACACGCTCAAGTAGACCAGTTACCAAAATAAGTGCCTTCATCTCACTTAATTCAGCATCACATTCTCTTACCCTACCCCTAATGTATACATTTAACCCATGAATGTATCGTGAAGCGAGGCTCCCACCGAGTATCTCAATTTGAGTGCCCAGATGACAGTGAGGTATTTGCATGGTTGAAACACCTAAACTTGTTGAGACCGCACGTCGTAAGCAACCGAAGCTAATGGCCTTGGCTCTGGGTCGTCAGGCTAGGATTCGGAACAAGGAAAATTATGTGTATATTTCCGTAATTCAGGAGCATTGTTTTCGCGGCAGAGACCTTGCTTATGTTGGGCAAGGTGACATAACAGGCCCACAGGCGCTGTGAGGTGTGCGAGCATAAGACTCTCGTTTACACATGTAGATACTCAGCTTTACCTCGAATCCGAGATTGTTGGCAAGTCATCGCTTCGCCCTAAACCTCGACACCGCCGACTCTTATCTCGCGTTCAACTCGCTCGGCCTACCGGCCTCACAGGCGCGAACCCCGCAACGTGGGCGCTTAATCATTTGGTTCGTGTCGTCTAGAGACCCGGAATTGATGGCAGCGGCGATACCCTGACCGTTGATACTATGCGAGAATGCCTATAAGCGTCCCATCTAGCTTCAATGATCTTCGCACATCCTCGGTCCGCTCGCCGTCTCGTCAATGAGCCTTCCTGATTCTGAAACTCGCCCTTTGACAAGCACACTCGTACCGTTGACTGGGAGCGCAGCATTCACTGCAAGTACTCGCTCAACAGACAGGTCAACGGCTACAATCTCAGGGGACACATCGTTGCTCTCTTCGTCTGTTTTGTCTGGTACTCAGACAACAAGCATACACTTTAATATTTTACATTCCCGTCCGCCAGCCACGTCCCAGTCAACTCAAGTCCCAACAACACTCACTAGAGAAGTCGTGGAGAATATTTCATTTGATCAATCGCCACATTCTACTTCCAATGTTGCCGGTGAGGCTGGCGCAGTCGCCTCGACTACTGCTATCGAGACAAACTTTGCCCCACCATGCCCGATCGATGACATGGACTGTCCCCGTCCCAACACATTTGGAATCACCTTTGAGTTCACGAATACTCCGCTTGGAACACCCAAATTTGCCACAGTCGCGATCACGACCGAGTCGGGCACAATCAAGCCGGTGACTACTTTGCCCATTCGCTCCTCTATCACTCCAACCCCAACAAGGTCAAGGCCATTGATCCTCGCTCCAACAAATGTTACAGGCTCGCAAGGGGAACTCATAGCTACGTCGGCTACTCTCGAGGTTGTTCCAACGTTTTCAGTCTTCTCGAACGACGACGGCCCTGTCACTAGCGCCCAATATAACTTGACTATTCCTGTCTCCTCTTGGCCTGCAGTCTATAGCCTCACCACCTGGACAACCTACACTATCACAGGCGGGTCGACCGTGCCGCTCGTTGCTGAGCAGACCAACGTGCTCACGAGTGCCGCGGTCACTTATACGTTCCAACCAAGCTCCACTGGCCTCGAACCAACATCGAGCACTGCTTCGCCAAATGCCGAGGCTGTTCAAACTCAATCATCCAGGGAAAGCAAGATCGTGGGAGGGGTTGTAGGCGGAATAATCGGACTGGTGCTCTTAGGGGTCTTTATTTGGGTTTTACTGTCGAATCGAAAGAAGCACCATGCGCCTGACTATGCCGCGCGCCAATCAACTATATGGGGATCTCGGACAGTACAAGGGTCGGATTCGAACGACGGATCAATTCTAGATTTAGATAGCGAGCCGAGCCCAAGACCATCGTTTATCGAACCTTGGATAGAGGGGGAACAAGTTGGGGCACTCAATCAGAAGGTGGGGCAGGAGATGGAAGAGCTCGGTGGGGCAGGAGATGGAAGAGCTCGGTGGGGCAGGAGTTGCTGGTAATTATTCGTGCATATATCCATGCTATGCATGCTAACTGTGAATTTAGGACCCAGTCGCGCGGTTCCGATCTCTTCCCCAACCCGCAGATATGACGCTCTTAGATCTCCGAAGTCGGCGGATCGCGTCCCACTAGAACTACGACCAGAGCCGCTGGTTCGATGGCCAGCTCGGAGTCGCACTATATCGTCGACCCATTCGTCTGAAGAGTCGGGCTCTGATATGGTTCATCATCCCATTGGCACCTCTCTATCTACCACACAGCCCCTCGTTGGCACCACTCGGCCTGCTATGCAACCGCCGCCACCTGCGCCCTTACGTCGCCAGGAACCTGCTACCGAGGAGCCGCGTTTAGATGCAATACCTCCGACATACAACGAGGCATGGAACGTACGGCGAGCATCACCCAACCAGTAGTATATCTCGTACTCCATCGTTTTCTTCAGCTGACCTTTCTCCATTCCTGACTTCTCTGTTATCTTCCCGCCCACAAGAGTAACTTATTAGAATCCTGATTGATCGGCTTGGTGTAACTAGCGCTTGTTTCTAACCTTTGATGATCCTGTTTCATTTGAAATATTGGGCGTGATAAACGCTCGCCGCCACATCGACTATCCCGTCTGAGAGTGATCCCCAATTCAAAACCTCCGAATAACTCGCGTCCTGTAAAAATACATATATCGCTCCAACAGCCCCAAATGTGCACACTCTCCACTTTTGGTTTTTCTCTGGTCGTTCCTGATGAACCAGCCTGAGACCCGGACTGTTTCGACGCGGACTTCTGTATTCTCATCGAGTAGCGGCATTCTATCGACCTTGTCTCCAGTAAACTCGAGTGTCCCGCATGTTGGTTACATCTCTGCGAAAACCAGGAATGATGCTTCGACATCTCGTATTACGTCTCGTAGTGCGACGCCGGTAACTTCAGCTTTTCGCAGCCCAAAGGCTGCGGTCACTTCCACTCCCGATGATGTTTCTCCTTCGACTGCTGGTAGTGGTATAACTTCGAGTAGTATGGCTAGTTCGCGGTCAGGTGTGTTGATTCAACTAAGTGGTTGGCTTGTGGCTAGACTTTTGACCATGTTGACAGCGCCAGCCTCTACACCTCTTTACAGCAACGTCTCGATCTCATCAGAATCGATGTCTACCCTCAAACCGAGTATAACATCGACCGTTTCCCAATCAATCAGCACGCCGATCTTATCTCAGCCTATCGTTCACAACGTCACAATCGATTTGGGGGAATGGTACGAATACTCGCAGTAATCCTTGTCCTAATAACCCATCTCTCCTAAAGCGCCGATGTGGGTCTTCCAAAAGTAATAGATGCCTCGAATGGAGAATATCTTAAGCTAGTATCTTTGAGGGATAATCGGAGCGGTATCTCCTTGGTTTTGGATTCAACTGGAATAAGTAGCACACTCGTGTCTTTATCGGACAACGGTGAGAGATGCGGCCCTGACGGTGACAGTAAGCCGGTGTTTTATCTTTGCGTTTTCGACGTGATTAACACCTTCACTATATTAGATTGCGCAGCGGTGTTTATTATTTTCTATCGCGATGTTCTACAAATAGGGGTTGAAAGAAGACGTAGTCGGAGCAAAGCGATGTATCCTTTAAGTTTTTGGGCTGATGGTGGAAAACTACTGGATGAAACGCCAGCCGACTCGCAACAGCACAAATATAACTGCTGGGGATGGCCTCAGGCGGATTGTATGTTTGCGAAGGATGTAAGCCTGGTTTCGAGCTATGATATAGACGAGTAACTCAACGTACTTTGTGTCCAGAACGTTGATGACTTGGACTATGGGCTCACATCCACTACGCCCAACGCAGCAATTCACATCTCGTTCTGCCCCTCAGATGGTCCAGTCCCAGCATCCGTTGGGCTAGACCCCACCGGCACCGATTTTCCCACTCAGGCTACCGTGATTGTGATCTCTACAACTACTGAAATTCCCGTTTTGACGACATGGATCTCAGCTGATGCTTCAACAACAAAATACCCTGGGATAAACTCTGCCACCACTTCTGCACTTTTACCTACTCCAACCTCAGTGGACGACGCTGCTCATGCTTTATTCTGTCGAACCGCGACGCAGACGAATTGTTTCCAGCTTAATACCCAGGTGGTAGAAGATGAGACGATGACAGTGCCAGTTGGAGCTCCGCTTTATGCCACCCTCTTACCAACGACTACAACTTCGATTCTACCTACACCTACGGCTGATAGGCCGAGCTATTTACCAACTGGAGGCTCATTTAGTACGACCGCCACGTTCAGCGTGCCGGTACGGACATCAACGCGGACTATCACTTCCACTCCGATGGTTCCACCTGCAACAGTTTCAACCGGAATGACTTCATACAATTCAACTGCTACAGCTCTGGCCTTTTCCCCAACTTCTCCGCCCAAAGTATACTACACCCTCACGTCGTGGACGACCTATTCTGTTCTGAACGGGTCGACTGTATCTTTAGTTGGAGCTCAAATGGGTGAACCTACTACAATAGGGGTGACCTACGGCCTCGCACCGGGTACGATGGTTCCTATCAGCATACTGAGCTCAATCAGTGTCCGGTCGACACAATCGCTCTCAGCCTCTGCTGCCTATGGGGCTGCTAACACTGGGCCTTCAAAAGATAGGAAGTCTGTGGGCACGGTTGCTGGGTTGGTTATCATGATACTTGCGCTTATAGGTCTCGGTTTGTGGTTGATTTGTGTCCGAACCAAACGACGAAGATACACGCCTGACTATGTCGCACGCCGTTCGCCCGTTCGGAGCTCTGCCCGAATCGGTGGCACTCGTGTGGGACCTGGATCGTGCGGTGGGCCGGCATTGGATCTAAACAGCGATCCACAACCAAGAGCGTCATTTGTGGAGCCTTGGATTGGGGGACAGCCATTTCAAAGACACGACCAAAAAATACAGAGGGAGATGGGAGAGAGCGGCAGAAGTAGGATCATGACAGGTAAGTTCAACAGCGCATACATAGAGAATTTATTTCGTGACGGTTTGGGCAGCCCCCGGTCAAATGTTAAGAGGTTCCATGACGGACGGCACCCACAGTGCTTCTCGGCGGTTGAAATCGATCATTCGAGCTCCACCAGAGCGTACATCGAGGGTATCGTCCGAGCAACCTATGCATAACAGCGTGTTATCCTCAGAACATGATTCCCCGGAACCTGTTCAAAACCTTGTTCCTCACCCCGTTTCCTCGGGTTTGTCTCTTGAACAGGATCCCTCTAGCCTCCTGGCTTCGACAAATGCTCAGGTTTTTCCGACTATCACAGCTCGCCACTTCTATAGAGGTCTCATTGGCAGCTCGTCCCGGGATGCGATACCCCATTATACAACGAATCATGGAACCAGCCACGCGTACCCGCGAGCCAGTAGAGCGGGCCTCCGGATATCAAGTAGCCTGAGATCATTGGTAAATTATTGTATTATCAATCAACTTGTTTTTCATGTTCCACTGGCTGCGGATTCTAAGTTTCTCATTGCTATCGTTTCAAGCGATGTTCCATGTTGTGGGACAGGTCCGGGTTGTAGATCTTGCCGTCCTGGACAGTACACTACTATTATGAGATTAGGCTATTTCAAGTTTAAATATATGTGTCTTATTCGCCCCGTAGAACATATCGCGTTGTCTCCAGGCCTGAGAATCAGGAAATGGCCATAAATGCGACCAAACTGTTCCCTTCGCTGTGTAGGCGGAATTCTAAAGAATCTTGAAACGTATCCTACCTTCGAAATGATTCGCATATAGTCACCATTGTCTATCGGCTATAGTCCATCTAGACTTATTTTTTGGCTCACCACACTCCATTTCCCATCCACCTCGTATGAAGGTGGTGACGTATTATTCCAACTTGGTTGCCAACGTGCTTGGTCATCCTCAGACAACCGACGGGGATAGGCAATAGGCGTATAAGATAATCAGCCCAGCCTTTCTCTTACTGCGGTGTTCCACTGTTTTCTAATTGTGAGTATGCCCGAGTTCTCGTGAAACCCAGGCTGTTCAGTTAACTTCCTCTGTGCCAAGACATCTTCACCTTTTCATCCGATCTGTGCTGCGGCTCCGTTCAAATCATCCTTGGTAGTCCATCAAACTACAAACAGGAGCCTACCGGCCGCAGCATATTCCTTCGCCCGACTTCTGTCCGCAGTGAGCGAACCTCGGCCAAAACAGAAGAAAGGCACGTAGTTGTAATGAACAACCCTATTTGATGATTATCAATTGATCGGTATTCTATCTTTGGCACGCCGTGACATATTTGCCTGACAGCACAGGACCTTTTCGGAAGATATTACCGCCTACAGTTGTCGTAGATAGCTAGTTCTCTTTGAATCTGGATATTTCCAGGTGAGAAAATCGGCAGGGCGAGGGTTCTAGAAGCTATGGGTTGGTAGCCTGAGGAACGAAAAGTTTACGGTCAAGGGAAGTAAATGCTTCACACCTTGACTCTCTGGGCTATATAAACTCGCATATTTCACCCAATGTTTCCTCACAACTCACTCATTCGGCGGACTTTTCACTGTCAATCATTCCTTTGCGAACATTCATTCGTCCCATAACATCTACTACTTACTATGCTCTTCTCACGTCCAGCAGCCATTGCTGCGTTGGCCGCGTGCTTTGGCTTAGGCTTTGCGCAATCTGATACAACAACGTCGGCTACCTCGACCTCGACCGCCACAGCGTCCGCTTCGACTGTTACCCCGGTCCCCAGCCAGCTCACTCTCAGCAGTGACTTCGTTATCACCAACGTACCAGCTACACGTACCTATGACTGGGTTGTCGCCACTGCGACCGGCTCACCCGATGGCTACTATCGCCCTATGCTCGTCGTAAATGGTAAAGCTAGTATAATCTTCTACACCTCATGATACTCACACTATTCAGGTCAATATCCGGGCCCGCTCATCGAGGCCAATGAAGGCGACACTATCATTGTCAATGTACAAAACGATATGAGCGTTGGTACAACCATCCATTGGCACGGCATGTACCAGAAGGGCACCCCATGGATGGATGGGCCGGCCGGTATCACTCAGTGTCCCATTCCAGCTGGATCGAGTTTTACGTACGAATTCACCATTACTGGACAATACGGCACTTATTGGTGGCAGTAAGTCTAACCATAATACATGAATTACGATACGTCTAATTGTGGGATTGCTTGTAGCGCACACGCATCTACTCAGCTCGCAGACGGCATACACGGAGTAAGTGAGAAAGACGAGTTAAAGCCACTTCCCTGACCCTATTTGGATAGCCTCTCGTTGTTCACTCACCTGATGATCCACTGAAACGCGGAGTCGATTACGACGAAGATCAAATCATCATGGTCGCCGACTGGTATCACGACACATCCGCAGTTATCACCGAGGCGCTGCTTTCTTCTAGCGGCTACCACGGGGTCAGTGGCATCCATTTTTTTAATTATATGCATAGCTCTAACATCGTTTGGTTTGCCAGAGTATCGCCGCGCCGTCTCCTAACTCTGCACTCATCAACGGACGAGGTATTTGGGACTGTGCTACCTACGGCAACAGCAGTACATGCTTCACCCAGACTCCAACCGAGATTCAGGTCGTACCCAATAAGAAGTACAGGTTCCGACTCATTAACAGCGCTGCCCATGGTGAGCATCTATTATAGACACCGCAATGAATGGATGCTAATGAGTATCTCAGCTATGTTCTGGTACTCGATCGACGGCCACACCCTCAACGTTACCGAGGCCGATGACACCGCCGTATACAGCGAAGCAAACAGCGCGCTGCACCGCGTCAAGTTCCACGATGGCCAGCGCTACTCAGTTATTGTTGATACCTCCGTGGGTTCGGTCGGCGACTCGTACTGGATGCGAGCGCAGATGAACACTGCGTGCTTGACTGTGCTCCCTGACGACTTTGCGAACACGACGTACGCGATCGTGAGATACGTGGAGGAGGACGGAACAGGCGCTGCAACGACGGACCCCACCACGTCCGACTGGTCAGACGTGCTAGGAACAGAGTGCAAGGACATCGACACATCGTCATTGGTACCGATCATTGCCCAGGATGCCCCGACGGATGTTGTGACTCGAGGCATCTTCGACACGGCTTTCAGTCTCTCACAAGATGCCGACGGTAATCTGAATCGCGGGTTTGTTGTAAACGGCACTTCTTTCACGGACTATGTGTACCAGCCTGTGCTATATCGACTGAGCCAAGGGCTGGCGGTGAATAACTCGAATGTGATGTCTGTGACGTACCCAGAGGCAGGGGCAGTTGATCTCATCATCAATAACCTCGACACTGGTATTGATCACCCGTATCATTGTGAGTGCATCTATTTGCGACATACAACTTTTGCTAACCATCTCTATACAGTGCACGGAATGTCGTTCTGGATCGTTGGCGAAGGTTCCGGTCTGCTCACTATGGCGGCGGCCGAGACCTTGACTTATAACACGACGAATCCGATCAAACGTGACACTCACATTATCCCTGCCAACTCCTGGGCAGTCCTTCGATTCGAGGCCACCAACCCTGGTGTCTGGTGTAAGCCCTCCGCTGCGATGTTCGAAACCGCGCATATATGCTAATTTTACTCTTTCGGTTGTAGTCATGCACTGTCACATTGATTGGCATTTAGCCGAAGGATTTGCCGCAGTCGTCGTAGTTCAACCTGATGCGATTGCACAGATGTCGATCCCTGCTACCGCCAGTGCCGTGAGTCTTAAATATACACAGAGAGGGTCTTATTAACACATTTTGTGCAGATGTGCAGCGAGATTCCTGCTGGGCTTGATGAGAACTCGACCTCCCTTGGTCGTCGTTCGCTTCCCGAAGGTGACAAGTCTGCCGCACTCGGAGGACCGGCTTTCCGCAGGATGCGCAAGGCACGTGGCCAGTTCAAGTCGCAGGCCATGGCCAAGGCAAAGCGCAGCGGATTTTAACTCGCCCTGGGCACGTTGTTTGATTGATCTTGCGCCCTTTCGTGCTTCGTTGCCTATGGACAACCCTTTCTCCTCTATTTCTCGCTAAAGTGTTATTTATCATTCTGTCAAATGACTGCTGTTATAAGTACACTCACGGGTCAATACCAAAGCATTTTCGTGAGACTCGCCTAGTGGTATGCACATACCAGAGTGCATCAGGCAACATCTTCTTGTGGGGCCTCATTACCCTCGTTACAGGCTACCGCATCTTATTGTGAAACAAGGCCGGTCATTCGCATATATCCTCAGATAATAGAGACTATCTCCATATTCATGCAATAGGCAGCTGGTTGAGCGGCCTCTGATATTGTACTGTCTTGTGTGGCAGGACATTCCTTCCTGGTAACACGTGGTTATCATTTGCTTGGCTGAGTGTTGATCCCCGAGCACCGTCACGTGAGTTTGAAATGGAACACTATGGCAAGAGCCGACTTCGCCGCCCCTGGCATCCATGATGGAAATCCCACAAGCGGATGCAACAATGCACGCGTTCCCTTGTGGATCGCAGGCGAACACCTCCCCCGGTGACTCAGGCATCTTTTCTTTCTGTTCGGCTCTAGATCGTAACCGGAATTTTGTACCTCAATTGGTATTTGCGCCAGACCTTCTTCAACAGAAAAACAGCCGGCATCTTTATTGATGTGTTGCCAGGGGATATAAAGCCCTCTTCTAGTATTTTGGGCTAGACTTGTGCCCCCGCGATAGGCTTGCCTCATTCGCGCCTCAGGATAATCCCTGCTAGCCCCCGGTCAATCATCACGGGCAGGCCCAAACCCGCTAGAACATCTTCGCCTAGAGGACCTTTGGAGCTTAAAGACGTTATTTCTCACTGGTGATGTCTTCAACCACGGTGTCAACAACCCCTGATTCGAGCTCTACACCCGCTTCATCAGGGGCCGTTACCCGTCAACTAATATTGGATTCTGGGGTATGGTGCGCGCAAATCTATTGGCCGTGTTTTGAACTTATTGATTCAACACCATCTCGCGCTAGCGGAGGCTTTGGCTACCCAAAAGCTGTCGATACGTCTGATGGGAACGAGCTCGAAGTGACCTATTTAGATGGTACACGATGGGGCGTGTCTTTGACTCCGCGTCTGTTGACCAATGGAGCTGTGAATATCTCCTTGGTTGAAGACGGTAGAGGCGTTGGGGGTGGGTCTCCCTTTTATTTTTCTAGCTTGAGTTGTTGGTCTGATTCTGTTAGTTCGGACAACTATACTCGTCAACTTCGATTCTGATGTTACCACCATCAGCATTGCTTCACTTGACGGAAATGGTATAGTCGCATACCCTTTTAGTCTTTGGCTTGAAGGCGGGGAGCTGCTTGGCGGGTCACCAATCGACTCAGAAGAGCACAGGTATCTTTGTTCAAATATTTTCGAAGCAGATTGCCTACTTTCTAGTGGAGTGAGTTTTGTGTTTATCATCCAAATTGACTCTGAGTTTACTTAACAACACTGTCACGTAGTCGGCTAATAAACCCAAGCGGATCGCCAGCTCAAGCGTGCCAGGTAGCGTGTATATCACGTTCTGCCCTCCTGACGGGCCCGCCTTGTCCTTCCCCAAGATGACCACTATCCGCGATTATCGCACCGACGCCCTCTTGTCAAAAACGACAGTCATCCCGGTTTCTACGTTCTTGATACCGACAGAGCCCACAGAGGGGAGGAAACTCGAGGTGACCCTTACCCCTACTCCAGTGCCAATCTCAACAACATCCGGATTGGATCGAGAAGTGGATCGGTCGCTGTGTCCAACGGCCACGGGTTCGGCGTGCGCTGGACCTCACACAGACATTGTGGCTGGTCGACCAACTGTGGTAACAGAAACAACCTCTTTTGAGGTAACTACTGCGCCTGGTCTTTCTGTGTTGCCTTCGACGTACTTTGACCTCGAAATCACGACAGTCATACCAATTACGATTTTTCCTACACCGACAACACCACTGGAGCCGAAAAACGGACAGCTAGGCTCTACAAATGTCCCGGGGGCTTCAAATTCACCATTTATCGGTTTTCCAACAACAATTACAAACCCTCTCGGGTCACCGGTTTTAACATTAGCGATTCCCGCTACGGCCATTCCAACGTTTTCCGCTGTGACGAACAGCCAAGGCTCGGTTACCAACGTCGCATACAACCTGACCACGGTCATTCCAGCTCCTTCCCCAACACCTCCGCCCGAGACATTTTACACTCTCACCTCGTGGACGACGTATTCTGTAGAAAACGGTTCAACCATACCATTAATCGGGGGTCAAGTTGGCATCTTGTCGACTATCAGGGCTACATATGTACTTCAGCCATCTACAACGATTCTACTGGAAGATTTCAGTTCAATTAGCGATGAATCGACTCAAACGAGTTTGCCTTCTGCCACTGCCGAGGCCATCGAGTCTGCTGGGGCTGGTCCGACCCGCCAAAGCAAGCTCGTGGGCATCATAATTGGCTCGGTTGTTGTTGGGCTAGCGCTTTTCAGCCTTGTGTTCTGGACCATGTGCTTCCGACGGAAGAGCAGGAAACGACAGCAGCGACGAAGAGCGGGTTCTTTGGCTCGTCGGTCGCGAGCAGGGAGTTCTGCCCCTGGTTCTAGACTGGGGCTCACACCTGATTCTAGAGACGGTTCGACGCTTGATTTGAACGGACCAGCGCGGTCGAGGGAATCGGTTGTCGAGCCTTGGGTTGTCGTGCACCAGGTTCCGACGACTAGTCGGAAGATGCAGAGGGAGATGGAAGGGCTTAGCGGGCTTGTGACTGCGGGTAAGCTCTTGTTCTTCATATTGCTGTCATTTGATTTAATGATTATTCTTGGACAGGCTCCAGTCGAAATGGACAGAGAGCTACGGTGGCAGAGGGATCATCTGTGGGACGAACGCGCGATACACAGAGAGCTGCCAAGGGGACAGGCCTCCCAACTTTGGAGTCAGCGCCAATACGTAACAATACGTTATCTTCCATCCTTTCGACTGAAGAATATGTCCCTATCAGCATACACCTCAATCCTAATCTCGTCTCTGAAGCTGCTCAATCCTCGACACAATTACCCCTACTATCCGTCCCCATTCACCAGTTAGATCCTGATCAATCCGTCGAGGGAGATTCTCAGCTCCGAGCTATACCACCACGCTACAACGAGGCATGGAATGTACCAAGACCAACTCTCGGCCAGTAGATGATTTCGATATCGAAGCTTTTCATGCATACGGACGGTAAACTTATTGTACTTGTTGTATTAGTGTATGTTCTCCTCTATCACATGTATGACGTATATATTTACATTTGCGCCATTGTGGGCTTGCAGCCGCCATCATCCGACGCTTTACCCCAAAAGACGATTTCCGTCAGTGTGATATGGGAAAAGCGCCTATCAACGAAGCCTCGACCTGAATTTGATCCAAGGAGCTGAAACTTTGCCGGATTAGGCCTGGCATCGAACCACTGCGACGCATGCTACCCCTGGGGTTCTGATTTTACTACAATGTGCTCGCAAATCAACAAATATTGCACTGGTTGGCTTGGATCTGAACTGCTCTCACCCTCATCCCCGACCTGCCCGCGTCGATGATCATTAGCGCGGATGAGTCTTTCCGACAGCAGGACGTTGTCGACTCTGCCCACCGAGTCACGAACTACGTTGTCAAGGAGCACATCAGCGGCTACTCCGTCTCTCTCGACCACTCAAAACCCTGGAGTTGAATCGACAACGCGTACCTCTATTCGCCCTACGTCCGACCCACCGCTATCGACATCCCACGCAAATGGCGAAGATTCTAGTCAACCGGCAGTTGTTGCAACCACCACCTCGCGTACGTCGGAGGCCACGAACAGTCCGTCGGCCTCGGGGACCTCGGGCTCTCCGTCGACTTCTAGGCCAAACGAGGCAACGGCAAGCGGCAGTGAGAATCCTGGTATGCTATTTTTCGAACACTTTTGATTCTGAGAGTTAATAAAATATTTAGGGTCTCAATTCCCGAGTTCAGCCACATCAAGATCGAGTCTGAACAGCTCAACTTCCTCTACGGCAACTACCTCCTCGCCAACCAGTGTTGCTCCTTCTCCAACCAGCATTAGCCCTTCGAATAATTCATCCACACCTAGTAGTACCAGAACGGCCGTTACCCCATCACCGACCTCAGACATTTCCGCTTCATCCCAGTCAACGTCTTCGATCAAGCCAGATACAACTGCTGCTTCATATTCAAGCGCTACACCTGCGACTTCTCAGACGGCGGCTTTTCCCGCTGTTACCCATAATGTCATTTTCGATTTAGGGACATGGTATGGAACTCGAATCGACCAGCAGATCATTTTACCCATTTAGGTTTTTTGCTTAGCGCGGACGCAGGTCTCCCGAAAGTCATGAGCAATCGTGATGGGAGCCTATCTAGTCTTCTGGCACTAGAAGATGGTCGTTACAGTACAACACTGGAGATGGACGAGCCGGTCGGGTCGGAATTTGTGACCTTTTTGGCCGATTCTGGTGAGCGGTGCGGCCAGGGTGGGTGTGAGTGTTTGATTCTCTGTTTGTGCTTGTCCGTGGCTAAACCAACGGCTTAGCATGTACCTCACTCATATTGTGGTTCGATTCGAACCTGCTCGAGATCCAGGTTTCACGGGCAGGCGACCGGGGATGGAACATGTATCCTCTCAGCATGTGGGTAGACGGCGGAGCGTTGTTTGATGGAACACCGGCCGACTCTCAGGCGACGAAGTACAATTGCTGGGGTTGGCCGACTGACGAGTGTCCGTTTTCGTATATGGTGAGCATTTCATGGGTTTGCCTACATATTTGGTTTGAACAAACTTCCGTAAAGTATTCTACCGATCCTCTGTCAACGCTTTCGTCTGCGAGTCCAAACTCTACGGTCTACATTACGTTTTGTCCACCTGATGGCCCGGCACTGTCATCAATTGAACCGAATCCGAATCCCCCTGAGATCATTCCGAGCGAACATGGCACAAACATAATAGTCGGTACAGACACGACTGTCCCCGTCTCGACATTTTGGACTCCCATCACTTCCCACAAAGCACCTGGGGGGGCGTCTCCAATTGCTAGTCTGACAAGCATGGACGAAGCTGCGTTGAGTGCGTATTGTAAAACGATGGTGATCCCGGCGTGCATTAGGCCCCAGACATTCCTTCCCATCGACGAGACTACGACTGTCCCAATCGGCCGCCCACTGTATGCGACTCTCCTGACGAAGACTGTGTCAGGTGTGGTTGGGCCGGTGACTATCACTCCGACTGTGTCTCCACCTGATTATGGGCCTCCCGAGATTTTTCCCACATTTTTCGACCTCAGCACGACGACGGTGGTACCTATTTCGACTGTGACACCGACTCAGACTCCAACGAGGCCACGGGAAGGATCGAGCCCGCTCATGACGGCTACCCCGACAGTCATCACAGATACTCTTGGCCCCCCAGACGCAACTCTGACCGTCCTCGCTGCGACGGTCCCGACGTTTTCTGTTGTAACGGATAGTCGAGGCTCGGCTGTTTCTACCCTTTCGTCCGACTTGGTCACCACCATCCCACCCCCTTCTCCAACTTCTCCGCCCCAAACGTTCTACACTCTAACACAATGGACGACATATTCTTCCGTCAACGGGACGACTATACCCATTGTTGGCGGACAAGTTGGCGTACTTACGACCGTACCAGTCACATATGTGCTTGAACCGTCTACGACTATTCCCGTCCAGGTTTTAAGCTCGGTCAGCGCTCAGTCGACGCGAACGAGTTTGCCTTCGGTCAGCGCTGATGCGGAGAATGTTCGATCTGGGACGTCAGAAGGGAGCAAAGTCGCTGCTGCGGTGGTGGGGAGTCTGGTTGGATTAACTCTGTTGAGTCTTTTGATCTGGACGGTGTGTTTCCGGCGCAAGCGGGCCACACGTTCGGCGGATTATGCGGCTCACCGAACGCCTATGTGGGTTTCTGGACCTGGATCGGCGCATGGGTCAGGGTCGGAGGAGGGATCTGGGTTGGATTTGGATGGCGGTGAAGCTAGGCCACGGGATTCGTTTGTCGAGCCTTGGGTCGTGCCACACTCGCAGGCGCAAGGATCGGGGTCGTCGACGAGTCGGAAAATGCAGAGAGAGATGGAGGAGTATGGTGGGGGCTTGGTCAGTGCTAGTGCTGGCGCTGGTGAGTTCCATGTTTGTCAACATGTATGCGCCTATTCAAACCATTTTCGAGTAGGTCCGAGTCGGAGTAGGACGGGCGCCAGTTCTTCTATTGGGAATAGCTATGGCGCGCTTCGGCCTTCTAAATCTGCGAACCGTGTTCCACCGGAACTTCAGCCGGAAGCACTGGCTCAGTGGCCGGTGCGGACCAATACACTGTCGTCGATTCATTCGTCTGGGCCTTCACCTGTAACACCCGTGTCTGGACCAACCCCGACGAGGCCTCTGCTTGCGCCCGTTGAGACTCAGCCTGAGCCTGAGCCTCCACGCCGTCGATACAGTGACGAGGGACGCCAAGAAAACGCGATACCTCCACGATACAACGAGGCCTGGAACATTCAGATATCACCATCCAGCGAATAGAGCTCTTGTGATTTTGTCCTGCGGACCCACTGTTTTTGTAGCTTGATACACTATTGTATAACATTTATTCGTTTTATTACCATGTACATTCAAATCTAGATTTACCCATTCTGGATCTGGTTGGGTGGCTGAGATCAAACAGGTTCGAGCGCTCCACCACTGCTGCGAGATCTTGACCACACCTTGGCCGAAACCAACCGGAAAAAATAGCACTTTTTGGCCTTTCTTCGGTCTACTAGTGACGGGCGAGCCGATTTTGTCCTCGACAGCTTTTGATTCATAGTTCCCTATGACCAGGTGGCGATAGTGTGGTCAGGGACGCTTCTGGTCGATCAGCCCTGGTGGATTTGACATTTGAAGCCGTGTATCGGTGGTGTATCTCAGATACCGTGCTATGCCACTCCGAGGGGCCCGGACCTGTTGCTAACCAGCCGAGGCGTATGTTGAGGGATCTACCCAGACCATGATTGTTCTTTTCCTCAAGCAGGGGATATGACTAGCCCGTCGCCAAACCAAAGCAGCGCCGTCTCCGTCTCCAACTCCAACTCGAGGATGTCTTGGAGCAGCAGCCCAGGTGTGTTATACTCGAGTTTTTGGTATTTCATGAAGAAGAAGTGTAATTTTGTATAATTTTTAGGGGTCCAGCCCTCGAGCTCATCTGCTTCCAGTATACCCACCGCTTCGAGCCCCTTCTCTCTTTCGAACCCTACCACTCCTTCAACTACCAACGCTCCCTCATCGAGCCATGTTGTTCCATCGACAACTCGTATTCATCCCCCCTTGGCTGTAAGCCGATCACCTACGACATCGCAAACAACAAACCTCCCTACATCCTCCGGAGAGTTGCTTAGTACTCGTCGACGTATCCAAGAGTCGACATCCAGTGCACTAGATCCAACTATCACACCAGCACCGGATAACCCAACACCCGACCCAGACGACCCAGACGAATCGAACAGCGGTGGGCTGCTCTCGGCGACGTGCCAAAAGATAGGAAACATCAAATGCGCCTATACACAGGTCATCGTTGGCGAAACGACTGTTGTTCCCGCCGGAAATCCATTCTTGGTGCCAGTGCCAACAACATCTTTCTGGGAGCCAGAGCCGAGTATCTTAACTACTTTGATCAACATCGAGACAACGGCAGTTGTGCCTGTCCCAACTATCGTCAGGGTACCAGTATTTACAAGGACGACGTTGACCGAGTCGGGCTCTCGAATCATAGTGGTACCCGTCCCTACTACTGTCACCGATTCGCTCGGCGTGCCTGTCGTGACTTCGACGCTCAATGCCGCGGTCATCCCGACGTTCTCCACTGTGACAGATCGTCGAGGCTCAGTCGTTGGCACCTCTACATTCGACCTCACTACCACGATTCCAATTCCTACCCCAACTTCCCCGCCCGACGTTCTCTTCACATTCACGTCCTGGACAACGTACATGACTGTCAGCGGCTCAACTGTACCGGCCATCGCTGGCCAGGTTGGCGTGTTGACAACAAAGTCTGAAACCTATGTTCTCGGGCCAAGCACAACTGCGCCGCTTGATGGTTTCAGCTCTATCCATGTCGAGGCGACCGGTTCCAGTCTACCTCCTACTTCACCACCAAATAACCCCGATACCACTTCGAAAAATAGGGCTAGTACGGTGGCGGCTGCGATTGTGGGGACCTTGGTCGCGGTTACTCTGTTGGGCGTGCTCTTTTGGGTTATCCGAATCAAGTATGGAAGAAAACAACGGCGTGCGTCGGATTATGCGGGGTACCAATCTCCTCTGTGGGGGTCGAGGTCGATTGATCAATCCATTTCGCGGGACCAGTCAATACTAGACCTGGGCGGGGAGCCACAGCAGAGACAATCGTTCGTAGAGCCTTGGATTCAGGGAAGACAGCCATTGGCAACGAGTCGAAAGATGCAGAGGGAGATGGAGGAACGCGGGGAAGGATTGATGGTCGTTGGTATGTCCTTTTATATAGCCGATACGATTTGTTCTTATTTTTCCAGCAGGATCTAGCCGTGGCGCAAGTACCGTGGGGCCGTCGGTGGCACACAACGCTCCCCAATCTTCCAAATCGACGAGCCGCGTGCACACTGAGGTTCAGCCAGAGTCGACGCCACGCAGTCATGCCTCGTCATCAATTCACTTGACTCAAAACTCCCCACTTCCTCCTATCACACAACCTACTCCTACTCCCCCACAACCACGACCACGACCACGACCAGAGCCGCACTCTGTCCGGTACGATGACAATGGCGAGCGAATCCGAGATCCTGCTATTCCTCCGCTGTATAACGAGGCTTGGAATATACGTAGACTCCCGCCTAGCGAGTAGATTATTCCATTGCTTTATCATGTAGATCCACTGCCTCATTAGTCACGATACATTACTTGTTGTATAGATTTATTGGAACATGCATGTGATTCATTACGGTCCAGACCATGCGTCGGTATTTCATATACGCCGCCTCTATCTTTGGATCTAAGTTGAGGCTGACGATTGTTCGAGCTTGGCACCACCATCGGCTTGCAATCTCTCGTCGGCCTGTTGGGAGAGACCATAAGAGACCGCCTATCTTTTTTTTTTTTTTTTTTGGCGTTTTCTAACTTGATCACCGGGATTGGACATTCGACATCTGGCATCTGTCCTTCGCTCTTCCAGCACTGTTCTGCAGTCAACCATATGGTCTAAGCTGTGTCGCCAGGGAGAACTTCTGATCCACCTGTGCCTCGTTCGGCCTGATACCCACAAGCGCGCTGGAGAATATGTGAGGCCAAGGGGCTGATTCCGACTTCGGGCTATTGGTAACCATGTTGCAAACCTATGTTTAGACAGATATTATATGGAGGGGCATCTCTTGCGCGAACATCAGACTGAAGCACGATGATATCTCCCTCTAATTCAAGCGCATTCTCGGCTGGTAGCTCAGGTATGTGATCACTCGGATCATTGCGCAACTAAATACACAACAATTCGCACTTTTTTTTCCAGAATTCCAAACTTCCAGTTCAAACACCTCGAATGCGCCTGCCGACCCGAGCCCTGTCACTCTTTCGAACACTTCCGCTCATTCAACTACAACATCATGTGCAAGGGGTTGTATCTCTTCAACCAGTGCCACTCATTTAGCCACAACTGGAACACCTGTTACATCAACATTGGGCACCCCCACCTTGTCCACTATACCCTCACCTGGTCCTTCTACTACGTCGGCATACCCAGACCCCACTCCTGATGCTCCGAGTATTACAGCAACAGAGAAGGCATCTGCGACTGAAACTTCCACACCTGTTTCGACGTTTTTGTCAACTACAGTCCTAGACTTGGCCTCGACGTCGACGATATCAGACTCTCCCATTCCTATCGTTACCGCTGCTCCAGATCAGCCCCTCGACTCAGACGCAGATCCGGACGACCCAGACCATATACTGATCTGCCTTCGAGTGCGATTCGTCAAGTGCGCTTTTACCCAGTTTGTCATTGCCAAAACGACTGCGCTCCCGGTCGGAGAGCCGTTTCTAATGCCGTTACCGGCTCCGACCTCTTTAGAACCACCAGTGGTCGAGTCGGCTAGTTTCTTAAAGCTTGCCACAACGACCGCTCCGAGTTCAGCTCGTGCCGGACCGAATATCAAGGTATCAAACGACGGGTTGTCAATGTCGACGAATATGGGAGAGGTATCGGAACCAACCAAGTCCGGCTCAGGCATCGTGATGATACCTACTGCCACGACATTTACCGATTCGCTCGGAGTCTCCGTCGCGACTTCAGTTGTCAACGGTGTGGTCGTACCTACATTTTCTACTGTGGTAGGCAATAAAGGTTTAGCTCTCAGCACTATCACATACAGCGTTACTGCTATCACCGCCGCTCCTATCCCGCCTACAACCCCTCCGCCCGACACCCTGTTCACACTCACATCCTGGACTACATACATGTCCGCTAATGGCTCCACTGTGCCTGCAATCGCTGGCCAAGTCGGCGTATTGACTACTGTATCGGAAACATACATCCTCGAGCCAAGCACTACTATTCCTCTCGATTATTTCACCTCTGTCGTTCTTAGGTCTACACGAACGAGTTTGCCTTCGGGTCCGCCCTCAGGTAGTGCTAATACCAGTTCGACGAGCCAGGCTAGTACGGTTGCCGCTACTGTCGTTGGTTCGTTGGTTGGGATCACGCTTTTAGGTGTGTTTCTATGGGTGGTATGTATCAAGTACAGAAGGCGGAAAAGACGTGCTCCGGACTATGCGGGGTGCCTATCTCCTACCCGAGGCTTGAAGATGGCAGACGAATCTAGGTTGTGCCAAGAGTCGACACTAGATCTAGACGGCGAGCTGCAACCAAGGTCATCGCTTGTAGAGCCATGGGTCGAGGATCGGCAGCGATCACTACCGAGTCGAAAGATAGAAAGGGAGATGGAGGAGCGCGGAGGACGATTGGTGGTCCCTGGTGAGTTCTTTTATATATGTCGGGCCAATTTGTTCTTATTTGTGTGCAGGATCTAGTGATGGTGTAACTGCCACGGGTTTGTTGAGTAGCCACGCATATAGCTCTCTTCAACCACCTAGATCGACAAAACGTACAAGACCAGACCCCCAGGCTGAACCGTTACCTTGCTCGCCGACACGCAGCAATACTCTATCATCAATCTACTCATCACAAGAGCCCGGCCGGCCATCATCGCCTGTCACCCCCGCACAAGCCCGAGCACAACCATCAACTTCTCAGGATCTACAACCACGAGTACAGCCTACACCTGTGTATCCTCGATACAGCAGCGAGCGGACCCTTGATGCTGCAATCCCTCCGAGATATAACGAGGCATGGAATACACGTGGACCCTAGTCTAGTAAATTGTTTACCTTCGTTCATCTCGTCAGTCTCTATCATGTTTTTAGCTTCGCTGTGATGAATCTATCGGACAATAAATTTGGTTCATTTTCCAAGTCTGACCTGGGCTATCCACTTAGATAGAACTCTAGCGTGTCATCAGGACGCTCAGCGCGCTCTGCCCGCCTCCTCTCGCTCGATCCTGAAGACCCCGAGGTCGAGGCTGAGCTCAACAACATCCGTGCCAGCCTGCGTGCTGAGGCAGGGCTCGGGTCTGTGTCGTATGCGGACTGCTTCAAACAGGCCCGAACAAGATCTTGACGAGGATATGGCGCAGAAAGACTCACATACGCTCTGATGCCCTAGCACTCTCTGCTATGGAGTAGTATAGGCATCCCCAGCTGTTTGAACACGTAGATTTACCATTCTATTACTCTCACCTTTTATCCATACTCATTTCGGTTCCAGCTCAGTGTAAATATAGGCCGAAGAAGTGCTTACGTTTTCAGGCGAGATCATACAACCGGAGAGCAGCCGGGTATATAAATTCAGAGAGATTATATGGCCAGAGTTTACGTTCGAGTCAGGTTCATATTATGCGTTTCAAATAAACGCAACGTTCCGAGGCAGAGGTATATAAAAGCAAGTGCGATGATTTCTCTCCATCCTGAGATCGAGGTAGGAATCGATGGATTGAGCCTAATAGAGCGAGCAAATAGCAATCTGTGTGCAAGGTCATTTGGTGTAGCCGGTAGAACGCAAAGGTATGTCGGTCTATGCAATTGAGCGTAAGGGTTGTTATAGGCAGCGGTCCCCGTTGGGTGTACCGAGGTAGCCTCCATGCCCGAGCGTTCAAATCCCGCTGATGGAATTATTCTGACGATCCAACAGATCCCGAATTCAAAATTTTATCTTTTGAGATCCTTCACTGGTATGGATACAGATACATACGCAGCCAACTAGCTCGTATGATTCGCACGAATCTTATACTATATGTGATTTTGGCTGTATGACTCCGTCCACAATACATTCCCTTTTTATGTCCAACTCCACTATTAGTTCAGTATTGGAAGCCCTCTCGTTCACCAAACCTAAATAACGCCGGTCTAGTAGCGCACACATAGACTAATTAATGAGGTGCATTGGTGTTTGTGCCAGCAATGCCGACATTCCGGACGCGGAGAGAAGGTCATACCACATTGTCTCGTAATGTCGTACAACCACCAGAATGTTCAAACTCAGACTTGGTGTTCAACTCGAACGCGTGGGTCGCTTATCTCGAGTTATAAAGCCAGAAATATGCAAGCTTTGAGGCCTCTGGACACTTAAGGCACTAAGTGTGTGTTTCACGGATATAAATCAGAAAAGTTAGCGCAACTAGTGATATGTACATTTTACTTGGCGCAGGTAAAGAGTACAATGTTATCGAAGATACAGAAACTTCCCACAGATGCTGTCATCCTCCAGAGGTGTGTCCAATATTCCACGCCTCATTATACAACGGTGGTATCGCATTGTGCGGAGACTCGGGTCGGTCAACCCCACCTGAAGCCTGAGAATCAACAGGAGCAGGGCGGATAGCTGGGGGAGGTGTAGACTGTATTGGCGAGAGTATTGGGGGAATCTGTGCACGGAGAGACGCCTGGTCATTTTCGTGAGACGAGTGAATAGACGATAGCGTGTTGTTGTGTCCTGGCCACTGGGTTAGTGGCTCTGGCATTAGTTCTGGTGGCACTCGATTGGCTGATTTCGTCGAGCGAAGTGCTTCATAGCTGCGTCCGACAGAGAAACTAGCACCCGCCGTGTTCTGGCTTTGGCTCCACCCTATCGCAAACTAAGCTATCATCAAGCTGGAACAATGAAGGCGCTCACCACCACCGACGTACTCCTCCATTTCTCCCTGCATCTTTATATGATGCAATGGCGGCCGTGGCTCTACCCAAGGCTCCACAAACGATTGCCTCGGTCGTGGCTCACTATCCATATCCAGGCTCGACCTTTCATCCCGTAATCCTATTGACCCAGGCACGGAGCCCCCCGTGGGAGATCGGTGGGAGCCATAATCCGTCGTACGCTGTCGTCGCCTCCTATATCCAGCGCACATGAAACAAATAAATGCGCTGAAAAGGGCCAGGCCCACCAGCGACCCGGCGACTGCGGCTGCAACCGTGCCTCCTCTTCCTGAGGAAGTTTCGACCGAATCAGCTCGAGCTGATTCAGAAGGCAAACTAGTTCTTGTCGATTCGGCGCTAATGGAGCTTAGTACTTCTATGCGGACCGTTGTACTAGGTTCGAGAACATAGGTAGCAGGGATGGTCGTCAGCACGCCGACCTGGCCTCCAACCGCTGGTATCGTCGAGCTATTTATCGGCATATATGCAGACCAAGATGTCAAAGTATAGAGTTTCTCCGGAGGAGGCGTTGGCTGAAAAACGTTGGTTGAGTTATATGCGACGTTGGTGACCAAGCCTTGGCTATTCGTGACGACCGAAAAGGTTGGGATAATAGTGCCGCTCATGACTGGTGTTGCAATTGGCATACCGAGAGAGTTAGTGGTCATTGTTGGAACAAGCATGATGCTAGAGTAGCCGGTCAAACTAGATTGGGGTCCGAAACTCGTCGGTGAAGGTCCTATGCTACTCGTGATTTGGGCGATTTGGGGTTGTGACCTTGTCGGTGGTGGTACTATGGTCGAGAACGAGACCATTGTTGTCGTATCAATATTGATAAATGTCGGAAACATGGTTGCAAACCAGGTTGGTGTGGGACTGGGCACAGAGGTGGAGAACGTTTCGCCAATAACAACCGTCCTAGTTTGGTCGATGACAACATAAGTGAAATGTTCGTGGCAATGAACTATCTCGTCCAGCAAACAAAAAGGCGCAGTTTGCGTATCCTCTGGTGGAAATCGAGTGGTACTTGGGGTCGGAGCCGTAAATCGCGTCAACATGGACGAGTCGGACTCGGTTGAAGTCATAAATCCGTGGTGCCCAGGAATCATGGGAACTAGAAAATCCGAGACTGGCGCGGTACTAGCGACCGAGATGATCACATTCGTCACTTCAGTGTTCGTATCTTGATTGGGAGGATTGGGGTTCGGGCCAATCGACGCTGGGTCTGGCCCGTCGGGTGGGCAAAATGTGATATAAACCGAGGCATTCTGGTTCGTCGTCGTGATGGCATAGCTCGGGTCGCTTGGACGCTATATGCGCACATAAAAGTGTAAGCGCTAGCCAAGGGAAGAAATAACCCCGAACCAACGCACCATATGTGCAAACGGACACCCTTTATCAGGCCAGCCCCAGCAATTATATTTTGTATCTAGAGAATCAGCCGGCGTGTTATCGTATTGTTGCCCGTTGGTGACCCAGACGCTCATTGGGTACATTGTCTCCCCACGATCTCCCATCATGGCCAGACCAACTATGAGACCGTCCAAGTTGAATTCCACAGTCAC
This sequence comes from Ceratobasidium sp. AG-Ba, assembly GCA_016906575.1. Classification (NCBI taxonomy): domain Eukaryota; kingdom Fungi; phylum Basidiomycota; class Agaricomycetes; order Cantharellales; family Ceratobasidiaceae; genus Ceratobasidium; species Ceratobasidium sp. AG-Ba. The sequence goes on along the minus strand of CP059613.1, from coordinate 3,274,647 downwards.
GGATGCACAAGCTGCAGGGATAAGCTCGCATAATTGAATAAAAAGTGCATAAATTCGTACATACCGCCATATTGACCGCAGCGTTGACCACTGTCCGACAAAAACACATATCCTCCACCCGCGCCAAGCTCATCGACGTCCAGGGCCGTGGTATACTGGCTGCCGTTCAGCCGCTTGAGTTGAAGTGGAATTCCCTTACGGCCAATGACTATCGGCGAACCCAGACCAGCACTTGAAAAAGTCTAAGTTGTAGGAATATTCGGTAGACTCATGTTATCGCACCATGTTCCCGAATCGACTACCACGTTGTGGGCGCTGAATTGGGGTGAATTTGTGGGTGACATTTCAGGGGCCGAAGTTGAAGTCGTGCTCGGGTCCGACCGAGGAACTGATCTTGAGCCAGACGATAACACCACCGATTGAGTGGAAACAGCAGAACTGGGCGGCAATGATGTAATGCACACCGAGTTTGCCAGGCTTGTCGAGCGATTCGTCGCCCAAGTCGAGGTCTTGTCGGTTAGGGACGTGCCAGTAGGCCGAGGAGCATAGGTTGACGAAAGTTCAACAACACTCGAGGTAGAATTGCTGACTGTTGACACGGGAAACGAGCTCGTTGACGGGGAACTTGTGAGAGCGAAAGAAGAGGAAGAGCTCGAAGCCAGCGCAGCTGGACTTTGATTTCCTGCTGTAAGGATAAAATAAAATGTTTTAGCCATTGCTTCACGGCTGTTTGAAGACGACCACACCTATTACACCACTAGAGCCGCCGCTCAAAGAGGACGAAGGCTGGGTAGAACTCTGGGACGCGGTCGTAGTTAAAGCTACACTTGAGCTTGTGCTTGTCCCGCTAGAGCTACGCTCGCCCGAGTGAGAAGGGGTAATCGCGCCAGAACTTGTCAACACGGTCGTCGCTGTGGCTTCAGTCGCTGTGCCAGAATGAAGGCCAGACGAAGCGGGAGTCGTTTCAGACATCGAGTATCAACCCGGAGACCAGGGAAGGGTGCAGCAGAACCTCATTGATTCCCAGAGCTTTTCCATGCGGATTGCGCACGGCACCGTTCAATGACAGTGGCACGTCGGGCCCTTGATCAAAGCCAGTCCCAGAAAGGAGATTGATTTCGCATTTCAAATCATAGGCGCTGATCACGTGCTCCGCTCCCCTCGACTAGTGGCCATTGTATATGGCGAAAGCACTAACGCAGCTTGATTATATGCAATATATGAGCTGAATCACAAGGGGGAGTAAATTATATCGCATGTAATACCATCATATGTATGCAACATGTTTTGTTGTACTAGGGAGGTATCACAACGCCTGTGAACACGTTCATGGAAGCCGAATAACATTGAGCAACGCTGTGAGGACGTGGGGGGTGAATAAAGGGAAACTGAATAGAGCTGTAGGGGTTTTAAGCGGGTATGGGGGGATGCCGGACTGGTATTCGAGTAGCGATCGATTCTGACGTCGCCCTTACAGGGCCCGTTAATGTTGTGTGCAGGAATTACAGATCCCGAAAACAGAAAATTTAGAGCATACTTCAATAAAAGTACTCAGTCTGGCTTGCTGAGAATTCTCACGCATCGAATACATTCTATTTTGTGTCTCCGTTGCTCCTGATTCCCAGGTGATAATGTATCGTGCTCCTCGGTTTAGGCCACGACATAAGGTCTCCTATCGCTGTTCAGCTTCATATTCAACTTATCATATGGTTGTGATTTCTCAGCTTCCAAATTAAATCTGTGGGGTTTCAGCTACTCGGTTCGCGCCACTCGATGCAATCAGCAAAATCTCATCGGCAGCCCCAATTCACCAACCATACGGAACGAACGGATTAAAAGGTGAGGTCAACGGAACGTTAGATATATGCGCTCAAAGAGCTTGGGAAATCTATACTACTCCACAGCGATAGAGAGTGTTAGGGCGCCAGAGCGTATGAGCATCTTTCTACGTCATATCCTTGTGAAGGTATGGCGGCCTAAAGTTGATGATTTTAGCGCTGCTTGCGCAAAAAAACACATGAGAGCGTGACCTTTAAGTAGTCATATATCCATGGCAGCTCCCCGCAAACTGACGTTGAAATTGTACTGCTCTGCGGCCTGAAGCATATGGTTATCGCTGGGCCCGTGAATATATCGAATGATACTCCACGTATGGAGCATATGGAATCTCTGTTTTGCCTCGCCCTGTTCTTCCAGCTCACTAACACGGGTACTGCAATATTGCGACCTAGTTCATGCCTTCGCTTCCGCTGACTCGTAATGATCTGGCCACCGCGGATTGCAAGGCCTGAACCTTATACCCCTCTATCGCCAGTACAACGCTCGCGTCAAAACTGAGCTCTATGCTCCATTCCCAGAACAAGAGTTAGTTAAAAACAATCTTAGTTATGAGTATGCACCTCGTCTATAGAGATATATTTTTCTCCACTCGACATCCCATGCGATTGATTCCTCCTCTCTGGCAGTCTCGTTACATACTGTAAGACCGGGTACAAAAGCAAAGTAAAGTGCTAGGTGAATCCACATAAGGGATGCCTATTGTCATTATGCTGCGTGTAGCATACACTAGGGTTTATAGATCTCTACAAGCTGTAACACATAGTTTGGTGTTGGTTTCAAGGCTGAGGGGGGATAAGTACTGAGTACGATCCACCACTCTTTGGATGGTCGGACGTGTAGGTATCTCCCAACCTCAAACACTACATTTTAGCTTCGTGCCTACCCAAATCTTTTCCCACTTCTATGTGATAGTGCTTCTCCTAACCAATAGCTGCGTCCGCTATTATTTATGCTGCATAAACACTAATGATGAAACAGACCGCCTAGGCGAGAGTTCTTAAACAGGTTATGTGTGCGACTGGAAGAACATAAACTAATTAATTCGACAAAACTACGATATACAAAGGTCCAGGGGGGACTACAACACGGCACAAGCTCACTACCGGATAACTATACAACTTTTTCTGTCTGGTATTCCTTGGAGTACATTATAGGTTTGACACGATGTCTGGCGTAGCGTAAAGTTGGCATGTGATAGTAGGATAAAATATAGTGCTTACGCTTTCAAATGAACTTGCATGTCCTCGAGATCGTACACCCAAATGTCCTTTACTTTTGCCATGTCGCAGATCCGGCACACGTAGCGATGCGTAGGGCACTTAGTGGCCACGCCCCGAGCGTCGTCTACACGTTTACCAACTTCCACGTTGGACCACTGGACGACATCAACTGGAATTTTCAGTTTGGCGGGAGGTAAGTCCAAATTATGGTCGTGCAGAAAGACATATCCGCTAGATTCGATATCAGGAAGCCGCGGTTGTATGTTGCTCCAGTGTGCGTATTGCTGGACATAATGAGTAACCTAGAGGTATCAGAGGCACTTCGATAAGTATAAAATGGAGTCGAACGCTCAAGCTAGCTTACCAAAGACGACCATGGCATATTGGAGCGGCCACAGAGACGACATTCTAGGGTGTCCAAAGCCAAGTTCATGTGTCCATTCCACCTATGTTTGGTCGCCAAGAGTTTGCGAGCCATCGCTGAAGCTTCCGGGTCCCACGCGAAATCGGCCATGTCCAATTTGCCGATGCAAATAGACTTTCCACGGCTAGTGGCGAGGGCTAAGTCAGCGTAAGACCTCGTAATGAATCCGTTCTTGGTCTTGATTCTGAAGAAGCTATCAGGTAGCAGCAAGACTCGTGACTCTGAACTGTGGCCATGGGACGGTGCGACACGAGTGCCACGTGCATTTGAGACGAATAGTAGGGTGCGAGAGGCGTCCACGGATTTTCGACCCCTCGAAGCGATTTCTATCAAGCCGGTCTTGACATTGCGACTCCACTCCAGGATCTTCTCAGTGATATGAGCTCGAAAATCCATAAAGCGCGCCTCCATTTGCTCCACCGTTCGATCGGTGTTCAGCAGGTCCTGGAATATTAGTATGTCTCGCATATCCGGAAATCGGGGCGAAGGCATCCAATCTTCCAAAGTGCGGTCGATGAACTCCTTCGACTGAGCGCTGAGGTCATGGGGGAGCGGGGTTGGATGTCGCAATGCGTCGAATAGCTCGCGGAGTTTAGAAGCACGAAGATCAGAGCGAATCTTCAACTGGGCCTTATTGTTGCTATCCAAGACCGCCATAATTTTGGGCTCCAAGGCTATCCACACTATCGGCGCACACGGGCGAGTTAAGCGCATATACAAACCCATGATATCTAAGCTTCACTCACGCTTTTCAGTAAGAGCGATGGGACGCCTGGTCAAGCGAGTCCAAGAATCCCGCAGCTTGGGCAGTATCTCTTCGTCTGACTTCATGCACCCAAGCTCGCGTAGCTTTTGAGCGACACTATTTTTAAAGTAAGTTTGACCGGTCTAAATAGCTGGATGGACTGAAAGTTGACATACGCCTCATAGTAGCGTTCCTTTCGGGCCGCTTCCCAGGCGTCTTTACTTGCCTTGACGGCCGCGGCTATAGACTGAGCTTCCTGCAAGCGGCATGTTTGAGCGATTGGTACAAAAGCGTACAGTCACTAACCTTTCTACGAGCTTCCAGTAGATCAATCCGCCCCTTCCGCCAAACTGAGAGGTCGTCTTTAGAGTGCTCCTCAAGATAGCGCTTGACATGCTCGACTTCAGACTTTAGACTAAGCATCGCTCGGGCGTTTCTGCGGACTATAACGGTGGTGCTATCTAGGTACAATCAGGAAATAGTTTACCTTCCATTTGCACTAGGCTACAGCATAGTATAACTCACCCCTTGAAGAGAGTACTAGCTCCCTGATTTCCTGCGGCTCGACGAGACGCGTTTCGATGAGCCTATCCAGGCTTTAGTGGCATTCCCGCTCACAGCGGCTAACTCCAATCGATACTTACAGATTATCCGCACAATCAATGCACAAGCGAATCTTGAGCAGTGGATCGGCTCTTCGCTTCACCCGCTTTCCACAACTCTGTTCAGGACGCAATCAGGAGACGTGCACGGCAAGCAATTTAATCCACGCTACTCACCGAGCATTTGGTTTTGAACCATATCCCCAAGTAGTCGAGTATAGTCAGCTCTGGCGGACACTCAGGCAGGCCGGCTGCTTCAGCGCAGTTGCCCCAACAAGCTAAAAGGGACCAATTGCCCACGAGTAAGACGTGCGTTGGCTTGTCGAGCGACGCCATATGATGTAGGGAGATAGGATCCATGCAAGAAAGGATCTATCACAATGATTCATATGTGATCTCGGGAAGTTGGACTAGCATGGACCCACCATGTCAAACACCTCCAAAGGGAGCTTCAAAAATACATTCGTGTTGCGATAGGGGTTAGAAAGGAGAGACATTGTGTTGGAATTAAACAGAACAAGTACAGAAATTCAGAAAAGCAAATCAATTCGATAGCAGATTTGGAGGGTGGGTATGGGCGGCGGACGATGGAAGGAAACGCAAGGTCCAAAAGGATAGGGGCTCGCCCCTTGCGCTGATTACACGATCCTCAGGGTTGAGTTTAATTTGGGGTGGGTGCATCATCGTCACGTGGCTATAGTACCTTGTATTGAGCCCCCTGCTCGTTCGCTCTCAACATATAATAGTCATCTGTCACTGTACGCTTCAAGCCAGCAGCTAGAAGAATCTGAAATAAACTTCAATATGTATCCAGAATTATGACTTTGGATCAACCCCGAGCGGCACGTATTTCCATCGGGTTTACTTGGCCCAGATCAGTCGACCAGGTTCCATCGTTATTTACTGTTACTGCGATCTATGGTGTGGCTGAATTTAAGATTCCCCCACATCTATGTGATCCCTATCGCTGGAAGATCTCTTATGAACGGCTTGCGCTGACAGTAGATTCTTTTCGAAAAGAGTGGACTAGCTCAAAGTCCATTCTACGGACTCCATTAGCGTTCTGTACCACAACTACTTGTTTCAAGGATATGCTGCTCACTGTCGTCTCGTTTATTCTCGCAACGGTGAGCATTTTAACTGGATGTACGTCAGCTCAGCTATACTAATCCTATTTGGCCATCTACAGATGCAATTCTGCATCGAGGAGTGGCGAACTGGGTACTGGGCCAAAGGCAATCTCGGCACCGCAAAGATGCTAGATAAACACGAGTGGCATATGGCAGAACTTAAAGCCCTGCGAGCCGCCGCGTCGAGGTGGACCGAGAGGCTACAGCAAGGGTGGTCGTAATATGCTTGCTGAGTACTTTTTCGTTCGTTTGGTGGCTTGTGCTACCGGATAACTATGGCTCAGTGACTATTGCGGGGCTTCATTCATCGGCGAGCGCAAGGGTCGCAAGGAAGCCAGGTTGCGCTGGAGTTCCTTCCCGACACGCCGCCTCCTGGAGCCCCGTCCGAGTCGTCGCGAACCGGTAATCTCAGTGCACTTGCACCAGAGAACAGCGTAGTATTCCCCAACGACGGTGGAGAATGGATGTATTACGCTAACCACGGCTCGTCAATCGAACTCGGCCTTTTGCCGAACCGCTTTTTCAAGCATCACGCCGACACACCAGAAAACGTTGAGTCACACCCCCTCACCTGATACCAAGTGCAATGAGTACGGCTATCGAACCGCAAACTCGAAGGGCAAAGGTCTAGCTGATTGATCCCGGGCTTCCCAATATCTTTTCTGGCGTTTATTTGTCTATAGCTTCATCTTTCCTCCACGCCCATATGCGCATCTACCACGCTATCCGCCTGTGTACGCGCGTAGATTTCTCGGCTGAAACTGAAAGTGAATCTAATATAAACACGCTGCTTGCAGAATTTGAACTTCGTACGTTTATCCGCCTTGAACGTGTCCGGATTGTATATCATTTGGCTTTCATGCACATGATTTCGAGTGCTCAGGTTTCTGTTTCCTTCAACACGCTTCGACCCTAGGTGTTAGGCTTTCAACTTTCGGCTCCACGCTTTCGAATCTTGACTTCCAACTTCAACCCCCAATTTTCAATTTCCCCTTTAATTTTCAGCATTTCAATAGGCACCTTCTGCATAAGCGATTTTCGATACGCGCCTGTAATATATCACCGGTTATTATTCTACAAAATCAAAGGGGGTGTAGGGGAGCTAAAGGTTGTTATTTATGCTCCATATCATCCTCACCGAGGCTAGGAGTCCGAGTCCCAGCAAGTTTGTTTAAGCGATTTGCGCAAAATCGCTTATGCAGAAGGTGCATAATGAGTCTTTGAACCTGATCTGTTATCTCTAGCACTTGTCTTTTGTCTGACCTTCAGCGTCTGGCTTTTTCCTTCGCTTCCGTATTCGATACTTCACTTTTGTCCTATTATTGCTCCTATTGACAACTTTCGACTCTGCCCGGTTCGTTATTTGCTTTCGATCACGAAATTTATCGCTCAACATCCAACGTCCGACCCAGGGTATTTAACTTTTGGCGTTGGACCGTTGACAATCAACGTTTTCTTTCGGCTCCGGAACTGCGTTTTCGATGCTTTTTTTTTTTTTAAATCAATATATTATAGTCGTGCTGGGGCAGAGCCCTATGGTGCGACTTCTGACAAGACACAATACGAGGACAAGGAAGAAGACAGAACGGAGACTCACGCTACTACACTCTATATCTAGACAGAGAGGAGGCTGAAACGGAGACAGAACACTGAAAGAGGCACTATTACAAGGCTGTATGTGTAAGCTATAATGGAGAACACAAGCTACGTTAGAGAATCGAAACGATGCGTGCGCCGGACATATTCCAGGAGCGCCGTAATACCCGATCGGGTAGAGAAAAGAAAAGAGAGAGAAAGGAAATTTCGCCCCCTCGAGGTCAAGACTTGCTGCCTAATGGCGGCGTATTTCGGGCAACGAAGCACGAAGTGCGAGACCGACTCAATGGCCGCGCCGCAGGCCTGGCAAGCAGGCGAATCGACGAGTTGTAGAGTGTGGAGGTGAAGGTTGAGCTGAACATGCCCTGTGATCAGACGGAAGAGGAGTGTGATCTGGCCGCGGCGTAGGTGCGCCGTGTCCTGCAGGAATTTGCTTGGGTCTATTGATGGGTACTTGGCGAGAAGCTTTTTTCCGGGTCCCGATACTGCCCAGCCTCTAGCTGCGAATATCCGATTGTCCTCCTTGAGTGCGATCTTCGCTATCGACTGCGTCATCCTTCTCTTGTACCTGTGGAGTCCCCTCGGGATAAGGTCGTGCTTGTATTGATCTCCCTTGGCCGCCCCTCGCGCCTCCTGATCCGCGAGGACATTACCCAGGATATTGTCATGCGCCGGGCACCATTCTAGGTTGATCCGGATACAGTCCCTCCTTTCCTCGATGGTCTTCCTGAGCGCCCTGATCGACGAGACTAGGTTCTTCGGGGCACCCGAGGCTACTCCCTCTACACATGCTATGGCCAGTTGCGAGTCACTATACACCACTGCCTCCTCCACGTAGCGTAGTCTGTGCACCAGGTGAAAGGCAAGCCAGATTCCCACGAGTTCTGCTTCCAGTATTGTCGCCTGGTCCCTATCCCCTAGCCGAAATCCCGTCCACGCGCTAGTACGCTCGTGTACTCTGAGAACCGCCCCTGCTCCTGTGCCGTGCTTGTTCCGAGCTCCATCGGCGTAGACTTTGGTGCGCGCATGTTCAGTTCTAATCGCCCAGGTTGTGGTGCTCCTACTCGCAAAATAGTCCTTGGGAATCGTGAGTGGAGGGACTCTGTCGTTCTTGAAGGACCATTGTTCAAGGTCCACAGGAAGCTGTTCGATGTAACGTAGCAGGTTGTGCATTGGCGAGGTGTGTGACTTTCTGTTGACTCTGAGGATGTGAGCGACTTCTTTTCGCAGGGGGTGGAGGTTCGGGACTGTGGCCAGACGGATAGCTGCCCTTTGGCAGACTTCGTTCAGGAGGTACTGGACCGGCAGGAGAGAGGAGAAGGCGTTCAAGTGTGCTATTGGGGTGGAGCGCAGAGCCCCCAGGATCACTCTGGCTGCCAAGGACTGGATGACCAACAATTTGTTTGCGAAACCCGTAGACCCCGAGTATCTGGTGCTGCCTTCCTTCGGCGGCCGGATTTGCGTGAACCACACGTCTGCTGCGTAGGTGAACCTCGGCACAGCTATGCTCACGTAGAGTTTTCGGACGATTCTGGGCGGTGCACCACAGGACATGCGGGCGACTCTTCCTACTTGGGACGTCCACGCCAAACCCTTTGCGAGAGCCTTGTGGCATTGCTGCCGGAATCGGAGTCCTTGGTCGAGTACCACCCCGAGAAGGGTATGGGAGTCTGCCGGGCAGATGAGTTGACGATCCACTGTGAGCGACGGACGGTCGATCTTTTTCCGAGAGAAGTGTATTAGCCCGGTTTTGTCCAATTCAAATGTCGAGTTGTGCAATTTCAACCAGTCCAGTGCCCCCCCTCGCCGCGTCATCATGTCTAGCAAGTGCTCGTTGTTGGTTTCTGCTGAGGGTCCCCAGACTAGGAACGTACTCAGGGAAAACCCCGGGTGTAATGATACTAGGGGGATGGATAATGTAGGTATGGTACTTTGTTACCCGTTTTGACCCTCTCTCATTACATAGTAGTCATGCCGCTCAATTATCGGGCCCGGGTCATTGGTGTCAGTTCAAACAAAAAGTCGAATTTATTATATGAATCCAAATCTAGTTATCTTGTGCGGACATATTGAGAAAAATGTATATTTGATGAGAATAGGACACAAGTAGCAAACAGCGGCGATGATACATGGGCGGAGGATACTGCAAGGAATAGACAGGCAAGGAGGCTGCGGTTGGATCAAGCAGGGGCAACGCGGCGCCAGTACGTCATCAAAAGAAATGTAAAATGGTTGTAGTAGTCGTTGAATAAGAGGCGTTTGCGAACAGTGACGGGGGAGGGCGGCGATGAGAAGTCTGGAGCGAGATGACATGCCATCCCAAGCCAGCGGAGGGGTACAACCAGCGACGCACGAGGACCGGGAACCGGAGTTGTACAAAAAAAGGCGTGTGTATTGGTGGGGTCGGGTTCGAAAGGTTGGAAATAGTCGAGGTATACGAGAGGGCCCGAGTGAATGTGCTGCAAGCGGCGAGGGAGGGAGAATATGGCACGGACGCGACCAGCGCGATACCCTAAACGAGCAGCGTCATTGACGTGAAAACAGCAATAGAGAGGGACTCACGCTTCAACCCCTGTGCGGCGGTGTCACAAGGAAACAGCGCGGCATCGAAGACGCCGGGTTTGGTGACGCGGTTGGCACCGTCGCGGACAGGTGGCTGCGCACGAACCACGTCACGGTGGCAAGGCTGGGTTGGGGCGAAGGGAAGTCGACCGTGTTTAATTGTCGCCTTGTGCCAGACGTCGAAGCGGTCCGAAGGATGGAGGGGGGAAGGGGACTTGTGGCGGGAGCCGGCGTCCACCTTGGTCGATATGAAAAAGGAGAGTGCCCGGGTGAAGTCGGAAGCACCATAGGATGTTGTCAGCATGTCGGTAGGCACGTGACGGACAGTCGGCTCGCGTGCGACCGAGACAGCCGGTTGGGGATAGTAGAATCGCTCCTGTTTTGGCAATTCACTATCACCCTCGACCTCCACATCGTCTGCGCTGTCTCCGACGTCATCATCTATGTTTTCTTCGTCCTCTATGATCGACTCTTCGTCCTCTTGTTCGGCTGCGCGATCAGCGTGAGCGAACCGTTTTATCTCGTCCTCGTCGGCACCCGCCCGCTCGCCGTAATACTCATCGATCACCGTACGCTGCATTCGAATCGCCTCCAACCGCTCGACCATGGCCTCCATCTGGGGCAGAGGATCCCGTCTACTCGACATACGCCAGGGGGTTTTGACGTAGACAATATGGAGGTGTTCTGGCATCTCCGTGCTGTATCCATCAGGTACGCCGAGCTCACGAATGTCGTGCGTGTAATGGCTTAGCATGTGTAACTTAGCTAAGCGGTCGAACGCACCTATCTTGCCCACTATCTTCGCGTCGACGAGGGCGCGCTTTGTCTCGTGGAATGTCGCGAGCAGACTTTCCATTTCGGTGAGTTCGGTATCTGAGAGTCGCGTACCGTGCGCTAAATACAAGAAATCCAACAGTGAACGTAACATTCGGGCGAAGTCAGGTGGTGCTTGGGCGTCAAGAGCCACAGGCAGGAACTGGCGCATCATGTCTCGAGACTCGCGACCGGTCCAGACCTTTACGTTCGTCACGCCATGCTTGAACCACCGTAAGTCCTTCGCGCCGGGCATTGCTGCGAACCGCTGGTTAAGCTCCTTGGTTCCTAGCAAAATCTCCACCCAAGTCCGAGCATGTTCGTACATCCCCTTGTACAGCTGATGCAGGAGATCGGGTGTGAGGCACGACCCAAACCTGACATACGGGAGTTTAGCCCAGAAAGGTACGTACGGCCTCAAGTCTAGATGCGCCAAGTGCGCTGGCCGCTTGTCTTGCTGATACGCTTGAAGCGCAGCAAGAGTCTTGCTTTGATCACGCAACGATGCGCGCGATCCGCCTTGCCCTCGCCCAACCCGCTTCTGTAGACATTTCGGACAACCACTCTCGGTAGTGCACGCCAAGGCGTTTTGCTCGGGCCAGTCAGCAATGTAACTGGCGAGGATTGGGTACAGGTGGCGCACATAACCATCGGCGCATCGAGCGAAAATGCCGTCCGATGACGCAGTCTCCAGAGGCTCGAAGATTTTGGCAAGCGATTTATGCAGCAGCTCGCCACAGTACCGCTGCCGAGTGAAGTCGTTGGGGACATCTTTGTATGGATCAACAGGTAAGTAGCCGAGCAGCAGCATTGCATGCTTTGTCGGTTTGCTTTGAACCTCCTTGCTAATATTGCCGATCGATAGATATACTGGGTGAGCCTTTGGGCCGTTGGGGTTTTTGGTCAAATTCGTCTCGTCGCTCGCGACAATTAGCGGCACGACTGTGCCCGATTTGTCCTGGATACGGAACTTTCATAATGCGTGAGTTACTATCTATTTGCGGTTGTATTACGTACTTACCTGCATTCTCCACCACCAGTTTCCAGTCCACATCTCATCGTATAGCCGGCATTTCTTGTCTTGCGACATCCAATGTCTCTCCGGTGCGTACCGCATACAATCTTTGAAACGGCGCGCGCTAATTAAATGACGAATAACCGCCAGAACATCCCGAAAGTGAACCGTATGGTGGCGTTTGTATATACCTTCGCCAACGGTCACTTTGTCCCGCTTCCACTTTGGTCCACGAGGTAAGCTGTCGATGTCTTGTAACAACTCTCTATCGTTCCGCCAGATTGCTTTACCCTTCCCCTTCCTGTCGTCCGTATACTATATATCTGTAAGCCTCTCGTGTACACGTCCGTTCGGATGCTCACTATTGGTCCCTGCAAGTGTTCCGTCCTACCCGCCCCAGTTAACCCAGTTGTCATCAAGATTTCGGCAGTCCTGAATAGGTCCGGCTCTCCAAGTCGACCACACGATTGTAGATACTCGCGTAAGTTCTCCGTTCCTATGCGTTGACCACCAATCGGGGCACCCGCACTACTGATCGGGAACATTTCGATGAACGGCCCATTAGGTTCAGACCTTGTTCTGTTTGCTGGATACGCCCGCTGCTTCACAGGCGTGACGCCAACCGGGAGATTTGACGGCCCGGCGACGGGCGGCGTGTCTTCCTCAATACAGGCTCGCTTTGTTGCTGGCTCGGCCTCAGCTGGATCGGTCTCGGGTACGTCCTCGTCTGGTCTCTGGCGCTTGCGCGCATTCTGACCAGTGACTGTCAGGTCATGTCTGAACCGACAACTGACATTCAAGTTAACGTGACGCGCCCGCCCGCCTGATCTGTTAAACCGGCGACCGCAATATGGGCAGGTGAAACCGGTGGTAGGAGAATCGGGCTGGTCAATGTGACGAAGGCGGCAAGTGCCAGGCAATAGAATGGCCGTGCGACGGGCAGCTCGCGCATACATACTCCGTCCGTGCCGCATGTGGTGTGTTCGATCTAGGAGCTCGAGGTGCTTGAGCGGAGGAGTCTAGGTGCGTATGATGTCTGTTTTTTTCTGGTGGCTCAATTTTACTAGATTCCCACATCGCGTGCAATAGTGTCGTCCCATCTGTTCGCCACTGCTCTCCCGCACAGATGCGGCCGTTTGATACCGGGTCCTGCGTGGCACAGAGCCGACGGCCCTTAGTGCGTCCCAAGGACGGCCACCGGTTGGCAACGGTGTTGCTGCCGTGCCTCGTTTCACGTTCAGCGCTAACACGTTTTCTCTCTTAGGTTTTTGGTGCTCGGTCGGACGTACACGTGTGCCCACACCTGACCAGGCTGGCGCCGATACCGCTTCCAGATGCTCAACGTCGCTCGACTTTCGGACGTCGTGCATTCACGACTCCGACATCCGCCGAGTTTGCTATGGTCAGTGTCATTGTATTGAATTTTTATTTTCTGACTCGTGATATTTAAGTGGCGATTCAGCGAGTCGAATCCCACCAACGCACTCAAATGTCCTCTGGCGTCGTACAATCCGAACAGAACGAAGCAACCACTATAAACGTAAGTCTTTAACTTGATTGGGCAACTTGGCATACTCAAATATCGTTTCTACAATAGCATCTTTCATCCCCACAACCCGAACCTCGCCGCTCCCACCGCTCACGCCGTCCTTCTCTACACAAGCTTGAATCGGGTGAGTGTACCATCAGTTCCTTAATCGTGTCTTGCTCACCCGTCACCCGGCCAAAGATGCATACGAGGCAGAGTCGCAACGAACAAGCCGACCCGCCACACCGTCCGAATTCAAGCCGAAACCTAAGGCCAAGGGCTCGAACAGGAAAAAAGGAGACCGACCTGGGCGCATCATCCAGCCCGCCAATACATGGGCTACGCAATACAGGGAATCGCCGGGTAAGTATTGTTCTACTCCACCAAATACGTTTTGTAACATCGTGTTTACACAGAGCCATCTGCTGAACTGGGATCCCCTCGAGACAATTACGAAATGGAAAACGACGGTCGAGAGGTTTCGACTATCACAAGGGCGGAAGCGATCCAGCGCGTCTCGGCGCACCTCAAATACGACGCATCGAAGATGCCGGACGACGAGCTCCAGGAGGTCCTTGAAGACATTGAGGCTCTCAAAGCTGAAGCCCGTCGTACGAGTCCCGTGGAAATTGAGGACGGAACATCTGAGGTAGGCACCATATTATTGACCGAATGTGTCTATGGCTAATTGTTCATCAAAGGCACTCCGGCAAGCGTCCGATCGAGGAGCGATGGGCCGCAGACCTCGAGGATTGGCCGGAGCAACTTCCGGTGAGTCAAATTATGAATTTATATTCATCAATACTGATACAATGTTCTCAGATGACGTCAACGCGCCAGAGGAGCCGCCCCAGTGGCCCGAGCGTCCAGACACGCCGATCCCACTAGGTCACCGACGCGATGACGACACCGCCACAGAGGATTCTGACGAGATTGAGGAACTCGAACCTGGGGACTCGGTTTCCCAAAGGGTCCCTCAGCCAGCTGGAAACCTCTCTTCCGAATCGCTTCAACGTGCCCTATCCGACCTTGCCCACGACAACGCCCGTCGTAAACGACCTTCTCCAAACACGACCGATGAGGGAGACGATGGTGATGCTCCTGCCAAACGGCCACGAACTACCCCTCACATTGCTCGCCCATCCCCAACTCCCGGGGCTCGCGACCGCGGCCACACTCTGGCACCAACACCTACGACATTACTCTCGGTTCGACATCCCTCTGTACGCGCGACTGCACCACGCGGTCGCATAATTTTTTCCACCGTCCCGAAATCCTCTGCACCCTCTTCAAGCCTCTCAAACCCCCCGCCTACATCCGATGTCGACGCGGTCCTAACTTGGGCCACACGGGTCCTTACAAAAGCTACTCACCCACACTTGCCGGCTGGTACATCAGACTATGCCGGCCAAATGGATCCAGTTGGAAACGATACGTACGCTCAACTTGCATCGGTGCTCGAAGACCTGCGCGCACGTCTTGCTACCTCCACGCCAAAGCCACCGCTATTAGCAAACCAGACGCGACGTCTGCGTCGTCCAAGGGACACCGACCTTGTTGAAGACGACGCCGAGATTTTGGAGGCTGAAGCTGCGCTTGCGTTAGGCAAGCGTATTGTAAGTCGCATTACTTTTCCTCCACGAATAACACTAAGGCTTACATACAGAATGCACCCCATAAGCCCTGTCTATCTGATTTTCCCGGATTGCGCCGTCATATTGCCTCAAACGCCATCCCCGATCTTGTTGTAACAATGATCACCCGTGGCGCATACGAGGTCTATGGAACAACCTCTCAGTGGGCAAAGACGTCATACGGCCGTCAATGGACTGACGAGGTTCCAGAGGAGCCGTTTCAGCCGGCTCCCCGTGCTCTCTTGGGTATTGTGAGCACCTATTTATTCATTCGACTGCTTATTGCTGACCACGATCAGATGGTCCACCGCGGGTCTTGTTTCCGTGGTAATGTGATGGACCGGATTCGCCCCGAGGTGTGTCATCTATGGCCCTTCATCCGCACACCGCACACACCCGACGACCTCAAGTACAACAAGCGGCTTGCAAAACGCCTTCTACCCAATCAATTCCATTGCCGTGTGAGTGACAATGGTTTGATGTTCATTGGCCCATAGCTGACTACCATTCCTACAGAACACGAGGACAGGAGAGGACCCCTACGAACATCCGGCACTCCAAGCGTGCATCAATGCAGCGCTATTCTGGAGCTTGGAGTCGGTTGGTGTGACCTTTGAGGAGTGTTTTCGCCCGCTCCCCCTCCCCTCAGTCGCGTTTGTGCTTACAAAGATGCAGCACGGTATCGAGGAATTAGCCACTGGCCGATTCATCAAAATCGAGCTCAACGTCGACGAACAACGAAAAGCCTACGAGTCGCACTTACTCGGCTTACTCAATTATGACAAGAAAGCCCCTGGGCGGCTCCTAGCCTTCCAGGAGGACTGGTTCAAAAAGGGGATGTACGTGTTCCTCACATTTTACATACATACGATGTTAACTTAGGGATTTACCTTTATAGGGCTTATTCGGGGGCCAACTTCACTCCAGAGGTAGCTCCCTACCAGGCTGTTACCCGTGATGACCAGATTCGCGAAGATACGCCTGTTCGTGATAGGATTCGTCAGTCTGTCGCAAAGGCCAAGACTCGGGCATTGTATTAATATTTCTTTGTATTTGTGTCTGGCATTCCTTCGGCGCCTGTCTCGCTTGCTGTCTGGGCGTGTTTCGGGGTTGCGTATTTCTGTATACCTTTTTTTGACTTGCCCATGTATGTTCGGTGTCGCATGTTTTTTTGTTGCGTGATCTCCTTCTCTCCTTGGGGTATAAAACCACCGCTCTATTGCCCGTCCCTCTCCACCACTCGATCCCCCTTTCTCCTTCAACTTGATCCCTTCGTATCCCTACTCTATTCTGTCTGTAAACCTCCTCTCTGCCACATGTCTATCCTGGTGAGTGTCTTGTCGTGCTCGTGATCTATTGATTGACTGATGGATTTTCCCAGCTCGCGTTGGATGGATGTTCTTGTTACTCAGGTAATCTTTTGTGCTTTTATATGTATATGTATATGTAGTTGCTGTACATGCCGTGTCTATAGCACAATGACATCCCTACTTTGGCTAAATAGGATTTTCCCGTGTTTACCAGCAGCTTAACAACCTTTTGTGATTGATGTGGTAAACTAATCACATGACTCTTTGTATTAGTCAGCAAACTGATGATCAAATTTGATGCAACCACAAACGGATAATCCAATCTACGAAAAATGTGATCATCAGATATGTTGTGCTACTATCTCTCCATCATTAGGCCTAACTGATGTAGGCCTTATTACATGGTGTTATAGGAATGTGCCATGAGCAGGAGTAATAACAGATGTAATTTCTAGGTGTAATGAGCATTGGTCAGAGTAGCATGTCATTTGGTGTCATGACAGAGGTGTTATTATGGATAATCAAGAAGGTATTATTAGGCGTAACAAGGGGTATGCCATGAGG
Organism: Ceratobasidium sp. AG-Ba; assembly: GCA_016906575.1. Classification (NCBI taxonomy): domain Eukaryota; kingdom Fungi; phylum Basidiomycota; class Agaricomycetes; order Cantharellales; family Ceratobasidiaceae; genus Ceratobasidium; species Ceratobasidium sp. AG-Ba. The sequence continues at coordinate 3,257,665 of CP059613.1, read as the reverse complement.
TGTCATAGCTGGGATAATGAGTATGTATCATGACCCTGATGTCATTAGGAATCATTACAGATATTAGAATAGGGGGGATGGGTCAGGGTTAGATGGTGTCATGAGAACTTGTGACTCCTCATTACAACCTCAATTTTTTCCTGAGTAATGTCGTCTATATACGCTACGCACAGCTCATCCTTCTTCGCCTGGGCAACTCTAACTAACGGCGAGTTGTAGATGAGATAGAAGATCACCGACAGCGGACAACCCTGGTCGATACCGTTAAGAATTGGTAGTGGGTCTGAGACAAAATCGTCGAAGGCTAGACATGTAGTGTGCCCCTCCAGTTTAGTGAGCGCCCAGTTCCTGTAGGACCTAGGGACTCCCAGTCTTCGCATGTTCTCCGCCAGTTGGTAGGGGTTGGCGTGCGGAAACGCGCCCTTCACGTCTAGGAACAGGGCCGAGGCTACTTCGTTTCTGGACCAGGCGTCCTTGACCTTCTTGACAAGCAGGTGTAGGGCGTCAGTGGTTGTACGACCAGGCCTCCCCCCAAAATGGTGGGCTGGAAGCCAGCCATGCATTTCCGCTAGTGTGTTGAGCCTCTTGGCGACGCACGCTGAGAGGATTTTTCCGACCACGTTGAGCAAAGCTATCGGCCTGTACGCTTTGGCGACTGTGTAGTCTGGTTTGCCGGGCTTCCTTAGGACAACCGTTCTTGAATGCCTCCACTCTGCTGGGTAGTTACCCGTGCGGAGCGACGCCGAATAGATCCTGTGGAGGGGCCCTGCTAGCAGGTCGACTGCCTCCCTGTATACACATGCTGGGATGCCGTCAGGTCCGGGTGCTTTGTGAGGTTTGAAGCCGAGTATCGCTTCGCGAACGTCCTGGACTGAGAGCTCCAGGAGGTCCTCGACCGGTGGGTTGGCTTTCGGGGGGCGGGCGTCGGATGGGGGTGCCGGTTGCGGGAAGAACGAGTCCATTAATACTTTGCTTTTGGCTGGGTTTTCTCGCGCTACCCTTTCAGTTCCATCTGAGTCCTTGGTCCTGAGGTTCGGGATCCTCGCCCTTCCTCCGTCGGTCGCCTCGCCTCCTACATAATTGCCTGCTGTCCACAGGCTGTCATTGTCCAACCCCTCTAGATATTCTAGCCAGTGCCGCTGCTTAGCGTCCCTCATCGCCTGACTGAAGTTGGCCCTCTCGACTCTGAACTGCTTGTGGGCTGGGTGGTCCGGGTACATTCTGACTCGGTAGGACTTGGTCGCTAGTTTCCTTACTCTCCGTCGAAAGGCTGTGAGTTCGCCCGTCCACCATCGTTTTGTCTGCTTGCAGAGCCTGAGCCTTGGCACGCTGACCTTGATTGCGTTCTCGATGCACTCCCTCAACGCTGCTACTTCCGTATCTAGCTCCTCCTGGGAATCCAGTGATGAATCTTGCTGGAGCGTCTGAAGCTCTTCCGCGAGTGCCACTCTAAGGGCGTCCGAGTCCATCTGCTTAAAGTTCCATTTTTCCGCAGTCTGTACCCGAGCCGGTCTGACGTCTATTTCAGTCCTGATGGGGAAGTGGTCGGCCATGTCTACCCGCAATTCGGGTTCCGTGGTGCATAAGATGAGATCTTCACTCAGCGCGAACGACAAGAATACGTTATCTGGTCGCGTGAAATTTCCTGAGCTATGAGATTCAAGTGTGGGTAGGTCTTTTGGGAGGGCCATCTCAAGGTCATGGGTCGCTGTTAAGTCCAGGAGTTCCTGCGCTAGATCCAGGTTCGCTTTGGTGAATAAGTGGGAGTTGCGCTCCTCATCCCAGAGGGGGTGGTGGCGATTAAAGTCTCCTATAAGAACTATAAGTTCACCCGGTAGTTTGGATTCAATTAACTTGTCGACTAGTGGTAGTGGGGCATTTGAGTCACAGGGATTATAGACGTTGATGACTAGGATCGGGGCTTTTGCAGTTCTGACTCGCACTGCGGTGACGTCCGGGCAGTTGCACGGTACCTGTTCCCATCCGTTGGACGAGAGTGCGGGACTGATGGCGAGGAACGACCTGGAGCGTGGGGCTGATTTGACATGGTGGGTTGACGGGTATATTGAGGTCCAGCGTGATGGCGGGCGCGATAAATTATTTTTGTCTAAAAAGGGTTCTTGAATCGCTAGCATAGAGCCTGCTAGTACTAGATCGTCTTGTATAAAGGTCGTCTGAGCGTGTCGTGATTTATTAACGTTCAACTGCCATATCGTAAGCGCATCCTCGGGGGTAGAGATGTTGTTGGTCGTCGCACTCATGCTTGACTACCATGTCTCTTAACCATCAACGTAGGAGAGTCCGGGGTCGCAGTGGAGCTGGAAGAGTGGGAAGATTGCGACGAGGTCGAGCTGATGGAGATCGCCCGGGCTCGAGCACCGTCAGGGAAGACTTTGCTCAAGGTGAGGCGGCTTGGAGCTGGTCTACCACCAAGCACATTCCAGAGCCGGGTCTCTAGCGGTGATCGTGAGCTGGGGCGTGCGGCAGGGGGGGTGGGCGGCGAGACAGGGAGGTCCCCCAGCGAGATAACTGCTTTGCCAACATCCGATTCTGACCACTTGCCCTCCTCTAATTCCGCCGTGTCAGCTGGCTTCTGTACTCCTGCCGGAGGGCTTGAGGGCCTGCCGGAGGTCCGCGAGGTATTCGTGCGGGCAAAGTAGCTTGGGATAGTGGCTGGCCTACTCTTCCCTTCGCCTGTGAGAGTGTCCCCGATCGTAAGTTCCGGCATCCTAATGGACTCCATCATGGCCGTGAGTTCCCCCACTTGCTCAACCAGGTGAACCCGGGTGGGATTGAAGAACGGTCGGTCGTTCTCTGGCCGTCTATTGCTGAACTTCTCCCTTGCAGCCAGATACGCTTCGCACCTCTTGCTCCAGGCGGCGTGCTCCTCCGAGTGACAGTTCGCACAGGCTAGCCTATTCGGTTGCAGGCACTCCGACGAGCAGTGACCTCCAGCACACCTGCTGCACACATCCTGCCTCGAACGGCACTCGTTGGCCTTGTGCCCGTATCTCTGACACCGCATGCAGCGCAGCGGCTCTTCTACAATTCTTCGGAACGTGACCCGTTCTCCCTCGAGTACGCCTCTGTTTGCTATGAGCTCATCAGCAACGTCCTGGGAACGTAGAGAAATCCTAAGCACTGCCCTGGTCTGCCCTGGGGCCCGCATCTCTGCAGGTTTTACCCAGGAGCAGTAAAGTACGCTACCGCGCTCTAACTGGTTCTCCGACTCCAGCGCGCGGATATTCTGTTCTGAGGTGGGATCGAAGGCGACCGGGGCGCCGTCCACAAACATGTCCGCCTGTTGGCCGTAGCTAATCACCTCCTCTGGGAAGCAGTCTTCGAATGCCATTGCAAAGGGGGCCAAGCTGAGTAGGGCCGCGTGTGTGTGCTCGGCTAATTCGAAAAGAATTCCTCCACTGGGCAGTCGTCTGGCCGTCTTGAACACAATCTTGGGGAGCATCGTAAGACCTTTGGACGAGGCAAAGTCTGTGGTGCGGATGCGGTCCCAGGCTGCCTCGAGTGTTTCAGTCGCCATCTTGACTAGGGCCCTGGCGTCGTATTTGCTGAGGTTCTTGTTGTTTGGGTCCTTGGGGCGGACGAGAAAGGTGGCAGCCTGATACCGACATCTCTGGATTGCGTCTGGGGGTAGCTCTTGGCTGGAGGGTTTCTTGCTAGGCTGGTTTCGACGGCTCGCTATTGGGACTGCGTTCGAGCCGCTCAAGGGCTCTCGTCTATCCTGAGGTCCTGGCTCGCTCTCTCTGTGGCTCTGCTTGTTTGTACGGCCGACCTTGCTCCAGGGCTGCTCCTGCCTGAGTGCCTGTTGCTCAACAAAGGTTAAAAGCGTGGTTTTCGTGTCTTCCGCTGTCTTCTCAGTTGCTTCTGTCTTCTGGGACACCGTCTCTAGCACCTCCATGACCTTATGGATCTGGTCCCCTGTCTGGTTGTCCGCTCCGACCGGATTCTCCACCAGCCCCAAAATTGCGTCCGTCTTGGCCGCAAGCTTCTCCACCGCGCCGCGTAGGTCGTAGAGGTGGCCTGCAAACGATCCGGCATTTTCGAATGCTTTCGGGATTAGCACAATGACGGCCTGAAGCAACGTGGCGATATGCAGTGTAACACCCTCCGTCTGGGCGACGGATCCGATCAAGCGAACTATGAGCTCTGCCGTGATAGCGTCCTTTTTTTGCATGTAGTGATGCGATGCGAGGAGAGCGGCGGCTGTTTCTGCATTCTTCGGGACCGGGACTGGGGCTGTGGCGTCGGTTGGGGCAGGGGTGAGTGAGCGGTCTTCGGGGGGCTTAGGGTTCGAGGACTTTGCGGCTGGGGCGCTGTTCGATGGTTTGCGAGAATCTGTAGATTTGCTGGCTTTGGCGGCCATCCTGGCAGGGTAATTATCGATGCGCGAGTAGTAGCAGGAGGGCGAGTGGCCCAATGAGTCTTAAGGTAGAGAGAGAATAAGCGAAGTTACGAGAATGGGTCGACTAGTGCTAGGTTTTTCGGGGTCCTAGCGGTGCCGATGGTGGTCGTTCCCCTTTCGATGCTTAAACTTGCGCTGGTGTTGTAAACCCGCTTGTTCGGCTCCCTGGTCTCTATTCATGACTCGTGCAATTGTCTCGGGTCGTAATTGGTGGCTCTACGCAGACTTATTTTTGGCTCTAAATTTTTGCTTGTAGTTCGATCATAAGTCTTTGGCACTTGACCTTCCGCCCGAACTTTCAGCTTTTTAACTCGATAACTGTTAATATAGTTCACGGCTTTTCAAATCTGCGTTGAAGCGTGGGCGCCGTCAATAAACCCTTTTGTTTTTTTTTCTTAATCATGTAGATACGCCTATGTAATTACACTGGATTTTGGGCTACTACATGCTCCTCAAAATGTCTCCAGACACGATCAACTTGCCTTATCCACCCTCCTCGTCACCAGGAGGGAGACCGCGTGGTGGGGCCTCTAACTAGCACTTGGTAGCGGTAGGCAGCACTATTACGGCGCTACCAACCACTATATATGGGGGTCAGCCATCAAGTGAGCACTTGAGCACGAACTAGACTCAATAAGGTATGCGTTCAGTAGGTAGGGCTCCGCGTCAATGAATCACCGCATACACCACTAGTACTGGCTATCCCAGTGTAACAAATTCCCATTACCTCTTGCTCAAACTAGCTCAAATTGTTCATCGTGCGAGCACCGTGCTCACGCCGTGAGCCATTCCTCCTGATGCACCAACTTCCCAGAACGTGTTCATGAGAGACTGGTGAGCGGGTCGTGGCCACAGTCATAACCTTCTGGGATCCTTACTCGTAGCAGATACGACTCTCCCATACTGTATGGTCCAAATCTTGTACGTGCGCCCTGTATGATTGACGAAACTCTGGCGCAGAGCGGCTAAACACGGGCCGGCTAATACATCGATAGACCATTCGTGTATCGTGCCGCTGAGTTACGAATGGGTAGTGACTAACTCGTTGACGTAGGTGCCACTCTACGTCATATTAAGATTCAATTCCAACCTTTATTCACGATGATCGATGCACAAAGATCTCCCGGGGCACTGGTATAGCTCGTAGGGCTTCGTTTGAACAAAAGAAAGTATGTCGACAGCAGGGAGTAACTAAAGGCGAGGTGACGCAGCACAGAGCATGTGCTAAGCAGCAGGTAACGCGCCCCAAATAGATCACACTCAAAACCGGCCTTCAAATAGGCGTCGAACGGTCCGTATATCGCCCGAAAATGACCGAGAGTAGGATATACATCGTACGGAAGGTGCTAGCCGGCGAGTTGAAAACGGGTCAAGGGCTCGGACGTTAGGGGGTGTAGGCTCATCGGACGGGCAGTGAGAAGCCGGTCGGCCTTGTGGGATAGTGGGTGAGGCGCAGTGGACTCCGAGGTTCTTTTCCTTGCCCTCTACAGCTTTGTCTGGTCTACATAAGCCATGAGCTTCACCACGTATAAACATGACTTTTTTTAAAATAAAAAAAGGAAACTAGAGACGAGCTGGAACCTCCTGATAAACGAGCAAGCAGTATCCTCTACATAGCGATTGATCATTTATATTCTACGAATCATCCGTACGATACCTAATCAACGAAATTTCAGCAAAAGAAAGCAGGAGCTAAAGCAAACTCACGCCTTCAGATAAGTCTGCATATCTTGAAAGTCGAAGGTCGAAAGGTCCTCGACTCCAGCATTGTGGCAGATCCAGCTATTGAATACAGAGAGAGATTCAATTTCGTCAGAGTGATCCACGTTGCCCCAGAAGACGAGACTGACGGCAATTGTGCGGATTTGTAACGGGCAAATCTAAGCCGTGGTCGTTGAGAAATATGGACCTACTAGACTTTATTGAAGTTTCATTCCGAGACCTGCGTAAGCTTAGGTTTTAATGTGGTCGATTCTAGTAACAGGCTCATGTTTCAGTCCAAATCCACGCATATAAGAGAAAGCCCCAATTATCACTTACCGTCAAGGGTCAAAGCAGAAGGGCGACGAGTCAAAGTTTCCCCAGCTGGCAACAGCTTGGGAGTTCTTGCGTGGTCTAGCTTCACTAGCCCGAATTCATGGAGCCCATGGAGAACGCTGCTTGTGTGAGATGCTTGCATTAGCTAGAAAGATTGAAGGACGGTTCGAACTTACAATTTGTAGCATTAATCTACTCAAGGCGCCTCCCATTTCCCTTCGATCGCTTTATATGGCCGCTGTTATCGATTGAGCCTCCCACGAGTAATATAAGCCCCGATTGATTTAATTAGGCAATATGCACAAACGCTTACCTACCTATAGACATACATAATTTCGAGGCGCTATGTCAAGCTCATGTAGAGCGTTGGTCTTGAGAGTGCTCGTCAAAGTGTTGCCTTGCGTCCTCGACTTCGCACTTGAGAGTGGGCCTTGCGTTCGTGTATCTGCGCTCGTTCCTCGTCCGTACATCTATATATTTTGAAGTGTCGATATGAGACCAAGTTATAATCACCATCGATGCAGTCTCACTTACCTTTCGAGGATAGTACAAGGGCCCTCAATTTTGGTAGTTCAAAAAAAGCCGAGTGGATTCAACTATCGGCATTTCAGTTTCGCTCGCGTGATTTCGCATACACACAGGGGACTTGCATGATTAATACACAGGCAGACTCTAAGAAGCGGATCGCCTCGACGATTGGTTGGAGCCTTACAGTCCTGCTCATAAGACGATCAGGAGATGCATATCACAAGCACCTCAAGTTACAATGCTCACCAAGCATTTGGTCTTGAACCATATCGACAAGAAATCCGGAATGGTCATATCCGGGAGGGCATGGTGGCAACCCCGCTGCTTCGGTGCAGTTGCTCCGACAGTCCATCAGCTCCCAGCAGGCTGAAAGGAAATCATTCGTCGGCTCGTCGAGCAGTGTCATGTGTATCAAGGTGATAGGGTCGATATGGGAAAGGATCTATGGAATTTCTCGCTATAATCTACTTGGTACCCCAACCAATAGGGACTCACCATGTTAAAAGCCTCGATGGGGAGCTTCAAAAGCATGTTTGTGCCGTGACAGGGCTTAGAAAGGACAGGTATTTCAGTATAATCTAGGAGGTGAAACATAATAAGTAGAATTAGCAAATCAATTCGGACGCTGGGCTCAAGGGATAGTGATTGGGATGGAGGGCAGAGGATGGAAGGAAATCTAAGGTCCAAAAGGATAGGGGCTCTCTTCTGATCCCGATTACACAGCCGTCAGGGCAAAAAAATATCTCTAGTCGCGTTCTCATTCATGATAGCCAACTCAAGTTTATGCTTACAAGATGCGTGCACAGCCAATACACGAGCGAATCTTGAGTGGCGGTTCAGCTGCGTGTCTTGCTTCTCGCAGTTCTGCTCGCAACCCAATTAGGAGACACACGACATAAAATATCCAAGCAGTGCTACTCACCAAGCATTTCGTCTTGAGCCATGTCGACAAGAACTCGAAGATGGTCATGTCAGAGGGACGTGGTGGCAGCGCGGCGGCTTGAGAGCCGTTACTCCAACCGCCAATCAGCTGCGGGCGATCCAGCAGTAATCTGTTCATTTGATTGCATGGAAGTGCTATGCTCTGAAGGCGTTGGGCGCGGCTGCGCTCACGACCGCGCGACTATGATGACAGAGACACGACGGCCGGGGGAGAAATCCCCCCCGAACCAGATGCATACACGTGACAATATTTATACAGACCTTAGACACACGTGATGATGCCCGACGGAAGGGGATGTGATGCATATGAGAACGGATCTATCATGATCCCCACTACTGGTTTCTTAAGTATCTAACAAGTATGGGCTCACCAGATCAAGACTCTCGAAAGTAAGCTCCAACCATGCGTTCGTGTCGTGATAGGACCCGGAAGAGAAAGCCATTTTAGTGGGATCGTGGAAACACAATGTCCAAATGATAGGGGCTCACCCCTTTCGACGGTTGCACAACGCTCAGGGCTCAACCCGGTCTAGGAAGCTACGTCATTGTCACGTGTACCAGATCATTCTTGGTCACGGTTTTGTCGGCGAGTACTACAATCGATTCCTCCCTAATGTGAGCCCGTCGTGCCCTTGTGGTGAGGCCCGCATTCAGTCCATAAGGCATGTTCTCGCCGAGTGCTGTCTTTATGATGGGGTCCGGGAGGTTCTTCGCCGCGTCTCCTCTTACTTCTCATTCCCTCGCCTCTTTGGCTCAAAGAAAGGCCTTTCTGCTATTATTCATTTTCTTTCTCACTCCAATGCGTTCTCCATGAACGGTTAATTTCCTGTTCCCCACGTGACATTTTCGTGGCTTTTTGTGTCTTCTTTTTGGTTCCCTAATCCCGTCTTGCCCGTCACCTCCCCGCCCTTCTTCCTCCTCTTCTTTTCCCTTCTCGCTGTACGTCTTGTTCTTTCTCCGAGCGGTTTGACCTCGTGTTCATGTAGCTCGTTAAATATGTATCAAAAAAAAAGTCATTGTCACGTGCCCACATGCAGGTGCTGAGCATTTCACTCACTTGTTCCCAAAGTATAGCCATCAACCGGGTCAACCCCGACGAACACGTTCCTCCCTTGCATTTGGTGCTCTGCCCAATTTGAATCATTATTCACTATCACCACGATGTATGCTGAGGCTGACCTGGCAATTTATCCACATATATCTGGTCTCCATCGTTGGAAGAGCGCATATGAACAACTTGCGCTGGCATTAGATTTTTTTCGGAAGGAGTCTATTGGCTTGAATTCCATTCTGCAGCAAACCGACGCCCGAGACTGGTCTGGATTCGAAGGAGCGATGCAACAGATTGATAGTGTTTATAGATCGCTCGAGGAGTGCTATCTGGAGCTCGACAGGACCCGGGTAACTCTAGGTGAAGTACGCAATCGATCTCAGTCACTTGTACCAGTAAACAAACTACCGGCCGAAACTTTCGCATACATCGTGTCTCTGGCCAATACTGAATGCATGATTGAAGCCAGACATAACTTCGCAAATCGTTCACTCCAGGCGTTGTTCAACACCAGCCGACACTTCCGCCGCATTCTCAAAGATGTACCTTCCCTCTGGAACCACGTTGATCTTATCATCGATCAACCAAACGCTTTGGATCACGGCAGATTGTGCTTGAACCACTCTGGCCAGCTTTCACTTCGGGTTCATATTCTTGAAAGGAGAAAGGTTTTCGAGTCCAGCCAGGTCACGGATTTAGTAGACCTTTTGCGTCCCTATATCGACCGTATCGTCTCGCTCAATTTTAAATGTAGCGTATATTTTGTCCGCAGAATCTTGCGTGAACTATGGCAAAACGCTTCCTCAAAAGTCCAGGATTTCTCTTGCAATCTCCTTGGCGGAGACCGCGAGCACTATACTGCTGCGAGCCGCAGCAAATTCTTTGATCTTGAGGAGACCTCAGCCCCGTTTACTCAAAATATACGGAAACTCAAACTGTATGGCCCCTTTGTCTGGTCAGACAAGTGCGGCTACCGCAGGCTGACCGTTCTAAAGCTCCAGTCTTCCGCGTTACCGCCATTTATACCCTCTCACTTCGCTGACACCATGGCGGCTTCTCCGGACCTTCGTTCTCTCACCGTCATCGGCATTCAATTTCAAGGAACTGATCAAGCTCAACCAGCTGTGATGCCAAAACTCGAGGTACTAGATGTACGCCTAACACACGGCTCTGACCTGCGCACAGTACTCTCATGTATAATTCCGGACTCATCTAACTTGGCTTTGAGCGTTTCAGTTATGGTGGCCGGTGATCAACAGACCGACGATTTTCTAGGGCATTATATCAAAAGGTCAAAAGTAACGAGGCTACTGGTAGAGTCTTGGACTCGACGGCAGGCGCTCGGCCAGACGTTTTTACCCAGATTCGGGGACGAGCTCTTGAGTGTTCGAGAGTTGGCACTCGTCGACTATAAAATGGATGCTTTCATGGTTGAAATGTTATCAAGACTCTCAACTCTTCATACGTTGCATCTTATGCTATGCAGATTGGACCCGGTTGCTTTTCATAAGAGTTTAGCTACTTCTAAGATCCAAGTGGTTAGGATGGAGAGTTGCAAGTCTAAAAACTTGTCTCAGGGGACAAGCGAAAGTCTTGCAGGGTCTATACCGCCTATAATACGACAGGTATACCCGGTCTTGGGTGATAATGAGGGTGATCTGGAGTGGCCATGCTTCACACCTCAGGTTTTAGACGAGAGCCTTTGATCACAGATGTTGATTTATCAGAGGCTATTTGAGACATTTCTCCGTGAGGTGATTGGTCTGAGTTCACACACTGTACTCTTTAAATGAATCAGGATCGAGCACGGAAGTGCACACAACGAGGGAAAGTGGGTCAGCTCAGGCTGGGACAAAACGACTCGACTCGGCTCAGTGAGATTCATTCGACAAGGATAGAACCTGCGCCACAATAGGTGATTATATAATCGTTGGCTCGGTGTCCGCTCAAATCCATCTCTTGATGCATACCATACTTGACGCACTTTAAACACACGAAAAATCATGCACGAATAGTACAACTTAGAATAAACCTCGTCCCACCAAAACACAAACAGAGACAAAAAAATAACACGAAGGCCAGCGCTAACATCCGCAATAAGCACATGTAAACGAAATCATGCAAGAATCGTACTACTAGCGGCGAGGTAGAAGAAAGAGGAAGAAGAAAATGCTGGGGATGAAATGTCCGGAAGAAGTAAAGGGGTATGGGCGCGAGTGCTTTTTTTGGTCTTACAGATGAGACGGGGCGGGGCGGTAAGATGTGGGATAGCTATGATGCAGTGGGTGAACGAGTGATTGTTGCGCAGTTGAGAGAGGAAAAGATGAAACGAGCGAGCAGAGGTCCGATAGTGAGCGAGCGAGCGAACGATAGAGAGATCGAGATCGAAAAAATGGCGAGACGAGGGGGCTAGGCTATTTGCTCATACAAAGAAATGAGTGCTGTCATATGCAAGTCAGCATCGAAACCATCTAGAAAAGGCAAGCCAATACTCACTGTACCCGACTCGACGCGTGTACCTCCATCTCTTCCATCTTGTACGAATTCAACTCTTCCTTGATCCGTTGAGCCAGAGCCGGCGTCAACCGATTACACGTAGCAGGCTCGCTCCGCCGATCATACGTCGAGGGCGGGAACGTGTCATACACGCTCAAGTTGGTCGCAAACGTCAATCGACGAGACTTGCCAGGCGCAGTTGCCGAGCGCTGGGTCATCTGCGTGTTCCCGATCGAGGACAACACTGGCGCGCTCGAGTTGAGGATCGGGTGGTTGTAGTTGAACTTGGCTCCGCTCGAATCGGGCTTTTCGCTCAGGCTCAGCGATGGCGTCGTAAACTCGCCAAACTCGGCACTGAACGAGGTAGAAAGAACCGGCTCGTGTGGTGAGGACGAGCGGTGCAAGCCATCAATGTGATCAGGGTCCGGTGACGGGATGCGCGCGAGCGGGCCTGGCTCAGCGCTCGTCTGGGTCGGGTTGGTGTACGAGTTTGCGCGCTGGCGTGCGGCCGGTGTGTTTTCCTTGTCCAAATACTGCTCTTGGTTAAAGTTTACTGCGTCTGCGCACGAAATGAGCACCACGAAAAAAAGTAACGCAAAGAACTCACTCCTCAAAATTCCCTTCACAGGCTGCCTCGTCCTCTCAACCGAACGGCGGATACCAACCGCCCAAGGCTCGTCCATCCTATCCTGGATCGTCGCACGCTCCATACGAATAGTCATGTCTTCGTCGTCGAATCCGCCCGTCATCTGAGCGACATGGTCATACACGCCCTCATCCTCACTTTCTTCTTCTTCTTCCTCTTCCTCATCTTCTTCGTCCACCCTGTTGATCTGTGCAGAGTGCATCGCCTGTTGTTGCTGAGCTTGGGCTTCAGCCGCTTGCCTCGCACGCTCCGCAGCCTGCGCGTTGCTCTTCAACGTATGCTGTCGCGCGAGCTTGGCCGCGGGCGTCAGGCCAGTCAACTCATCCGATGCGCCCGAGCTCGACCCACGCTCGATCTCGACCGTCGCATGCGTGACGCTTGCCTCGGCCATGTCCGCCTTTTTACCCTTTTTGCCCCCCTCGTTATCCTTGTTCTTGTCCTTGAACAGGTTGGTAATACCCGCGAGCGAGTTGCGTCGTGCGAGCTTGCCCATCGAGCCTAGCTTGCGGATCATCACCGAGGCGGAGCTGACCGTGGACTGGAGCGAGATGTTGTCAGTCGAAGCATTAAGCCTGCGGTTGAACAGTGACGCGGTCCTGCTCGGCTTTTTGGACGCGGTCGTGCGAATCGACTCGGCCGCGCCGGGACTCGACGTACTAGCCTCGCCGCCCTGTTGTTGGGCCTGGAGCGCAGCGTTGGCCTTGTTGGCCTTTTCGATGGCCTTGCGCCTGGAACCAAGCTTCTCCTTGTTTTCCTCGGCCTCGTCAAGCGTCGAGACGGCGCTAAACGAGAGCGCGCGACGCAGCCGCCCCTTGAGACCGTTGGACTTGGGCAGACCCGCGTTGGGAGCCTCGAGCGTGCTATCATCACGGCTCAGTCGCTTGCTGGGATCGTGTGTAGAAAACGACTGCTGGGAGAGTGGCGAAGGCTTGGCCGGTCGCATGGTGGAGCCGCCTCCGCTGGCAGCGCTGGGGCCAGTAGCCGAGGTCGGAGACAGGCCAGAGGCCGAAGCAGCCGAGACAGGCGAAGCTGTGGTCGCACGCGCCGGAGGAGTGACGCTGCGATCGCTGCCGGGTCGAGTTGTGGACGTGGTCATGGACGAGCCCGATGATTGGTTCCGACCGTGGGCGTGAGGGTGATGACCATGCGAATGAGAATGCGGGCCTGGTCCGCGCTGGTTGACAGATCCGGCGTTGCTGCCGTTGGTCCTTGCGCTGCCTGCGTTGCTGCCCGTCCTTTGTCTACCAGATCCACTCCCGTTGGAGTGCAAAGACGTGTTCGAGCCGTTCATTTCCCGGGCATAAGGCCTCTGGGGTTGAGGATACCCAGCGGGATAACCGCCTGCAAATGGGACGGTACCGTACTGACCGTTGAACTGCTGTTGGGCCCCAAACTCGGACGGGCCGTTGACAGATCGCGGCGACTGCTGCTGCTGTTGCTGTTGGCCACCGCCCGGTCGTCTGTACGGATGGAAACCCTGGTGATCCGCACCCGACGCGCGTCCGATGCTGTTGTACTGCATTGGATGAAGCGCATGGCCGCCCGCATGAGGGTGCGGGTGGGGCGGCGGGGTGCCCGAGGGCTGGAAGCCGAGATGGGGCGGAATCATGGCACCAGGCGGGAAACCCGCATAGTCTTGCGCGGCACCGGACCCGGTGCGCTGGCGGGCAAAGTCAGGCACGCCCGGCATTGTACCGAGCTGCTGCTGCTGGGCCGAGTTGAACATCATCTGCTGGAACGCCCACTGGGCAAACTGGTGTTGCTGTTGCTGGTCGGGTGGGAAGTATCCCTGGGGGTAGTTGGCGTACGGATAGTACGGTCCGGACGGAGGAGTGCCTGCGTTGTGTGGCCACTGGAACTGCTGTGGGTGCTGCTGCTGCTGCTGCTGTTGGTGCTGGTGGGGCGGGAATGAGTGCTGGGCGGGCGACGCGAGAGGTTGTCCGGGGAGCGTGCCCTTGCGGGTGGGGGTCGGCACAGAGGAGGCGTCCATTGGGTGCTGGGCTAGCGATAGGGCCACTATCGCATGTCAGCAACAGCTTACGGATGAGAACACCGACTGACCGTAGCGGGCGGCGTACGGGAAAACGCGACTCACTGAGATGACTACTGCGAATGAGCACGCGTCTCCTCAACAAATCACAGACGAGACTCGGTCAGGGACGGCACAGACGACTGCAAAAGGGTCAGAGACGTCGGGAGATGAAGACGACGGACGAACCGAATCAGACAAACTTGCCGAAAAAACACACACGAAAAACCGCAGTGCTCAACAACAACACAAAGAAGAAAGCAAAAAAAAGAGTTAAAAAGTAATGCAAGTAAGGAAAAGGTGAGCACGCCCGCCGTCGTGTTCGTGCGTGGTGGGCGGTTGCAGGTCGGCGGTCGCGAGTGATGGCACTGATCGGCCCAACAGCGCCAAACAAGCCCCCTTCCCAATATCCCCATTGCAACCACTTATCGCCCATCACACCCTTTGTTAATCTTTTCAATCTTTTTCTTCTTCTCTATCTTTCACTCGTGACGACACCCGACCCGGCTGCCCGATCTGGCGTCCTTCCCGCACCTGCTGCGACCGGTACAGCGCTTCTCGCTTCTCTCACACTCGCTACACGCGCTCCATTAGATACATTCCCGATGTGCATGTACAAAGTCCAATAATAATAATTAATACAGCTCCCCCCTTCTCACATCTTCCGGCCACGTCACGCTCGAGCCCGCCGCTCGTCTTGCACATACTGTTGAAACGCCATCCGAACCTACCCCGGCAATCCCGAATAAGCTCCCTCCGTGATCTTCCCCCAAATCAAACATGCTCACCTTTTTGACAAACCAATAAAACTCGCGTGTCTCGTTTAGCCAGTCGACGAGACCCGACATTTGCGGCAAGAGTGGCGACGATGTCGACACTGGACATATCAGTCAGCAGCCGTCTGGACAAAACCGGTCTGGACAAAAGGAGGCTGCACAGGAAGGAAAAAATAGGGGAGTAGGAGAGCCGATTGAACCCCAGATACAATTATCAATGGGGTGCTCGTCCCATCACATCATAGTCTGGGTCGAATCTTTACCCCGCTCGGTCGTATCGTCATCGGCCGGGGTTCTTAAGCCGCACGCGAGGGTTTCAAACGGACCAGGATATAGCCGGTCGGAGACAAGCAAGAGCGGGATGAACACACATACCTTTATACCCCACTCCGCTCAAATCAATCACAAAACTGAACTCGCGAGTCGGTGCATCTTCATCGATGTGTGTAAACTTGATCTTCACAACGTTGGCTATGAAACAAGATCAAAAATAGGTCTCGGCAAATGCGCAGTGAATGGCTCACGTTCGACAGGCTGGACACTCCACTTTATCAAATCTTCCAACGCTAGTGCTTCAGGTTCGTTCAATTCTACTTGGTGTTCGAGCTTGGCCAGGTCCTTGGACTTTTCTGGAAGACAATGGATTAGTGTCGTTGATGCAGAAATAAGAGATGAGCATACCGATCTTCAACTTTTCAGTCTTGACTCGCAGTCCTTCAAGCTCGACATCCACAGTTCCCCGATTCTCGTCTAAATCGCGTAGTCGAGCATTTAGTTCTGCAAGCTTCGACTCTGCTTCAGCTTTCTCCTCTTGTTCCTTCTTCAGTGCTGCAAACACCGCCCCATCAGTTCGTGAAAGAGAACAGCACAAAGGGAGGGGGGGGGGGACGTACTCTTCATCAAGTTCATCTCGTCCACTCGAAACTGTTCAATCTCCGTATTCATCTTGGCCGACTTGTCTTTCTCCCTCCGCTGAAGTGTATCATACTTTTCTTTACGACGCGTGATCTCTGCTTGATTGTTCGTCACCTACACCCACAGTAATATCAGACCAGAACAAACAAGATACAGAAAATAAACTCACGTACGCAGTCAACGCCGACTTGAACGCAACCATCCTATCCTGTGTCGGCTCGAAATGGAGTGGGATAACCGGATTCGGCTGAGCAAGCATCTTGCGCAAGTCTGCCACGAGCGCAGGTCGATTAGGATGTCTCGTGCTCGCCATTTGTCTAGAAATAAAATATGCAGTCGGAGATTAGGTGGTGATCGCCAAGTGTGAGGAGCTGTTTGGTTCAGACGCGTACACGACCACGATCACGTGTGTGGCGCAGCACAATTCCGTGTTGATTCCCTATTTGCCTTTATATCGCAACATAGTGGTTTTTTGCCACCCGTGGCAGGGCGGTATCCAAGCAGGCCTCATGTCTGCTGCCAATTCTGCCGAGGTTTCCTATTCGGACATGTGGGATACATGTGGGATATACATAGCATATAGCAACACATATCAGACCTAATTCCTCTCGCACAAGACCCTCCCAACCGCATGAGTCTCTGGGTTTTTTCGCCAAGACGGTGCCTTAGCAAGGGATACAACGTACTGCACCCTGGGCGATTTGCCCCAACCCGACAGCAGCAGTGTCCAGACCTTGAGCGGTATCACATTGGATGTACCGGAACGTATACGGATCGCCAAACGAGCCCACCGAAGAGTTCGAATAGCCACAAAAAGCCCATGGAACACGAGTCCATGCATTTGAAGCGCTCGGCGCCACTGATGCGCCACCTTCTCGATGCCACTCCCACCGATCCTCACCCACCTCTTTCCGCGCCCACTCCCATACCTCCGCACTCTTGCCGTACAAAACAAAATCCACGCTCTGCAGCTTGAACAAAGGCGTGCAGATCCTGAACATGCGCCTGATGTGCTGCTGCTTCTCCAGCATCGGCCAGTGTACACCGCCGGCCGTCGTCAAAAAGTCGAGGACCTGCAACTCGAACGAGCGAGACTAGAAGGGATCGGTGCGGATTGGGTGCAGACTGATCGAGGCGGCCAGACGACGTATCATGGACCGGGTCAACTAACTGCATATCCGCTTCTCGATCTGGGTCGGATGAAGGTACGTGCTATCTACTCTTATATTGTTCGCCCATTCTTACCCCCAGGATATGACAGCTCCCAATCAGAGACTATATATGCCAACTCGAACTCTCACTTCGAGAACAACTCAAAACGTTTCACAACCTTGTCCATCACCCATGTGAACACACCGGCGTGTTTCTCAGTCCGGACATCAAGATCGCTTCTATTGGTGTACACGTCCGACACAGGCTCACCACCCATGGGATTGCAATGAACATCACACGTGAACCCAGATCGTGGTTCGACCAGGTTGTTGCATGCGGATTGGATGGGGTCAGAGCAGGGAGCATCGAAGGCGGGTTGGGAGATACAGTCGAGAGAAAGGTCGACATCGCCAAAGAATCGCATCGGTTTGCGGAGATATTGGCTAGAAGGCTGGGACGAGCTTTGCATCCCTTGGACCAGTCGCATTCTGCTCTTTGGGAAATAGTGAAGGATTTGGAACGGGCTGCAGAGGCGGCTGGCTCATGGCCAACCCGACCGACGAATATAAATTAAACTTTATCTTTTCAACTCGTAGTCCATCTACAGCAGTTCATTACTAAATCGCAAACAAAACACACAAGAAAGCAACCAAGCAAACGACATCCAAACCATACTCAATCAAAAGAAATCAACATAGCCTCCTTTTGCTCAGTCTTCTCAACTCCGTACTGGGATTGAGGGAACCCTTGGGGCGCATTCGGCAGCATGGGTGGGACATTGGGCAGATTCGGCAACGCGCTGGCAGGCGCCGGCGAAGTATAGGGATGAGACGGCGAGGTAGCCTGATACGGTTGGCTCTGGTATGGCTGAGAGGGTGCAGGCTGTGGAGTCCCAAGATTCTGGTACGGCTGTGGAGGATACGACGAACTCGTCGCGGGCTGCTGGACGCCCTGTTGGGTGGCATACATCGATGTCGGACGCGCAGATTGTTGTGGTCCAGTGATCTGAGCAGTTATTCCAACCGGTCCATGCTGACTCGACATTGTTCCCTGCCGTTGAAGTGTAGGCGACCTCGACACGGGCGGAGAGTACTGCACGGGAGGTGGAGAGTACGGAGCAGCCGGAACAGCATAACTATTAGGCGTAGGAGCAGAGGGATATGCATTTGTAGTCGGCGCTGAAGGATAAGATGTGCTCGGTGTGGGTGCCGAAGGGTATGCTGGCTGAGGAGCAGCGGGATACTGGGTTGCGGGAGGCGCCGTTGGGTAAGCGGACGGCGCAGATGGGTACTGTTGAGGAGCTGGCGGAACAGGAGCAGCCTGTTGCATTGGTGGCTGGGGAGCGTACGCCTGGTGAGAGGCCTGATCCACTGGTTGTTGGGGCGGCGGAGCATATTGTTGCGGTTGTCCATATTGCTGCGGTGGAGGCGCGTACTGTTGTGGTTGGCCATATTGTTGCGGAGGTCCGTACTGTTGGGCCGGTGATTGTGCGTACGCGCTCTGATACCTCCACGAGGCCCGCTCGACCTGCTCTGTCAACAGTTTATCATAGAGCTTTACCGCCTGAGACAGCTTGTCGTGCATCTCGGAGAGCATATCTTTTGATCGAGGAATTAGAGCTAATCCTAAAAATGACTGATTGGAGCAAACTCACGTTCTTTCCTCCCAGTGTCGTCCAAGCTCCTGACAAGCTTCGGCCTCAGTACGCTCGCCCGCTCATACATATCCGCTGTTTGGGGCGGAATATGCCCCTGAGTGCCTGCTTGCTCCACTGCTTGATTAAACGACAGAATAGCGTCCTCCTCCCTCGGATCCAAATCGTATTGAGGCAGCTTGGGCGCAGACCACCTAGGAGTCTCCTGGACAGGTTCGATGGGGGCAGGAGCGGAAGCCTGGGGCGCCTGAGCTTCTCGTAGGCTAGCCTCGATAGCCGCCTTGAGATCCGCATCTTCCTCGCCATACTCGGCCAACGGAGGTTCCGAGCGCGCCGCTGGAACATAGCCTGGTCGATCAGAGTATCCGTTTGCATTGGCCTGTGCCTCGGCCAGGGAAAGCGCAATCGCCCTTTGTAAATCAGAATCCATGGTGTCTTCACCAGCACGGTGAGGCCGTCGTGAGTCTTTCCGCGAATGCGAGTGCGAGTGGGAATGAGAGTGCGAGCGTGACACCTTGGAATCACCACGACTCGGCGAACGTGCACTGCGATCCTTGTCCGACTTCAAATTAGTCCAACACGAGTCGCAAACTCGGACCTCTTGTGTAATCCCAAAATGAGGGAGCGCTGATGTACGGGCGGAACATTGTTGGTCGAAAACTTGGCCGCAGTTTCGACAATGGTGCTTGCGATTCGTGAACGTGAACGGTGTGCGGCAACGCAGACACACATCCGAGTCGATCCATTCCGGTGCAGTACGGGTGGCAAGGAGAGCTTTGGCTTTAGCTGACGTGTCTGGAGTGGGGAACTTGAAACCTGGGGGAATCAAACCAATTAGCATCTTGGTAGGCGAGAACGTCATAGTTGGGAAGATCATGAGATTACTACGTACCTTGATTTTTGAGTGACTTGTAAACCTCCGAGACGTAACCAAGTGCCGGCTTTTGCTCGAATGCCAGCGACCAGTTCTGGATCAGCTTCAACATCTTGTTCTTGACTTCAAAGTTCAAGGCCTGTGTAGTCTACATTAGCCAGCCACCCATCCGAGCTCAGAACGCGACTCACCGGTTGTTTCAAAATCGAAACCAGGTTATCCATAAATTCCCGCGATGCAACCTGCTCAAGGAAATGGTCTCCACCGTTCTTGATGCACACGTCAGTCAACTGCGCAGGAATAGCGATCAATAATGAGCGCTTGCGCATCAGTCAGCCAGGCGTACCCCAAGCGCAAGCAGTTGGACGTTGGGATTCTTGTGGTCTAGTCTACGCTTGATTGACCGCATAGCTTCACGCGGTTGAACAGACTTGGAGCGAATCTGATCACATATTTCGAGGCTGAGCGCAATGTCTTCACTGCCAGAAGGGAGCAACTCCGAAGTTGCTTTCTCTGTATGCCCTTGTTCAGCTGACAAGTAGTGCAGCGCACACGATACACGTACCAACTGCCTCGTCGAATACAGAGGAGCCACCCCAGAAGTAAGACGCCATGATGGTAGAGATGAGAAGGGAAATGAGGTTGAGTCCAGGCCGTGGCGTGGGGAAGCGCTCGGCGGCTGTTCAGTTCTCATGATCACGTGTAAATTTGTCCCGCCTTTCGGCTAAGCGAGCCCACCGAGCGAACCATTCTTGATACACCAGGTTATATGCTGCCAGATAGCCCCAACAACCGGTCAAATGGAATTGGAATCGATCTTTGGAATGATCCAATATCACTCAAACTACTTTACAACAGAGAACTGATACGTAGTCGCCCATTTAAAATCTCTTCCCGGATAATCTAAATCCGCAAGAGCCAAAATCAAAACACGACAAGTAATTGGTGACTCAAAAGCTTACATATCTGATCTACTCCCCATTCGGGATTGTTAATAGCGCCGAGGTAGCCTTCAGGCTCGATGGCAATGGCAGAGTATTGATCATAAATCATCGACGGGCCGCCATGAACTACTTTACGAGGGATTTGTAACCAGTTGCCACTGAATATCTGTACTGCTGGTTGGTTCGTGGTCATTTCCAACCTTAAAACTCCTACGTCAGTGAAAGCTTCCTTGATACACATAAAGAGAACCTGCTTGATCCCCGAAATTGGACTGTAGAGTGATACATCCGGGGCATTGCGGTTCGGTTTGTCAAAGCTACGAAGAGGGTAAGCTCGAATCCTTGTGCACATGTGCAAAGTGAGAAAACCTACATCCAAGGGAGATCATATCCTATACACACTGGGCATCCACCGTAACCAACGGTTTGATTCCACCTGGCTCCTGTTAATGCGCATATCCTGGTTAGTGCAACTCCTTTATATCATATTATTTGAGTTGAATAGCACTCACCAACAGCCATCTCTTTCCGAAAGTCGAGAGCAGTACCTTTTACTTGTGTGAAGTTACCAGTCGGAATACTGATGCTATCCTCCTCAAGAGTCCTAGATGCAGCGATGCGCAAACGATGTCCAAAGATATCTTTATTTCCATCCTGGAATGCATCCAGATTCCTAAAAGCGGCGCGGAAGATGATAAGTGAGACATAAATCGACCTAAATACTCAGCAGACCAGTAGATATGCGAAGTGGTCATAATAGGAGTTTTTTCCGTGGCAGTGGCAACCACGGAAATGTCGAACTTGCCTCCACGAAATACGCGATATGTGACCTTTAATTTTACGGGATGTTTGAACACCCTTGGAAGTGTATATATGCAACATAACCCATACCTTAGCCGTGACATTTCCAGGGAAGTTTTCGTCACCAGGATCGAGATGTGTAAATGTAATGCTACTTCTACTTGATCCTGAAAAAGTCCAATTGCGCCGGTCCCAACCAATTTTCCCGCCGTGGATGGTCGCCAACCCTGTTTGATGGTTTAACGCTGATATATAAATAAAACCACGAGTACATACCATCATGGTCATTCTTGTAAAGGACGCTAATCATAGATAAAAATATTATTTAGTGTCATGAATGTAGAAGGGGTATGATACACACTAGGTATTAGGGGAGTTTGGATTTGGATTTTTTGAGATAGGTATGCTGAAAGTACCTATTCAAACCCGGTGAGACTTGGTTGTACCCAGCCTATGGGAGGCGATTGACCTACCGTTTTTAATTCGGTTGGCGTACCTTCCTACGATGGAATTGAAAACTGGATGCATAGGGTCTGTCTGCCATAGCGTCTACCCATTCGTTCATGATCAGAATAGCACGAATTTTTGAATGTTTTTACGCGTATTTCTCACCCGATTGTCATATCCTAATATCACGTCGCGTGGTTTGCCATATTTATCCTTGACCCAAAGCTCAGTGAGAGATGCCCCACTTCCGATGAGCTTGGCTGTAATAGATCCATCCGGAGCGGTAATGGTGTACTGCTGGAAAGGCTAGCGATAAAGAGGGTTATGCCAAGCGACAATCAAGTGGTACGATAGTGCTCACATCTGAGATCTGTCCTGGTGCCTGGCCGCTGGTTCCTTTGCAGAGCCGGGCAAGCGTAAAAGCCACAAAGAACGTTCTCATTACGGCAAGGGATAATTCCAACTCAAGCTTCCTCGCCTTTCATCTTATGCGATTGTACCACCCTTTGGAGTATTCTGATCTTTCTATTCCAATTCAATCTCGGGTCGCTCGGCGACGCGTTTGTGTCCATATTCGATCATTCTAAGCGATCCCCCCATCAGATACTAGCGCATGGTGCTTTCGGCACGCCACTCTCCCATCATGTGAGAATGGTATGAATATGGACTCCCTCGTCGTGAGACGTCTATCGCTTCTTTGACCTGGTGGGCGAGGGTTTCGAGGAGGTACGTGCCTGCTGAATATCATCCAGCAAGCCTTCTAGAATCGGTCCTGCAGGGTATATTGGTCTTCGCAATGGCAAGTAATGATCCACATGGTGGTATTGCTTCCAAAGGCACTAGATAGGTTTCCACCAAAACAAGTTGCGCTTTATTCCGAGCCAGATGATCGTTGTGGCACGAGGCATCACCGCACCTTCCCACGTGATATAGTCAATTTTTCATTCCTCTTTGCATCGCGTTTGCGTCTGGGACAAAATACGGACTGTGCAAGGAATAAGGCGATAGAAGGCAAAGGACGGGACATGGTGAGTGCTTTGGTGAAGACAATGAACGCCGTGTTTAGTCTAGCTTGTGACGCATATAAACTGTTTTCAAACACTATCCTTGATAGCCATAACGTACATATCTATCCCCTACTTCACAACAGAGAATTGATAGGTCGTTGCCCATTTGAAATCCCTCCCTGGGTAATCTGCATAATCGGTTTTAGCTACGCAACTAATACAAAAAGGAAAAATCACTCACAAATCTGGTCGACATTCCATTCTGGGTTGTTGATGGCGTCGAGGTAACCCTCGGGCTCGATCGCAACCGCCGAGTACTTGTCATAGATCAGCGGAGGCCCACCGTGTATGGCCTTGCGAACGGTGCCGAGCCAATTTCCTGTATACACTTGGATTGCTGGCTGATTTGTTGTTATATCCAGCCTGTTCGCAATCAGCTCAATGCCAACTCCTACGGACTCCAAACATCCTGCTTACTTGATACCAGAAGTTGGGCTATAAAGCGACAGGTTCGGAGCAGGGCTACCAGGTTGATCAAAGCTAATAGATGCGCGTTATAACGTGGTGTTTCCCTACGGTGGTGAACACTTACACCCAAGGGTTATCGTAGCCCGGGCAATCTAAATCAATATAAATATTAGCATCCATAGGGCAGTTTGAGTACCCTCTTCTTCTTACCTGCGCAACCGCCGTTTCCAATCGTAGCATTCCAGTTCCACCCTGTTTTCGCCGTTAAGAAGGGTGGTTAATCAAACCCAGAAGATACATACCGATGGCTTGCTCCTTGCGGAAGTCAAATGCTGTTCCTTGCACCTGACCAATCTCGCCTGTAGGGACCCCAATGTTATCTAACTTAATAAGCTTGGATGCTCCAACGCGTAGACGATGGCCAAGGACGTCTTTGTTCCCATTTTGGAATGCATCAAGATTCCTAACGGGCATTTGTAAGACATATGTGCTCCCATATAGCTAAACTTGAAAATGCACACCAATATATATGCGAAGTAAGCATTATGGGCGTCTTCTCGGTCGCAGTAGCACCGATCAAAAGGTCAAATTTGCCGCCTCGGGAAAGTGTGTAAGTAACCTGTGACGAAATAGCGGCTTTGTAAATCTGAATCATAAATGTATGCGCTTGAATACCTACTTTGGCGGTCACGTTGCCCGGAAAGTTCTCGTCTGCTGCATCCAAATGGGTAAAAGATATGCTGCTCGGAGTAGACCCAGCATAGGTCCAGTTACGGCGATCCCAGCCAATCTTTCCGCCGTGAAGAGTATCCTGGCCTAAAATTTTGTTCAACGCTTGTGGTCGATACGACAATTTTGGTGTCCTACCGTCATGATCATTCTTGAAGATGTGACTAGCGTTGTGAATTGAGTCTCAGATATCCAGAAAAACAAGCGCGAAGTGTCTTACTAGGTATTAGGAGAGTTGGGGTCGGGATTTTTAGAGATAGGAATACTAAATGTTCCTGTTCGTTATAGCCGCCAGCTTTGGTTCAACGTTGTTAACTCTATGGTAGCATCACTGACCATTCTTTATGCGATTTGCATAGCGCCCCACGACCGAGTTGAAAACTGGATGATCTGGGTCGGTTTGCCATAATGTCTACACAAGGGAATAATTCAAACGAGAAGGACTAGCACCAATACCTAGCTCTTACCGTATTGTCATAACCGAGGATAACATCACGTGATCGACCGTACTTGTCCTTGACCCAAAGCTCCGTAATCGAAGCACCGCTGCCAATAAACTTGGCGGTTATAGAGCCATCGGGGGCCGCGATAGTATACTGCTTGAAGGGCTATACGTACGAAAGGGGGTTATTTGTTTGGTATTAAAAAGGATTCGAGGAGACTTACATCGGACGTCTGAGCTTTCGCGCTCGTATAGAGAGAAGCGGAAACAAGGGCTAGCTGGAAGAGTTTCATCTTCAAGGGGTGGTAAGTCTAGACCCATCCCCCAGCTTGCTTTTTATACTGCTTTGCATCGGGCTGTATTTTTTATCCATTCGTTCGAATGTCGGACCGCTCGGGGGCATATCTATGGTCATCTGGGCTAAACAGAAGCTGGATATGGCAAAGCGTAGTTCTTCTATTCCAGCGCTAAAGAACGGATTACGCATGACGCTCGGCAAGCTCTCTAGTTCCTCCGTGAAGATAGCAAACGTGACACGGCCATGATATGACGTCTGAGTTCACCATTGCTTCCGAAGTCATCAGGAGAAAAGAGTACACAAAGAACGGCAAGTTATATTAATCATGGGCCAGTAAGAACGCTTCTTTCGGTCAGCTGATAGTACAGCCCAAGGAATCTGTGCCCATCGTGTATCCAATTTCACGGCAAAGAACCGGCTGTTCAGTGGGGAACATGGATGAACATCGGCAACAGCCCTAATAAATCTGATCAAGGCGGCCGCAAGAAAATAGAGGCGGAGCTATATGACCGATTTGAATGATATAAACCACCATTACGTGCTCAAATGACGGTCAGAACTGCAGTTCACGGCCAGAAGCAGATGGTTGGCAGGAAGACATCTACAATGTGTCACGTGATAACAAGGCTCTACGTTCCCTCCCAACGCTGGCTTCGACAGCACTTCGACAGAGTTCCAAACGCTCAAATAGCCACCCGTTAGACCACACCTGCGCTCCAGTCCGCATCAAGCAGTAGAAACCTTCGGCTCGGCCCTTGAGTATACTCGTCTGTGCGTGGGAGTAGAACTTCTCAGTAGCGATATTTGGCCAATCCTAAGTCTATGTAATCCTACCATGTCAAGGGCGCCTATAGCTACAATAACATCACCTTGCTCTCGACTAGTGCTGTCAATATGGTTTGCCAGACCGATGCGCTTTGGACTGAATAGGACTTCGCGTAGCTTATCTTATCTGCGGCCAAGAATTTCACAATCGAATTTGACTTTTGACCCGGTCCAGTCCCCGGTACCCACATGACCTCACTCCTTGCGAGCTCCGGCACCAACAAACGCAATTATTTAAGGCGAGCAATGGCGGCATTGAGCTCAATATCCACCACGACCATCCCAACCATCTCTTACCATGATACTCAGAGCTTCTTCTCGCCGTGCCCAACGCCTTCTCTCGAATCCCCCGTTCGACTGACCCATACTTCGTCGTCCAGTCAGCCTAGACGTGGTCGGCTTATTGGACTGGGTGCTGCGGCGGGAGTCCTAGGTGTTGGCACGTTGGCAGTTACTGCCCACGCTGACAGCGAAGCCGCCACTCCTGGCTCGTCTCTCAGCTCGTTGATGCGAAGCTATCTCGTATACACGCTCTGTTCCGTCTCTCCACTAGTGAACAACTCCCCAGCGATCCTCAGCACGTGTTCCAATATCCCGGGGCTTAAAGAGATTACCGAGGCTGTTGTTAGACGTACCTTCTTTGCTCAGGTACGCTTTTCCTTTTCACACACAATTGAATGAATTGACTCATCTTTATGTACTAGTTTGTTGGAGGGGACTCTCTACCGGACACATTGCCTCTGATATCTTCGCTGCGTCAACAAAATACCGGAACTCTTTTAGTCTATAGCGTCGAAGCCGAGGAAGGCGCACCTGGCGCACAGTGGAAAAAGAACGTAGAAGAAATTCTCGCGAGCGTGAACTTCGCTGGAGATTTCGAAGATACACAAGGGGGCGGGCGAAAGACCTGGGTGGCGGTCAAACTGGTAAGTAAACCAAGTTCCCACGATGCGTCCCATAACTAAGCGACAATTTTGTCCAGACTGCACTCCTCCCTTCGCCGGATTCCCTGAAGCGAATGTCCACATTTCTCCTTTCCTCCAGGCCCAAAGGCAATGTATCGTATCCTGGGACACCTGGATCCACCGATCTAGTAGTCTTCCAAAGTTCTGAGAGTCCTCGATCATTCAACGGTCTAAGCGAAGATGACGTAATTGCACTACGTGAATTGTATCAAAACTTGAGGAAGATATGCGCCCGGGCTAAAGAAAGGGGTATCCGGGTGAGCACTCTCATCTAATTTCGTGTGATTCAACTCATGATATCCGGGTCCTGTAGCTCACCGTAGACGCGGAGCATAGCTGGTACCAACCCGGAATCGACGCTTTCGTTTTGGCCCTCAGCCGAGAGTTCAACCAAGCGTCGAACTCTAAGGATAGCAAGATACCCCAAGGCCAACCCATCATCTATGGTACCTACCAAGCGTATCTTCGGAGGTTAGTGTCGGTTTTTTTTTGCTAATCCGACACTGTTAATGATCCGGCTCCTTCAGAACACCCGAGCACATTGCTAGTGCACTAGAGGATGCCAGAAAGCTCAACTACGCTCTTGGCGTTAAGCTTGTACGAGGAGCATACCATGGTCAAGAGATCGCATACCATAGTAAACGTTTAGCGGCCGCTGGCTCGAATTCGGATGTCGAGGATCTGCCCGCGGTCTGGCTTCAAAAGGACGAAACAGACCGATGCTTCAACGATTGCGCAAGGTTACTTGTCGGAGAAGTTCAAAAGTCTTTTGGGGCGGCTCGTACCAAGACCGCGGTTGGGTTGCTGTTCGGAACTCACAACAAGGAATCGTGTCAACATGTCCTGGATAGTATGGTTGCATCGGGTCTGGGACAACGAGACGCTCAAGGGCGAGTTGTTGTCAAGCCAGGGGCTGAGGAAGCTATTTGCTTTGGACAGCTATACGGTGAGCCTGGCCCCAGAACAAAGTTTATGAGATTTTGACTCGCTGTATGCGCTCGTAACTAGGTATGCGCGATGACTTGACTAGCTGGATTGCAAACTCAGTCGAAGCCGCCTCTCCAATGGCATTCAAGTGAGTTGGTTGCCTGCCTTCTGCTATAGACATCAAGTTGAGCTTTGTTTAGATACTTGCCATATGGTGCGCTAGCTGAAGTTATGCCATATTTAAGCCGAAGGTAAGTATATTGAGTATCTGAAAGGACTACTATTCACTGTTTCTCGCGATTTTAGAGCCATAGAGAACCAATCTGTGCTGAGCGGCGATGGTGGAGCAGCCTCTGAGAGGAAGCGTGCAGGTGAACTTATTCGCAAACGGATTCTGGGATGATTGGGTTGGTGTACGGCAGGCGCTATCATGTTTAGTGTCTATTTTTTGCAAGCTAGACTAAATTATGTAACAATAGACGTTTTTACCCCATGGAGTCACTTATCGCCGACCTTATCGTGCCCGAAGCCGGAAGAAGCTTAGACTCCGTCGATGGCCACATGACCTGCGATATGAGAGATTCCAAAATGGTCTATAGACCTGCGGAGCTTATTTCGATGACTCCTCCAAACGACGATGCTGAGACTTAGTGCCCAACGAGCATCTAGACCATTTGCTCGTCTGCTTCACACAAGCCACAGATCACCTCAAAACTCTAATCGCCTTGTGAAACTGGGGCTAGGGACATGCGCACTTTCAATAGCTGGCTTGACTGGAGCAGTAGTTTACGCTGATGCGTCCGATACGCCGGAGATCCGTACACCACTAAGCACGCTTCTTCGCAGCTATATCGTATACTCGTTTTGCTCTGTGCCTGCGCTTGTGAACTATTCCCCGACGTTACTGGAAGCTTGCGCGAAAGTCCCTGGGCTCAAGGAAGTCAGTGAAGCAGTTGTAAGACGGACGTTTTTCGCTCAAGTGAGTTGAGCTATTACACTACTCGGGCTCGTTTGACACCACAGACCTAGTTTGTCGGAGGTGATACATGCGAGGATACGCTCCCCTTGATTGCCTCGCTCCGAAAGCAGAACAAGGGGACGCTTCTGGCGTACAGTGTTGAAGTGGATGAGAAGGATGAAGGAAGCGGCAAAGCGCAGTGGAAGAAGAATGTCGCCGAGATGCGGTCAAGTGTCGATTTCGCAGCCGATTTTGAAGACAATTATGGGCAAAAGGGGCCAAGAAGAACCTGGGTCGCCATCAAGCTCGTAAGTACCTATGTGTTCTTCGTATAACACATTGAAACCAAGTACACATAGAGTGCGCTTGTATCATCAGCTGACTCTCTGAAACGAATGTCTGCATTTTTACTGAGAGAGAGGCCAAGAGACGATGTTCCATATCCCGGAACGCCCGCCTCTTTCGATATGACCGTATTCAATGGCCCAAAGGAGCGTCTTTTGAGGGGTGGGCTAACAGAAGAGGACATCGATGCGCTTAGAACATTATACGATGATTTGAGGAGAGTATGCCTTCGCGCCCGGGATCGCGGAATACGAGTGAGTCAATCATGTCTTCGTAGCCGACGCCAAATAACGTTCACATACTCGCATAGCTTATCTTTGATGCAGAACATACGTGGTATCAACCCAGTATTGACGCCTTTGTGATGGCACTCAGTAGAGAATTTAATCGACCTCCGAGCTCGCTGAGGACCAATGTCACGCACAATGAACAACCACTTATCTACGGAACCTACCAAGCGTATTTGAAACGGCACGTACCGCAGTAATATTAGATAAATCAGCTAACACTCATGAGTAGCACACCGGCACACCTAGCCAAATCCATCCAAGACGCCCATAAACACAGCTATTCTCTTGGCGTGAAGCTTGTCCGAGGTGCATATCACGACAAAGAGCTGACCCACCATGCGAACAAAGGCCCAGACTCTGATTGTCCTGTTTGGACGGAAAAGGCTGCCACGGATGCGTGTTACAACTCCTGTGCAACGACCCTCGTAGAAGAACTTGCCACTTCGTACAAGTTCTCTAATGCCGGATGGACCACTCGACTGACACATCAAGCACATTCTGACACAAGCATAAGCCTTCTCTTCGGAACACATAACAATTTATCATGCGCTCATATCTTGGAGTGTTTGGTTGAATCCGGATTGGCGTACAGAAGCTCCGAGGGGAAAGTGGTCATTAAGGAGGGGGTAGAAGAGCGAGTCTGCTTTGGACAGCTCTTTGGTGAGTGGTTACATTTAATTATTGGCTACTGATGTTAAACGTATTCTGCTCGACAGGGATGAGGGATGACTTGACCAATTGGGTGGTTGATACCGTTCGAGCCAGCTCGCCAATGGTTCTTAAGTGAGCTTATCTAAATGTCCCAGTTCTCCTGAATATAAATGCGATCCTATTCTAGATACGTTCCGTATGGGGCATTGACAGATGTGAGTTTATAGATCTTGATTCTGGGGTATTACTGATTATATGCATGGTAGGTAATGCCCTATCTAGCAAGGCGGTATGCAGATTACTGTTGGAAAATTCCTTGCTCTGACCAAGCATAATTCACAACAGGGCAATTGAGAACCAGTCAATTTTGGGAGGCGAAGGAGGTGCTACAACAGAACGGAGAATGGTTGGTCGGGAAATCAAGAGGCTATTATTTGGATAATTCTTGCGTGAGGATACAACGTTAACACGCGCATTGAGTTAGCCACAGAATAAATTTTGAAAAAAGCAACATGTCTGCACACTTGACTATTGTAGATTACCTCGTTACATTTTTCATCTAGGGCTATATACGCGTTGGGGAAAAGCATTCTGGTCGTATGTATATGCGTGACGTCATTGTAAAGCGTAAATTACATGCTATATGTGTGTGTCTTCTAAAAGCCTAATACCGATCTAGACTAAGGGGTCGCCCCGGACGCGGCGTGAGCACAGAATAGAGGAAGACGGTGTTGGGATGCCGAGACGCAAGGATGAACGGCTCGCGGGTCGATGTGCGAGATCAGGTTGTCGAAGAGCGAAAAGGGGTAAATGGGAGAAATAGCGCGAGCCAAAGGCGAGTCAACACCGACCAGTTCGCGAGAGTGGCACTTGGTCCTGGGTGCTTGCGTTACGCGCCGGACACACCTGCTACGATAATCAGGTGCGCTGAAATCTGGTGAGGAAGACGGTCCGTTTATTTGCTCCAAGGTATCAGGAGCGACTATGTAAAAAATTCAATAAATTAACGGGCGGGAGCAATACTGTCGCCGTATTTTACAGCTAGAGTCTTAAATAATGGTTCTAGGAGCAGTTCGACCGCATGGTATGTTACACTTGATCTACAAGACTGCCAATCGCAGAGACACTTTGGATCGCCTCTCGAGTACCAATAATCGCTTAAATGCCAGCCCTGTGCTGCTAGTATTATCGAAGGTCCCAGGTATCCATTCTAGCTCCCATATAGCAAGCTACCTTACGATGATGATCTAAGATCTTGAAGACTTGGTGCTTGAGCTCTTGTTTGTGTTGCTGTCCCTGGCACTAGCGAGCGTTACTAAAGAATAACCTTTAAAGTCAAGATCTAAGCTATTTGGCCGCATATATATATTATTACACAATATACCCAGAATCGCAGGACCGCGCCGGTGTAGGGTACGTCGAATCTCGTGACGTACTAAATTGGCTATATTTAAAGTAGCACATCTGACTTCTACCCAATACACGTGTATTTCGGCGCTCACCCTTAGCCTCATGTACCAGCACGAGGTAACCATCCATCCAAGTCCAGTCTTCCAAGCATTGTATATACAAGGCACCCCTTAGACATCACGCTCTATCAGATTGTGCTCTGGGTTGTAATATGGGGCGCTTTGGCTTGAAGGTACCTTTCAAACTGAGTTACGCCGGTACTCTGTGTATGCGTGCACTTGATATTGAATCGGACCACCAGCCTTCGTTTTTTTTATCATGTGGGCGAGCGCTATTATAACCTTGAGCCCTGGAGCAAAGACAAGCTTGAGGATAAGGCGGCCCAGGACTGACGCCGCCTCCCCTCCAGCTATTGCCCCACCTGTCAGATCAGGAACCGTCATAGATGGTCTTCTTGTGGTGTTAGCACGAATAATTTCCGTGAACGAGGCATGAACGTGCCTTTGGATGACACACCCGTCCGCAATCGCAGGCTGAAATGCGGATCGGGCTTAGATAGGATTGGGCTTTGTAGATCTTATATTACATGACTGCCCCACTGATCAGTAGTTCTCTACTGAATATTAAGGGGCTGTTCTGTATCCAGATTCTCGTCAAAATGTCTCCAAATGGATACTGCCTCCCCCGGCTTCTGCCGCTACTAACGTATCTAAGTTCCAAGTGGCCACCAAACTCGGGGATGAGCGCGCGACAACCTACATGCGCTCATCCCCCTTGCTCGTTGTGGAGCATTACTCCGACCAAACACGGTTGCGGAAAATGAGTTTTCTGGCAACTGAGTAGCTATAAATGTGGATGTGGAACGACCATGGGATTGCCCATCGCTCCGTAAATCTGCTTCCGCAATCACACACGCTCGTACTCTAAACCATGGCGAAACGGTATTCGTTGCAGGGATATAGAAATACAGAAGATGTAGACTGGCTGGAAGAGTTTGATACATGGTGTCAGCGCACACATCATACAGCAGAGTGGGATTTACAGCGTGACGATCAGTGGATAGCCCGTATTACAAGTGAGCAAGGACGAGACTACTTTCTAGGCCTAAGCAACATAAATAACACACTTTGGGGATGTAGTTGATGGAGAGCTTGTCTATCACCTTGTTGGTACTGGTAGCAGCCCACGTTCAGCCAAGATCAACCTGGTGAAGGAGCTCGACAAAGCTGAACCAGCCATTCTCGTATGGATGTTCTTCACGCTGAGGTTCTGTTACTGACTGCTAGATACTATTAGACAATATAAAAAGATAGCACGTCTTTCCCTTGGAGGACACACAATAGATGTCCTACTTTGAATAAGTTCCTTCATGCCATACCCAATAAATGATGAACCCCTTTCAACCGAACGTACGCTTGGCGGGTGTAATGGCAGTCGCTGCATCAATGACAAAAGCTACTGTATTCTTTTCAGATGATTCCCTAGCCGCGAGGCTTGTTAAATATGTATCCTAAAAAATTTACACACGCAAATCGCCCTCATTTTGTTCCGGCGCCCTGGAAGTCGGAGCTTGTAATGCACCACCAAGACTCAAACTCGGGCACATCGCCTCAATGAGTTTTACTCATACATTGGAAAATCACCGCCCGATAGAACTAAGATAGGCGTCAGCCATCCGTCGCCATTTACTGTAACTTGCCCTTCAGACCTCTGGCTCTGGTCACGAGCTGCAGGCGGTTGGCTGGGAAGGTACGATTACGTGAGGCAAAACCTACATCACCATTCGGCGGGAGGTTTATACACCGTCAAGGTATTCTTTTGTCCGTAAGTGTATATGTAGGATGTGTCACATGTCGTCTCCTCATCACCTTGCATCTGCAAGGTCACTCCCCCCCCCTCTGAATTCGACACGCTCAAACGTGCAATCATGTGATCTTGGCGCTTCATCAGGGCAAAGTTCCCACGACACCCAGACGATAGTTGCTGATATCAAGCATTTCTGATATTTCAACTAAATATTCGAGTGAGCCACAAATTGTCCAAAGAGACTCGACTCTCTCTCTCTCTCTCTCTCTCTCTCTCTCTCTCTCTCTCTCTCTCGCAATTTTGCCGCTGCAAAGATGAAGTTTAGCGAGTTGGTGGAGGGTGGATCCATGAATGAAGGAAGCAGCAACACTAGTATAAGCTGATCCACGAACCTTTGACGCCACGCGGTATTTCTAAAACAGCGCAGTAGTTTTCGCAACCACTAGAAATTCCCCAGTGCCGCCTTTGCTATTAAAGCTAAAGATGACTTCAAAGCGTTGGGAAGCGGTTGCTCATGCTCGCGCCTTCTGCTTGTATGCTACAAGGTAAATACTGCGATGAAAGTATGTACGATGATATGAGATCGATGTAAACTACACAGTAGTATATGGCTTTATATACATGAAGTACGGAGATAGATACGCAAATTGTCGGAAACACGGGTATATGCGCTGGAATATCGGACAGCGCGTGATCTCGTTCAACATTCACCTTGGATTTGCATGAGCAGTACTGACGCTGGGTTCTTGCCAGCTAAGAAATCCCCGAGATTTTGCCCGTGATATCTATTCGATTTCTCTGAGCTTGAGCATATAAAAAGGCATGTGACTGACGATCTGAGATATCCACCTCTTATCGACAGTGCACCTCTATTCCAATATGTAAACTTGCCCCTCGCTACATCTCCATCACCGGCAACGCGCAACTCGTCAGGATACTAACTCCAGATTCCAATAAGCCGAACAGCCGTGTTGCGATGTGCAACTTCAAGTTTGCAGATGAGAAACATCTCTTCAAGATTCCTGTCCGTGAGTCGTGAGCCATTTCGAGTGGATACGAAACTTATGTTTTTTACCCCCGGATAGTTATCCAAGCGAGCCACTTTGACGTTATGACTGAAGGACAACTTACCAACGGCCAGTTGTGTTGGCCAGATCGTCAGCGTTTTTGAAAAGTAGTACTGCAATGTAGACGTTTTTGTCTAGTACACGATAGAGCTTTGAGTATTGCTTCTTGGTGTCATGAATGGTGTAAATGTTTACTGGATGCTTCGTGCTTCAGAAAAAGCGAGCGCTCACTTTCCAGATTCAATTTCGGTGTCCTGACCTAGATGCCGGACCTCGCTTTAGGGATTTGAGTGAGATTTCTTTTGGTTCGACCGTCCATATACGAGGACTACTGTCGTACATCTCGATGAGGGAGAACTCCATTACGGGGATCGATCTTGATGCGATTACATTTCTCAATGTAATTGCGACCCCAAAACTACGATCTACTGCACTATCCCTCCAAGGCTCAACCGCTAAACCTGGGTTTCCTGATCGCGGTATGAGCAAGTGCAAACCATTCGCTGCGGTTGCCTCGCTTGAAGGCTCGCCCCTTCAGAAGTCAAAATCTGGGTCGATCGAAGCTTTTACAGATGAGGAGCCTGGCCGCACAGAGGTTTCATCAAGGGCATTCCCTGCATCTCAGCCAAGCGAGAACGCTTCGAATTCTTTTTCTGATACATCTGGACCGCGTGCGGGTGATTCTGCTGGCCCAGAAACCGACTGACAGTTGAGCTCGTTTTGGGCTGTTATATGAAAAAAATGATCATATGTTTGGTATGTTTTATTATATACTTGCCTTAGGATATGAATAAAACCGGATTTGGTGCATCACATTTCAGCCCCCCTTGTGCAGAAGCAAGGTCAGGGGCCCGGGGCCGGACCGCTTCAAGTCTGGTTAGTGAGCTGGATCGTCCGAACGCAGGCCGTCCGTCGAGCGCCTGGATTGGGTGATTAATCTCCTCAGCATGGCATTCGGGTCGACCCCGACACGTAAGCTGAGAGCATCTCCTGGGGCTAGCGCTCGGCGACAGGGACCATCGCGCCGACGACTCGGTTCGGGACGGGTCTGCATGCACCTACTGAGGATGTGCACGACCGTCCTGGGGCCAGCCGTCAATCAAGGATGCACCTTTTTATGTCGTTAAAGTGACCCGTAAGCTAATATTACCCCGTACACTCAAACCTCCACTGGCTTATGATAACCTAACAGCATCGAGTCATAACCTGCAGTGTTGGTCCATATCCTTCAATTCTGTACCCTTAGCCTATATGATCCGCTAGTGCGAAACTTTGCCAACGCGCACAACTTCGATTTGCACCTCGGAAAGCAGTTGCAAACCTGTGACCAGGCGTATGATCCAACTGAGTTTGTCCGATATACGACACTCATCACTCAGATAACTACCGATCTTATTAAGAAACAAACAAGTAGTGAGTCAATTTTGGGTCTTGGGGTTTTTGAGGAGAACGAGGCTCGAGTGAAATGGTGCTCAGTAATAAATCCTTAATAATGAGCGAGAAACAACTTCAACCAATAGATCTATCCGTATTGAACGGAACAAATTTATACGCGAGGTTGTTTAATATACAAGAGCCGTGTTATCTTTGTTGCGTTACCAGCGTTCATACGGCGATAACCTCCGTTCTCCAGTCACCGAAAAGTGCGCTATATACGAAATAGGATAACACTCTCTCCCGGGCAATGAAAGGTGGCGCGACTCACGTATACTGCGACCCAGAGTTAGCGAGACGAATAGGCCCAATGCGCATTCTGAAACAGTTATGTTAGTTATAGGTGATATTCCCAAAGACGACGAGCAGCGGCCCGCACTAACCTATAACTCTCAACTGTGTTTCCCTTTACGGTATATTTGAGAACCAACTTTCCATCTGGATCCTCGATGTTGATTTCTGTCCACCCACGAGGGCCCCCTTTGACCGTCCAAGTATGGGTCATTGTCTTGCCTACGACCTCGGACAGGGGTACAGCAACCACAGGTTTAATAGACTCATCCTCAAACACCCCGACATAGTTGTCGACAACGTCCAGCCATGCCTTTGGCAACCCACCTTCGAACGGCTCCTTCGAGACGATCCTTACCAAGGGAACCTTTCCGGCGTGAATCGGTACATCAAGGTCAGGCAGGACCTGAAACTTGAAGGTGTATTTGACAGTCGTACCGTCTGCTTCAACAGAACGAGTAGAGATAAAGTTGGTCTGAGACGGGCCCTCGTCACTAACATCGGGGTCAATCTCTTGATCAGGGCTGGGCGATAGCTTCTGGGCGTAGCAAAAGTTGATATCAGCCTCAGGTGGGCATCCGCCTTTGATTAGAGAACTACACACCAGAGGCGGTCAGAACCAAGTAGACGAACGACGAAAAATAAGACTCACCCAGAGGCACGAAATATAAGGCTCCAGTCAGGCAAATCGCCGATAGTGAGGTGTTCGCCGTCAGCGATATATTCTATACCCCGTTTCAGATGCATAGATGCGTCCGTGGGGGCGCCAATTGCGGTAGCTAGGAACAGGGCAAGGGAGGTGATAGAAAGTTTGAAAGCGACCATATCGACGAATGTGAGAAAGTGGTGAAAGTGGTGATTTTACTAAAATCTGAGGTGGAAGAGTACAACTGGGGAGTGAAGCGCCGGGGGTGCGAGTGGTACCGTTATATACCCAAGAATCACAACTAGGTGCCCACCAAGGTCTCCAAGGTAGAGACTGGGTTGTGCTAGACAATCCGGGCCCCCTTGCAGCATGACGACATACTTCACTCTCGTGGAAAATGCTGCTGTACCTAGATCTCAGTCAGAGGGTGAACAGCATTCGTACAACTGCTGTGGACACACGAGTCAGTCGCAGAAGACAGTGAGCTGTCTTGTGCCAAGTATTCCCAGCCATGTGAGATTCGGACAGACCAGCGCGCGTACGGTTCTAGATGACATATCCACGTCTCGGACAAGCAGGCCGTCGATGGTCATCGGCGAGTTGTGTGGATATGCTGTGACGTGCCAAGAACGCGCCACATATTAGTTCATGGGCGCTTCCTGCAAAGCGAGACCAAACTGGTCTTCGGATGCCGCGATGGCACCCACCCACCCTCGGGCGCATCGTTCAACTACAATCAAATAACGACGCACGCAGCCACCAGGTGAGCGACAAGATAATCGCCTACAACACTATTCAGGAACGTAAGAAGAAATTTACAAATACAAAGAAGAATGTTGTAGCTAAATATGACTACGGCGTATAAACTGGCCATTCAAGATCACCCTCTCCTTGACACAGGACAGAGTACTCTCTCTCCATCATCAACGGGACAAGCTCCGAGGGTTGGTGGATCTGGTTCTGGGGTTCGCGTGGCCAAATGCTACCTTCTGTCCAAACTGTCCGTATCGCAGATCCGAAGAAAGCTCGATGAAAAACAGCGCGGTTTACGGTCCCTCGTAAGAGGTGTAGTGTGTGGAGACCGGAGAAACGACGAGTGTTCGATATGAAGTTGTCTGGGAGATCGACCATTTCGTAGTCAACTAACGCTAGCTCTCGGACACCCGAAAGCTCGTCTCCAGATGTACCTCCAAATAACCAACTTAATGTCCCCCGCCCGGTCGGGGCTTCTGATAATAGCCGCACGACTTTTAAGTCTTTAATATGCCTTCGAAGCATATCTTCAGACCAATTGTCTGGATCCCAAGGGATTGATACATTCAGGGCGAGATTGTCTGAGCCACGCGATATACGCGATAGTATTGCATCAAGGCTGGCGCCAAATACCAACCGCAAGTCCAGTACCTCAAGCTGTGGCAGAGCTACTCGCCTCGTCTCGTCTGGATGAGCCTCTACCTCAACGGAAACAAGGGACAGGGAACAGAGGTCCGGGCAAGCGACAAATACATCAACAATGTGAGTTATCATAGTAGGTGGGCTTTCAGAAGGCACAAGCTTAAGAACAGTAAGACCGCGATAAACAGAGCTGTTCAGAGGTACAAACGGCCCATGCATCTTAAACCGCCGAAGATTCTCCTCAAACATGGTTGAACGTGCCTCAAAAGTACTAAAGAAATTATTATAATATGGGGGTGAAGTGACCATGTGGTCACTGAAATAGAACTCCTGGACCTGAGAAGAGGTGCCCTCTTTCCAAAGAAGGGATAAAAAGCCAGCAGCAAACTGTGCAGAGCCTTTGATGTGGAGCGCAGTAATTCGACCGATACAAGGTCGTAGTACGGCTGCCAGACTGAAATATTGATACGGCCTAGTACTTCCTTCATCCTCAAAAATGTGGATGTGGAGAGGAAGCCGTCCAGAGAATTGGACGCAAGATTTACCGTGGTCGGAAGCATCCGCTCTCTCAGTAATCATATCGACGTGCGTCCAGAGGGATGGAGCACGAATTACAATGTTACGCAGGTACCGGCTTGTCCGACATAGGCGCTGGAGCAAAGGCCTTTGCGACTGGTCTTGTAGGTCGACTAGACATTCCGTATTGGCTAGCGAGAGTATGTATACTATGGTTTCGATGGGTAGCCTGTTGAATGGCACAAGTGTTCGGGATTGATTTCGTACCGTGCCCAGAGTCAAATGAATGCCGCGTATTTCCGAGATACGTGTTTCGAGAGATTCATGCACGGCATCGACGTATTGGAGTGCCTCCTCCGACCCAGACCACTTTCGCATATCTGCTTGCTGGATTATCGCATCGAGACCAATCGTCTCCTTTCTGAGGGAGTCTAAAGCCAGCGTAAAACGCTCATAAGTCTTCTTCCAGCGGTCAAATGTCGACAGGTAGGGGTCATCGATAGTTTCGGTTTGCATCGTGGCGCGAGACAAATCAGTGTGACTGGTTCGAGTTTGAGCCCATTAAAGGCTCACGGGAATCGACACGCGCAGGTCTTACATAAGCAAACACAGGGTCGTTCCCGCTCCTCGGCAACCGTTAGCCACATCAATAACAGGCACGGGCAAACTCAAGGCTCCGCACCAATCATACTCCACTTGTAAGCTCTAAGAACACGAAAATTGTCAAAATCAGAATAATGGTACAATAAGTGGCCGTATGCGCGCCTAAAACAACCAGAAGGCCAAGCGGGGGGAGCGCAGATGTCCAAAGCAAAATCTCACATGCTGGACAACCAGACTTCAACCAGAAAATGTGGGGGGGGGGGGGCGCCCTGCTTGCGAGCAAAATTGGCTATTTGCTATGGAGCATACAGTAGCCACTCGACGTCTCCATCGTTACATGAAGGAGAGGAATTCTTTCCTAGCCTTACATCTAGGATAAATGTTCTCAGAGAGCTTGGCTATTGACTCTTCTCCTTTGCATTGGAATGAGGAGCGGCCTTCCGTATGAAGAGCGCGAACCATGGATGCCTTCAAAGCGCGTTGTATGCATGGTGGGTCGACTATGCATTTCATGAGATGCACTGTACGGAGGTTGAAGAAACGATTGACTTCGAACGAAAATCCAAAGGAAGTATCAATCGTAGAGGCAACCACCGCCAGTTCTCGGAGACCAGAAAGTTCCAGAAGTTGATCCAAACAACCATCCTAGCTTTCCTGCATCCAATGCACGATCTACCAGTAGGCGTGTTACTCGCGATTGTTTGATATAGCGCCTCACTACAT
The DNA here is from genome assembly GCA_016906575.1 of Ceratobasidium sp. AG-Ba. NCBI lineage: Eukaryota > Fungi > Basidiomycota > Agaricomycetes > Cantharellales > Ceratobasidiaceae > Ceratobasidium > Ceratobasidium sp. AG-Ba. The sequence continues at coordinate 3,218,157 of CP059613.1, read as the reverse complement.
TATCGTTGACACTTGCTTTCTAGATTTAGCATCACTAGCCGAACGGGGACACGGAGAAACCTGAAATTGGCCACTGTTCCAATAATAACGGCAACAAACGTACTATCTCTTCTTACAGGGCTTCAGTCTTCAACTTGAGATGAACCTTCTGTCACAGAGAGTTCGCCGGAGAACCCCGCGAATAATCCAACCAATCACCCCGCAGAGCTCTCGTTTAACAGGAATCAGCATGTACTATATCAAAAACCAAGTAGACTCAAATACTATACTATCCCGCAGTCAAAACCGGTCATCACAGATCATTAACGAGAACATCACAGTCGTTCAGAAAATAGTATCCAAGTACCCCTCCTCGGTCTCTCCAATCGCGCTCCCGGTACCCATGGCATTCAGCCCCTTGGGACCCATGCCATTCTTTCCAAATGTAAAGCCAACCCACACACCACGTCCGAAATGCTCGTCTTTTTCAGCAACCTTGTCCACACTCCGTTGCTTCGCCTGGACTTCGGCGTACTTGGCCATATCTTCCGCGTTGGTAAAGTCGTCATAGTACCCAACATCTGTATCGCTGTCAAGGGCAGGTACGAATGGCGCAGGGAAGGCTCGAAGGTCTTCCCAGTGGGATCCTTCGAAGAACGGGTGGACCGCGATTTGGGACAGAGTCGACGGGCGGGTGGTTGGGCTCGAAATGAGACTGAGACAAGGTAACACGTTGGTTCAAGTACTCGTTCAACAAAAAGACTACGTACCGAGTGATACAATCCCATGCAGTATCCGTCAGATTGAAGATCAAGTCTTCTGGTCGATCGTAATGCGGTCGTTGCAAGACTTTAGACCAGTTCTTCAAGTTTGCCCAAGTCTCGTCTGGCGTGCCTCCAGAAAATGGAGGGAAACCAGACAAGAACTCGAACAGAATACATCCCAAGGACCAAAAGTCGACGCTGAAAGTATATGGTTTGCCACGAAGTACTTCTGGGGCCTGGAGCATTGCAACTAAGTAAACTAAATCCCAAAATGATGGTCTGCATGCGTACCATATAGTCAGGCGAACCAACGATCGAGTCGGCCTAGATAGCACTCCATGTTAGTCTTGGCGAAAACATGACTAGACATGTGTTCACTCACATAACGCGGATCCTCGTTTCGCATACTCTTGTACAGACTCCTTCGTTCAAGCGTGCTTCGGTGTACCAGCTGATCCGCATCCTTGGCTTGATCGAGCTATATGCGATCATTAGCATCTAATTAGTACAAATCCAGACAGGATAACCACACACCTTGTGTTTCAGCGATTCAACGATCTTTGGGTTCAAAGCACCTGTTGCGAGACCGAAATCAGTCAACTTAACGTGCCCTGTGCTATCGACCAGGAAATTCTGATGGGATAAAGTCAATGACCGCCTCGGTATTCGTGAGATGTATGAGTTACCTCGGGTTTCAAATCTCGATGGATATATCCGAGTTTATGAAGTTCCGAAACAGCCTGAATCATCTCGCTGATATAGAACCGCGCATGTTCCTCTTTGAGGACGCCCGAGTTGTTCAAAAGAGTTCGGAAATCACCTCCAGGAACGTACTCCATCGCGAGATAGACAAACGTCGAGTCTTGGAAAGCGTAGAGGAGGCGAACAAGCCAAGGTGTCTTGGTAGCTGTCAAAATGTCTCGCTCGACCAATACATGTCGAATCTATGATCAAGCGTCAATCGTGGTATAGACACCCAATCAGGAAAAATCAACGTACTTCATCCATCTTGTGCAACGTCTTCTTCCTCATCTTCTTCAGCGCACAAACCTCGCCCGTCTCTTTCTTCCTCGCCAGATAAACTTCTCCGTATCCACCCTGGCCGACTTGAGCGATGATATGGAACTGGTCGACACGAAGTTTAGCGCGGCGCCTCCGAAGAACGACGCGTTCGCGCCCGCAGTAAGACTTGAACTCGGTCGCGTATTGAGTCGAAGACAAGTTCCTAGAGCGTACATCTGAATCAAACGCCGCTCTTCGGTCTTTACGCGCTTTGAGGTATCCCAGAGCTTGGAAATAATAGTCGAGGAAGACTGTAATGTAATATACTTAGCTCCAGATACGAAGATAGAGTTTGAACAAGACTTACACATTTGCGCGACAACCGCTTTTCGTTTCACTTCTGGACTATTCAAAAGTTCGCGTTCCCACAGCTGAAGTCCTGCGCCTTTACGCGTGCCGCCTCGCGCAGTATCCATGTGCACGTCGTTGAGAGTCATCTTTGCAGTCATCATGTGTACATCCTGCATCGACGCATTCGGCAGTCCCTCGACGGGTCGTTTATTAGGGGAACTGGGAGGAGTTACATCCATTTTCGGTCGCTGTCGTGAAAGATATCGTCGTGCAGATAGGAGGTCGTCGCGAACGTTCAAGGGTTGTGGAGATGGATTATGTCAGGAACGCGCTTGTTTAAGGAGATAAGATAAGATCAACATTTTGCTGATCTCGACGTTAAATTGTTCTTGTCGTTGACCATGGCGCCGCGTGCGGACCGTATCGGTAGATCATCCTATTATCCCACATTGGTCGACATCAGCTGACACCTACTCATCTAGGCTCTCTCCTATTCTGCCCGACATGCGGAACGTTGCTCAATTTACCGGGCGAGGACGACGTAAACGTCAAATGCGAACAATGCGGACACCTCGAGCCTTCCAGCTGCAAGTCCGGTTTTACCTATTTTCGAATAGTCGGGTGTCGGCTGACTGGGATTGTAGCGTATGAAGGATTCGAGGTGGAGACTCGTTCGCGGCCGGATGCGTTTCCTTCGGTCTTGCAGCTGAAGCGCACGACGCAGACTAAAGAGCATATAGATGCCAACGTCAAGACCAAGGTGGGCTTATGTTTTCATTTGGAGTGGCGAGAGGTATTGATTGTATGCTTTCAGACGGCAGAGACGTGTCCGAAATGTGGCCACAAAGAGGCGCTCTCGCAGGAACGACAGGCGAGTATGCCGGCCCGATTTGACGTCTTTTAGCTAACTTCTTGGATGCCCAGCTGCGGAGTGCCGACGAAGGAAGCACGATATTCCTCGAGGTAAGTCTTCCCACATCCCACAGAAACTTAATCACGCATCTCCCCCAACCAGTGTCTCAACCCCGAATGTCGTTTCGGCTGGCGCATCAACAACTAGAGAGACCCGACCGAGGCCTCGTGGTGCAAGGGACATCGCAAATCGAATTCAGACGTACACGCCCACACTACAGAACAATGCCACAACCCCCATACCGCCAAGCATGCTTGCCAGAACGGATACACCGATTTCGTGTGGTCGCATGATGTTTTTAGGTAACCTAGATCAGCCGAAGCAGACGTTTAGGAGCTGTTTGTGTGAAAATGAGAGTGCTTACGTAGAAAAGTAAAACCCGAGCGCAAATGTGCTAGTCAATAGTACGAATGCAATATACGGCAGCGCGGCGGTGGGAATGAGTGGCGCAAATGCGGGGAGGGACTCGTGCAGTGCCTAGGACGCGTGAGCACTCGTCGTGTCGCGCGACGACACGACATACCTTGACCGTGGCGTAGTCTTGTTGCTGCGAGCCCGACATGATTGTGATTGTGGTCGTGTCTAACTGGGCAAGTCCAGGCTATATCACAGCCACCGGACGACGTGTCAATATGCGCGTGAAATTAGCTCATATAGACCCCGGACACTGCGACCGAAATGACCCTAATTCTGCAAGAGGCGTGCTGCGACACCCTGCGCGATCGCACAACGTGTTGCACTGACACTCGGATGTGGTAAGAGTTCCGCAACGTGCAGCGACAACGTGGAAGAAAGAGGACAAAACGAAAAAAGTTTTGGCACACGGGGTCCCGTTCCCAGCAGCCCTAAAAGCGCGTGTCGTCATGGCCCGTCTCTCCGTCCTGTCTTCCACCAGCACCAGCACCAGCACCAGCAAGCCAAGCTCCCAGCTCAACAGTCCGTGCTTCAACTTAACGACTCACGGTAATATACTCTTGCACACAACCCGTCGTCCACGCACTCACCCGCACTCGCCGCGTCGCAGATAACGATGTCTGCTCAACAGGTCAAGGCCCACCCTGCTGTCCAGCAGATCAGCAACCAGGCGTCGTTTTACGTCTCTCAGCTCGACAAGGAGGTCAGCTACCCAATCTCACACAATCTTTGTTGTCGCAAGACTAACCCCTATTCCCACCTCAGCTGAGCAAGTACCCCGCCCTCAACAACTTTGAGCAGCGCACTCAGGTTCCTAAGGCCTACGCCACACTCGGCGCAGCAGGTCTCGTCACTCTCTGTGCGTATACGTCTCTATTCACACCAAATCGGCGACCGATCTGATCCCATCACCCATCACACGATAGTGATTTTCATCAACGCATTTGCCGCACCAGTCTCAAACCTGATCGGCTGGGCTCTCCCCGCCTACTTGTCCTTGAAGGCGATCGAGTCTCCCCAGCCAGAGGATGACCTGCAGTGGTAAGTCTAAAAAAAAATTGTACCCTGGCCCCTAATTCCCCGGCTCACATTCCGCTCAATAGGTTGACCTACTGGACCGTCTTTGGGTTCTTCACCTTCCTCGAGTCGTTTGCGCTCCGCGTGGTCCTCTACTACCTTCCATTCTACTTTGTCTTCAAGACCGCTTTCATCCTCTGGCTCCAGCTCCCCGCCACCCGTGGTGCTCGCACCCTGCACCAGACTGTGCTCCGCCCCGTCTTGGCCCCTTACATCAAGACCGGCCCGGCCCCAGCCGATTCCCTCCGCACCAAGGTGAGCACGCCTCCGGCTGTCGGTGACCGTCTGCTTGGTCTAGTGCCGTCATGATTCTGACTCGGTTTTACAGGTCAACGACTCTATGTAAATAGCTTTCAAAGCTATCGCAAGTCGTGGTTCTTTCTTTTTCTTTCTTTCCCCATATCCCACTGTACTCCTTACCTGGTGAAGATAAAGTTTTTTACGCGAGCTGGGTGTTTGTACTACCGATAGTCTGTGCATATAGAATTGACGATTGAGCTTGAATACGCGTGTGTGTGGAATCTGTGATTGAGACGGAGGTCAGTAGCCGAGACGGCGGCGATGTTAGGCTACAGCAAGGTTCACCCTCCTCGTACTTTTAGCCTCCTATACAAATATCACACACGGGAGCATAATCTCCGAACGATTGCAAGGTACATGCTTTTGACAATACAGCACTCATACCATGACTGCAGATCTTGGATATGTGAGTGAGGGCGGCCTCCTCGCGTGATCTTGTATGATTTACGAGGTGCGGACATCATACCAGCGTCTATGAAGAGCGTTCTTCAGCTCGCCTCGGTCCGACATTCTTGAATGATTTTAGAATGATTGGGCAAAAGGACTTGGAGCCCGAACATCGTGATAACCTACCGGAGGTTGCATGGAAATATAGCGCTGAAGAGCACTGATATTGCTGTCTCTCGTTTCCCGAGATGGGTAAAGAAACACTGTAGAGGAAACGCTCAATCGCGTGCCCATGGTCCAGCCTCCAAGGTGCCGAGATCCGAAAAAAAACCCTGCTTTTTTGAATGAAAGAAAGCATCATGCTAAGCAGAGTCGCATGGCGAGCGCGTTAAACGTATATACAATAGATGTGACACTGTATTCACTCTACAAAGAAGCAACCCTAAAACTTGGATCAATAGAACGATCCCAAAGCGGCGATAGCGGGTGATATTTGTCCATTATTATGTAATACACGCCATCAGCCAACTTCTAAGGGACTAGGATGGTATCAAAGGACACGAAGTAGATACTAAACTATAAAAGCCTAGAGTGGAACTCGGACGGAACTGGCATCGTGACCGTCGCTCACATACCAGCTCGACATTGGGTACTGCTTTGGGCAACTTGAGTGGGTAACCTGGGGAACAAGATCGGCCAGGACAGGCAACGCGACGTCAGGTAGGCTCTCATGCGTACGAGTTTGTGTGTCTGAGATGCTAAGCTTGGATCGCCAGAGGTCGAGGACTCTGAGAGTAGGATGGACTTTGAGCATGTTCTGCAGGGGACCAAAAGCGAGATTGCAGCCGACAAATGACAAGGTACTTAGAGATGCGCATATAGCCAGTTCAGGAGGTCTTTCCGAGCTGGCGATAGCGGTGGAATCGCCATAGATATTCTGTGTCAGGACGAGATTGCCGATTACAAGAGTTCGCAGGCGCTTCAGGCAGCAAAACAGCCGAGGTATCCAATCCTGGCGTTGTGTTTCTATAAAAAGAGTAGACAGATTCGAGTGATCAAAGAAAGTGCCAAGTTCCTCAAACAGATCAGCCTGTGCTCCCAATGAAATACTCATGTTCAATGGGGCAGCCCCGGTGTCTAAGGTCGGCAGCAATCGTCTTAGCACTTCGGCGTTTGCCCCAAGCAAGTTCAAGTCCTGGAGATGTGGGAGGTGGACGGACGGCACCTCGTTTATATCTTCGTGTCTGAATTTCATTCTAGCCAGCTTGAGCTTCTGTAGTCTAGAGCATCCACGCAAGACTTCCACGAGTTGATTGAGCGTTGGGCCCGCAGTATCGGCCATCGACTCGATCTGGAGCTCGAGGAGACCCTGATAAATGGCACCGGCGCCCCATCCTATACAAACATTATGCAAGTGTAATACGCGAAGCGGCTGAACGAACCCGCCCAGGCGCTCACGAGGTAGACGCCGAAGCTCCTGTGGCCCAAGGCTAGCCAATAAAGGGATGGGCTGAGGTCGTCGCAACGCGAGGGTTTTCGTTGATCCAGGCAGCCCGTGTTCAAGCCAGCACGCAAGAATGGACTCGAACAAATCTGGCGTGTGGCATTCGCTTTCCACGTAAAAGGTGCAGACACGCCCCACGTACGGGGATATAAAGTTGGTCAGCTCTGCAATATCTTCATCTTTGGCAAGGGATTTCTCGCGAACGTGAACGTGAAGCGGCGCGTTACCGGCTCGATCAAGCCAGGTTCGAGCTCTACAATAGAGCTTGTGGGATGGGTTGGCATTCGGGACGAGATCAATGTGAGCCCAGAGCCTGCTGGTACTAACTGCAATCTCTCGCCATGAGGTGCACACGCTCGCAAAGACAACTGGGCACAGAAATTCTTGGCCCTTGTGAAAATTGTGGTCATGGACACAGGAGAGGCAGGATATCATAAATATTCGTGACAGAATCTCCCGCGGTAGCGTGCTTACGGAGCAGATTGATGCTGACCGATTTCTTAAAGTGTTCAATTTGGTTCTCGCCGCAAAAAGTCGAGCCTCGTTTTGGGCTAGCCTGGGTAGCTCTTTGCTTAAAGACACAATTGCATGATCAATCTCAATCCTGTTTGAAAAGCTTTCGGCCGGTCGGGAACAGGCAGCTACTAGAGAAGCACAAGCGTCCACATAGTCCTGGATTGCTGTAGATAGACGATCATGCGTAAATCTCCATGTGTCGAAAGCAGGATAGAATGCACAACTTGTCGACAACCAAGGGCCCTGAGTTGAAACATTCGCAGGATTGTTATAGACAGGGAGATTGGACGAAAAAGATGTGAATATGCCATGTACCCTTGAAAAATCCTCTCACATCTTTCATTCTGGTCCAGAGTCTTTGGTGGGGTATGCAATCCGTCAAATGGCCCGCGTATTCGTGGGATGGTCGGGGTCAGGGCAGCGAGATAGAGGTGTCACCAGCTTTACATAAGCGTTGATGAGGCATCTGTTCCTATTTTGTACAGGGTGGCAACTGATGCATGGCAAAACTAGGAATATGTCCAGATTGCATGCTCAGAGTTTGTTCAATCCATTATCTTAACGTTATTTCGATGGCGCTAGACCCTGGGACGCGGCTTGGGTTCCCGAGTTTCAGTTCGCTAATTGGTTAAGTGCATAGTCCATTCAACGCGAACCCACGAGATAGGGACAGTCAGGCTTCGTGAAGGGATTCTCCAAGTACGGGATCGCTGTGAGGAAGCGGTTTGTAGTCAACTTTTCATAGATACCAATGTACCTTTTCTACGCTGAAACTGTTGATGGGCGACATGCAATGCAAAGAACATGGTTGCCGCGCAGCACACCGCCCCTGAATCCTATAAGAGGACCAACATGGAGGGCATGTACAGGCTTTCCGTCCCTCTGACTCTCTTCGCTACTTTATCTAGTGTCAAGCCGCAAGTGTTGCATTATCAGCCTGAATGATTGTCCTATAATCCTTTCCCAACTCACTAAAACCTATGGCTCTGACGTACCATTACCCAGTAGAGATTATTACCTTGACAACGTTCTAGGGCCTAGGGGAACTGGCGCCAAGCTGAGCTGGTTGCGCGGCATGTCCGCCACGCTTTTCTCGTCGATTTTCCAGCTCCCATTTCTACGTTCTGTGCTTCCATTATCTCGTGCGTAGAAGCTCCCCGCTTGCTTTTGGTAGTCCCCAGTGTCTTTGAGCTCTCATTCACGATCGGGGTCCGGATGTGACGCGCGCCAATCGATGGCAATCAGCTAGACGCCTTATGGGTACAGCATGACCGGCGTCAAGTGCCACCCCCGTCTATTGTTCAAATTCGTACGAAGGATATAAATCAATAAATAAATAACATACTTGAGTGAAAATTCTTTCTGTTTGCTGGAGGGGGCGCTGTGACTGCCCATCGTCCTATATTTCATTCTAGTCTTGTTCACACATGATTCTTACTGCGCAACCCCAAATTTCAGTAGGCTAGAACCGAACGGTGTTTTTTTACGACGGTCCGTTCACTTAGGCAATCTAGAACATATACCTTGGGTTCGTGTTTAACAGCTTGGAGTAGTACCTGTGCTAACTCGATTCCGCCTCCGTGTTGTACAAATCCATCAGGTTTGGTCTAGACCGGCAACTGGCCTTTACCGGATCCCCTGTTCTCTCGTTCACGGGCGTCTCTTGAAGCTTGCTGTGTTCGACTGTCTGAGATGAAAAGTGAGCCCCCCAGTAGTTGTTATACCGGGCTGCTGTGGCGGATGTTACGACGCGGGATATACCATTTCTTTACTGATCACTTGTAAGCACGCCTCGATCGAGGATAGGCAATCTCACGATGGCCGGTGCTCATCTTCGTGATTTTATGTGTGATTCTGGGGCGGCTTTGCCATCCTCACTGCTAACTTGGTGTACGCTTATGGTCGCGCTACGCACTACCTAATATCAAGACAGTCCACGAGTGCTCGTGAACTCCAGCGGATTTGGCAGTGCCGCTCTGCTATTAAAGAGAGCTCATGCCTACTAGAGAGCCCCACAGCTCTACTACTCTAGCTACTTTTACTAAAAATGACCAAGAGGTACTTGATCCACCGGGCAGGAGTCCCGGTTGAGGAGGTGAACTGGCTGGAGGAGTTCGAGACGTGGAAACAACGCACCCATCACAGTATAGAGTGGGATATTAGGCGAGTTAGTAGCAATCAATACACCGCGCAACTTCACAGTAAGTGGATGTCATACAATACATCTCATTTTATTGATCAAAAGTCGTCTAAAAACTACGTAACTGTCAGTTGATGGCACTCCTGTTTTTATGAGTGCCACGGGAAGGAACCCAAGAGACGCAAAGGTTAAACTGGTAATGGAACTCGATCGAAGTGACCCACCTGTCCTCGTATGTTCCCTCTGATTGCTATTAAATTTGGGCTCAACAGATGCGCCCAGACAATCTAAGCAGCCCAGAACATTTACGCCCCAATTGACAAACCAATAATAACCGCCGAAGGAGTTCCCAGGTGCCCCATTATGAAGCTGTTAGTGAACATATATGCAATAGGATAGCATCCTATGAAAATGTGTCATATATGCGCTGTATAAACCAGTTCCACAAGAAAAATATATACGTAATTACCGGCTCACGGGCTATCACATGTGCCCCCTGAAATGCACAGCACGGACTAACGCTGAGTTTGAACAAATGCGACTATGAAAACTCATGCTATCGTTTGGTTGTAGCGCATACGATGAAGGTACAGATACAATTCCATGCCCCCCATAAGTAGGCCAGGTTTCTCAAGCGTTCCGGACTTGTTCCGTCCCAAACCTTTTTGCGACCCTTTCGCTGGATACCTCGTGGCTTTGCCATTCGATATTTATATAGATAGGGGCGCTGGCTACTCGGCTTGAGTTGGCGCACACGTCAAGTGCTTCAACACTTTAACCCTAAATATTTGATATCCATTACTTCATCGTATCTTTATTTGCCGATCTTATGCAACTTGGGGCTCCACGCACGTACACGACGGCGTTCTCACAGACTCGTGACAGCTGTGACTTCACATATGTTATCTCCTAATAGTGTTCTTTCGTAAGTCCAATTGGAGCGCTGAAACTCTTTCGGAAAGCAATAAATCCTCGCACAATGGGCCCATTTCGGTCTAAACCATCAGTCAATACAGGCTCCCTGCCTCAATCTGGTACGGTTGTAGCGAACTGCTGGGCTAATAGTACTGGATAAGTGGAAGTTCGTACCATTAATTGAATAGCCGATGGTGACCAAGTTTTCACTTTCGGATCAATGTATATCTCTACTCTATCTCTTCGTCAATGACTGTATTTTGTTCCCTCATAACACTCACCTGACTCACCTGTTCTGAGAGCCCCGGCAAGTTGTATGCGTTCAACCCTGGGCATGAAGTTGTTTCCCTGATGTATGCATTACGGTCCATTTGTATGTCTGTGAACCACGTCCATCTTGAGTCGCGGTCTCTAAGTTGAGTTGTAATGTGGTTTGTCTATATATGGGTTGAGAGCGAATGTTACTCACGTATTAGGCCCACTTCCACCTCAGCCCTTGAAAACACCCGGGCAAGAGAAAACATCACTATTTCGCGCAGTGAACGCCCTTGAATTGTGGTCAAAGCGCATATAATAAGATGTTTATACCAAGTGAGCTAATATAATTGAACCCGACTCAACCAAGGATATGAGTAGGTCATCATGGATTGAGGTGTTTTAATTATCACCATTCGGTAATTTGAAGTCAGATATTAACTTACTACGTTATTGTTTACCTCGAATATCGCGCCCCGAGATTGAATAGGTGGTACACTTACCCTATGGCTAAAACACGATCGCTTTCTCTTGAGCTTGGCACTTGCGTTACATCATCGTCCGTGAAAGGCTTGTGCACATCACTTGATAAATCCAAGCCATAGGTTCGGATCTTATTAAGCGTCGCTTGGACATAGATGAGATCGACCCAGTAACAGTACAGGAGGAGAAATGAAGTTCAGGTTAGGCTCCCGAAACGTTAAATACATACTTTTCCCAAGAGCTAGACCTTTGACGCCAAAAGTTATCGGCCTACAACCAACTGCCTTACGTGACTTATATTTGAGTTTACGATCTTTTGGCGTTGAGAGGATGATTGTATTGAATCCAGGGCCATCAAGATTCGTCTGGACGCAACATACTAGGAACACGTGCACGTACACGCCTTTTCATTTGAACAGCCATCCGTTTACTGGTACGCTAAACTTTCGCACGGTAGCCCCCCTAATAAACGATACACTGGCCGGAATTATATTAATTAGAGATTGTATGTCCTACCGGAAGTGTGCTTTTCCAAGCGTTTGGGGCCATTCGTGGGAGGGACAAGTGAATAATTAAGCCGAAACAGTAAGCCTAAGCTACAAAGTAGAACTAAGTGGCATAATGACTCTTGAAAGTAGGTCTAATTTGATATAAGTAGCAATAGTTACGGCGGGTGGACAGTGGCCGTCACGCTGAAGGTCAGGTTGGAGGTCTATCATAACAACACTGCAATTGAGCTGGACCGGATGCAGGCTACAGCCAAGGACGAGGTTAGAGTCGAGAGATTTTTAGTGCCGTTCTCAGACAGGTGGTTTTGTCGCCCGTGCAGGCCAACGCGGAAAATAGCAAGGATAGCGTGCATCAGCTCCAGGGCGTTTCGAATGGAGCACGTGTGATTAGATTACACTTCACGTATTCAATAAAAATCAATCGTGATACCATTGCAATCAGCCTGAGCCCCTGTAAAGATTCCATCGACCCGCGCTGTTCTCTGCGCGGAGGAATTCAGCCGATGACCATCAGCGTACCGTCGATGGGCAGGTGGCAACCTTGTGGCGATTGGAAAACCTGGTTTGCCATGCGCACCCACGGGGCAGCATCACCTCGTTTTTGCAACGTCACTTCCCAAATTTTGACGCACTCGAATGTTCAAATTGTGGTGTTGGCGCCTGGCATGAACCCTCATCTTCGGCTGAGTTTTCGGACTTTCGAGCTCAGGCAGTGGTACACATATGTTTTGTGAGTAGAGGCTCCCGAGAAAAGCAAGCAGCTTCCTGAACCTCCGTATCTTTGTGTGCGTGCGTTTGTTATATCACTTCTAGTGGCTGTACGCTGCATTAATCCCCAAGCAAGCAAGCACAACAAGCCAGAATCTTCAGAGGAACTAAATGACTAGTCTCCCTGGTCGTCTGTCAACCACGCTAGGGGTATGAGTGCCAATCCAGGGCTTGTGACCCCGACACGGTTTTGGTGAAGTGCAGAGCCGGCATATGTACTTTTGAGCGCCATTATCAAGTCTCACTTCTTACACGAATCTAAAATACAAGAATAGAGAGTTTGCGATTCGGCGCTAAACGGCGATCTCGCAATACGATCACGTGGTCCCAATTTACTGTAGGCGCAAGAGAACAACGTCGCTTACATAAAAGCGACGGGCGCTTAACATTGTCTGGCCTTACTTGGTATAACTGTCCCACTGCGTCGCACCCGCCCGGGACATGGGACAACCCCAGAGCCGCGTCGGTGGCTGTGTGTCGTTCCTTGCGAACTCAGAGGAGGCAGTCAAGGCTATTCATCCGTAGCAATTAATTAGTGAGGAAGACGTTCTTAGAAACTTATAAACGTGTCTTCGGGTTTCAACTGTAACATGTCCCAAATGCATGCTTCAATGTATCTGAATACCGCAGTACTTTTGAACGATTGTTCCTTCGGAAGTGCAGATTGACTCGTTCTCATTGACCTTGGGCGTGTCTCTAACGTTTCTAGGCGCTCGTAACGTTCAGGACGTTCTACAGCTTGTGGACGCTATAGCAGATTCAGGAGGGGAAACTGAGGCTGGAGAAGCCCTAAGTCCTCCATCGAACATCATCTCTACTCGATGAGGCATAAGCGTGCGCCAGCTTTCTCACTACACAAACGCTCAGTGAAGAACCAATCATACGAAGACTAGTTTACATGTTTTTCGCACTTCAACTAAATTTATTTAATTTAGATATTGTATGACGTCATCATATCACATATTGTCCCATCGCGTCGATAGCTCCCGGGACATGGGACATTGGAAATTCTGAACGTCGCGTCAGAATCAGGTGGGACCGGGACCGACGTTGTTCTCTTGCGCCTACAGTACAATCGCTCGATCACATGGGCTCGTGCAAGAACCAAAGTCAGAGCTGTCCGTGCTTGGGGCCGGCTATGGCGCTCGCAGAGACACTCTGAACATGTCTACCTCACCATCAGGGCGAATCCTACGTGGAAACTTTCCAAATTTCACGATTCGGTCAAGTCGAACCGCAAGGGCCACTGTCGGCTTATCCAGATTACCATTGGCCATGGCTTCTTTGGCGAATATTACAGGCGTTTTAACATAGGCGAATCGGATGTGTGCCCATGCGACCATTGCACACTCCAGACCATCGCGCACGTCATCAGACACTACCCCCTCCACGACGTAGGCCGTGCCATCCTCCGGAAGGTATCCAAGCCTGTGCTCCTGTCTGACCTTTTTGGTACGGTAGCTGGCCTCTGGGCGTTAGCGAGGTTTATCCACTTCTCTGATGTCTTTTCTAAATCTCCTCACTCTGCCGATGTGTAGTTTCCCTTTTTCGTTTCTCTCTGCTCCGCCTTTAGGGCCCTACTTTGACCTATACCTGCTGTACGCCCCCTCTCTTGTTCTTCGCTGCTCTGTTGATGTCCCCTGCCCTCTCTCTTCTGGTTTTGCGACCCCAGCGGTTTGAACCCGTGTTCATGTAGCCTGTTAGTAGCATTTTTTTGAGAGTTATCCCAGTAGAAAGAAAGGATTGAGCATTTAGAGTCGTGTTTAGAGTTAGCCACGTGATCGCAACGTGAGATCGCCGTTTAGCGCTGGATCGCAAGCTCTCTAATGATGTAACACTGTATTCCTGCATGTGTGGTTATCTGTTATAGCTTCGTTCAAAACCCCGCGAATTGTTGGGGGCGGAGCCGCCCGATAGGGGTTATTAGGTGTGTCCCGGATGTGCATATGTTGTTGCGTGTATGCACCCGGCTCCGGGGGAGGGTGGCGGCCCACCTCGACAGTCATCGTCTCTTCAAACGCACGAGTAAGCGAAGAACACCACCGCTTAGCTACAAGGAGCTGATAGAAGGGCAGAGTAAGTGTGCTATTTTAAAACGCCATGAAAGCATTGTTGTCTGAAACTCCGACCCGGTCTAGGGTACGCTATCCTTCCAATAGGCCAAGTGAACACCCATATTTATAGTTCGTGTCAATTGGCATTTCATTGCACCTTTTCCGACATTCTCCTCAAATATTGTAAAATCTTGAACTATGAGCAGCATCCACAAGCGTAGTTAGTGCGGCCCGATATCTTGACCGTTTTATCCTACACTTAAAAAGATCCTCGCACACTCGCTAAGCCCTTAATTATTCTATGGAATTAGAGATTCCCTTCCTTAGTGGCTAAACAAGGGGTGGACCTCAGAATGAAAGAATAAGCACTGAAGTATTCGTGCCCGCGTCTTTGTCATTCCGCGTTCCTCTTCAGCGTATAGCAGCTCTAAATTATAGATTTGCTTCGATGGCAGCAGCCATGAGTTATTTCATCTCTTATGAAGTTCATATAATCCAACCCTTGTGGTTGCTCGTGATGACAGACTCCGGCGACTTAGGCGCAGCAAAAGACCTCTCTGATACGGGGGCAAGACCGAGTAGGGCTTAAGTATATCAGTTGGAACAGCGCGATCGATAGCTATTTATAATTGGGTGCGTGACCGCCTCAGCTGACCTGTGGCTAAATATCCCGTCTACTATCCGCGCAAGCTGCGACTCATGCTCGGTGTATTCAAGGGTGATAAGTAATGTAGTACATAGTGTAGCCAAAGGAGATGTGATCTGGACAATAGTGCTGGTCGAACCTAGTGCTTATTCTATAGATTAGTGCACTTCCAGGGTGAAAACTCTGCCTGGGGGTTGATTACGAATGGTTTTAGCGTGATCATAGATTGACTTTGGCAACGATGTACATCGTAAGTAGCCGATGTCTTCATCTGAACTTCGTTTGGGGTATTGCATTATCGATCCGTAACATCGATATCGTGCAAATCTCGGGTGTACATTCTCCGGTGAGTTGTATTCCTATCCAAGTCTGAAGCTGTGCCTCCGGGAAGATGCCGATCGTTTCATTTGTTTTTGAGCATGTTTAAAAATGAAATCTCAAATTCTGGCGATCCAGACTTCGGGCCAGGTACCAGCATAACCAAGGTTATTTGTAAATAGACTAGCTCAAAGCTGCAGGAATTTCGCACCTTCAGCAAGCAAACTTCAGAAGATGGGCTAGAATGTACAGCCAGTCCAATCCTAAACGGGATGATTACAAGATAAGCGCCTGAGAGCAATATCGAATATCAAGCTAAGGAGGTTGGGCATAGCCATAATTTCTGAAAATCTGGCTATTGATAACGATAATCTTGCTACCTGGCAACTATAATTCTGCATATCTTGCCCGTCTCACCCAATCTCAAGTTGACAGAAGACACATAGATAGTTTCGGTTGTTGTGCATACGGAACTCACGACTTGAGGTTAAAAACATTAGAAAATTTTACAAAAATCTCAAGTGCAAATAATTTCAAATTGGACGAAATTCCAGCTAAGCTCTCGAGTACGGCCAATTACCGACCTATCTCGCCCCCGTATTGGAACCAAAGATTCTTCCAGTATTATGAACGTGCAACCAGGTACTTCCATTGATTTATTTTCATCTTATGGGCCCGTCTCCTTGCTTGGAAGCTTAGTCGCTAGTTCACTAACCGCGGCTGTTTTAGCCGCATCCCATGCCAGAGTTCTCAAGTTTTCACTTGTTACTTGAGCCCACTGACATGCACTCGTAGAAACAGCAAGCACACGTAATTGAGCCCATCAAATAGACTGGCTAAGCAGGGGTGTGCGCTCTTGGGCGGGCCAGTAGTTGATAGGGCACTGGAAGAAAGTCGGCCCGTGTAATATCGCCGTGTAAGTTGTAAGCCAGGTGTACGACTCTTGAACTCATTGAAAGAGCGCGCTTGACTCTGTTCGAATTGTCGGTCTCAAACGTAGTCCAACCTCTCAAAGGCTATATTGTACTCATGTATCCGAGCTCTCAACGAAGCCACTTTGAGCGGTTTCCAGTCGGTATCACACGTACTATAGTTGCATCTGCTTGCCTCTTGTACTGTAAATCGCAAGAGGGGTTCATGTTTGCGCGCGGAGAGAAAAGGTGGGGGATGCAAGGTAATGGGAGCGCTTGGATAGCTCGAATTTGATTTGGCCAAAGCTAGAATTTGATAACAGGAATTTGGCTATACCCAACCTCCTTGCTATTTTGACAGCTCGTCAACCAGGATCAGTAGTATTTGAACAAGACACGTAATCAAATAGTTCGTGCCATTCAACTCCGGCGACAGACCCAGAAGCCTAGGAACCCAAAAGCACAACAATAGGGGTTTTTTAGCATACGCATTTCAGCTTACCCGGCTTGGCTACAAGTTCACGACGACAAAAACATAGAAATGTCCCCGCGCCGCATTCTAGATCGTGCCTAGGCTCTCAAATCGGTGACTGATAAACGCGGCCTTTCGCCAGTCCCAGATCCCCATTCTTCTAGTTTCTCGCTCGCCCCTTATTAAACAATCTTAAGTATGGCAAGACGCTATAGATTGTGCCCTCACGGAACCTTGCCGGCCGAGGTAAACTGGTTGGAAGAGTTCGAAACTTGGAAACAGCGCACCCGCCACACCGTGCTGTGGGATATTCAACGTGCAGATGGACATTGTGTAGCTCGTGTACAGAGTAAGTGGATTGATCATGCCGCTGCAGAGAATCTGCGACGAATATGCGAGGTAGATGACACTTCATGAATTTAGTTGATGAGAGATACGTCCCAAACATCATCGGCGTCGGCAAGAACCCCCGGGAGGCCAAGGTTAACGCGGTGATTCAGATCGACAACTCTGAGCCAGCTGTATTGGTTAGTCCCTTCATGACTTTAAATCACTAATCTAATATATTAAACGTCGTTGTTTCAACGTCAGAGGATATAAGTAGCCAGTGGCCCTTCTCCAGAAAATCTTGGTAAAGAATGGAATATATAAATAAGCTATAGTAATTTCGCATATCCACCCAGTGTCAATAGTGGCTTGGCAGCACAACAGTAGTGCTACCTACTTGTAAAACCGGTGCTTTAAGTCAGTGTATAAAAAATCTACCACCGTTCACCATAACATAAATTTTAGGGAGTTTAGGCAAGGCCGAAATTTGCAAATTCCGGCCTACAAGCGCCGTGATTTGTTTCGCTGGGGAACTAAATTCATGATTGCGTAACTAATACAAACTCTCTCAGCTTGAGATTTGGCGGAAGCTTCACGAATGGTGTTCGGAACATCTGTGAGAAAGATGGCCAAGCTCGGGTTTCTTAATCATTTATGATAGCCTCCTTTCTGCCATTGTTTCACGGCCGAATTCCGGCCGTGCTTGAAGATTCGACATTGTCACACAACCAACGCACACAAGCGAGTTGGTCTGAGTGTAGATGTCTTCTTAGCAATGCTATAGAACATATGAAAGATAAATAGCCCGAAGAGAAACGCTGAGGACCACGTCAAGGCGACTTTTCTGACGAAGTGCGAGGGCTCGACTGAAGCAAATGAGCGAATATTAGAGGGCTCTGGCGGCACCTGGAAGACTTAGAGAGTACCTTGAAGGGTTGTTTAACATCTATACACTCATTCCTACTCGCTTGTTCCAGGTGGTGGTGGCCAAGCAGGGCACGACCGAAAAGTAAGCGCCCGGCGGCCGAAACTTCACGGCCGGATTTCGGCCCTGCCTAAAGTCCCTTTTGTTAATTTTTTTCACGAGTACGACATGCAGAGGGCGCCTAAGCAATCCTTGTGGGTAACACGCGCATACATCGAGTACAAGGGCTAGTATTTACACGAGGTACCCAGAGGAAGCATCGCGAGTGGAGTTTTAAACTGGCACACCCGACACCTATGTATATCGTCATATCGAGCGTCTAGTTCCGCAGCTGGTTCTACTGTAACGTGTAAGGTAGGTGGCGAGATTGACGCTCTTCACCTGGATGCCTACACGCATGACCAGCACGGTGGTATTGATTGACTTGCCATTGAGTATTCGCATGTTCTTGCTGAAACACTTAAGTACCGGTGCACGTGGTATCCAGCCCGCCACTAACCATGGCACTGTTTCCTGGAGCTACAGGTATCGTACCAGGAGGAGCTGCGATGTAGAAAAAAAACAAGCACTATAAATTAGTCCCTAACCCAACGCTGCTCCCATTCAATGCGATTGAGCCATGATATTAGTTGTCTTATGATGTTTTACTGTACATGGGATTCGTTTCCTCCTATTTTGTCTATGGTATTATAACGAGACGAATATGATAATGTACTGAGTGCCTTTCGCATCATGCAAACGAACAACATTCTTTCTATCGCTAAAGCGATGGAATCTCTGACTCGGTGTAAGCTATTGCGCTGTGCGCGACTCCCAATCTGAACTATTTCAGAATTTGAGATAGTGCGCTGTACTAATGGGATAAAGACGCATAAAGCTACTGTTTTATGATGGGTTTATTAGAGCTCATACTCTAAAGGTGGGTCTGTCCAATTCATACCTAGCTGGGCTAGATTGCATGTGTGTAGGAGCGTGACGACCAACTCTAGTAGTGTTTAAATATGATAGAAAAGTAAGAGTGACAAAGTTCAACGGGACGCATGAAACAGGTTAGACATAGACATCTCTTCATCGATTTTGCGCCCGAAAACCGCCCGGTAGCACCAGGTTCCATAGTCATCTATTCGGCGTATTTTGAAATTTTTGTGCGCCTCGCGTAACACACTGGGGATGTCTTCAGCGTCTTCGAAACTTCAAGCTGTGGATGTAGTTTGGAAACAACGAAGGCAAAAGGCCTCGTTAAGTTGTAGTTTCGATCCCGTACTAGGGGTCCAACGTGAATAAAGGCTAGCGCATTCAGGAGGCCGGAAGATTGACTGTAAGTTGAAGCCTCAGGATTATCGAAGAAGTCAGCAAGAAAGTTAGGCGCCGAGGGATTTTAGTTCGGGGGTTCTCTGAGCGGTTTGTTTAGAGAGTGCGTGGACAGCGCAAGGGAGAGGTTCGAGGCTCAAGTGTATGTTATGCAGTTTACGAGACCTGTTCTACGTGGATATCTAATGTGATTTGAACGCAGAACGTTTTAGCTATCTCGATGTTTTGCAGCAACATATCTACTATGCTTTCTTCTCAGTGAAAATACGCAATTACGGCCATACAGCATACAGCCTCCTGGATAAGAGACACTTTGGGCACTACCACTTTGTGGTCTTCGTTTCGTGGTATGGGCTGCACCGGAATGTGGGATAGATGATGTAGCTTCCTGTAAAAAGACTAGTACAAATTGCGGTTGTCGCCCCACCAAATTGTGGCGTTTCACGACCACAAAGTGGTCGTGCCCAAACTGTCTAATGTTCACGGATACTAGCTATTTGACACAAGTTTTATTTGAATTCAACGTACAGGCTATTGATTCATCTACGCTATGATGGCTATTATATTAATATCAAAACTCAGCGCCAATCGAAATTCATTTAGACGAATAGAACTGACGAAAAGCAACGTAGAATCGGCCTCATGTTCTCATTTGGGTAACGATCCCCTGACCAGCTGAACCGAATCCCAGCTGGGCGAATAGGAGCCCGACTGAGATTGAAATGGTTAGATGAAGTGTACATCGCACCGCAAGTCTCCGTCGCCGACACTCGACGCTGTCTGCCAAAGTTTCGGGACCGTTTACCGGCGGGATGTGCGGATAGATTAACGCGAGCCGAGATAACGACTTGTAAGCTGTGCGATGAAAATCTAGTACTGTAAATACCTGTTCTAGAGCTTATAACTCGCTTGACATACGCAGTAACGCCCAGGGGTGTCAGGCTGTGCAACTTGGCGAGGTTTACAGCGAACAAGACGTTTGTCGTAAAAATGCTGTCATCGAGCAAGATTGGGGGTGGGGGTAAAGTTGGAGATGAGTTGAGTGGATCTCGGATGAGTTCTCCTCCGATCCTTGGTTTTGTTTTGTAGGCGGGAACGAGGAAGCCTCGAGGTGAATCGTGTCCGTGTGTCCGAATAGGGCATGCGGTAAGATTATACTATATGCGTTACAATGCGGCACAAGGCTGTCGTGATGTCCATGCAATATGAGATTATCGTCGGTGAAGTCACTGAGTTATTCAAACTCCCCGTGTTTTCAAGTTATACATGTGCTGAGGCAACGAGCGCGAACCTGGCGGCGCTATGGTCGGACTGATACATTGCATACATTGTAGAATTTCGTCCGGAGCCACGAATAGCGGCGCTGGTCACCATCTTTTTGCTCCTACGAGACAAAACATGATTGCGGTCGCTTATGAGGCTTTTCTGGACCACAAAGAATCTCGTAGACAATTTCAGTCTATGTGGTACTGTTGCCAACTGATTATATAATAACACGAGCAGCCGGGTCACGTCAGGAACGCCAACACTGCAACTGACATTCCAGCGTCAGTTGGCAGGCAAGTGGGAAGACGGAAGATCTGCTTTGGGGTTCGGTTGCGTTGTCGGCTCGCACGAGGAGTGTGCGAGAAGTAAACAAAACAACAACTATGTGTACCGTTCCGGGCCGTGTCGGTCGAGGCCCAAGCTTTACAGAGATGATGAACACAATTTAGATATCTATACATTTGACGACAGCGAGCGCCGATCTCGCCCGTTTTGTATGTGTTGGACGCTCAGGGACGGAATTCGTAAATGGAATCGCGTGATGTTAATCGTTCTATTGATGGCGCCAGTGCCAAGTTTTTTCATTGCGACGGCCCAATGGGGGTGCCAAACGGAATTTTGATATTATTGCTCGAGTGGGGCTGCTCTGAGGAGGTTTAGGGCGACGAAACGTGCAAGCCAGAGTGAGGTCATGGCAGGGGTGGGCTCTCACCGCTCCATGGCAGAAGGCGATGCGACCCTTAATTGGAAATAA
Source organism: Ceratobasidium sp. AG-Ba (assembly GCA_016906575.1). Classification (NCBI taxonomy): domain Eukaryota; kingdom Fungi; phylum Basidiomycota; class Agaricomycetes; order Cantharellales; family Ceratobasidiaceae; genus Ceratobasidium; species Ceratobasidium sp. AG-Ba. The sequence goes on along the minus strand of CP059613.1, from coordinate 3,196,896 downwards.
TTGGTGGCGGAAGACCCTTCGTGGTGCGACAAGGCACCTTCCTTCCATCACGTGTGTGTGCCCCGCACCTGGTTAAGACAGCACCCTCCCGCCTCCTTTCTGCTCTCCCCCTTCGTTCCCCCTGCGTTGGCCATGCTCGCCGCTATTCGCTCCGCCCACCCGAGCCTCGTGCTGGATCCCCGCACAGACCACAATGGTCCAAGCTCACCGACCGATGCGACGTCCCCAGTCCCTTCATTGTCGCGATCGATCCTTTCTGCGTCGGACGGATCCCCCAACGGCTGGGTTACGCTTGAATTGCCCCAAACAACGAGCCCATCGCACAGCCCGACGCCCTCGAGCGGAAAAGAGGAATACGAAGATTGTCCTGCGCACGTACGCTTCAACGAGACCTGTCTGGTCATCCCAGACACCCCCATCAAGTCGCCTGGTCTGGCAGCCCGCATGCTCGGTGTGAGCGCATGGACAGCAAAGCGACGGGTGTCTGACCCAGATCGCGACCAGACCCCAACAGGCGCCCTCCGTGTTCGCCTCCCAGGGTACGTGATTTTTTTTAATTCAATTCAAACGTCATTTCGCATTGCTCACATGCGTGGTTTCCTAGTCTTGGCCGTAAACACAAACATGCCCAGTGTGAAGTTCCGTCTTCTCCGCCTATGGCACTCAGACCGTGTCTTGTCCACCGGTCCAGCTCTCAGCAGAGTGTGGAGCCGGTTTCACCTACGATGCCTTCATCGCCGGTTGCAATGTCCCGACCTCGGCTGTCTACCACTCACTCGACCCCACACAGCGGTCCTTCTTCGTTACCGACCATGCTTGTGCGACCTCCCACACGATCAAACAGCCTTCCGCCTCCCTCGTCCCTGGTAACGGTGCCTCTTCGGGAGTGTTGTGCGGACTGCATCGCGGCGTGTACCCAATTGGAAGGCGCGGTGAAATGGTCGGCTGGAGCCAAGCGAAAACTAAGAGAAGACCGAGCGGAACGGGAACGTGAAGCGCGGGGTGGGCTACGCGATCCACTTAACAACAGCTCGTTTGGGTGGGAAGACATGCTTGCGCTCGAAGCTGAGGAGACCGAAGAAGACGCCCGCCCGTCATCGTCCAAAGTTTACCAACGGCGGGCTACTTCGCCTCCGCCGTCCTCGCTTGCCACCCGCAAATGTGGCGCCGCTGCAGCTGCGCAAGCATTGAAACACCCCCATGCTTTGCCCTGCCCTCTTCCGCGCGCTTGTGTCGAAGATGACACCGACGAAGAAAACTTGTTCCCTCTTCCTGCTTCGCCGCGAGGTGCCAGGTCTCCTTGTTCACGCTCGGGTGGCAAATCTTCAAAGAGTGGAAGCAGAAGCGGTTCTGGTACTCCTTCGCCATGCGCTCCTTCTCCAGGGTTAACCGATCTACCTATCAAATGCGCTGATACGCCCGATCCAGCCAAATGCGCTGAGGTTATCGCCGTCAAAAATGCCGAAAAAGCCAAGGCTGAGGTAGTCGTACCCGCAGTACGTAGGCTGCTAGAGGCGCAGCACGCATTTGAAGGACACCGGCTGAGTCCTGTTCCCGGATCGGAAGAGCCGACGCCGCGTTGTGGGACCCCGGTCGAGGCTGCGGCTGACCGAAGGGCTGAAAAAGAGGTCTCAAACTCGCTCAAGCTGCAGACCGTGGTCGTGGACGAGCTTTCTTCCTGTCCGCCTGCCTCGGGATCGGATGTTCGACCGGGTGCCAGGAGAAGACGTTCTTCTAGCGCAGGTTCGGTTGGAAAAGCCATCGGCGCTATCGTTCGAAGCGTCGCGGCTGGCGTTTCGGCCCCTTCACTTTAAAGCACAGGTCAAGATCCGGGGGGAGCTCATTTGACCGGGCTTGCTATTATCACCTGATACCCATTTATCTCGCTGTTTTACTATATATATCCGATTCTTTAGTCCCATGGACAACCCACACTCATTTACCTTTCTTTAACTTCTATTCTTTGACTTTATGTCTCGTATCAATAGCAGTAGTTGTAGGAATGCGCCTTTAAAGGTCGCGATTAATGTATGATATAGTGCTCGTTTCTGCTATTGGATTAGCGACCTCTTTTCATTTTTCGTTGTTGTTGTAAGGACATACTTCTTTTCCATTGGGCTGAATTCGATTGGTTTATGAGGATCAAAGACGAGGCGGGGTATGTTTGTCCCGGAGCAAGATGACGTAATGATACAGTGACGACATACATACATCAACGAAGCCATAAATTTAGGTATAAAATATCGAAAACATTGGTGGATGTATGAGGTATGTCGAATCAACCAGGTGTCGTAAGGGCTACAAGGGTCTGTCGAGCACTCGGGTTAGGATGTTACACAGAGTCCTTCGGTGAGCAACCTTCGAGCCGAATCCTCCTTCGCGTCCTTGATACTGCTTCCGCGTCCTATAAACCTTGTATCCCTCAAAGGCTCGCGGTTTCCGTATACTTGAAGGTAACAGCAGATCAGCGTTGATATCGGTAGCAATCTCCATCGTACAAACTCACCGTATGGTGTTGCTGTCCACCCGATAAACGCTCGTTCAAAGTCCCACCGAATAATACCATTAAACAACCCGGCCCTCCTTAGTGCCCGTTTAGACGCTTGTTGCGCCCTTGGCTTTGAAGCCCTGCGTCGAGTATAGTCGTCAAGTGGACGACACACATCGAACCGAGGAACTGGTTCGTATGAGCAAACAATGTCGGACGATATGCGCCTAGACGAGCTACTTACAGATAGGAACGGCTTCGTATACAGGGCGGCCTGTCGACGAGTCGACAAAGGCGGTTGTCTGAAACTCGATGTGTGGCACTCCTAAGCGATCACACCAGACGTTTAGCTGATCGTGATAGTGATCAGCGCGCCTCGGTCGATATATGCGATTAAAGAGTGGTAGCGGTCGTTGAAGTTTCTCTCTAGGCATGGCTGAAAGCTGAAGCGGGGATACTGACGTGAGGTGTGACTTGGTCTTGCTAATATAGCCCGAGGTATGCGAGGAACGTCGTCCACGGAGCTCATCCTGTGTCGTGGAAGGGGCGGGAAAGAAGCGCACATGGCGTACATTATCCAGATGTAGTAATCTCATTGGTCGGGGTGCTCATCGATGCGCTAGCGCGGGTGGGTCCGACTCATTTCCCTTGGTCCCACGCTAGTATTGTATTACTAGCAAGACTCTTTCGTTGACCTAGAGAAGGCTGTCAGGAACAGTTGAACAGAGGGGTAACAGTATCAGCTGAAAACTGAAACTCGGAAATTCATTGGACACAGGTTACACTCGCCTCATCAGGGCCAATCATTCCTAGTGTACTTCAGTGGAGCAGCCGCTCAGTGGCATACAGCTTGGTAGCTCATAGTGCTGATTTGCTCTGGTCATTGCATTGGCAATCAAGGATGTTGCAAACCCTTGCATTGCATGAGCTAGTTCGGGTGGAATGCGAATTGGAACCGATCCACGTTAGAGCCGACCGCCTTTGTCTGCTGCACGAGTTGACCAGCCTCATAAAGGTCGTTGTACGCAAGCTTATTCGGACGGGGTTGGCGAACAAGAGAATGGCCACGGGATTTGTCAGCGAGTGTGGCTGATCCCCTCGTTCCGAATGAATAGCCGAACTCTTTGCTGCACAGATTTGGTCAAAACCCGACATTGAACATGAATAAATCGTTCAACAAATCACAACATAGCACGTGAATTCGGGGCGAGCGGAATACGCTAAACTGGCTGCAATGTGTATGATGTGGCGAACTTTCGAGCGCTAGGTTCTACCTGCCCATGCACGCTCCTCCTTTTCACATTCCTGCTCTATCGATTCTGCTGCCTTCCAAATCCTCCTTCTGTTTCTCATCGAGTGGCTAGTGACGAAGCATCGTTTCAAATACTCCCATCCGAGGACTTTATCCCCATTACGGTCGTTCCACCACTTCAGCTCGGCCTCTCCATATGGCAAATACCAAGGAGCTTGTAGGCGCACGTAGGACTTGGCAATGGTGTCCCGCGTTGCCATTTTGCTAAGTAGTAAGTTGTACAAGGTTTTGCTGCTAAGCGCGAGTGATATAACGTCTGAGAGTGGGAGGTAGGCGACCAGGGAGTGGAGGATTTCAAGAGGGAGGCCGAAGATCGACTTTGGTGACACAGTTTGCTTTGGTTCATCAAATGAAATGTTTTGGGAAGATTGAGGTGTGGCCGATGAGTCAATGGGAAACCTGTTACGAATTTTCAACACAGAAGTGTTATGATAAGATACTTTAGTATATAGATGGTGCTTACCGATCAGGACGCATCCACATCCAGTAGCCCCTAGAGCGTATCATGTCTGCAATCTCCTCTGAAGTTCCTCTGCTATCCATGTCAATTAGTTCTTCGGACGATATATCTCCAAACATCCACGCAAACTGCTCCCAGTATTCTGCGATAGGACCATATGAAACGCCAGGGAGACAGTTGTAGCTGTGCGCGTCAATGTGTCCTTTCATGATCGTCAAATCCCACAAGCGGCGGATGCTCACACGGCCACCCGTTGCAGCTTCCAGGATTGGGAGCATAAGGGTTATCACATAAAAGCAGGATCCGAAGGAGATGAGTGCGCCGTCTGGTCCACCCTCAGGGCCACCGCAAAACCCCATATCGAACATACCATCCATAGCACAACCCGAAACAGCGCGAACTCGTCCTTCGGGTAGAGCAAGTGCCTCTTCGATACCTGATAGTTGAATGTTAGCTCGAGAAAGCAAGGAAACTGAGATTTGTTGTACACCTACTTTCAACCTCGATCCAGTCCCTTTCGTTGTCAGCAAGAGGGCCTAGAATAATGTTTGAGAATTCATGTTACCCGCTAGATTGTAAAAAAGGCAACGCACCAATGATTGTAAGGCCTTGCATGCCTTCGGCCTCATCACGGGATTTAAGGAGCTCAAATGCAGCTGTGAGTTGTAGACCATATGTGTTTTGGTACTCGGTATTAAAATACATCATACTCTCCGCTTCGGGAGTGCATCCCGATAGCTGGCCTCACACTCAGGCATGAATCACCCAAGGTAACTCAGCAGAATGGACTCACCTGGCAGAATATAGTTACTTTTCCCATTACAATCAGAGACAGACCAGAGGGGCTATTGCACAAAATCAAGCATCATGATTAACATTATATATCTCATCGAACGGCCATCATCCCCGTGACGGATGTGTTGACTTACGTCTTAATTTAGTTTGGAATATTTTCAACGCCACAACCACGTGGTAGATTGCAATGCATATACAGTAGACTTTCGGTTACTGCTCGTTCGATACATGCTCGTTGTTTTGATGCCATCGGTCAAATTGCTGCTTTATGGCTCTTTGACCACAGCCACGTCTTGAAGCGCCGAAACACTCATACAACACCATGTCTTCCCTGATGAGACGTACGACAGCGGTTTTGAATTTGCATGCAAAGCAGTAGTGCATCTTCTTCCTGATTAATTATCCAATTTTTTTCGATTTTTATCCAGCTTACCGCGAGCTCAAATGGAGGCGCAGGCACAAAAGCGCCGTCTTGACATATCGCTGACTAACCCAAAAGCTACGGTGGCTCGTTGCGAAGCGAGCTCTCGCTTAGGGCCCATCAACGAGCATATAGCGGAAGTCTACTGTACTCAACGAAACGTGTTGGTTCGATGGAATTCGGGCTAAGTATGACATCAGCGTGAGCTTCAAATCATGAACGATAGAAGATCAGGTTGGTCAGACACCCATCGGCGGGTTGCCTCCGCATCACTCGTGGTCGAACCATCTTGCCCAAACCCAACCTCTGCGGGGACCCAAAACGAAAAAAAAATCATCTATGGCATCCGGCGACGATATTCGACCGTTTCGCATCTCGGTACCAGACGAGCAACTTCATGAACTTAGGGCAAAATTAGAGATTGCGCGTCTTCCTGATGAACTCGATCTCCCAGAGAGCCAACAATGGGACTGGGGCATTCCACTCTCTGTTGTCAAATCCGCTCTCGAACATTGGCGCACAACATACGACTGGCGGGCCGTTGAGGCTCGGCTCAATGATACTCTACCCCAATTCATCACGCATGTCGAGTCTCTGGAACACGGCCCTCAGGAAATACATTTCGTGCACAAGCGATCGAAGAATCCAAACGCTACACCCTTAATATTCGCTCATGGATGGCCAGGGAATTTTCTCGAGGTAATGCGGGATTTAACTGAGTGAACGATAACCTTACTATGTCGGTCGCATTGAATAGGTATCTAAAATGATCGACCAGCTCGCAGATCCAGCAGATCCAAACGCTCCTGCGTTTCACGTAGTTGCCCCTTCGTTTGTTCCATTCCCTACGCATCGATGCTAGATTCTGACGCCATTGACAGGCTGCCTGGATATGTTTTCTCCCAGCGCGCGAGCACTCCTGGGATGGACGCAAAGGCCTCTGCTTTTGTATTTGATAAATTGATGGCCAGGCTCGGATATAACAAGTATCTAGCTCAGGGAGGCGACTGGTAAGCGCAATGCACATTGTATTGGTGTGAGCTATCTTATCATGTCACCACAGGGGTTCGCTGGTCTGTCGTTCGTTGGCCGTGTACCACCAAGGTACATGTATTGGCACACACTTGAACATGGCATTTTCCGGGGGTCCTTCGTTCTTCAAAAATCCGTTGATTGTACTTAGAACAGCGTTAGGCTTGAGTGGGCTTCCCGGAGGCTTATCCGCTGATGAAGTAAAGGCGCTCAACGAGGCAAAAGTCTGGTCGAAGACTGGTCGAGCGTATTTTGATCAGCAAAGCACTAGGCCGCAGGTGAGATCTCCAATATTTAGCACGATCAACAGCTTAGACAAGATATATCAGACTCTTGCAGTTGGTTTAACCGGTACGACTTTGCAAACATAGCATCGACTCAGTTATCTCCAGGGCTTACGGTTATAATAGATAGCCCAGTGGGTTTACTGGCTTGGATTGGCGAAAAGCTCTATGCATGGACAGATAATTATCCGTGGACGCCGGAAGAAATGATTACATGGACGATGTTGTAAGTGGCTGATCGTCACGAATTTCCTAAGACTCATGAATCCTACAGGTATTGGATCAACGGTATTTATCACTGCCTCGAAACTTGGCCGTAATGGCTAAAAAGAGACTAGGACCTGCCGGCGGGTTGAGATTCTACAAAGAGAACGCACTTTCTTTGAGTAGTGATACCGGTACTCAACTTCGAACCAGTTGGACGCCTACGCCACTCGGCTTCTCGTTGTTCCCTAAGGAGATCTACCGGCCGCCCATAGAGTATGTACTCCTTGTTAGCGTAACAAACTATCTAGTAAATCTGTCTATTAGATGGATTGGAGCGAACCAAAGTCTTTTCTACGCGAAAAAGCACGACAAAGGTGGACATTTTGCCGCATGGGAAGTGTGAGTCACTAGGCTGCGTCTACTGCTCTTCAATAACTCGGAGATAGCCCCGATCTTCTCGCGGAGGACATCCGAAAGTTCGCAAGCATCCTACTTTCGAAGGATGCTCGCCCTCTGAACACTACTCCGTATACGACACTATTGGTTGGAATTTCTACAATCGCTGCTGCTGCGTTGATTCTTCCCCGAGTTGCTCCTCGTTTGCTTGGCAAATTGTAGTCGTCATCCATGATAACGACCGAAAATGTATCTGTACTGCAATGGGCCGCCAACCCGAAAGTTTACTTGACGAAAAGTAGAGGGCAATTATTGAATTAAAATGTTATCATACCCATGGCTGTATGCGTGCGGTCAGACCGATGACGCAATTCAGCCTCCTCGATGGCACAGAAACTTCAAGTGGCGCGATATACCCACAGTCCTCTGATACAAGGGTGTAGTGCAGATCGAAAGCCATATAGTGACGTATTTGGGTGGTGCACTAGTACAACTCCATTGAATACAACGCCATAATCGGAAGCTTGACTAATATGATGTCAGAGATTGGGCCACCTCCGATTCAAAGAAGTCCAGGTCACCTGCGCTCCCATCGGCGCAGCGTCTCCGCTCAATTATAGGCTGGAGAATATATAAACGGTGGCTTGTTAGTCGTCTCCCCATCACTTCCTACCACCTCAACAGCAAATCAACCAAGATGTCGTCCCTTCCTCCCCGTGTACGTTGCAGCTAATTTCACTGCGGTTCACTACAGCTAACTCTGGTTCTACAGACCCCGGGCTCCACCTTCAACCGCTTTGCAAAGCGTGACCCCCAGCTCTATCCTGTGAGAACAACGATTTTTTTTCATAATTCAACGCTAAACCTAATCTCGTAGCTCGCTGGCATCATGCTTGCCATAACCGCGACCGCCGGCTATTTCCTCGCCCAAAAGTCTCAAACCCACGATGCAGCAAGGGCCTTTGGTCAAGTCACCCCTGCTTGGGAGGCGCACAAGCCCGGTGACCACGTATCCGAGTGGAAGACTCGTTTCAAGACCAGGCGAGGGACTGAGGGAGACTTTGGTAGTGTTTTGACCTCTGGGGGAGATCCCGTTTCGGTGAGTTCGATCTGGAACCCATGCGTCGCTCTTGTTGGGGCAGTATCCGATGTTCTCTCGTCGTGCCTAGAATCTCGTTCCGGGATGGCTGAGGGATGGAGAATGGTGTTGAGCTGTGCCCTCTTGCCGACAATAGATGCGACTGATAGAGCCCATGCTAATACATGTTGTTGTACCACTCAGACCAACGTGAACACCCCGTCCTCAGCACCAAAAACCGGCCGCTTCGTGGACCGCGGACACGATCTCCTGTGATCGATGAGCGGCCACCACACGGTAACAAAGCTCAACTGAGCTGAAAACCTCAGGAACACTGCATCTGGAATCGAGTCTTGCGCCTGCTGTATTTTTTGCCCTATTAGTCTCGGATTACTCTTCATCATTTCCGATTGCCGCCGAATGGCCTCTTTGTATCCATTACCAGTTAACCAATTGAAAATCGAAAGCTTGAATTAAGATAGAATCTTCAAGGGACCGACTTTGTTGTAGCGGCGACGCCTCATTTCACCCTCTCCGAAAGTAAAGTTGAGGCATACAAGTCAACTCTGGGTATGGCTTAGCCTGCATTTGACACTTTTGACGTCCAACATTCCGAATCAGCCGTCGACAACCATTATTGTACAGTTCAGCCTCACATTAATAAACGCACTGATAAAGAACCCAGTGTTCATGCCACAATGGCCCCTACGGCCATCGGGGCTTAGGCCGAGACATATGCGAGCCATCAAGCGGCTATCCTCAGCTCCCTAAATAGACCACACGCGTGCGACACACCCATTCCTATCGGTTTTTATGCAGATCCACGCAAAGAAGGCGATATATGTATTCTCGATAACTGAAAATGCCGCATAGGTCCAAGGCGTATGCGCAACCGTTGTTACATTGATTCAAACAGCGAGTGAGTCCAAGCGCCCATCATCTTCAGAATTGTGTATTTGCCATGTGATTATAGTTTATGCTGGATCCCCCCATTCCACGCTCGGTCATTGGACAGTATGCCCGGCGGCGACAAAGGTAGGAATTGTACCGCATACGCCTCCAAAATCATTTCCCATAGCAAATCCGTTGCGTATAGCCTTGTCGCTGAGCCAGTCTATTATCAATGACGCTATAGAGGTATAAAAGGGCCTGCAATTAACATCATCTAGTTCAAAAACCTGCCTCTAGTTCTATCATCTCACTACACTCGAACCAAACTCTCATCTACCATGATATTACCTACCCGCTTCGTGCTCATGGTCGTCATGATCATGTTGGGCACTGTAGCCTCTGTGTCCGCTGCCCCAGCGCAGGCTTTGAGTGAACGTGCTAGCAATCAGGATGCGCGTATATGTAGCAGGCTACGCTGCAAGAGGGCCGCAAACCGTAAGCGGTTGGTACTGAAAGCTATTGAAAACACTATACTCACCGTTCAGCAATAGCATGAGATGGCAGGAGCTGAATACCTTCTACGATTGTTGCTTTTTTGTGGATTGAACTGTTTATCTGGACCGTAGTACCTAATGTACCTGCGTATCAAATGCAATCGTGTGTTGTTGATGCTTTTTTGATGTTGTTTGCGCAACAACCGTCGACGAGCTCCCGAGTACAACCCCGATGAAACGAATAGCCGTCGGTAAATGGCCTTTATTTCAGCGACCAAAATGCTCATTCGTTGACGGCTTTTTTCTCGTCGACACTTTAGCCCTTGTCATAATATCATTTCGGGTGGTCGTATCCGGGGCTCACGAACCTACCGGGCTGCCAAGCACCAGTTTTCTCCATATATGCGCACCTTTCCCACTGTTAGTTATTCCTATCATCTTCAAATGACACCTCGCTAGTTTATGTTAGTACGCACAGGCATCATAATGCTGACTACATTAATCAGGTCATGATTAGAATTTAATATAAACTCATATATTTACATCCTACGTGTGATAGCATGTGGCACATCTATTCACTATAGGCATAAGTAACTATCTTTGTCGCTGGGGTGTTGTTTGTTCTTCCTTGGTTGCTTCTATTTCGTTGCAATTTGAGACTTGGGTGTCTTCATGAAAGAAGTAGCTCTGCGAACCGAAAAACAGCTGCATAAATTGTCGCTCTTTGCGCAGTGGCGCACAATCGCTGGTGATGACCAGCCCCAGGGATGTCCTAATAACGCCAAATAATTGAGAGCCCATTACGTTACCGACTCCATCATACAAAATGAACCGCCTTCATCTCCAACTTGTCCGTCCGAAATGTGCGCCGCCCGTGGTCCGCCGAACCTTCTCCTCAGCGATCATACGAAGGGATTTGGCCCAAAAATATGAAGAAAAGCTGAAGAAACGGGCGGCAGAGTGAGTGTCCTGGTATGCATTTCTGGCGAAATGGTTGTTCCTGACGTATAGGTTGTGTTTAGGTCTGGAGCGAAGGATGTCAATGAGCTTCGAGAGCGAGTACGTCGAGAGTTAGAGGCGGAGAAGGCCCGAAAGAGGGCCGAGCAGGTGAAAATGGATGCTACAAAGCCTACTCAAGAGGCAACGGCGAGTGGGAGCAGTTCGCCGGCCTCGAGTCTAAAGACTCGAAACGATAGCTCACCTATCAAGGTGTGCCCGTTATCTCTTTTGTGATGATTTATTTGATTCCTACAACGACTCTTTTAGCCTCTAGACACAATCCTCAATCTATCTAAACTCTTGTCTTCTTCTCCACCTCTAACGTCTGCTCAACTCGGTGCTCTGTGGACCACATATCATGCCCAGAAAGAAGGAGTCTTATGCGCTGTTGTCCCGGTGGAGATGTACGAGCAAATGCTGGACCGTGCTAAACGATGGAACCAGTTTGTGCTCCCCTTACCTCGGGGAACTACGCCAGCCGAAGGAGAAAAGAAGGCCGAGGACGGAGGGACCGAGATGTTCTTCATCGAATGGGGTGTTCACCATTCACCTACTTTACCGGGTACAACTACCGACGAGCTTGGCTTGCCAACTGCCCCGCCCGAGTCTTCACTTCCAAAGGGCCCAAATCCTCCGATCACGACGCTCCTCTTTACACCTTTGCAAGAATACAAGCACCGCCAATCATTCGCCGCTCCTCATCTTGCGCTTACATTCTATACCGATTTGGCAACGTCGCATGGCGCAGTGTTGTTGCGTGGAGAAATTACGCCCGCGCAACAGGGTGAAGGGCGGTGGATGTTGAGTCTGGCCGAAGCTCAGGCGTTGGTCGTTGCGATGCAGAGGTTTTATCTTGGTGGGGAGGAGAGAAAGGAAGCCGAAGAGCTGTTAAAGACGTTTCATGAGCGACCTGAAGAGTTTAGATGGGAAAAGCTGTTAGAATTGAGCGATATCGGTGTTAAACTGTAGTGACTAGTCGTTCGCTTAAAATGAGCATATAGCGTTACTCGTTTGTGGTGTGAAGGCCTGTTGTGTGTCGTGCTTCGGGTTTAATCTCGAACATTCCAATCAGCGATGGTTATATAATCAGGTATGATGCGCGTCGTGCAATCTTTCACCCCGCGACCACAATCCTCATTCGCCATGTCCGTTCATCCTGAAGTTCTTTGGGCTCAGAGGAGCTCGGATTCTGACTCGAAAAAGGTATGAAGGCCGCGTTATTGCATGTATAGAACACTCACAGTTTGTTACAGAATATTATCTATTTGACGGTCAACTTGCCCGATATCAAGCCCGACACTCTGCAATACGACTTGACCGCCGACAAGGTGTCATTCAAAGCTGTCTCTTCCAGGTGGGTTCGACCGGTTCGATTGGTGTACACACGAGCTGACGTTGGCTTTGGGTAAAGCGGCGGGTCAGATAGAGAATATGCGTTTGAGCTTCCTCTGTTTGGGGAGGTGATACCAGAGGTAATGCTAAGCCCTTGACATGACTTGCATCTCGTCTCTGATAGCGCATGTTGGCACAACTCGACAGGAATCCATAAAAAACTTGACGACCAGGCATTTTGCCGCCGTGCTACGTAAAAAAGAGACCAAGGCCGAATATTGGCCTCGTTTGACCAAGGATAAGGTTAGGCTTCAGTATGTGAAGACTGATTTCTCCAAGGTGTGTTTGTGTCAGTTGACGCACGCCAATCATCCCGATTTTAATGTTTTTTTTTTTGTTTAGTGGGTAGATGAGGACGAGCAGGAAGGAGATAAGGCTGCTCTTGACGACGATTTCGATATGGGTGGAATGGGTGGAATGGGTGGAATGCCGGGTATGGGAGGCATGGGAGGCATGGGTGGAATGGATATGGATCAGCTTATGAAGTCGATGGGCGGTGCCGGAGGTGCAGGTGGTGGAGCAGGCGCCTTTGATCCGTCGTCGCTCGATGAGGGCAAGGACGACGACGACGACGATGATGATGGCCCGCCACCTCTCGAGAACGTCCAAAGCTGAAGAAATTACAACTGCAAGAGCGAGTGCGTAGACATGAACATTTGAATGAAATTTATTATCTTGGTACAAATGCGACTTGTTCTCTGCGTCGAGTGGTGTAAAGTGATTGAGTAATGGCACTAGCGCACTTGGTGGACATGGGGCATCGGGACCGGGTGGCTGGGCGCCACCAGATTAAATCGGGGGTGTTCCGATGATAGGCGGTGGCGGGGGTCTTGGGTGGTGTTTGTTGTTTGTTGTGGCTGCCCTTGACTTGAAAGTTGACTTGCTCAGTCGTCTGGCGCTGTCTTGTCGGCTGTACTATCTACTCTGCAACGTTGGCGGTCACTCACTGGGACAGTAGCTCGAGTCTTTCGTCGCCCGAGAGTTTCATGAGCGCGCAGGGAAATACACCGGGTGAGCATCGTCCGCACCACCGCAACCGTCGCTCATCTCCTACCAGTTGCCCCCTCCCAAGCGGAAACCCTCATGAGCACCCAGGAGGCGAAGGAGCGGGCAGAGACTAGGGCGGCAGCCAAGGGAAAGGCAAAGGAAGCCCAAGGTTGGCCAACTCAAATACGTCACTGTTCTGAATGTTGTTCATCTTGACCATGTTGCGCTGTATAGTCGTCGCCCCGTCTCCAAGCAAACCCCACAGTTCGATGGGCCCGCCCGCGAAGCCTGGCCAAACCCCAGCCCAGACGCCGAGCAAGCCTGCTGCTGCTTCCACCGCCGCAACGCCTGCACCCAAAAACAACACCAATGCACCCACTACCCCCGCAGACGTTCCCTCGGTTACCCCTCTGAAGCGCGGACCTGGTCGTCCTCGCAAGTCGGAGAAAATTGAACCGACTGGCCCGCCCCCACTCAAGCGTCTTCGCGGACGACCCCGCAACTCGACAGCGCCGGCGGCCAACACCCGCCAAAAAGCTCGCGACGAGGTAGCTGAAGAGAGCGACGGGGGCGAATACCATGGCACTGACGAATCCTCGCTGGAAAGCGTCCCCGACAACATCATATCCCAATACGCCGCACACGTCTCAATCCTACGCACCAAACTCGACTCGCGCGGGATACCCGAGCAATACTCGGTCTTCAAGTCGTTTTGGGTCCCCATTCGTTCGCCCTATTTCGACGGAGGCGCATCGGGCCCTCCTGCCCGATTCTTGTACTGGGACCCGTTGTTTATCACATCAGTTGCATGCCCGGTCTGTCAACAACCGCTCGCGATCGCGGCTGGCGGCGGATGGCTCGACGAACCGCTTAGCATGCGCGACCACGACGGCCCGTGCTGGATCATCGGCCGGCGGTACGTGTGCACGCAATGTTTCGCCGCGACCGAGGTGGCCGCGAGGTACGTCGATCACGGTGACCTTGACCATCGCGGTGATTCAGATCATGCTAGCGGTCCGGCCGATGAGGACAAGTCCCAATCCCAGGTCGATTACTCGTCCCCGGTTTATTATATTTCGTGGGAGAAGCGATTTAGGGATCTGTTGCCTGAGACGCTTGCTGGAGAGTTTCCGACTCGGGTCAAGAAGCGGGCTGCCAAGGAAAAGGAGAAGGAAAAGGAAAAGGAGGACGAGGAGGAAGGAGAGGAGGATGCGGACGCTGAAGGGGACGCCGAGGAAGCTGGAGCTCGTAGGCGGTCAGCCAAGCGGATGAGGCATTGTATGAAGTGCGGCTCGCAGACGTGTCAAGGGCGTATGGGACGTTCACGTTGCCCGAATGTCTGCTACGATTGCAAATTGACGGATTGCAACGGTCGGCCCAAGCCAAATCTTACTTGCAAGGGAGATGCTACCAAGACGTTTAAAGAGGCGAGTTGTTCTATTTATACACTAGCATAGAAATTATGCTGACTCGATCGTTTAGCTTGCTGTCGAGGAGGCCCAATCACCGTTGACCGAGGTCAGCGCAGCATCCGCTCCTGCCGCCACTACCCCTGGTGCACCAACTGCTGCATCTGCTTCAGTACCGGCCCCTGCCGCGGACGCTGCTCCAGCTACATCAGGAGAACCTACTCCCACCACATCCGGAGAACCTGCTCCCACCACATCTGGAGAACCTGCACCCGTCCCTGCACCTGCACCCCACCCAAGTAACTGGCCCGCTGGATTGCCAGAAGTTCCTCCTGGGTTTGTCCTCGCAATCCCATATGCCATTGGCACGGATGGAAGACCTGCTGGGGCGGGTCCTGGGATGGCCTACTTGGTCCCCAAAGGCGACATTCCCGGATTTTTGCCTGCACCACCCCCTGTCCCTGTTTCGGCGGCAAAACCAGATACCCCTGCGGCAGCCCCGGCTGAACCAGGCAGCTCTGCGGAACCCGGGCCCGCGTCCACCACAACTGCAGATGCCCCTCAAGCTGCTCCACCCGCCCAACCAGCGCCCAAGAGGAATCCCCCAAGGACGAAAGCAACCCCCCAGAAAGCCGCTGCTCAATCAGCCCCACAGCAAATAGCGCCTGCGCCTGCGCCTACTCCGCCTCGGGGACATCACTCTTACCCACCTCCACCGGGCATGTCATACCATCCTCACCCCCCTCCGCACCCTCATCATTCGGGTGGATCCGAGTCCAACTATTATGGCGGGTACTATGCCCCATACGGATACCCACCTCCCTATGGTTTTGGTTTCTACGCACCATACCCGCCTCAACACCAACATCCCGAAAACGGAGGCCAACAGCAACACCCCCCACCGCCTCCAGGACATCCCCAGTCCCAATACTATCCCGGTCAACCAGGATACGGCGGTCCTCAACCTCACCCCGGACCTGGGTACGCTGGGCCCCCTGGTCCGTATCCTCCTGAAGGGCCTGCGCATCCTTCGGCAAACGGGTACCCGCCCCCACCAGGGCCAGGACCTGCGCCTCCGCCAGGATTCCACCAACAGCCGCAACAGTACATCGCCTATCAGCCGCACGTACCTGTCACGATCGGGCCCGGGCCGCCAGCGTCCAAAAAACGAAAGACGGGCGCCGCTGCTGCCGAGAGTGACAAGACGACATGAGCGTTTTTCTTTTTTTTTTAATTTCTTGCTCGTGGGAAGGTTGATCGATTCTTGGGATTCGTTTGAGAACAAACCGTGTCTTGAACGCTGTTGTATTTGTTTTTCTGTTTTGCTTCGAAGCTTGTGTGTGTACCTTATTCTTTTCGTCGTCGATTATTCTCTTGGGCTTGACGTCCCTTGTCTGTTCTTTTCTCGTTCTCTTGCCATATATGTAAATATGGAAAGCGTGCTTATACCCAATCGTAGCCACTACATCTCACGACATTGTAAAAAGGGAAAGGAAAACCTGAAAGACACCAACCGAGCGCGCGACTACTTGAGCTCAACTTCTGCCACTCCCTTCACATGACCACCCTCGTCCATGCGTGCACTAACGAGCCGAGTTGTTAGCGAAAGGCAAAACGAGATCGGGCAGAGAAGATCAACGTACACTGCTTCGTCGGCGAGCTCGGTGTGCTCCTTCACACGATAGTGGAGCATCGGCAACGCAAACACGAGTCCACCCGCGAGAAGAGCCCAAGTCGAGACAAAGATGTTCATGTATCTGTGGGTTTCGATTCAATCAGTTCCAGAACCGACAGAGCAACACACGAAACGCACGGGATCTCCATCGCATCAGCTCGCCAGATACCGGCCGCACCAGCCGACTGAATCGACTTGTCTGTCAAGCGAGATTAAACGGGTTAGTCAATAATGCGAGCCTGAGTTCGGTAGAATAAACGCACAGAAACCGGAAAAGATAGCGAGCTTGGCAGGGTCGTTGCTCATGGCTCCCATCATCCAGTACGAGTAGGTTTGCCACATTGCGTCGAGCAGGCCGCAGAAGATGTAGAGCCAGACGCGGCCGGGGTAGGCGTGTGCGGTAAAGTCCATGAGGTTCTCCTTGGGGACCGGGCGGGTGTATTGACTGTTTGAGGAATTTCGTCAATGGTTCGGGCTGGCACAGTGCATAGGGAACGTACCGTTGGTAGAAGTAACCCCAGATGTGGACGATAAAGACCATTGCAAAGAGCACTCCCCATCCCAAAAAGGCACGAGCGCGACGACCGAGCATCTTGCTATCGAGAAGCAGACCAATACCGACGGCGCCGAACATTTGAGCAATCCAGTAGACCAAACTGTTGAGTGCACGAGTGCGAACTGACGGTTGAAGAGTGTTGGCAAGATTCTCACAGAAAGAGGGTACAAACACTTACTGTTGAACAAGGCGCCATTGTAGTCGTTGAACTGCCATGTGTCTTGGGTCTAGTTAGTATATCGTGCTACCATGAGTGGTAATCTAGGCTTACAGAACCAGTTCTGTGAAATAAGGCCAGTATTAGGGTCAAACAATAGGAAATTCATGACGCAAACTCACAGAGGCCAAGAACATCGGGAACAGCATCAAGATGCTAGGATCAGTCCTCAAAGCGACCCAAAGTCCAATGATTTCGGCCTTCCATGTTGGGTGACGGAAAGCAGTGACCTTTGTACCGTCCGAACGGTACATGGTGCGGGGGTCGGCCATGAGCATGGGAATACATACTCCGATGAGAGTCAAGACCAAAAACCCAATCTGGATGACAAGGTAATTAAGATTGTCACCAAAACGAACAAGATGAAACGCACATAGGTTCCCGTACCGACACTACCGGCTTCGCTGTGGAAGTTCTGGCCAAGCGCGACCGAAGCTCCCACAACGGCTCCCAAGTTGAAGATTGTCCAGAAGATGGAAATGTATAGACCCTTGTTCGATTCTGTGGCTCTTGTGAGAACATGCGGGGACTTTTAGCTGAAGATAAGCATACCAGTCGGGTAAGCAAGCATTAAAGACCCCTGGGCAGCCCAGAGGAGACCGGCACATAAACCAAGGATAGCCTGGATTTGTGATAAGAATAGCCCGCCTGGTGAAATGGAACAATACTTACGCCAGCAAAAATAATGAACCAGCCAGCATTATCATGCAAGTTCGTCGCACTGATAAGTCGTGTGAGTAGAAGCAACATAGAGTGATTGCAATATAGACGCACAGAAAACTGCCGATGTAGAGAGAATACCCGGTGGAACCGATAAGCAGAGTCAAACGTGGACCAAGCTTGTTGGTGACGGAACTGCGGATGCCAAAGTTAGTACACACCCCGAGGGCTGTGATTTCAGCTGAACCTACCCAGCAAAGAAGGCACCGACCGCGAAGGTCGAGTAAAGGGCAACGTTGCCGTTGGCAGCCGTTTTTGTATCGACTCGACCACCACCTCCTAAGCCGTTCAATGCGTTGAACAAACCCTGACCAGCACCCGAACGTGAGTACATTCGTACGCCAAATTAATAACAAACGGCACGTACGGGTCCCATGAAGCACACGAAACCCAACATGATCACCTGGGCAAGCGTGCTCCTGTACATACCGCCGATCCCTGTTTGCTGTGGAGCATCGTTGACCGAAGGGTCTTGGTCGCGCGAGGTCCTCTTCTCAATGTCAGACATGGCTCGCAAGTCGTAAACTTGTTGGACTAGCCAAGAGGTGGGTCGTACGAGTGAGGGCGTGGGGTATTCATATTATATAGCCCCGTATCAGGTGGGCGACGTCGGCAGTACCTCAAAGAATACGAAGCACGGATAGGCTGGCCTTCGACCGGCCAAGCCGGTCTGAATTTGAACGTCGAAGCCCTTCGGCAAAGCTTCTTCCACATGCTATGTGATTTGATAAACCTGATCGCTAACATTCGTATCTCTTATACTTTCCGGAGGCATAAGGGACTTCAGCTATCTTCAAGATATAAAGTTAGATAACGCACCTAACGGTCGCGTATCATCAGAAATAAGAGCAAGTTCGGCGAAACTTGAGCGTTTGTGGTAATCCATGACCTACCCACGCCGTCGTCCCCGCTGTTAGTCATGACGGCAGTTTTACTCGGGCATGTGTTGTGGCGGCACACAGCCGACTAAGAGTGTGTCTTGATTGAATGTTGTGCCAGACGTCTTTAGCACGGCGTTTACAATACACTGTCTTCTCCACGGTGGAGCCTCTGGCCAAATGGGAGCGAGCATGATTATTTTAGGAACAAGACCCATTTGGGTGCTTCTGGGCCTGGACGGTGGGCTGTGGGTTGAATGCGATCTGGATAGGTTCGTGCCGTGTATAGCAAGATGTACATCTGAAATCGTGGAAGGACTCAACC
Source organism: Ceratobasidium sp. AG-Ba (assembly GCA_016906575.1). Classification (NCBI taxonomy): domain Eukaryota; kingdom Fungi; phylum Basidiomycota; class Agaricomycetes; order Cantharellales; family Ceratobasidiaceae; genus Ceratobasidium; species Ceratobasidium sp. AG-Ba. The sequence continues at coordinate 3,177,880 of CP059613.1, read as the reverse complement.
GAGCCACACCGCGCTTGATATCCAACATACCGAGCACACACAAACAATACATAACAACCTGGCCAATGGGCAGAAAACAAACCAAAGCCAATCCCCCGAAGGTTAGAAAAAACATTCGGTATGAGTTCCGTTACTATCCGGACTTCTTTTCATTGGAATGATGAGTGGAAAGGTCGATATTTGAGTCGAATTCTGATCCCGGAAGCCCCTAGGATGGATAGTGTGAGCGTACTGACCCGTCAACCAAACGGTCGAATGAAGACATACGAATCCCCCGCCTTCAGTTTGCATTGGATGGGCCAAGCTAATCCTGTGAGGCATGGTCGCTATCTGAGAGTCTGTAAAGGCCTTGGTCGTCTCGATTCTGATGGACTATTTTGGGATTCATGTTGTTGGGCATCCAGGGCTGCTATATTGGGAGTTATGAGAACCACTCACCACTCCGGAAACAAACACTGGTAGATTGGTCTCAACTGGGTTAGAGATGCTTATGTCTAAGGGATCCATATGCTTTGATAAACCATCTAGCTTTTGTCGTATATAGCCTCGCCTAAACTCAATCAGTTGTACTTCAGGCAGCCCGCGTCCAGACGGCGTACCCAACCAACGATATCATCAAGGACAGCACAAAGAATTTCCCTATGCACGAACACATGTTAGACATGACCTGAATTGACGAAAGCATCCCACCAGTCATATCGGCCACAAATATGACTTCCGTGTGCGATAGCCCCTTGACCTATAATGGCGTTAGTGAGTGTATGCGTATGTGTCGAATTCGAAGCCACTCACGCCACGTGCCTCAATGATCACAGCGATCATCAGAATAAGAGGAGGAGCAGCTGAAGCCTTGAACCACCACGTGCGTTAGCGCCTGAAAGAAGGACAAGTACCCATAACCAACCCAGGTGATTTGCCATATTGCGCTAAAAGCACTATCATGCTCCCCAAGGCCTGGAATAACAGCATGTTCAACTTGTCCAGAGGGGCAAAAATGCTTGCCTTACCGGTACGCGATCGGTACAAATAAACCACAGCTAAGCAGATCCATTCGATCGTGAATTCCGGTTCGTTGTTAGGTAAGAACTCACTTGTGCTTGTCATGCTCAAATCTAAAATAAAGGCACTTAAAATCCACGTCGAGACTATCCATTCAGCTCGGTCAGACCGTCCGATTGGTCGCAACACGATTCAAATACTGACAAACTACCCTCAGCTGGAGCGTCGATCAGTTAGTTATACAAACATCTGTCTCATAGTGCTACGCACCTCATACCCAACATCAACAGTTGAAGATCTCAGGTGGTAGACTGCCTAGAGACACAATCAAGTTAGAGCATCCAACCATAAACTACACGTACTGTCAATAACCCCGAGACAATCGACGTCAAGTACACCAGAATGAAAGGAGCGATGTACATTAGGCGACGTCGAAAGATACACCAGCACCTAAACAAGAAGAACCCCTGAACTGACGCGTTAAGTATGATCGTTAGAAGAGGGTGTGCTAGGAGTATCTTGATTCACGCGCGTTAATCGCTCCTTCGTTGGCCGTAAGGAAATACCAGCATACCAGCGAAAAGGGGCTACGAGACTGAACCAAATCGAACACTTGGCCAATATGCATAGCCGTCTGTCCAAGTGCGACAACATGCACAGCGATCACGTAGATCTTGAACCGCTTTGAGGTCTTTCGGTTGGTAAACAAAAATGTGACGAGCAAAGGAACGAAGCTGCCTATTGCACTATATCAGTGCGAAGTTTGAAACGTTCAATTCATGAACTACTGGTACCTTGTAATACGGAATGGATTGTGGCTAATGAAACTATCTGCGCGGGACTGAGGTCATAGAACAGTGACGCCATGGTCAGTCGATCCAGGTTGCAACCTGCAAGTTGGCATACCTATATTCTCCCACACCACGGAGCCCCCTCAGGGAAGACCCTGTTATCGGACGTTGTCCATCACCTAGGCAAGGTAGCTTGGCCCATGATCCACGCACCTGTATAATTAATGCTGGCTCTTGAATGCCGGATACTCGGCCAAATCGTGATTTGCAAACTAGCGCCGGTAGCACGGTAGCAAGGAGACTGCCCCCCTCGTAGGTAGAACCCCCCGGTTCTACTTGGCAGTTCTCTTCTGCTAACTAGCATGGGGCTCATATCCCCTCTTCCCTTGAAACTCCTTGAGGCTCCTAAAATGTATAAGTCGAATTAATGTCATACAAACCAAAACAACTCAAGATTTGCCGCGCGAAATGCAAGAACAGTAACCATCAAGAGCCATGTGTCACGCAAAGAACCCAACACCGAGTTTAGAACAGAAATCACGGAGATGACGGATAAGTATGGATTGCATAACTGAGACGCGTGTATATAACAACTTGAATGGTCGATTAGTGAGGGACAAGATTAAGCGGACACAGGAACAAAGCGCCAGCGCAAACGAGGACAGATTGAAACAAAAGCCAGCAACAAGAGAGCAAGAGAAACGTACAAGGAAACAGCCGGCGGTGCCGAATTTGAAGGAATGGGTATTGTCTATGTCGAACAAAGCAGTCTAATTTGCCCGGCCTTTGCCTTTTGAACGCGCGGTCAAGCGGCCGTTTGAGTCGTACTCAACGGTCGGGTCTGGGGATGGCGTGCGCGAAGGAACACTGTCGGCAAAGAGTTGGCCGTTGTCGAGCCCACGAGTCTCCCAGTAATCCTCGAGAGTCTCGATGCTAGCCATGTGCGCATCGTGCATCATGCGCTCCTCCTCGAGCTCCAGATCCAGCTCTTCCCTTTGTTTGGTGGGAGACTGTTCGACTGGGCTGTCTGGGCGCAGTTCCGAACGATCAGTGATGGCCTGTCCAGTGCTGGTACGAACAAACGACGCGCCAGTGTAGTCCCTGTGACAAAAAGGGGTTAGAGACTGAAGTGTAACAATGATGTCTTAATAAACTCGACTAACCGAATGTATGCCGACCACTCGTCCTGCAGCCTCTGGAACCGGCGAGGAGCAACAGAGCGCAGCTCCTTGAGACCGGCGAGATGAGCCTCGTACTTGTCGAGCATATGCGCGGCGCCAAGCTCACGGCTCTCCCAATAACCGTTGGACCACTCTTCCAAACAAAACTGCCACTATACGTGTGTTAGCTCATGTCCCCAATTCAAGTAGAAAGCACATACCAATGCTAGCATAAATGCCACAACCGTGATTGGCATGTTCTCGAAATACTCCGGAAACTGCACGATGACGGATGTAGGGCCGTAACCTAAACCCGCGCCAATGACACGCCCAATGTGAGGACTCTCGTAGTGTCCATTGCGAGGGCTCATTGACTGAGGAAAGAATATGTATGAGAGTGCGAAAATGTAATTGAAAAAAACAGACTCACCGCGCAGTGGAAGCTATTGGGATGGGCTTGATGGTAAGCGTCAAGGTTGTGTTGAACATCTTCCTGGGTCGCGATTCGCTGCTGTAACCCGTGGATCTCGGCGATGACCGGTCGGAGGCGCTCTTTGACCTTACCTCGCAAGGTTGCAAGATAATTCACAAGCTGGAGAGAACGATTAGAGCGCATATACCCATGTCCTAAGAGCGGACACATACCACTTCAAGCTCGGTCGTGGTTGCTGCCACGTATGGGAGCTCCTGGATGAGCAGTCCCCATGTCTTCTCGTGGATGAGCTCGGCGAACTTGAGGAAGGTCGCCCTTGTCTGGTAGACCCCCTCCACAAGCGCGTATGCAAAGAGATGCACTTTCGCGACGACGAGGATTTGATAGGCGAGACCGGTCGAATCGCGAGCTAAAGGCTTTTTTTTGCGATTTCGACGACGGCGAGCACCGGCAAATTTCTAAGCAGTCAGTATGCATCAAGGTACGTGGCACACGAAACTAAGAAAAAAGCTTACCGGGAAACCACCCTGAGCAAAGGCCTGCGTTTGCGCGAGCTCCTCCTCGTCATCGTCCAAAAGACCGTTAGCCGAGCGGTCACGCATAGGCCCGCAGCGGGCTGTCATCCCCGTGTCGCTTTTTCGGCGGTTGGCACGAGAGGCAGACTCGACAAACGAGGTGGCGTTGCCCTGTGCAACCTCTCGATTGAATGAGACCATATCAGCCCGAGCAGCCGAGACTGGGTCAAGTCTACGGTTTGTCTGCTGGTGCTGATGCAAGACAGGGCGTCGGGTGCTGAAAGACGAGGTTGGAGGGGCGGTCCGAGGGATGGCTGCACGAGACTGGCGTTCGAGGTTGGCCCGGTCCAATACAGAACGTGCTCGCTCAACACTGAAGAGCGTGGCCGGAGTCACAGAAGGAGAGTTCGGTCGGGGGGGAGGTGCAGCTGCTTCAGCCAAACGATCTGCCGTAGTTGACGAAGCGCGGTGGGTGCGGGTTCGCTTGTAAGTCCGCTTCGGCGGCCCTGGGGTCTTCGGATATGGGCGCGTGGTTGCGAGCGGCGGAGTCGAAGGTGGGTTCGATGTGGCCGATTCATCGCCGTCCTCGTCCATCCGATCATCTCCTGCTGCATACCCACTGTCGGTAGCCTCTATGCTTCTCTGCAACTCCTCTGCCCTTACATCCCCCACTGCCTTCTCCGTCCCTGCCTTCCTACGCATGCTCTCTTCCAGCTCATTCACCGCCCGCTCAAGGACCCTTGCCCGGAGACGCGCATGGATGGTATCGCGCACCGGAAGGTGGAGGTTGGGGATGAGAGGCAGGTCGATATCGTTGTCGTCGACGAGCGAAGCAAGGGACGGCTGGGCTGCGAGTTGAGGGGAGTCGAGGACGGTAGTTGAAGTTCCAGCGCGGGTGGGGGGCGGAGCTCGCGCGCCTTGGGTTGGGGGCAGAAGGGAAGCCGATGTTGAGCGAAGCTGAGCGGCAGTGCCAGGCTGGCTTGATGCAATACGAACGGCAGAGGGACAAGGTGCATTGCCGTCATCGTCAGTTTCCGACTCGGTAGCGGTATCGTCGGCTGGTCGAGTCCGTTTAGTTGGGCGGCCGGTGTTGCTCGAGTCCCCCGATGATCGACGATTGCCGGGTTCTTGCAATGGCTCGTCTGGGCGCCAAGTTTCTGTGCAACGGTTAGGATAAGCCTACAATAGATATAGTGTAACAACTAACCCATCATGCAACGATGATGCCACCCGCCGCCTTTTGACACCCCAACTGACTGAGGAAATAAGACGATCTATAAACACACTGTTAGCCAAGGTTAAACAAGAAAATCAAGATGAAAATACCTTAGCTTTGCTCCGCGAAGAGCCCACCTTAGCCGCAGAATCCTCTTCGGCAATTCGTACCATTTCAATGAGGTTTTGCGTCCCGCAGTTTTGAAGGTCTTCGAGGAACGGGCCCCCGAGTTTTGCTTTTGCATATTTGATGAACTCCGAGTGCGGGACGGTTTCGTAGATAGCAGAGAATTGGGACTCGCCCGCTACGGTCGCGTGTTAAGTGGAGGCAAATTAAATGCAAAGGGGGTACTCACGAGGCGTTGAGCCAAAGTGGATAGCCGCAGGTTGCTCCTCCGGGTCAACGTCGCTGGTGGCGGGTGACGGTGAGCGGTCGTGCTCCCGAGCAATTCTTGCTCGGCCGCCACGCCCGCGGACTGCGGGACCTCCTCGCCGGCCGCTCGGGTTTGTAACACGGGCCTTCTTGTGGTGGTTAGCGCGTTGGTGGGGCTCTGGAGGTGCAGGTTCGTCTTCGGCTTCGTTCGGGGGCTGCCGGAGATCTGAGGTGGTGTCATTCGTGGACCGGGCCGCACCGATGCCGTCGTCATCGTCACCGTTGTCGTCGTTGTCGTTGGGGCGGTTGCTGTGGACCGTGCTGTGGCTTGCTGCTCGCGCTTTGCGCGCTCGCGAGCGACGAGAAGCGACCGAGCGGGAACGAGAACGACTACGCTCATCCGCTAACATACAAAAATCAGTCATTCATACTAGCACCACAATGGTGCTAGTGACATACCATAGTACGAGTACCGCTCGGTCTGCTTGCGGTTGCGGGGGCCAAGTTCGGCTTGTTCACGACCAGGGGACGGGGTGTCGTACAAGGCATGACTGCGAGTGACGCCCTAATAGGATACCAGGTTAGTTTGCAGAATAAAGCTGCCATTAAGATCATGTGCACTTACGGATGCGGTTGTTGGTTCTGGCGACACAGAACGTGATCCGAGGGTACGCGGGTTGGGATCGCGTCCACGGGAGACACTTCGGGGTGCTCGATCGCGGTCAACGCGGGAACGAGAGCTGGACATGGTGAGGGGGTGTGAGAAGGAATGGTGGAAAAAATGAAGGACGAGCTAGAGGTGGGGACTTCAGTACGTGCTAACTGTCATTTATATAGAAAAACACGGTGGTGCTCACCTAAGCGAATCTTAGCTCGCCAGATTCTTGAAGTCCAAAACTCGAGCATGGTAGACGGTCTTTGTCCTTGGTCGTGGTCGAGTTTGCCAGTCACGCTGTCAATGTTTGGTTCAGGTTGTCGGCGCTAAGCTCATCAATCAAAGGGTCAGCCGAGAAAATGAAATGTAAACAAAATTGACGCAGCTTTCAAATACGCACGAAGTAGCATTTTGACGGCTGGACAAAAATCTTCCAATTTAGTTTTGGCCCCCGTATCTCAGCGGTCTAGGTCAAGTGTTGTTCTCATTTCTATTATGGCCAGCATATAGTAGTGCCAATTTGGTGCTCAGCAGCTCTTGCAGTCCAGTTGGTAGTTAGTGACTAATGCCAAGTGATATTATATTTAATTACTACTATAATAAAGTCATTCTTTAGTCTAAATTTTTGGCAATGAAGGCGCTTGTCTACTATTTTGGTGAAACAGGGTTGTGGGCAAGCAAGCGACTACTTTGGTAGTCGGTAAAAAAGATAACTTGATGGCCAAGCCTAAACTGATAACCTGTCAAATGAGTCGGATGCGAACAATCAGAGACTCACACAAATCACTAAAGCTTCAGGTGGTGTGGGAGTTGAGGCAGCGCGATTTACGCTGATCAGGAGGTTTGAAAATATGACCCCTGGATATTTGAATATCCAATTGTGTTTTGTGTAGGGTTTGGGGTACAGTATAGGGTGCCCAGAAATAAGGAAATCATAGCCAAGCACGATAGTACACTCAGTTTATTACGGAGTGGGAGTTGAGCATTCAAGAGCTGAGTATGCAAATGCAAAGGCTGTGTGGTGAACATTAGGGCGCCTACATTAACACAGGAACAAAAAGGTGTGGCAACAGGCTGGAACCAGCTGATGACAAATCAGACATGCTGGAAGCGAGCAAGAGAGAACTTACGGAGACGTATAGCACTCAAACCAGAAAGGCCAGAGCAAGACTGGGAGTAGGGGAGGTAAGTGGTGGTTGAATTTGAAAGCTCGGCTCAACGGATTCCCAATACGTCGGTGGTCAGGGCCTGGATCTGGGGTGTGTAACAGTAGGCGTGATGAGTGGGATTGCCTAGTAGAGCCAGTAGAACCAGTATACTGAGTGGGTCGAGTAGTCGGAAGTCTTGGGCGGAGGTGGGCCACTGCGGTCTCGAACATGCAGGTTGATAACAATCAAGGCACCGTATATACAGAATTCAAATAGGGATATCCAAAAATCAAATAATCAAATCTTGGCCTTCGGCAACAAGATATCCGCGGGAATAAGCGTATAATGATGATGGGGCGCATTTCGAGAGGGGGAAAAAGTTTAATCGAGTCACTAAAAGAGGTAAGTGTAGAGTATTATCCCAATACAATAAATGGCTCACCGAGTTCTCAAATCACGCTTTGACGCAATTTGACTACATTGCAAAGATCGCCGACCAACAAGACGTTGGGCGATTATCAGGTTGAGTTGAGGTATATGCGCCGTGGTTGCAGTTTAGTTTTAGTTGGCTGGTGTTTCGATTGACTTGGGATTGTGAATCTGCATTTGTCAAGTAAGCCGAACTCAGTCAAATGACACAAAGATAAGGAAAAAAACTGTAAATCAAACCAAAGCGAGAAATCAATAGTCGAAGCGCATCGACACAACTCCACTTGCCAGTCTCATACTCGAACTCACTGTTGTCCCTACTCTACGAACGTGCATTACTGAGCAAAGTCCAGTCGATATGCCTCCCTCAGGTATTCTCATGATGCGAGCCGCGCAACATAGGCTTGCATTTTCATCCCAGATAAGCACAGCGTCCGGCTCTTTGACCCATACTATAAAGCGATGTCCACACTGCTTAGCCATCATCCCCATCGGGGGATCGCTCAAAAAACACATCGCGGCTGTGATTGAATGTCGAGAAGACGAGGAGAATGCAATCCGTGCCGGGCGGCAAAAACGAGAGAGCGAGCGGGAGCGAGAGCGCCAGCGGGAACGGGAACAGGAGCAGCGTCGGGAGCTAGAGGAGTGGCGAGAGCGAGAGAGGAAGCGAAGGGAAGGGGGGCAACGGAAACGAGCACGCGCGACGCTCAGGAGGTCGCAGTCGGCCGTAGCATCAAGTTCGGAATCCGAAACCCGCAGCGAACTAGCAATCAAAAGATGTCGGGTGACGGTCGAGGAGGTAATGGACGAAGATGCGCCGCACATCGACATTTCTGCCACACGTTCTACTCAGGGCCCGTCAACGCCTCCAGTCTTCAGTCCATCAAGTGGCGGCCTGCACCCTACGACCGAGCGGCATCGGATGACGGTCGAAGAGGGAATGGATAGAGACGCGTCGCAGATCAACAGTCTTGCCGAGTCTTCTACTCCGAGCTTGACTACGCCTTCAACACCTGACCCATCGAGCGTTGATCTGGGTCCAAGAGCCGAGCATTCAGGGGGAGCTCCACCGGAGCACGGCCCGTCCGCCTTAAATCGGGCTCGGGGGCCTGCTCTGCGTTCCTTACGTAGGCCTAAGAGACGGTTGCGGCGGTGGAGAGGCCTGTTGGTTGAAGATTTTCCCGATCCGTTAGCAGGCGCACCAATATCCAATGAGCGGATTCCTGAACCTGATCTGGAGGCCTACGTCAACGCCACTGGCACAATGGCCAACCCCAAGGACTTCGAAGTCGCGGAACTCTTGATGACTTCGGGCATGACGGACGAAACTAAGGATCGTCACCTGAAAAGTATTTTGGTGAGTGATATTGTCTGTACGTGGCTGTGCTTGGCTCTTACCAATTGGCCTCCAGTATCGCGGAAATACGCCGTGGCCCACAGGGAGTGTCCTGCTTGCCGACGTCGATAAATTGCCGCATGGCCCCGAATTCTTTTTGGACGAGATTGAAGCCGAGCATGCACGACGGCCGCGCATACAATATATGGTGCGGCGTAACGCCCTCGAGCTGTTGCAAGACCTATTTGCGAACCGAACGTTCGGTCCCGAATTTGCATATGCGCCGGTCAAGTATTGGACAACGGGCAGGAAGCGGGAACGAGTATGGTCGTGTATGCGATCAGCGGCGTGGTGGTGGGAGGAACAGGTGAGTGCCGTGGTTAACATCTAGGAGTAACAAGGCTCACCAGCCAACCATAGGAAAAATTACAAAAAGCAGGAAAGGGGGCCGCAACAATCGCGCCGATAATCCTGGCAACCGATGAGACTCATCTCTCGGTGATGTCCGGTGGTCAAACGGCGTACCCGGTCTATATGGCTCTGGGGAATTTAATCAAAGATTGGCGACGGAAACCGAGTAAACGAGGAATGGTACTCCTCGGGTTCTTACCTACAGACTCGTTCGAGGATATCGACGACGACGACGAAAGACGTCGACTCAAGGCCGATCTCGTCCATCGATGTATGGAGAAGATGATGGAGCCGCTAAAGGAGGTCTGGGAGGACGGGGTCGAGATGTGGTGCCCAGATGGTCGTCTTCGTCGCGTGTTTCCAAGGATGGCCGCGTATATGGCGGACTGGCCGGAGCAGAATCTACAGTGCTGTACGACGACCGGCACTTGTCCAATTTGCTCGACGAAGGGGAAGGGGCGGGGGGACCTATCCCAAACAGCCGATCTGCGGGACCGGGACGAGACGCTCGGCGCGCTCCGCGCGTACTTCATCTGCAATCATGTCGGGGAGTTAAAGATGTTGGGCTTAAAACCGGTCTGGCCGTGGTGGGGGGACTTACCTGATGTGGACCTTCACAAAAACATCGCGCCCGACATCCTTCACCAACTGTACCAAGGCGTTTTCAAATCGCATCTTTTTCGCTGGATGAAGTTCTTTGTGGGCGAAGGAGTTTTGGATGATCGGTTTGCGGCAATGCCGAGGGCGGAAGGAATGATGCACTTCCCGAAAGGTGTCAGCGCAGTGAAGCAGTGGACTGGGCGGGAGAGCAAGGAGATGTTGAAACAAATCTTACCTGCCGTCCTCGGTAACCTAAGTCCAGAGGAAGCTCAGCTGGCACGGTCGGTCGTCGACTTCATCTTCATCGCACACTCGGCGAGCATGACCGACACGGACTTGGCCACCCTGGAGCACGAGCTGGACACGTTCCATCGATTCAAGGACGTGCTCATTGCACGGGGGTTTTACCAATCAAGTGCACGATTCGACCGTATCCCCAAGCTCCATGCGCTGAGCCATTACGTCGAAATGATACGCTGGCTCGGTACGCCCGACGGTTATAGCACCGAGGCGTCAGAGCACTTGCACATCGAGTTCGCGAAGATACCATGGCGTGCGTCGAACAAGGTACGGCCTTTACCACAAATGTTAACGTATATCCAGCGGCAAGAGGCGATACGAATACATCGTACTTACCTAGACCGGCTCAACGAACGTGACCGGGAACACAAAGGCGAAGGCGAAGCCCAGGAGCCGACCGTTGAGGTTCGGTCAATCAGCATAGCAGTCGGCTATCGGCCACAAGGAGAGGGTTTTGTCGATGCCGAATTTGAGGGACAAGTCGAGGGAGAAGTCGAGGAGGGGGACTCGGACGACATAGAGGAGGGTGTTGAGGATGAATGGTGCGCAATTGAGCCAGTCACCTACCCTGACCCACACCGTCACCTGGCAATAAACCCAACCAAACATGACTTGCGCCTCAAGGATGTCAGTAGGAAGTACGAAGCGCCGATGTTAGAGTGCGCCATAAAGAACTTTCTTATTCGACGATGCAACGTCCCTGTGTATGACGTCATGCTGTCCCCCGAGCACCGAATTCCAGTTTGGCATTGCCTTTACCTCCACCACCGCCCTCTTCCCTTTGCTCCCTTTGAATCCCCTCGGCGCGATGTAGTGCGCGCTAGCGCGCCCATCCTTGGTCCTGGCGGTCGCGTACTCAAGGAAGGCGTTTGGGACACGGCTTTGTATCTTGAGCGACCGAACCAAATTCGTATGTCCTTTTTTTCTGACTTTGATTCTCATTTTCTAACCGGCGCTTTGCAGGATCCAACGCCGAGGACCGAGAAAAACACGGTATTCAACGTGAGCCTTTTTTTTACCAACTCTTGCTCGCTGTTCGCGTATCCAGTACATATCGATGCTAATCTCGTGTTGTTGCTGGACAGGATACCGTGCCGGGCGCGTGCGCTCGATTTTCTCCCTCCCCGGCCACATCCGCCACGTGTACCCCGGCCAGCTGGCATACGTGGAGGTTTTTCGGCCCTTCGAGGCAATTCCGGCTTCCCCCTACGGCCGTATGCATTCTACCGCACCAGAACTCGACGCGCGCGGCCGACGCCGAGTCCTCGTTATTCCCGTGAACAAGATTGTCCTTGCGTGTCACCTTGTCCCCAAGTTCAACCAGCTCGAGCCTGACCTTCGTCTCGATCCTTACACCGACCTCTTGAGTATCGGCCGACACTTCTGGTTCAACCATTATTACAACCACTATCTTTTTCTGCTTATTCAACACTGGCGCCGTCGCCGCCCCACCTGGAGCGAACGCCTCCTTGCCCTGCGACGATGAACCTACGTCTCTAAGCGCCCACATCTGGTCCCCCTCCCTCTTTTGCTCTTTTCGTGATCGCTTCGACTCGGTCTTATACCCATGCGTATGTACCCATTCATTACTGGTAAGCATATTCGTCCTTCCACTCCGTTGCATACACTAATCACTGGATGGCCTAAATAGTCTCGTCTCGACTTGTCCCTCTTGATTGCACACCGCACAGGCCCGCTTGAGCTCCCCGGTTTCGACGATCTATACCCAAAGCTCGACGCCGTTGCCAGCATATTACACCGAATTCGAACTCGGCTCCGACGCAATAAGACGCTCCCTGCGTGAGTCACTCTCCCTTGTACTCGCTTTGACTGCCCTTCAATCGCCAAGAATTTTGAATAATCCCGTGCCTGAGATGACGTATGACCCCCGCCCCTTGTGAGGCGAATGTACCGTTGGCGATGACCTTTGCGAGGACAACGGGGGAACAGCTACGTTATCAAACGCCGGTTCAAGATTCTTTGGATGCGTTGAAACCGCCTCATGGCTTGATTGGCTCGATTCGTTTGCTGACCTATTCTTTATCGCCCCCAGCATGTGCCAATATCTGGATTTGGTGTCGAGTCTGCAGATCCGCGTGCCAATATCCGGCCTCGCGTACGGACTCCCAGTTGCGAGACCGATCCGTTTGGCTCTTACTGCCGCACTCGTTTAAGACGTGTAGCTCATGGTTCCCTGGCTGGATGTCTCGAGCTTCTGGGGCCTGAGCGATAGGTAGAGCGATCAGACTTGATTCGTCGCTGTGAGGGACTCGATTTCCCTGGCCGTATGTCTCGCGCTTCTGGGGATCGAGTCGGGGAACGTGTCTTTAGACACGTCTCTTGCTTTTTGGTTTTATGCATTGTTCATCCTGTGACGGTCGTCCACTGTGGGTATCCGTCGCACCAGTTCGTCCAGCGCCGCATTGGTCGTGCGCTTGGCTTGACTCTTGACCAACGCCTTTCGGCTGGGCGGGAGACCTGACGTAGGCGCATCGTGCCAACCTCACTCAACCTAACCATCGCCCTTCACCGGTCAACTCGACCCCGACCCTATCGAGCCTCCACGACAACCACATTTCGGCTCACTCCGACTCCTCAATCCCGACCATTTGTGCCCGGAGCTCGATGCCCTATCTTACTTCTTACATCGAGTCCGAACCAGCCTCTAACGCCGTCGTCCCTCAGGCTACGAGCCGAGTGCACGGACCTATCAGGCGGCCGAACTGGAGCATGTGCGTATTTCTATCAGCCCGTACGGTTGATCACACCTGCCTAATGTCTTTGTGTCCCCGTTCATTCAGTCACTCATGACCGTGTCATAGCCCGTTCATTAGGGTCTCATTGCTGGATATCGTGTCGATACGTCTGGAATAGTTCTCTTTTTTTTTTTTTGAATCGTACCTACATTCGACCCGCACCTCTATCCGCCGTTGCTGCTCTTGGGTGGGTTCTCTTGCTTCCGCCGACATGTAATTTCCTCGAACGGTCTTACCTCATTTAATCCATGTCGTTCAATAAATCTACCGATAGCTCATGGATCGAGCTCGTGTAAGCCATGCACGCTTGTGACATGCTCGAACATTCGCGCAATACGTGGTGCACTTGATAGGCAAGCATTTCGTTAGTAAACTAACCCTCCTCACAACTATCCCTGGCATTCCTTGGCGGGACCGGGCGCGCTAGGGTGGTTCTAAGTAGTGCGGCAGTACCATTTCTACCACCGCGCTAGCTACGGACATATGGGTGCTCCTGGTGCTACCGAGCACCATATGGGCGCTACTATCAGTAGATGGAGACCCTGGCGCTAACTAGCACTAGCTAGCCATCACGATTTCGCCGACGTAGCACGATGAGGAACATTCTACCCGCCCGGCCCGACATAGGGACCAACGCTAGGATTCTTAGTAAGTAGATTCCACGGACATCTGTTACAGATCAATTCAGATACATTTAATATAGCAGACCCCTGATATTCAGGCCTGTTGAATTCCTAAGTAGAAGAGAAGAGCGTCATGGCATTTGGATAGATGCGGCATTCTACCTAAATCAACAGCTGTTATCGTATTAAGTACATCAACCATGAATCATGCTTTTAGAAGCCCATTCGATGATACAGGGATCGAACATCTGGCACTAATTTGAAAACATTGGAACGTTGAGCCAAGCAGGGAGAAAACACAACTCGCCACAAACGGAACGGAGTGGGGTTACACATTACTTGTAGAGTAAGAGCTGAAACACAACTCACTACCGACCGACCAGAAGAAGTATAGCAGTTTAGAGACTATTACGAGATTTTTGATGAGAATTCGTAAAACATACCGAGTGTTTGTGTAGATTCGCATCCTTCTCGCTTAATTCAGTTTGGCTAAGCTCTGGGGGTAGAGTCACAACTTGAGGGCCCGTACCGCCAATTCTGGTTTGAAGTTCATAGATTGAAGGCTAGGCAAGTATGCTGTTATCACTGAGCTAGGATCTGGCTGGGCGATTCCACTTACGTTCGGGCGAGCCAACACGGACACACAGGTTGCGTTTCTCTGGTCAGACAAGGAACTTCGTGCGAAAGAAGGTTTGTTCAGCCGTGCGAGTTTTTGGCGAATGTAACCACGTCTAAAAATCGGAGGTAGAACGTAAATCCATAGGCTTTATCTGGTATTTAATATGTTATCATACCCTTCAAGACTAATCATCAGTGATAAAACAAAAAACTTTCCTGGGAAACGTGCATAGATTCAACAGTAACCAATGAGATATATAGAATCTTACCCGACATGCCAATAGGGACTATGGTTGCATCATGCATGTCTGCAGTCATGTTCTGATAACAACACTCAAATACATGCGTTGTAGATGGATTCGAGACTCACAATGAAATGATCGAATAATGGCACAGCCATCACTAGCATGGGAGGAGCCGCCGATGCCTGATTTACGTTCACAACAATCTACCAATGCATCATAGAAAAGTGTCATTGGCGTACCCATATGACCTGCCAAACTGTGCTAAAAACTCCTTCATGCTCGGGGGTGTCTAGCCATCATAAAAATACAGCATATGAGATTGTTTGGTTCAATCTACTCACTCGTGTGGGTCCGATACAGATAAATAATAGCTAATACAGAAGACGTTTAGAGGGTTGTTAATATCGAATGCTGTATTGAACGCTTACTCGTAACCGTCATGCACAAATCCAGCAAAAAAACGCTGAGTATCCACATAGAAACTAGGGGTCTGCTGGTCAATTCATCGAAAAGATCCGCAAGCAAATCGGACACATACACGCTATTTGTCCCTTCATACAGTGAGTCATCAGCATAGGCATCCTGTGACGACCTTATATCCGGCTTACCTCAAGGGCCCAGCTACCGACACCGACATAGTAGGTTGACTAGGTTGCGAATTTCCTTCAATTCAATTTGTAGCGGATCTTCTCCGGCTGCTCACCATCAATCCGCAAGCTATAGCGGCTAGGTACAAGGCTAGGAAGGGGAGAATAGGCAGCCATTGCCGCTGGAAGACACACCAGCATCTATGCATGAAGAAACACTGCACGGAAATTGTGGTCAAGTTGGTCAAAAGAGGGACAGAAACCTGTAGCTATTAAAGTATACAGTCGTTGTCTATGCCCAACGACAGGCTAGACTCACAAACATATTTGAGGTCTTACTATGTAATCCGTCGAAGGCCATGATAATATGGTCTACCGTTTGCATAGCCGAAATAAGATTGACCCATAGGACATATATTTTGAACCATCCAGATTCTTTCCGTTGAGAGTTGAAGAAGCTCACAAGCAAGGGTATCAAGACGCCTGTGATACGTGGTAAAACTG
The DNA here is from genome assembly GCA_016906575.1 of Ceratobasidium sp. AG-Ba. Lineage (NCBI taxonomy): Eukaryota > Fungi > Basidiomycota > Agaricomycetes > Cantharellales > Ceratobasidiaceae > Ceratobasidium > Ceratobasidium sp. AG-Ba. The sequence continues at coordinate 3,162,182 of CP059613.1, read as the reverse complement.
AGTCTAAGTATGTATTGCAGCTCTAGCGACGATAACCAACCCTGTAAGATAGACTGAACAATGGCCATCATAACCAGCCGGTCGACGCCAGGGGATATCATGCCTGTACACGCGGCGATTGTTTTCAGAGAACGGGGCTGGTTGGTCAAATGTCAAAGCAAACTGGGGGGGGGGGCGCAGTTATAGATTGTCGTATTGGCCCATACCATTTGTGTAGAGATGTTGGATAAATCTTATGTCAACCAATCCGGCTAGTCTTGTTGTAAAAGTGGAGATTCGACCTTTGAATGAGTGACATGGTGCCTGTTAGTGCAGCCCCCGTTTTTATGGCGTTATTTAGTTACACACATGTGCTCGACCATATATGTGGATACGTGGCGATCGATAATACAATCGAACCTGGTGGAACACGTAGTGCGTATATACGTACTTTGATAGTGTAGCAACTTCTCTAACCCAATCCGGTATTTCTGGAGCTTGGTTCTCAGCCTGGCCAAAGAACCGTCGTGATTTTCGACTGTGCTTGCACTTCGATCCATCACACCAGGCTCACTCAGGCGTTGAAGCCGAACGCCACCGCATCTGTATTGAATCTAATGCCAATGGCTTTGCTACCGCAAAGTCGCTTCACGCGGCCTCCTTGGGTCATATTTCGACGCAAAATTGTGCAATAGTGGATTCGGCTACTGCGCTATCTGGCCTAACGTGATCAATCTCAAGTACTGGTGGTATGTGGGTTACCTTCCTCTCGATCGAGATCCAGTGCCCAGCGAATAAGCAGTATCGCACAAATCGTGAAGAGTACATAGCTAAGCTCTACGAACTTGAGATCCACAAGCAATAGGGGTGATACGCAACAATTCCCCCTCATTATCCCAGCCCTGATCGGCCTTTACAGCACATCGCAAACCTTGATCGTTTTCCTAAGAAGAGGAAGCTTTCGCTGTTCGGCTCATGAAAACGGGTTAGCCGAGACCCATCTGTCCCCTTAGCACCGCCAGGTGCGTGCATATGAGTGCACCTTTCCCCTGCTCTGCCATCCTTGCCTTTATCCAGCTTGTATTTAGGCTTGATACAGAAGGATACGTCAACAAACACAACCGTGTAGGGGGATTACCAACCCCCATGACCCGCGTTGCGGTCACTTCTCAAGTGGTTCATGGCATTTGATCATCCTAGAAGGGTTTAAGATCACTTAGGCCATGCGGGTACATGGTACGTGCAGGGTAGACCCCGATACTTAGGCTGTTGCTTTTGGTTTCGAAGTGGAGAGATCTGAAATTAATTAGTTGTGGGTTTTCATGCAATATCATTCGGTGCAAAACCCAGAGGACCTACCAAAAGCTAGCGTGGATGTGGAAACTCTTGGCGTCATTTCGACTTAATTTAAATGCGGAGATGAATAAAGTAGAGACTTGCAAACTCGCTGTGTCAGTGCTTGTGTAGATCTCGTAAATAGTGGACTACTTTCGAGGAGGCGTTTACGTCAAGCACTGTAGTGGAGTTAGGGAGACGCACATTCGGCAGGGCAAATTCAGGCGCACTAGTTGTATCCGCTTGGTTCGATGAAGAGCTTGGTATAAGCGAAGGATTGAGCGAGTGTTCGAGCCTTTCACGTATCCTCGTCTTGAGAAGGGTAAGCAACAACCGTGGCGTATTGTAGAGCTTAATCTCGTACGCGGCAAGGCTAATCGCCAGTGATAGTACAAAAAAATTTCCTAATGCAAGGGGTTTTTAAGATGTTCAGAGCTGATCCTGGAAACCGCAAACATTCACCTGACACGGCAAGTGGTACCAACGTTGCGGCATGTGTATCTGGAGTCATATCTTACCAGCTGCACGTGAGTATATGCGCCTTTCGAAGTGTGTAAACTTCACGATAAATTGATCAAGCTTCGGCACAAGCATAAGCAGCATCGGTGGAGCGGCTTAAGCCTGACAAACGTTAGCTAAGGCAAATCATCACGCCACTCAGGACCCATAGCAACATTCCCACATGACCCACTAGATGGTGCTAAGTATTCCTTCATGTTTGCGTACACCTAGCTTTAAGAATGAGCAAAGAAAATCCGAGTAGAGTTGTATCACTTCACTCGTATCAGATTGAGCTGGATATACGACGGCTGACTAGGGAGTCAGTCCGAACCAAACCATTGGCTGTTACAGACTTGTTGCTGCCATGGCTAGGTCCAAGGTGAATACACCGAAAATCCATGGGGTAACTGATATAAACTGACTATCGATATATCCTAATTGGGTATGTATACTCAGCATTGGTCGCTCTTGGTCGGACGTGCCGATATATGCGAGCTATGTGCACCGAGTCCAGCTTTCGCGGTGCTGCTGGGGAAGTCGGTCCGCTGCAGGCGGACCGACGAGTGGCCGGGCCGCCCAGAGTGCGACCGCGGGGATCGCCCCCACAAACGCATTCTGGGCGGCACTGGGCTCGGTTTTATATCAAATAGTTCAAGGCATCAACGTATATAGTCTTATTTTGAATGAGGGCGGGCGGTGGGCTAAAAAGAACACGAGGGCGCACACACACGCGCACCTCGTCGTGGGCCTTGTACGAGGCCAAGGGATCACGTGAGCTGTCCGACCCGCTCTTCTTTCGGCTGAGTATTCACGATGCTTCCTCCGCAGGCTTCGTCCCATCGTGTCACGTACATGTGGCTGTGTCTTATCAAACTGACGGCTTCAGCACCACGACGAGTTTACCATGATATCCGTACTCCTACTATCTTGGAAGCGAGGTTAGCTAGATTTCAACATCATTGGATAGCTTCCCGCGACGTCTAAATCGACGTCTAAGCTAAGCCAAGCGGTTCTACCGGTCAGTGGCGCATAAGTAGGATCCACCAGAAAAATCCAAAGTGTGAGGGAGGGGGCATATGCCGCCGTTCCCTTGAGATCTAGTCTAGCATTGCAAGGGAAAATATCAGTAGGAAAAGATCGTTTCACAATCTGTTATACAAATAAGCTATCAGAGATATCGTAGTCGTATTATAGTTGATTTCCTTGGTTCTCGGATTTTCAAACGAAAGCTAATGGTCCACCACAGGCTGGCTCTGCTTTAAAACAAAGCATGCAGAGTATTAATCGGTTTCGATGAGGGCTTCAGCCCAGTGTTACGCTCTGTATCCGAAATGGGGTCAGTAGTGGACGGATGAAACTTGGTAGTGCCGTCTTGTCGTACATTGGTCACCTGGAGTGCGGTAGACCAGTGGCAACTACCCTCTTCCTCTTGGTTCAAAGATGTACCAGGTTGCGAAAGATGAAGACACTAATCCCTGCTTTATGATTCTCGTTACAAAGCGCCAAGTCATTTGAGCTGAAGGTCAAATATATGCGCAGCTGATCGCTACTTGGGGCGTCCACCATCCCTCCTAGTTTGAATAGTAGGTGATGATATTAAAAACTAATTGAACCACAAACATATACACCAGCTTAGCCAATAAATTTAATGAGTAGATTCTCGTATTTCACAAGGGAACAGCCTACAGGTCCATATCCTACAAATCAGCCTATGAGCGAGAATCTGCTTGGCAGAGAACGTGATCTTACCGGATGGACTCTCTAACTCCTCATCAGAGTGATAGTACGAAACCTTGGGCTTGACTTTAGAATTGTCGTGAATCGCTTTTATTTCGGTCAGAGTGTGCCGAGGTCTGCAATGTCCAATATAAATACGAATCAGATATACCGAGTAGTGTAGTACCCACAGTTTCTGTATGAGAAACCTCGTCGGGATGTTTAACGTGCAATCCCATGTGAATGGCATCTGTGGAAGTCACCCGAGGCGACCTCTGGCTGATCGACTGACGAACCGTTTCGAGCTCGTAGACCAGAGACTAGCAGAGAGCCATCAGCTGTCATACCACACGAGTAAGGTGTTGATGGACCTACAGCTCTATGAGCAAACGTAGGAACCGTACTCTGTACAGTCTCGCTAATATCTAATCCAAATGTATTGTCTTGAGGAAGAGGCCCTCTTGCGAGTTGGTCAAGCTTTTCGCGGATGTACCCACGCCTAGACCGCACATTCAGAATGTACCTGTCGGGTATAATCAAGAAGCGTACCCCACTACACTGATCATCAGAGAAAGAACAAATAGCTTTCCTAGGGGCAATTGCTAAGCACACTTCGAGCACAACCAAGACTGAACCGGTCTCACCTGACATGGCGACAGGAAACACAGTCACAGGATGTATCGGTGAGTCGACCTGGGGAATAGCGCTTTGACTATATGCGCACATGTTCAGCTCGAGATGAACATACGAGGAACTGGTTCACTATTGGAATTGCCATGATGACGAGTGGAGGAACTGCTGAAGCCTATTAATGTAATTTGCTTGTTAATAATTGTATTATAGCACAACGAATAGCTCACGCACCCAAATCACCTGCCAGACGGTGCTCGAGACGCTATCGCGTCCGCTGTGACCTGTCCACACGAACCAGGCGATCAGCGGCTAAAATCTACGTGAAGTGCCCCACGTATATCAACTTACCGGCACAAGCACGGTACAGGAACACGATAGCTGGGGGCAAAGAATCAATACCTTCCCCGTATGGTTGCTCGGTCGGGAGCAATTCGCTTACTCGTGATCGTCGTGCCGAGATCGAGGAAAAACAAGCTAAACATCCAAATGTTGTCTGTGATTGTTTTAGCCGGGTGTAAATCTCGCGAATGAACTGGAGCGCACATGTTGTTCGGAGCTGGAACAAACCTGAATTAGACCTGTTCAGCTATTTTCGATGGAACATCCACTTGCCTTGGCTAGGACGCCCTTGTCTGTGACTGATTGCACTAATTGGACGAGCTTGAATCATCTGTTCAGTTCAATCGAGTTGGTTGATATACACGGATGTGATGTACTCACAGTGATAATACCGGTGACTATACTTGTAAGATAAAGACATAGAAATGGGACGAGAGGTAGGAGGCGCCGTTGGAAAATGCGCCAGCATCTGAATATGAAGAATGCTTGTACGGCAGCACACACCATCTCGGTAGTAAGTTGTGGCCCTAACAATAGCTTAAGTAGTCGCGTTAGAAAGTGGATGGCGTATTAAACTAAACACAAATCTTACGAACAAACGTGGAGGTTTTCGATTTAGAGTATCAGGCAAGGGAACGAGGTGAATGATTGTCTCTGCCAAAGCAATAGAGTTTACGGCCACAACGTATGTTGTAAACCATTTGCTTCGATCTCGTTGAGACGTGAGAAAGTTGACGAGGAGTGGTATAAGGATTCCTGTCGGGTATCGGGATTAGGTGCAATGTGTTATTATAGTTTGCCATTACCTTGCAGAGTGCAGTGCACTAGCGTCGTCGCAACTACGAGCTCGGGGCTGAGTACACCCATATCCAGAGCAGGGGGACAAGATGAACCAGCGCAAGAACGCAAGCGCATATTATACAGTTGTCTGAATAAGCGGTTGTGCTGATGCGATGTGTGTCCTAGCCTAGCTGTGCCACATATGTGACCGGAAATCGATCAAACCGAGAACAGACCGGGACTAGTGTCAGAATGACATGCTTCCGGAAATTGGTCGGGCGGGTTGAATACCGACATTTGTGCCGTGCTTGTTTCAATTCAACGATTTGCGGGATAGCTAGGCGGCGATCATGTGGGCAAGATCTGCAGGGCAAATGATTGGTGGATAGCAAATTAAATACACTGCAAATCAGGCAAGTTGTGTTTGACCCACGGAGACGAGGAAATTCAATGGATGGCCTGAACTGTGTGCTAGCCCAAGCGAGCGCACATCTACGCCTCTGGCGATGGGGCCTGCTTGTTAGGAGGCGACCCACCAGCAACGCTCAAGACCTCCTTCATAATTTCTCCGCTTAATTTTCCATCTACTCCGACATTGTGCTTTGATCCATCGTCTAGTTCAAAATAGATCAAAACGAATCAGGACTGGGTGCCAACAGATCAATCATGATTCTTACCGAATTCTAATCGCAACGAGGGTGCCCACGGCTTTTCGATCGTCAGCTGCCGAGATTTATCGACTCGGTACGTCACATGAGGGTTCGCATAGGCTATTCTGGGTAGGTCCTCTTTCAGAAAGTGTCTTTAATGTGGAATCAATTATTTAAATTTTGTTGAGCCAAAAGAGAAGACGTACCGTGCACCCCAATGTCCGTTTCGTGGAGCCAGCCTGAGTTCCAGAGACTTTACATTTGATTTGAGGTAAGGAATCGGCTGCTTGTGCAAAAACGCCATTGTTTTGCCGATAGTCGTCAACTTTTTCTTAGGTGCGGCACTCATGCTGGTGGGTTGGAGAGCACAAGAGACCACCTCAGAAAGTGATCGGATGAACAAGATTACCTCATCTCGGCGCTTCCGCACTGCCCTGGTCCTGACCACCACGATGTCGCTGAGCGCGACGCGCAGCAGGCGCACGAACGCGGGGAACAGGTTGGCTAGTGTCTTATATAACTTAAAACAATACAAGCTGAAATCTCGATAGATGGGCTGAAGCTCTTGCAGCGGCATTAGTGGAGAATGGGGACGCACCAGATCCTGATGCAGAAGTATCCGGAGACGAGTTTGTGGGAAAGGAAGGTGAGTGTAGAGCTTTTGACGAGGAACCATAGACAGCTAACAAATATTGTAGAGGAGGATGTGTTTGAGAGTGACTTTGAAAGTACCGACGAGGAGGAATATGCGAAAGAAGGTATAGAGGACGGGGAGAAGCAGGTTATCGCAGAAGAACGAGCCCAACGCCGCGTATGTATTATTTAGCTCCTGCATCAAGGAGAGCACACTAAATATGAGGTTTTGTTAGGCAGCCCGCGCTAGATCAACCAAAACTGCAGCTACACCTGCTCAACGCATGCTCGAGCGTGCAATTAGGGGTGAACCTGCGAAGAAGAAGCAAAAGGTGTCAGCCAAAACAGAACCCGATAAATCTGCCAGGAAGGGTACTGGGGATAGCATCATGTGGGATGCAACTAGACAAAGCCGACGTACGTCTACAGTGAAGCATAAAGCGCTGGTAAGGGAGCGACTCAAGGACGCTGAGCAACGCAAGGTCGATAATTTCTATCTCTAAAATAGGACATTCGGGAATGTATGCTGATTCTGATATAGGCTCATGCTGTTAAACGACCTCGTAAAGCGACAGTTACCAAAACTCAAGACGAACTGATTGCCGAGGCGCTCGAGCTCGAAGAAAAGAACGTCAAGTCACTCCAAGAGTTCTTGGTTAAGGAAGAGGAGAAACGAGCTGCAGCAAGGAGGGTTGTACGCATGAGGATCGAGGGCCCGAAGCTTAGGTGGATCAGTCGAGCGGAAGACGTACGAGTGAGGGTCGAGGAGGTGGCTACGACTCCGGCTGTTGGCAGCAATCTGCTTTCAGCCCTAGTTCCCGCCGTGCCGAATAACACATCTTTGCCGATTATAAACGGCCCCTCGCACCATCCAGCTCGATCTCCGCTTTCGCAATCTGTCACTCTTCCTCTGCCAGACGACAATCAAGCTCCAGTTCAGGAGCATGCTTCTCAACCTGACCCGCCTACCACCTTGAAGGCCACTCAGGTAGCAACTACAGCCCCTTCTACTTCGTCATTGACACCTCAAAACGAACGGGCTTCTGGTACTCCCGCTCCATCAAACTCTGGTCGACGTATGCAGGTGTACGTTGAGTTACCGCGTCGCTCTGTTTCAGGCTCCCAACGTCCGCCGAGTTCAACATCGTCTCAGCCACTGCCATCGATATCTATCTCTGAGCCCTCTTCCCAGCCTGCTTCTAAGGAAGCCACTCCTTCCCAGCCTTTGCCTGCTGCTCAAGCCTTGGTTCGAGCACCCTCCTTGGCTAGGTCTGCGAGCGGACATTCGGTTAAATCTGCCTCGCCTGTTGACTCTCTGGCTCCCAACCGACCCAATGCGATACGTCAAGCGAGTGTGAGCTCAACGAGCTCAAACCGAAGTCGAATGGTCATGTACGTGGAGCTGCCACCACCAAAGTACGAAAAGGGTAGCACTCCGATTGGCGTTACTCCCGCTGGACAGGTCAAACCGAAAGAGCGAGAGGCCACTCCTAAACCACTTGCTCGAAGCAGCGACAGCACCATATTTCCTCCTGGGGGTCCAAACTTTGCGATTGTGCTTCCACAACGAAAGCCCACAACAGCTCCTCATAAAAAGGAACGCCAGATGAAGAATTATATAGTGGTAGAACTCTCAAACAAGGAACGAGCATCGTTTGGAGCACGGATGCGGGCTATTTTTGGTGACCATGCGGATTGGACTGAAATGCTGTTGAAGGGAGCCAGGCCAGCTGGACGTAAGTTTATCGCTACGTATACCAATATACATCATGTGGTTGACAAAATGTGAAATATGTAGCTCGTACCAAACCTGTTTGTGCGGTCACCGGGCTGGATGCGCCATATCGGGACCCACGAACAGGTATCCCATACGCGAATGCGTACGCGTACAAAACCCTAACTCGGCTGCTCCAGCACGAGTTTGTATGGTCCCAGGAGAAAGGTTGCTATGTTGGAGATGAAGGCAAAAATGCAGCACGGGGTGTGCCCTGGAACTGGTCGGTCGCTGCGACGGGCAGGGCTTGATGTAATCGTTAATTTATTCGTTTGTAATCCTATTTGAGTATTTTGGCGCGCAAAGTCACGTGTTTACACGAGGAGATGAGGCGCGTGTTTGGGTCCAGCTCCTCCTGACCACGTCTTCCCAAGCAATGCCGCCAGTGACGCGAAACAAAGCTCCGGCCTCGGCGTCGACCTCGCCGGTGTCCAAGGCGCGTGCGACCAGGTCAACGTCTGTGAAACCTCCGAGTGCGAGTACAACGTCCAAGCCAGCCGATCCCAAAGCTCAGTTGGCGAAATCTACTTCGACTGCTACTAGCACTGCACCTCCTCCCAAGCCCGCTGGTGGTACTCTGAGTCGATCCACTACGAATAGGATGTCGGTAGTCTTGCCTACTCCTAAACATTCCGCTCCAAATACTGCTGGTACCTCAGACAAAACTACTGCCACAAAAGGCAAGGATAAAGTTAAAGATGATGACAAGGAGCCCATACGAGTGAGCGTTAAAATTGGGGTATATCAATTTGATGCTAACAAGCTGCAGGCCTTTCTGCGTATACGACCAGCACCTCTGAATGCATCTACAACCTCGACACCTTACATCCAGATCTTGTCCAACACTGCAGTCGACATGACAGACCCGTCTCCTTCGGCTCCGCGCTTCGGAATGCGTCCTTCACTCGCTCCAGCTCCGAGTACGACATACACATTCACCCGCGTGTTCCCACCCGAGACCCTCCAACCCGAGTTTTTCGCGTCCACCGCGCTTCCGCTCGTCAAGGATCTCTTGAATGGCGAGAACGGATTGGCATTTGCATATGGTGTGACTAATTCGGGCAAGACGTGGACTATTCAGGGTGGTGGTGGCCCAGGCGAGGGAGGGTTGTTGCCCAGAACGTTGGATGTGTTGTTTAATAGCATTGAAGGGCTACACGCTGATAACGCGGTACGTTGGATTGTGTTTAGTTTCATCCCTATATTTATTCCGTTCATAGTGGAGGCCAGCTGGGTGCTCTAGCGTCGAGCAGGAGCCTAATTATGGCCCAAATAGGAATAAAGGCCCGAGCAATATCGAGCCTGATGTTGAATCTTTGCTTGGTGCCGACCCTTCGGACAAGGACGATACGGGTAGGCTACTGGTTGCTCGTCTAATAACATGTCTCATATTTCTATAGTTATTAAGGTGGACCGAAACTACGAGTACAGCGTGTTCGTGTCCTACGCTGAAATTTACAACGAGAAGATATTTGATTTGCTCGCTACCTCTTCCTTGTCTCCCGAGGACGCTGCCACTTCGGCGGTTTCGCGCTCCAACTCGAGCCAGTCACTCGCGCGTGCTGCTCAGTCGACTACCGGAGGTTCGCAAGCCAAGCCACTTCCTCGATATCTTTCCGCCATATTACCGAAAAGCATCACGTCCCATCTCGGATTTAGTTCGAGCACGTCAGGCTCTGGTCTTGCCTCGAGCCCTGCGTGGGGCGCCGGCGATGTTCCTGGGACGCTATCACGAAAGGCTTTGGCACTCAAGTCGGATCCGATGACGGGTGGAAAGTACATCTCGGGGATCAGGGAAATCCGAGTGAGGACGGCTGAGGAGGGCAAGGCGGTAAGCATGGCGACTATTCCGCTCTAAACACTGCTAATATGCATGTAGATATTGAAACTTGGTCAAATCAACCGTACGGTTTTCGGGACGATGGCCAACGAGCGGTCGTCACGCTCTCATGCGGTGTTCACGATCAAAGTCTTGAAGGTTCACAAGGGAGCGGATAAAAACGATCCCGAGGAAGTTCAATGTGCACGTCTGAGTGTGGTGGATCTTGCCGGTAGCGAGAGGAGTAGGAACACGCAAGCTACAGGTACATCGTATTTCATTCACCAATATGCGTTTTTCAAACAAGGTTATGTTACAGGTGACCGTCTGAAGGAAGCCGGAAATATCAATAAATCCTTGATGGTACTGGGCCAGTGTATGGAGATGCTTCGTGCGAATCAACGCAAGATTGCCGCAGGGGCGACACTCAAGCTCGGACTTGTACCGTTTAGGCACTCGAAGATGACCGAGCTGTTCCAAGATTTCTTTGTGGGTGAAGGCAGAGCCGTAAGTCTTGGTTTCCATGTGTTGAACACCAACTCAACCTATGAAAACAGGTCATGATCGTCAACGTGAACCCGTATGACACTGGATTCGACGAAAACTCGCACGTCATGAAGTTTTCTGCCCTCGCGAGAGACGTCGCAACGACAACCACCCGCACTGTGACTCGCGCCCCGCCAGCAGCCAAAAGCTCGGGCCTCGCAACCGTTGGGCGAGCATCGTCTGTCAAGGCGCTTGTTGCTGCCGCCGAGAGCAGGGCTGCCGCAGCTGCTGCTGGAAACGAGAGAACCTCGCTGGCGCCTGTCAGGACTGCACGCAAGGTTCGGTTGTCCGAAGGTACACCCGCAGAGACCGTTTTGGAAGTTGTTGAAGGTGCGCTTCGGTGTTTGCGGTTGGGTTAAGATTGCTAACGCTGTGCCGCTGCAGAGGACGAAGCGATCAGTGACGAGGATGATGATATTCCCCGAGATACACTTGTGGAAGAGCTGTTTGAGGAGGTGGAGTGGTTGAGAGAAAAAGTTGGGCAGTTTGTTTGCTCTATCTGATGCCCTATTGACATAGTATTATAGCTATACGAAGCAGAGATGCGCGCGAGCATGATCGAGGCCGAAGTCCGCGAGGAAGTAACACGCGAGATGGAAGAGCGCATGCAGGTCATGGAGAGGATGCACTCGCGTAGACTCGCCAGCGAGGTTAGTGGTGCATAGTTTACACTATTGAAACGCGAATTGACAACCCTACAGGTCGAGGCTGGAGAGCTCAAGACTGACCGAAAGATTGATATGCTTCAACGTACGGGTCTTATCCCAGCACGCCAAGAATACGACACTGAGGAAGAAGATAATGTGGACAAGAGCCTGGTACGAGTCTATCCCTATTCACGTCCCGCTATTTAACATTTGTTTTAGATGGTTGATGATGAAGAGGGTAGTGAAACCGAAGAAGAAGACGACAGTTCTCACGGAAGTCCGGCCCCGAGGCATAGACAGCCACTCACCGGTGCCCCGCTAGCGACCCTAAGCGAGGGTGAAAGCTTTGTGGAGGAGACTCCGAGCGTAAAGGACGAATATGATGACGAAGAGACGCATGGCGATTCAACTATGGAGGCCGCGGCTGTTCTTCAAGGCGACGTCACTGGTGGGGAGGTCAGCATGAGCGTTGATGAGCGTAGCGAGGAGGATGACGAGGAGGAGGATGAGGAAGTGAGCGAGACAGAGGAGGAATCCCCGGCACCAAAGGCGCGCACCCCTTCCAAGGCTGCTCAAAAACAACGCGCGTCGAGTGACGACGAAGACTGGCAAGCCCAGGAAGAAGACGAGGAGGATGACGAAGAAGAATACGAGCCTTCCCCGCCTGTACGCGCAAAGCAAGCCCCTCGCTCCATCTCGCCAACCAAAATTCCTCGACCGGCCTCGCCTGTCAAGGCCAGGGCCAAGGTCCAAGTCAAAGAGGAAGAGGCACCGATTGTGCTTGACAAGGACGACGAAGAGGACGACGAGAGCATGTCAACCGCGGCGATCGTGCCGAACAAGCGACTTCGGGCAGCGCGTCTGTCCGCGTCAGGACCCAAGAGCGAATACGTGCCTGCGCCAGGCGAACCTGAGACTGTCAAGAAAAAGAAGAGGTGAGCCTAGACCTTGCCTAGGACGAGCAACAAGGCACTGATGCATGTGTGGGCTAGGCAACTTGGCAAAGGAGCGGCGTTGACCGAAGACCAGATCTGGCAAGTCGCGATGAAGGCTGAAGAGCAGGAGCGCAAGGCTAGCACCGTGCGCAGGCTCGGCCGAGGGAGTCGATAGAGCCTTGGTTGCTTGGGTTATAGGTACCCTGGCGTGCCGCCATGGCTCTTGGAGTGCCATGTCATGCTCGGCTGGTCTCGGCTTGAATAATACGTTTTCGTCTTTCATCATTTTTTTTGGTGTGGTGGATCTAAGTGTTGTCTGTATATTCTAGTGCAGGACTAGAGTAGTGCATACATAATAATAGTTTCTGGTTTTATGGTGGAAATGTATACCCAGTCGATTGTTTCAGCTCATTGAGGTTGTGTGGCGCCGTTCCTATATCAGCGCTGTACGCCGACAAATAGTGACCGATTGTCGATCCATGCACTTACCTGTCGCGTGCCTGACAAACATTCCGCAGCCTTCGCTCGATCAGGTCGGGAAAACATACATCATCGCACGAGCCATTGATAGGCCAGAACGATGGCGAAAAGGCCTATCTGTTGCTTCGCAATTATCGACAGGCGTTGGTGTCTGTCGTTCCATACGGTGCCGAGTATACGGCCATCACCGATTTTGTTAGTTCAACCGCGGCGATCGTTTGGACAAGGTTCATTCGATGCAAGCCAACTAGGGCGACTATCCCGTATTCTGCCCGAACCGGGGTGTTGGCCATATGGCACATTCGGAGCATATCCGTGTCGCCCAAGTTGGTGTTGTATCCGTAGAGCTCTAGGGCTTGTTCTGTGCCAGGGGAGTCGTTCTAGTGAGCTTGCGCTGCAGGTTCCATGTGTTCGCCATGTCGCCATCAATTTCATTTTATGCCTCGTGCGGTTTCGATTAACGAGGCACGAATTGGGAGCGACCGTGTCCAAAATCAAATGATACGGAGCGAGGCACGGAGGAGGAATCGGCACGTACGTCGCCACCACGACCCGCGATCCTACTCCTACGGGTGGGGAGGAAACCGCTCGGACAGACCCGAAATGAAACTAATCGAATCGGAAAACAAGCTCTTGGGGGAGGTTTTTTGGATCTCAGCGGATCGTCGCAAGGGGTACCGCGTGGTGGGTGATTTCACGTGCAGCGGGTGAGTTGGGGAGAGTTTGAGGTATGACGAGCTCCACGACCGGGTTGGCGTATTTTGAGGACAGTCGTATGCGAGTCTCCACTTTTCCGCATGCATTCGCCGGTGTACGGAGGATGATTGAATGTAAGCGAGTGGAGTCGGAGGAGAAGCAGACCGGGCGGTTGTTTTAGCTGTTGCGGGCGGCAAGCAGTACGATGTGTGATATGCGATATGCTCGCATCGAGTCGCGTTTGGGTCGAGTTTGAGTCTCGCGGCGTAGGAAAAACTGATTAATGATGTCGGCTAGAGTGGTAGTGGGGCTATCGTCATAAGACAGGAGATAACACCTCTGTGCCTGGACACAGCACGTGCTCGCTCTGCTTATCGGCCCGAGTCTGCTCTCTTCCTCTGTCCCCCTTCCCGCTCCTCCCCCATCTCCTACCCCTCCCCCGTCATGGACGTCGACGAGCAGCAGCAGCCGTCGTCGCTGCACCACCGCGTCGCATACCAGCACCTCAACGATGTCAGTCAAACCTACCTTGTCTGACTCTATGCTAACGAGACACAGCCCAACTATGTGATCGACGAGCATGTCGTGCGCGCCTATCCCCTGCAACAAGCCGGCCCCTCGACGTCGTTCGAGACACGGTCCAAGACAGACAAGAACTCGGACGATGGCGCAGAGACAGACTCGCGCTTTGCGATGGAATACGACATGTGCGTTGGCTTCGGTTCTTGACGCTTGCCGAGCCCGAGCGCTGATCCCGACTTCTCTCTCTAGCGACTTTGAGGACGACTCGCCGTACCCCGAAGTGCGCGCCGCCGTCGCCAATACAGATGACCCGACGATGCCGACGAATACATTTAGAATGTGGGCAGTGTCGTGATGGGATTCGGATTCGGACTGATGATGGCTGGCACAGGTGGTTCCTCGGCCTGATCTTTACTGTTCTCATTGCGGGTCTCAACCAGTTCTTTAGCATGCGATGTGAGTCTGGACTCGCCTTGTTATTTGCTAGATGCTAATATGTTTGCCACAGATCCATCCGTGCAGATCACAGCGCTCGTTGCCCAGCTCGTCGCACTCCCCGCCGGCAAGCTTCTCGAAAAAGTATTGCCGCGCGCCCACATCACCACCTTTGGCTACACATGGTCTCTCAACCCCGGCCCATTCAACATCAAGGAACACACCCTCATCACCGTCATGGCCAACGTCGTCGCCGGCGGAGCCTATGCAACCGACATCATCGCCGCACAAAAGATCTACTACAACCAGCACTGGAGCGCGGCTTATCAGTTGCTCTTGGTCATCTCCACCCAGATGGTCGGGTTCAGTCTTGCCGGCGTCTGTCGGCGATTCTTGGTCTGGCCGAGTTCGATGATCTGGCCCGCGACGTTGGTCAACACTGCGTGAGTTCAGGTCGAGAAAGAGAGAGATGTGAGCTGATGATGCGGTGTAGGCTGTTTAATACGTTGCATAGTACATACGGACGAGAGGAAGATGGCCGGACGTCGCGTGAGCGCTTCTTTACGATCGCATTCATCGCTAGCGCCGCTTGGTACTTTTTGCCTGGGTACCTCTTTGTGCGTATACTGGTCCTCTCTGTCCTGTTTGCAGCTAATGTCGTCCCCCTCTCCCCTCTCTTGCTGTCTTGCCCCTCTTCCCCTCATTCGACATTGGTGCTCGCCACCCGTGCCTGATCGGCCGAACTAGACCGCGCTCAGCAACTTTACCTGGGTATGCTGGATCGCCCCTGACAATCTAGTCGTCAATGCGCTGTTTGGGTACCAAAACGGCCTCGGCATGGGGTTCGTCACGTTTGATTGGGCAATGGTTGCGTACAACGGAAGTCCGCTCGTCACACCTTGTGAGTATCCCAGTTTTTCAACATTCAGGTAGGAGAAAAGGGGGGATGGGAAAACCGAGAGGCGGTGGTTGGGCTTGGGAGCGAGATGGATCCATTTGAGCTTGTTTTTGGATCGACAGGGTGGTATTCAATCTGGACGGATTAGATCGGGGACGGGTGGGAGCTAGAACCCTTGGGATGGACAGGGTGGCGGTGGAACTGAACCTGGATTTCGGACCCGAAGCGAACTTGGGCTAACTGAATCTTTGTTTCGCAGTCTGGGCTGAACTGAATGTGTTCGGTGCGCTTGTCGTGGTCTATTGGATTATTGCGCCCATACTTTACTGTAAGTTGCTCGTCCCTTTGAGCTGTTGTACTGGGAGACTAATGGCCGGACAGACAATAATGTGTTTTTCGCAAAGTATATGCCGATCTCGCATATTGGCGCCTTTGACAACTTGGGTAACGACTACAACGCCACTCGTGTGATTACCGACGGAGTGTTTGATCCTGAACTCTGTGGGTTTCTTTTATCTTCTTTTATGATTATGTGCTAATTTTACATGAGTAGATAAGGAATATTCGCCTTTGTACATCTCGTGAGTTGCGTGGGAACAAGATGGAATTTCAAAGCTAACGAGGGGACCGTATAGGATGACATTTGCGTTGTCCTACGGTCTTTCGTTTGGAGCGTTGACTTCGACCGTGGTGCATACATGGCGTAAGTCGATGTTGTTATTTGCATTGCCGTTTCATCTCACCTCGTTATTCTCCTTTTTCATCTCCTTGATCCGCCTCTTGCCAGTCTGGTACCGACACGACATCGCGCGTCAGTTCCGGTCTTCGATGAAAGACGAAACAGACGTACACTCACGCCTCATGCTCGCCTATCCCGAGGTTCCACACTGGTGGTATGTCGCGCTTGGTTTGATCGCGTTTGCGTTGGGGATCGTCACTATTGAAGTATGGGACACCAAGGTGCGTCTCAGGCTTAAATTTCCATTTGCTGTAAAGAGGCTAATGAGCGAGGGAATCGGTAGCTTCCGGTCTGGGCCTACTTGGTTTCGTTGATGATTTCGATCGTGTATCTTGTGCCTGTGGGGATGATCCAAGCGATTACGAATCAACAGGTTGGGCTCAAGTGAGTCTTGCGCTTTTTGCTTGGCATCTGTGACCTGATGTACGGATGTAGTGTGATTACGGAGCTTATTGTTGGGTATATGCTGCCCGGAAGGCCGGTTGCGATGATGATTTTCAAGACATTTGGCTATATCAGTGAGTTTTGACAGCCTTGTGGGTCAGAAAGTTATTGATGATGGGGTGTAGCTATGACCCAAGCGTTGGCATTTGTTTCTGACCTGAGTGAGTTGTTAATTTTGGCTTATCTTAGACACAAATACTTACTGCTTATCTAGAACTCGGCCATTACATGAGTATGTTTAGCTTGAGCTCGTCCTTCACGAATCTTATTCACTAATATTGTACACAGAGGTCCCGCCGCGCCTAATGTACCTTTCGCAAGTCATCGCGTCGCTCGTCTCCTGCTTTGTCGTCGTCGGGGTGCAGGCATGGATGTTTGAGAATATTCCAGATTTATGCCACAAGCATCAATCGAACAAGTTTACTTGCCCGGGCGTTCGCGTATTCGGTACCGCGTCGCTGATCTGGGGCGGGATTGGTCCTGCTCGAACGTTCAATCCTGGGCAGATATACTACCCGTTGACTTTCTGCTTCTTGATTGGTGCCATATTGCCGATTCCCCTTTATTTCCTTGCGAGACGATACCCGCATTCGTGGTTCAAGTACGTCAACGTACCTGTTATCTTTACTGGTGAGTTGTTAGTTTTATTCGAGTTGAGGGAGGTATTGATGGACGACGATGCTTAGGTACTGGAAACATGCCTCCTGCGACTGGTATCAACTACTCGTCTTGGGTTATGGTCGGATTTATCTTCCAGGTATGTTTTGTTCTCTGTCCTCCAAAATATGATATCTAATACATGCTATAGTACTGGATCCGCCGAAGAAATTTCGGCTGGTGGTCGAGATACAACTATATCCTGTCCGCTGCGCTTGACTCGGGTGTGGCCGTTGCAACTATCCTGATTTTCTTCTGTAAGAACCCGTGTTTATCTCTATCCCTATCTGAGTCTAACGCGACTTGATATAGGCCTACAATTCCCACAACGAGGCGCACTCGAATTACACTGGTGGGGCAACGACATTTCGAATCGAACAGCCGACGGTAAAGGCACGCCACACATCTCGCTCGAATCCGGCAAAACGTTTGGATACGCTACTTGGAATTGAGGGTAACCTCGCTTTTGCCTTCACCTCTCATCTTTTCAAAAACTTTGGGTTGTTCGAGTATCTATGTTGCTGTTTGTACAAGTTCTTCGTTGTAGTCAGCGGGTTGGGATTTGATGTAATGTTGTTTTCTTATACTCTTTTCTCTCTCTTCGTTTATTTTTGATATCCAGCTTGTTGTATGTGGAACATCTTGTTCGACTAGATAGGGAAACAAAACAAAAACACAATTTTGAAGCTGCTAGCTGCTACATTATTACTCGGGTCCCCAAATCTTGACTTCCCGTCCGCTCGCAGCCCAGAGCTCCAACCCATTGGGTCCAGCAAACGACACGTCCGCGATCTCTCCAATGTCACTAAGCGAGAGGAGCTCCTCGAATGTCTTGTGCGCAAACATCCTGATGCCCTCAGAGCCAGCCACGGTCAAGTAGTGAGAGCTCAAGTCGTAGTGGACCTTGTTGATCTTGAATGACTCGCTCAACTTGACGCTCGACGACGTCCTCAGCTTACGCAAGTCCCAAATTGCAACGCTCGATGGAGACGAAGGCGCGGCCAGCTGGTAGCCGTTCTCCGAAAAGCTGAGCGTGTTGATCGAAATGCCCGAACTATTTTCGCCAGTGAGAGACGCTGCGAGGCTTCCGGCACGGATATCGAACACTTGTACGATCCCGGCTGTGTTGCCCATGGCTAAGAGTTGACCGTCTGGGTGAGCGGCGAGCGAGGTAAACGCTGCTGGAGGCGGGTCTGTCAAAATCGGCGAGTGGAACACGGTCTGGAACGTGCTGAGCGAATGAATCGAGTAGGTCTGGTCCGCACTAGCCAACGCAAACAGTGTCTTGGTCGGGTGCACGGCCAACCCCGTGAGTTCCCCCTTGTGCAGTTTGACGGTGTGTCGGGGGAGGTACTCGCCGCTTGCGCTGTCGTGGGACCAGACGCGCGCTGTCTTGTCTGCGCTGGCAGACAACAAGACGCGGTTGATCGACTCGCCGCCGGTTTCGCAAAATGTGACATGCGTGACTTTTTTGGTGTGTCCTTTGAGTGAGGCAAGGACTCGGCCGGCCGTGCGGTCGTAGAGCTGAACGATCTTGTCGTTGCCACCAGTGAGGAATAGCGATGGTTCATCTGCGTTGTCTGAACCTTCTGGTGAAGGGACGGACGAGACAGCAAGAGAAGTGATGCCCGGTGTGGATGCCGAATGCAAGGACGGAATCGTGTGTTTTGGTTTGAGTGTGCGGACTTGAGCCGAGCTGATGTATGTCGGTGCGACCTTGCGTTTGCGACGGGCAGCGGTGAGTCTATGACTATGTGTAAGTATCTATAGAAAGACTGAGATGAGTGGTCTACTTTTCTTGTGTCTCTGCAATCTCCTTTGCAATGTCCGCCGGGAGTACGCCGCCCTCTTCAGTAGCCATGTCCACATCTGACGCAGCGGGCTCGGCATTTGGAGCAGACGGGGCCATACCCATCGACTCTTGGATCTTGGCCAACGCACTAGAACCAATTCAGCATCCTCACAAAGTAGTACGAGTCAACGGAAAACTCACTCGCGAGCCGAGTCCCGTTCACGTATCAGCCGAGCAACTACCCGAGTTGCGGCGTCACCCTGATAGAGCGCATGAGAGAGCTCCTGACGCGTCGAGTTGTATTGCTGTTTGAGCGCAAACGTCTCGAGCATGAGCGCGTCCCATTCGTTTTGTAGCGTGTGAAGCAGCGCCGGGATAGAGGTTAGTGTTGGTGGACGGGGTGGCGCGCTTTTGGGGCCTGTCGTACGCGATTAGGAGTACGCAATAGTGCCAACAAACAAATACTCACTTGCTTTAACCGCCAACAAGTCGCCCTCTTCGAGCTTTTCGCCCGTGAGTGGGTCCGTGCCATTCTCAGCAATGTATTTCGTGATCAGTCGTCGCTCGTAAACGTGGCCAGACTTGGTCGAAATGACCGGGTCAATGGGGGCCTCTCCTGTACCCAACAATATGTTAGTTTTCTGTCAATTTTGAGATGGGGATTGACCGACCAGAGATGGCACAGAAAAACATGTTGGCGGACAAGTCGAGGTCAACCACAAGCGCTAAGCGCGTGGCCAGAAAACAAATACAGGTACAAATACCGCAGTCGCGCCTCCCCACCACCCTACATCCACTGCACGACATCCTTTACCATGGCCGAGAAGAAACAGAAGCTTGTGCTCTCTATCATCGACTTTCTCGAGACCTCGATCTCGGATGGGTCTATCAAGAGTGATGATAAGGAGGGAATTGAGATTGCAAGTGTGTGTCTTGGACGCGCATACTCGATTGAGCATCATGTCTTACTATCATTTTACAGTTCAATGTATAGGAGAAGCATTTGGTGTTGATCCTTCGAACCAAGAGCAAAAGGATAAGCTGAGCGTCAAACCGGCGACCCTCACCTCGATCTTTGATGTCTATCTCAAAACCAAGGACAAAGTCGGTGCCCAGGCAAGCATAACTACGCCCTTCCTTTGTCTGGATCATATGTAACATATTGATTTGCCCGCAGGCCTCCGGCTCGTCCTCTACACCAGCTCCATCGGCGTCCTCTGGACCCTCTGCCGCAGACAAAGAAAAGGCCGAGAAACACAAGCAAGAAGGAAACAACCTCATGGCTGCAAAAGAATACCAAAAGGCCGTCGACGCGTACACAGAAGCAATCGCACTCGATCCGAACAACCCGGTCTATTACTCGAACCGCGCGGCCGCTTGGTCGTCCATGGGCGATCATGCTGTCGCAGTCGACGACGCCGAGATGGCGATCGCCGTCGATCCCAAGTTTGTCAAGGCTTATTCAAGACTTGGGTTTGTCGATTTTCCGTTGCCCCTCTAGCGTGAGATCATTAACGTGGTTGAACAGACATGCGCACTTTACACTTGGAAATTACGCAGATGCCAAATCAGCCTTCGAACGTGGTCTCGTCCTCGAACCAAACAACGCAAATCTCAAAGTCGGATTGACCAATGCCGAGACCAAACTCGCTAGCGCACCTAGCACCACCAGATCGGCTTCGTCCCCTGCTCCCGGCGGGGGCGCAGGTGGATTCGACTTTAGTCAGATGGCCAACTTGATGGGCGGGGGTGGAGGAGCAGGCGGAGGTGGAGGAATGCCCGACCTCGCGAGCCTGATGAACAATCCTCAGATGATGCAGATGGCGCAGCAGATGATGGCTAATGGTGGTCTGGAGAGATTGATGTCTAATCCAGCAATTCGAAACATGGTGAGCAACCTTTTAATTAAACTCGCGAATTCCAGTATTCATCATGGTTCGTGTAGGCTGAGCGTGCCCAGGGCGGCGGTGGAATGCCTAGCATGGCCGAACTCATGTCCGATCCTGCTCTTAGAGATATGTAAGTCCACAGTTAGATCTGGCTGTGTCATTTGCTGACGTAGATACTCGTAGGGCTTCGAGCTTTATGGGCGGAGCTGGTCGTGGTGCTGGTGGGCCTGGTGCAGGAAACGCGTAGATATGACCATGGCGTTCAATTTATAGCTTGAGCAGTGATTCATAGGACTGAAATATAACTATACTTCATGGCTGAAAACGCGCGATTAAAAGACCGGCTTCGAAGTTCGACCGTTGATTGATGGCAAGCGAGTCGTTCGTCAATAAATAAAGGTAGTACTAAGGTCTGGTTTTCTGGATCAAGCACTTCACTCGCTCAGATTTAGGCAGAACCTGTCATTGTTTGTAGTACGCATACAAGAAGTCCAGCATAGAAGTTTTTCAAG
Organism: Ceratobasidium sp. AG-Ba; assembly: GCA_016906575.1. Classification (NCBI taxonomy): domain Eukaryota; kingdom Fungi; phylum Basidiomycota; class Agaricomycetes; order Cantharellales; family Ceratobasidiaceae; genus Ceratobasidium; species Ceratobasidium sp. AG-Ba. The sequence goes on along the minus strand of CP059613.1, from coordinate 3,140,831 downwards.
CGCTTAGACCACATGCCTGACACACTTCTAATCACTATATGCGCTCCTAACAAAAGTTAAAGCAACCTCAATCCTGATGAACCTAGCAGATAAGCAGATCGTGAGTCCAAGTCCTCTCTTTAAAACCTAGCCGAACCAGACACTCACCACAATCCTTGCGGCACGGGGACAAATTTCCATGGCTTGTTGAACGGTCAACGGCTTCTTGTCCTTGTTCAAACCAGCCTCGTTCTGATATTCAGGAACGATACACAAGCCGGTGGGAAGCTTTTGCCAATTGACGTCGTCCTTGGTTGTTCCAAACGTTTTTCCAGCCTCGGAGGAGCGATCCACCGGGCGCTAAGTGTGCACAAGTGAGTAGATCATATGAAAACAAGAGCCGGCAAAAGACGTACCCCGGCGGAGACAGGTTGTCCTTGGTTCTGGTTGACTTGGCGAGGGACAAGCGCGGCGGCTGAAAGGCCCAAGACTGTTGCAATAAAAACAGCACGAGTGAACAAAAACATGGTGTAGCTCGAGTGGTTGTAAGTAATGAATAGGTAATTGATGCTCTGACTCTCTTAACCTCGCAGGCCTTTATACGCTGACTGGTGCTATATTTAATTGAACGGCGTCCGTACTTCTCAACTGCGCACTGATGGTTGTATTCCATGCTACCTGGCTGAAATAGGTGCGCCGCACCCCAGTAAAGTATAGCTGATCCACAAAACGCATCGAATAACATAAAATAGGCTCGAGAAGCCTCTATGAAGTTCACAGGATCAGCTGCGGGGGGGAAGAAACGAAATGCGATATTATCGAATACTTGTTCCGGGTGCCAGGGAGGGACTGCGGGCATGCTCGATCGTGCATCATCCATTTAGAATGATTCAGCACCGTGACGAAATATTCGGTCAGGCTGAAATCTTCTTCGGTCTGTGCGAACTGTTCGTCATAGTACGCGAAAGATCATACTAGCGTTCCGGGTTGAAGTCCTCGACACTGGAGCTCAAGAATGACTTGACGTAGATGAGATACATACAATAGATGTGGGCGAGCTGCAGGAGATCAGCGGTAGAATATGCATTGTACCCGAAGGGCACTTGACCAGTTTTGACAGGACCTTCGGTGATCGTTCAGCCACGTTCGCCATACGCGGGGCTACGAATCATAATCACATCACCCGACGGAGCTCGAAGCCGATACACCTCCTAAAAATTTATGCCGTTGGTTAGGTCTTAGCGTGTAGCCTGTCAACTAAGTTTGTGATATCCTTGCGTAGACAGTTCTGATGTTTAGACTTTTGGTAGTGAGTTCATCAATTGTCCAATTAAGTCACCCCGAACCATTCATATGCGCTCAGGGAGCTGATATTCTTGTCCCTCAACGTAGTTGGCAGGTATGGTATGGAAATATCTGCATCAGTTCGGGTTGGGGCTCTGAAGCCCTCCACTCCAGATCTAGGTGGGAATTTCCTACCTTTGAGACTTATATAGATTATTGATGCGATGTATCCATGCAATGTATCTCACCATGTGTATCGACGCCGGAGCCCACTTTTGAGAGCCAAAAGGGGATCCTAACCTGATTGTCACGTGTATATCCAAACAGATCACAACAAGTCTAGGAAGGGTGGCAGCTTCGGTTCGTCTCAAGATCGAATCTCCTGGGTTCCTCATCACCCAGACCTCTATGAACCCGAGTGTTATTCATCGATTGATCTCCCAAAAATGAAAAAGTAAACAAAGTGATCGTGCTTGAATCGCCTTGTGTGGCACGGTGCCGAAGCACACGCAACCGCAATCGGCCTTCTGATTCCCGGTCTGCGCCGGACCACGCACGCGCAGCTGACTCTCTCCTAACCACCACGATCGACGCGCACAACCTCAAGCAGAAACCTGGTATATGATCGTAAAGCCTAGCAAGCATATCGAAAGCAAAAAAAGAGAACGGTGCATAATCAAAAAGACAAAAAAAAACAATCACATCGAAGACTGAGCAAACGAGAAATGCGAGTACAAAGCAAGTCCCGCCGACACAAAGCAATAGTAAGGACAGACATGGCGGTATAGAGTGGTGTATGCGCCCCGCGCATGTGGCGTACGTAGGGGTGAGTACAAAACTCAGATAAATATTAATTGACAGTCCAACGGGAATAAATGAAAAACGTCTTCATCTGTTTTTCGTTATTTTGAGTGTAGGTGTCTTATATATACGACACGAATAAAATCCTATCGAGGTGGGCGGGATGAGCACATGTAGAGTAGTTTGTGCACGAGTGGACTCACATTCAGGCGCAAGTTCAAGGCTTCACCATAGCCTCCAACCCGAGCAGTATAACTTTCAACGCAGCCCGGTCAGCCGCACAGGCCTCCTGATCCGCCTTCAAACTACCGAGCACTCCAGTCCAGGCATTCATCGCACCCAAGCAGCGTATCTGGGCCTCGAACTTGACCTCACGCTCACGAGCGACTCTCGCATCTTGAGAGTGCTTCTCAACCTGCTGCTTGAGTGCCTCGTACGCCGACGACTGCTTGGACAGCTCCGAAAGATGAGCAGAAGACTCTTGGCCCAGAGCTTCGAGGTCCTCGTCGCGAGCCTCGATAGCCTGGGTAAGCTCCTTCTCGCGAGTCGACCATTCGGCCTCACGAGAGTCCCACTGGGATCGTTGAGCGGTCCACTGAGCTTGCTGTGCATTCCACTGGTTGCGCTGGGTGTTCCAGACACTCTGCTGAGCCTCCCACTGAGCACGCTCAGTATCCCACTTGGCCTTTTCAGCCTCCCACTCGGCCTGTTGTGCCCGCCACGCCTCCTCCTTTGCACTCCAAGCACGTTCCTTCTCCGCCATCTCACGCTCGCGTTCCTTCGTTTTGCTCTTGCTCTTCTTCTCCGGAGATGCGGGGAACAGCACTTGCGAGATCGACTGGCCTCCGCCGTTGCCACTGTTGGCGTTGTGGACCTCGACCTCCCGTTCCTCTTCGATCTCAGCCTCACTGTCGCTCATCCCACCAAGGTTCATACGATGGGTTTGCATTGTCAGCCCAGCCAGAGGTGGCAGCGAGCGTGCAGGTCGCATGTCAGGGCTGATGAGACCGACAGCCGGAGGCGGAGCTCGGAGCATATCCTCGAGATCGCCCTCTTCCAGCCTGGACCGCTCAACAAGGGCATCCCAAGAGAGGATCGATTCTCGAGGTCCGCGAAGTTGCTGTACCGCGCCCAGAGTATTTGCTTTCCCAGCTTTGTCACCCTTCACTCTCTGGCCTGGCCCAGCTACGGCAGGCGAGACATAGGAGAGCGCCTCCCGGGTAGGCAAGCCACCCCTAGAAGGCGTGCGCGGGTCGACGCCACGACGAGAAGATTTGACAGCAATCCGAGGCATCGCAGGGGTAGCCTGGCCCTTGAGCGGAGAGATACACGTTGTGAGGAGAGCAGAAACGTCGCCCTCTTCCTCGTCTTCATCTTCTTCATCTCTGTGAATGCCTGGTCCACCAGCTCGAAGGCCGGCTGGAGGAGGGAATGGCATCGAGCCGGGATGAATAGGGCTCGGAATGCCCGAGCTGAGAGAAGGAATAGATCCAGAGTGACGCAGACGCTGGTCCAGAGGCGCAAGGATGGGCGATTCGGTTTGGGCGGAGATCGAAGCAAGCAACGTCTTGCTAATGGCAGGGGTGGAGATGTCACCACCAAAGTTTGTGCTCCCAGTAGCAGTACGGCTCCGAGTTGCGGGCGTGGAGATGGTGATGTCTTCGTCATCATATTCTTCTTCGTCATCGTCAGGGGGAGTCAAGATGACTTGTGCAGGACGAGGGAAGGTAGATTGCGCCTTGGACACTTGGGGTGAAGGTCTAGCCGAACCACTGGTCGAGGACTGAGAATCGCCGGTGCTGCTACGACCTCCAGTGAAGATGCTGGATGCTGAAGTCAAGGTAGTCGTCGACGAGGAAGTTCTGTGACCCGAAGGGGTTCGCTGGGCGGCAGAGGCGGCCTCTTGTTTCTTTGCACGTTCAAGCTCCTTTTCGCGGGCTTTGGCCTCCTTCTTCTCGCGCTCCTTCTCCTCCTGTGCCTGTTTCTCCCGCTCGCGACGTTCCCTGCGCTTCTCCCGCTCGTCCTTGGCGTTAGGAGTTTGGTCGTTGCTATTCTGACGAACAGGCGATGATCGGCCCTTGGGAGTAGGAACGGAGAGGGCCGAGGGTGTGCGCACCGGAGATGCTCGGGAGTCAAGGCGTTCTCGGGTGCGGCCAACAGCCGCATGGGTTGCGCGTGGGCTATCGCTAGGCCGCTCCTTAACCTCGATCGGGCGAGACTCTTCGCCAGTGCGCGGAATAGCAGCTTTGGGTCGAATCATAAGTTTGGTGGCGCCCACCGGGGCCGGAGCGACAGGTACAGCGGTTGCGTGAGCTGGGGCCGGGGCGGATGGGACAGCAGCAGGTGCTTTGACGGTGAGTGATCGGCGGCGGGGTATAGGAAGGACAGATGCAGCCGAGGTGGCAAGTCTAGTTGGTGACCCTCGCTTGGGAGAAGGTGTGTTGGCGATGTGTTGGGTGAGACCTTTTGTGGTTGACATGGTGCGAGTGCGTGTGTAGACCTGTGCCTGGGAGGGAGCGCGGGTGGGGGGTGCGCTGTTGTTCGGTGAATCGTTAAAGGCACCGGCGACGCTGGGCCGTCGACTCTTGACTGGTGGATCGACGCTGAGACTGCTGGCGGTGGCCGATCTATCGGCGATGTGGTGCTGTGTACTGGACGGAATGCGCGAGTGGGACACAGATGAACCTTTGCTCTCTTTTCCGACGGCGTCCGCGAGGGCCTTGCCGATGTTATTGAGCGAGTAGCGCAACGACGAGCGCTTCTGCTGTGGGAGGGGCATCGTAGTCGGCGGGGGGCCCGCTACCTTCTTGTTTCGCGGAGAGTGCATGGTGGTGCTGGGCATCCTTGCGCTGCTCGCTTGCTATTGGACTGTCGACACGCGGAGAACGAGAGGCAGGCTAGGGGCCGATTGGGGGCGTGTAGCCGTGAGAGTCTGTATTTAATTCAGCAATTGTCGATCTCTTGCCAGCTGGCAGAACACACCGTGCAGAAGTCGTGCGTTACTTGTGTGTCGTTGCCGTCGTAAGGCCTGTCGTCGTTGTGTCTGAAGCCGGGGTTGAACCTTTACCTAACGCGCACCACGTGCCTGCCTCATGGATCACAGCCACCCAACCCGGATAGGACGTGCTTCGGCGGGGGATATTTGACTCACTCAATTCAGTGGATTTTTTGTGGAGAACAATAATAGCCGCGGGTGGGGCCAACGTGTTGCCAGTCAAGCCGAACAACTTTCCGTAAACGTGTCTTTCATTTGGACAGTTTCAACTTCACTTGCAAGCGCATACAACGGCGAGAATAGCGCCCGCGCTCATAGCTCGATAGATCTAACAGATCATCGTGGTAATCGACTCGATATATCATGCTCAGTTCCCAAAGGGTATGCCATATCAACTAATTACTAATTATTTGTCTCGCTCCATATTTACAACATGCCCCACGTGCACATCCCCAACCGTCCGACGATTAAACTACGGCGACAGAAACAGCGGCGTTGGAGAAAATGTGTTGATACCGCCAGTGAATCTCCATGATCAAACACGTTACTGTCTTCCACATCAGTACCTAAACATTCAAGACAACAGAAATCTCACTCACAAACGAATAGATCCTGCTCGCGTATGACTTGCTCTGATATGTCGATATATGCGGGGTGCTTTTTGTGGAAAATTCCATGTGTAGCACGATAAAACGTGGCTACGTTCGCATCAGTTGCAACATTTACGCACTGTAAGCGTGTCAGTTCGGCACCATCAACCACATGGATCGCCCATACTCACGTGGATCTTTCTCTCCAGCTTCCACTCAAACTCCTCGCCCGAACTGTTCCTAAGGAGTCGATTTCTATAACATATGGATTAGTATCCGTCCCTACATGTCTTGTTAGATTCGTCCACTTACGAACTAAGCAGCGATTTGTTTTTCGGCATAAAATCCGAGAGCTCAACTACCTGCCCGCCCATCTCTACGGTATGTATATCAATCGTAGCATTCCATTTGATCCTAGCCAGCTGTTCTCCGTTTGCTTTGGTAATGACTGAGTACCTCTTTCCCCACGTAGAGAGGCTGGACTGGATCTATTCATGCACGTTGTTTAACTTGTGGTTCAAAACGAGTGGGATGTGAAAACTCACAGTATATGCTAGCGTCCCATCCGGGTAGGATAATGTCGTATTCGTAGGATCATCTTTAGCCAAATTGAGCCTGCTCAATTGGCGCTCAGGACTCTTTTAACCTGGAGAGCGAATGAACTCACGTCGTCATCGTGTTGATTGTAGAATGCTGCCCTCGCCTCCAAATCGTCTGATATAAAACCTTCAGTTCGAGGCAGTGCGATATACCAATTTCATCTAAACCAGTGAATGCTAGGGCTGATTAATTGGCGCACGGCTGCGGTGTTACAGTAACGTGCGGTGGACTTGGCGTACTGGGTTCTTGATGATGAGATCAAAAAAGCTGTGAAATGCACCAAATTAAGCCTGTGCTTTGAGCCAGTTACTACTATCCACATAGCTTAGGCGCCAGAACGTGCGCTCTCTATTCTCCTCCTAGATATTATGCGACAGATGGGACAGGTGAGAACATGGGAAATAGGCCCTCGAACCTCGGCTGCCAACAGTGAGGTTTGCTGAGTCCGATAGCATGTTGCGGTATAGTGGTCTTGGCGGTTGGAGTCTGCAGTCGCTAATTGTCGCGGTAAAGGTTCCCCGAATGAAAATTTACATCTTTGACCCCTCTCAGACAAGTCGCAGGCGGCGGACACAGCGATTTTCAGCAACCCTTAAGGAAAAGGTAGAGGGGGCACTCATATCAATGTAATTATGTTCAAAGCCTGGAGGGCCTACACTGCATTAGACCGTACAATATAAATAAGAATTAACTCGCATGTGTTCTCAGCAACTGGGGCATAATCATCAACTACCTGTAGCGCATACAGCCGCTTGATGGCTAAGCAACCCATAGCAAAATAGCGGAGTTCGAGAATCTGTTCTCGCATCGCCAAAGGATTTCCATGATCAGACAGGTTACTACATTCCTGTTAGTTAATTGAAGTTCGTAGAATCAAAGGCTCACTCGCCCACAAGCAGGTCCTGATCTCCGCGCGCTTGTTCCACAATGTCGATATATGCAGGGTGCTTTCTACGAAAGATTCCCAAAGAGGATCGATAAAATGTAGCCACGTTCGTATCGCTCGCAGCAGATACGCACTAAAGGAAGTCAACTTTTAGTATCTTTGACGTATGAACGAGTCAATACTTGCGTATATCTTTCTATCTGATTTCCATTCAAACTCTTCTCCTGCTTCATTTTTGAAAGATCGATCACTGTAAGTTGTTTTGTGAGTACTCGCTCAAGGAGTTCGTACTTTCGATATACCGCACCAGCTCACAATAGGTTTTCTCTCCGGCATAAGATCTTCCAACCTCTTCTTCTCCCCTTTCATGTCTATTATATGATCGTGCACGATGGACTTCCAGCTAATCGTAGCTACCACTTCTCCATCAGCCTTGGTCACGAGCGTTGTACTATTACCTCGTTTTGCTTCAGATGTAACCTGCTTCGGACTTTAGATTTTGTATTTATATCATTTATACAACCAAGCCACTCACGATATACGCTACCGTTCCGTCTTGGTAAGATAGTGTAGTGTTGGTAGGATCATCTCTAGACAGGACAAGCCTGATCCGCCTCGTAAGCTCTAACAATTCTGGGGCTAGGGGAGCCAATGCCTACGTAGTCATGGATCTCGCAAGAGTACAGCGCCCTTTGAGTCCCGGGTACCTTGGCTATAAGCCTCTCATCCGATGACTGCGGTCAACCTGGTACCGCTGATTGACTTGGTCAGCATTACAAAAAAGAGGCGATGAGGAGTAACGTTATCGCTGTGCGCGATCCATTCCTTTCAACACAGCATCCTGATATACAACGACATAATGAACTTGCACAAATGTTACTTGGCTACCACAAAATTACCAAAGGTCTCCACTGGTTGTCTTACGAATGACACGTCACTTAAGAGCTTATGGCCGCCACATTAGACGACGCCGAGCTCATAGCAGCCGCGCTCGCGTTCGTCTGGTCTTGCTGGAGAGCGGCCATAATCAAACAAGTAACTGCTTTTCTATCAACATCTGTTCGCCTATCATGAACTCTAATAGCTTTCTACTTACTGACAATGAGGTCCTGGTCTTTTAGCCCTTGGTCTGCGATATCGATGTATGCGGGGTGTTTCTTCCCTATAATTCCCATACAAGAAGAATGATACGTTGCTATATCCGAATCGCTTGCTACTGACGTGCACTAGCGTTAACGGATAGAGTGAGGCCATATCCTTCAATATAACATACACGCGAAACTTACTTGCACTTTACTGCTACGCATCTTCCATCGAAACTCTTCGCCAGAACTGTTTTTAAAGAGTCGATCGCTGTGATATGGTTTAAGCCATCACCTATAAAGCACTCTCTCGTTTCAGCAGCGCTTACCTACTGAAAGTTGATTTTTTTGGCATCAAACCAGACAGTTTCATCTCATTTCCGCCGATTTCCACTTCGTGCTCGTGCAATGCTCTCCACCTGAGTTTCGCCAGCTCTTCTCCGTCGGCTCTAGAGATAACAGTAGTTTTTCCTATAAGCTTCCCATTGGACTCAACCTAATAGTTTCCAGGTCATCAAACTTGGTGTTTGAGCTATCGATGTAGGGCAGACTCACAATATACGCTGGTCTGCCATCTTCGTACGATAGGGTAGCGTCTGTAGGGCAATCCTTGGATAATACAAATCTATCTAAACTTGTTAGTATCAGGTCAAATTGTGAAGAAATGCTGCGAACGCAGTCATGGTGTTGGGAGGTAAGGCTCTAGAGGGGAGTTGTTATAAAATATATATTGTACCCAGGAGGCGATGCCCAGTGGAGCTACTATATCACCCGGACAACCCGATGAGGACTGATAGTCTTCATTTACTACGTCATTGATAGCACGAGTCTCGGCACGTCAGCCAGCCGCATTGTTTGATGGTGACGTCGCAAGGTATGTACCAGTACAACAAAGGGTGATCGGCCATCATTAAAAGGCGATTAGAGTCAGACGGGCTCAAGATCTCTGTAAGGTCCAGACCTCCGGAAATTCCGCGTGGGACAGCCTTTTTGACGCGCCATATTGAATTCAGTCGATTTAAGTGTCCGTAAACCTTTTGGGCTGGACGATTAAATAGATCATTTTTGGTAGGATTGCGACTCGCCCCTTTAGGGTGCCGCAGAGGTTGAGACAACATATCTCGGCTTCCGCTATGTTTCTGACCAATCATTGCCAGGTATTTTCTTACTGACCTTCCGCTTCTTCGTCCGACACAGCGCGGTTCTATGTTTGGAGGCGAGTTCTTGTTTCATTTGTCCCGTAAGAATCATGCGCATACATTCTACACCAATGAGACAATTAGTTCTTCGTAATCTCTAATTATACCCATAATCAGACATGTAGCTGATACTCAATCAGTCTATCTCCCGACGTCAAAAACTGGGAACTAGTCACCGATTATAATATCTTGGTCACCTAATGCCGGCTCTGTTATGTCAACATAGGCCGGATGCCTCTTACCCAGAATTCCCATGGACGCTCGGTAGTATGTTGCCACGTTGATATCGTTAGCGACATTTACGCACTGATGTTCCCCGACCAAGTATGGATATGTCATGTCTCAATGATCACAATATCAGAATACTTACGTATAGCTTCCTCTCCATCCTCCATTCGAACTGTTCCCCTGCGATGTTTTTGAAATAGCGATTGCTACGGCCCGAACTTTCTCAATAATGACCCGGAAAGCATGTGGTCTTCGAACGTCTCACCGGCTCATGATGGAATCATGTTTTGGCATAAAATCTCCCAGTTTCACCTCTTTTCCATTCATCTCCACGGAATGATCTTGTTTAACCGATCCCCAGATAATTTTGGCAAGCGTCTCCCCATTCGCTTTGGTTATTACAGTGGTGCTTTTGCGCCACTTGAACTCGGATTGAACCTCAATCCGATGCATTAGCGGTTGGTTAACTAGCCCGAACTTTCTAATAGCTCACAGTATATGCCGTCGTTCCATCTTCGTATGACAAGCTAGTATTTGAAGGATCGTCTTTAGCAAGGATAAATCTATCGTCTCGTATCAGTACCCATACATCCAAGTTGAAGACATCGGGAGCTACGTTGCCATCTAGTCACTAAGGTTCTTCTCTCGAGCCCCGGATCCTACGATCATTTATAACTCTCCTTGATGGCTGCGCTTGAACAAATCAAACTCTTCGCTCTCGAAAGGAGAAGTCAAGGGTAGCAGTGACCGACTGCGCCATCACTGCGTGGACATGTCAGATACACTGTTCTACAAGTTTAGCAAGCACTCATAACCAAAAACTCAGATGGACACGGAAGGCTCCCGTCGCCTCAGCCATATCGTCTGATGTTTGCGCTGGTGGGCCTGCATCTCGTTTTTGGATCAGTTTCGTGCAGCTGTCCCAGTCCAAATCCGTGGGACTTTTTCTGAGGCGAGGCCAGATGTAACATTCGGCAATTGTAAAATACACAGATCGCCCATCAACTAGGTGGATGTAGTATACAACAGTCGTTGGTAGTGCCAAATAATCTCCATAACCAGGCAAGTAACTATTGCCTAAAGGGTTATAATGCGATTCAAACCGGTAACAGTTTGGCTTACCGACAATCAGATCCTAGTCAGCAACAGCCTCCTTTTTGATATCGATGTATGCTGGATGTTTCGTCCCTATGATTCCCCTAGAGGCTCGGTAGTAGGTTACAATATTTATATCACTGGCTACAGCCACACACTGAGTAACTCGTCTTTCATACTGAGGCAGCTATATTGTATACATTTTTACTAACGTGTAGCTTTCTGCCCATTATCCATCGAAACTCTTCGCCGGAATTACTCTTGAAGGAGCGGGTACTGTAAACAGATAGGCTTGTTCAATGCTTATTCAGACCACTTGGCCCCTTTTTTTTACCTGCTCATAATGGATCTAGGCTTCATTAACAGCTCTGATAGCTGGACTCTCCTTCCATCCATCTCAATCGTATGTGGGTGGACGGCATTCCAGTTGATCTTAGCCACTTCCTTTCCGTTAGCCGCGGTAATGATTGAAATGCTACCTTGGGCTTTGAGTTCTGACCGGACCTATTTTGGCCACCACAAAGGCCAAATAAGGATCATATGACATTTCGGCTTGTGTTAGATGTACTTACGGTATATGCCACCGTATCATCTTGGTATGACAGTATCGTATTCGCAGGGTCGTCTTTGGATAGAACAAGCCTAAACGGTAGTACTTTAGCATGTATTTGACACGAGAGCACATCGCATACGTCGTCATCTTGCTGAGATATTTTTTTGTCGGCCGGCTCCGAGGCTCTAGATATAGTCCTGATGCTGCGGTCAGATTGATGGATATTTGACCGGCCCACGCAAAGGGGGCTGAGGGAGGCTGCGCTATCAATATGCAGATGCGAACTGCGTGTTTACCAATGGGCAGCCTAACGCAAACTGTAGGCGTAAGGGGCGCAGCACTGCATCGCCGTCGATATCCGGCTTGGTTTAACGTGCGTGTGTTTGGCTATTGCTGATAACCAATGCCAGATCCACTCGTGACGACTCGCCTCAAAATGCCTCCTAACAACTTACAGCTTACGGCCAATTCAACTGGCACACTTAAGTTAGAGCTTGCAGAGTACCCCCTACTTTCAACTCCCCTAAACTGGTACACCACCTCCTATATCCTCTTCATGGCATCCCGATACATTTTAATCCCATTTCAACATATAGTAGGTGCAGTAATACCAGAAAATTTTCCATGTTCACTGCCTGCGCGTCGCGGCTATACAGCACCAGGCGGTGCCTTAGTTCATTTATATACTCTTTAACCTATACTTATGGTAGGTCATACATGTCGGAGTATGTATACGCATGTGGAACACCTTGAGGCATTAGAACAGGATCACATATATCAATTGTGCGACGGTGGATCGTAACAATAAAGTAAGCAGGAACATACCATAGCACCCCAGTAGCTAAACGAAAGTTATTCATTTCCTTCTTGGACCGATGAGTAAAAGACATCGACGACGTTCGAACCATCGATTCGATTGAATCGCTGTTGCTGCAGGGAGGTTGGGGTGAGGTCGTCTGAACCGCGATTGAGCAAAGTGGAAGGTAGCACACGTAAAAAATACAATAAATCGGATAAAATATTTACGGTTGCCACCAAGACGTTATTCTTAACCGGGCAGTTCAAGGAGCACCTGTTATGCGACGGTCTAACGGATCCAAAACAGAGACCTATTTGTAGGGATACGCGATAGATTATTGCCGAGCCGTTGACATGATTCAACAGTTGTTATAGCTATTTTGACACCGCCCGATAGTGACCAGATCGAGTTTCAGTCTCAAATTACGGTTGTATGGACTTCTCATAGCAAAACATCATCGTATGGCGCTGTGACAGGTCATCATCAGTTACTCTCGATGAATTCGGCTACGAAACCTAATGACCAGCCTTTATGTTGTACGGAAAATGTCGCCTGCAAGGCATCTCAAATGCGTGATGGAATCACAGAATATCTGATAAATTGTCTCGCGTGTACGTCGAGAATCAGTTGCCCAATAATGAGCAAATGAGCCTGTACCTCGATGTTATGTTCACCCAGGCAAATTCCCAACACCATCGTCTCAAAACCAAACCGCGCAATGGAGCATCAAGGAAGGTCAGCCACAAAGCGCCACTCCCCGCCGTCATGTATCACCGACTCTCGCCGCGTCCCAATGTTCTCAACAATCATCCAGGTCACTGGATACTCTCACATGATCTATACCCCAGTGACGTAGCTCTCCGACAATCTTCTCACCAACGAACAAAATTTGATCGGCCATGGCGGCTGCGGACAACTCAATATATGCGGAACACTTCCTGCCGATGATTCCCCACAATGCCCGATAATACCTAGCCACACCCTGGTTTCCACACTTGTACACTATTTCGATCAAATGAAAGGGCTTGATTCAGCCTGATGCAGGGTCGAAGGCGCGACATACATTCACATACAAATTCCTATAAAATTTCAGCCAAACTCTCCTTCGCCATTGTTTGCGAAACACTGGTTGCTATTTGGACAATCCAAAACGCAGTTTCAGGTATTTGAACTTGGGTGAAGTTGCTCGTAAACGTTTTAGTAGCGCATAAACTTTGAGACTTTCATTAGTTGTTGTCTCATCGTTATCATGCCCCTACAAATAGCTTTTCGATTGCACAGAGTGATTCCTATGCCGTTAGGAGTCGAGGCTTCTGTTTCTGCCTTTTTCCAGCTGGATTCCGACATGATCTGTTTCAGAATACAGTGCGTCAACGGTCTCGGGTTGTCCTCTGCCGGAGATACCGCTCGCCGAGTACGTGATTGTCCCAACCGGGTATGACGATGTAGCATTCGAGGCCGAGCTTTGGGACGACAACGGCCTATCATGTACTTTTATAATCTGCAGCACCGGGAAAGTTCCCAGGCACTCGTGCTGGCGTTATACAGCTTTCGGGGGCCTACCAGTCCTCTTGGGGAGTCTTTTGGATACCAAACGAAACCGATTCATTTCGGCTCTGGCTATGTTGATACTGGTAAACCAGTGTCAATCGATCGACGTATAACATCTTAGAGTTACGCATATACATCGCGCCACACCAACTTTGCAGGGAGGTCAACCCGCTTAACGATTACCATGACATCATAATCCAAACACCTTACGATTCCAAATCTCGGAATCCGATCGGAAGGCAGTAAAACATCTAGCTTTATTGCAGGTATCAAGAGACCAATATTGACATGGAACAAGCACATGAAATATGGATACAGTTTCTTTGCGCGCAGAATAAACACAATTTGAGCGGAAACAATAATACGGATGCAGTTTGAGAGAGAAAGGGGGGTCGTGAGCATGATCAGCGTGGATTTTAGACCGGGCCGTCGACCTTGTCTTCCCTATAAAGAAAGCACGCTAAATCAGATTCCGGAGCAACGGACAAAACAGCGCAATTATGCGATGACGAACCTCGCGTTGAGAAGAGACTACCGATCGGGAACATGTCAGCAGGACGCTCGGGCAATATTCCGCGCATCGGGAGGAAGGAGGGCTTACCAGATACAACGTCCAAAATACACCGCACGTCGCTTGGAACGGTACGCGATACCTAAACGAAAGAGGGGATCAGCATACCCCTAACCCCGCAATGGGTCATGACACATACGGGAGTGGCATGTATCGGAAATTAATGAGCTATAATGACATGTGATGTCAGACACACGGGGCTCGGCAGATGAAAAAAAGATGGTATGCGTACCTGTGCCGCTGGCCATACTTGCCAGTTTGCAATCAGCGCGGGCATGTACCTAGGAGGGATTACAGATGAGTGGGGCGGCGGAGATTACCCAAACGCTAAATCGCTCACATGTCAGAGTATTTTTGCTTGATCCCCTTGAGGTCACGTCCTTCCATCCACCCCATTGTCCCGACGAAGATCGTGAGCTGTAAACGCGAGAGTTAGATCTCGCGGGGTCGGAAGTTCGCGTAGGTGCTTACGCCGATAGGCGCCCTGGATATACGGTCCATCAGTATTGACTTTTGTCAACCTTGGCACCATTCACTCACATGATGGTCTGGTCCGCAGCTACCCTCTTTGCGAGAGCAGGCATGCTGACTTTCCCACCGACCGACCGCAAAGGAAATGCCTTTTCGAGAAACACGTTCCAGCGACCGATAAGGGGACCTATATACCCATAACCACCAGTCAAGACACTGGGAGCTCAGGACAGAGTAACCCTATAAACTTACCCATGGTCGTCCCAAATGCAAAGAAGCGCAACGTTCGCACGGGGTCATACCGAGGTCGGGGAGGCTCAAACTCTGGCTTGTGTGGAGGTTGATCGCGTGAATTGAGCTACGGTCGACAGGTGAGTCGGAGGAGACGTTTCCATAAAGGCGAATGGTGAAACATACGACAATCTGTGCGCTTTGCGCAACGACATCAGCGAATGCCGTGAGCGCTCCGTTGGTCGCAGCAAGCGTTGCGCTGGGTCTGGGTAAACGCATACGCGTGCAATGGGAGATAAGCGATAATCATAGGTTGGTTGCTACGAGACACGGTCGTACGCACCGCTTGGTGAAGCTGTCTTGGTATACACGCGCAATGGCAGCCATGATGTTTTCGAGTTGCACAATCAGGAAAGCTGGAGAGCAAGACGGGTGACAGTGCTGAGTCAAGAAAGTTGGGTGATGTAGGAAGAGTTCTTACTTCTGCCCATATATGTACCCCAGGCCGCGTTAATGGAGTGCACGAGCAGCTCCACAACTCTCTGACGCTGCACCGATGATGCGATAAAGGTCGAGGCCGCCGTCACTCGCGGTGGAGCTGGGAGAGCAGCGGGGTCACGTGCAGAGTGCATCATGTCAGGGCTCGGTAAGGGGATGGCCCGGAGCCGGTGGGGTGATCCCGTGCTTCGCGAACCCACAGGAGCACGCGGGGCGCAACTTTCGAAGCGCGACCCCCCACGCCGTTGCCAGCACACGCCAAGTCGGGCACACAACATTGAACACAATTGAGATACATTGTTCGTTCAAGTAGAAACATGGATGACGAAGATGCGACAGAGGAGAAAGAATAATATTTATAGAAATAACGGTACGGACAAACACCAGTGCAACCAGACCGCATGAAGTATAATATACAACCCCATCGCGCCTAGGCCACGGTTTTTGACAATACCGGGGAGTAAGGACAGACAGACAAAAGTACCGATGACGAGCAGGAAATCAAGGAGGGATGGGGATATCGACAGCAAAGACATAGAGGCCCAGAAATAGGTGATGGATGATGTAGGTCGGACCTGCGGCAAGCGAATAAGAATGATGTTCGACGTATTCGAGCGATCCGACTCACGAATGAACATAGAACGAACAGAAAGTGCGCATCTCCATAGTGGTGATCAGCTAGCGGACTGTCCAAATATGAGCACAAACACGCAGTGCTGGACAAGAATGCACGTACGTTTACTCTCGCTTCCAGTCATGACCGCCCATGCCGTCTGTTTCGGCACCGTCACGCTTCCAGTCATGGCCACCAATAGTGTCCGTCTCTGCGCCGTCACGCTTCCAATCATGACCACCCATGCCATCGGTCTCTGCGCCGTCGCGCTTCCAGGGCTTTGATTTGCCGAATTGAGTATCAGCCTGTCGCTTCCAAGGCTTGCCCAGCCCAATTTTGGTATCTGAGCTGCCTTGCCGCCTCCAGGCTTTGGGACCAGCGCCGGCGATGCCGACCTTTCCGTCTTCCGGAATGGGTGCGGCGAGAGCGAGCAGAGGGGCGCAGAAGAGGGCGACGAGGGTGATGGAGAAGCGCATTATGATGTGGGCGACGGACTAGCTGTTACGATATCGGATAGTTTGTGTGTAGAGTATAATGAGCTGTATCGACACAGTGATACGAGCGGTAATGGACCGAGGTCGGGGGGAGAAGAGGTTGTCGGACAGGAACGAGTGGAGGAAGGGATTTTTATAGCGATTACCAGCCGAAAATCCAGCGGTGCGGGTCAGTGGATACGGGACCCTGTGCTTCCCAATTCACGGAAATCCATGCGCATGGGCCATCCCAATGTGTGCCTGGTGCGTTACCGGGTTGAGCAGCGGCCCTTGTCTACGCTCGATGCGGCGCTTTTCGGAATAATTCAATCCGCATATGCCGCAATGCTGCATACACCAGCAAAGGAGCCGCACTAGCATTGTCCTGAGTGCAATGGCGACTGCATTGCGCTAGTTACAATTGTGCCTTGCCCACGTCCGGCATCGTCATGCATAGTGTTCGGCAGTGCCTGGCTGAAACGTTGCTGGGGGTGCCGAGGACATCACGATGGCCAAGTGATAGCCAGCATTCCCGTCTGGATTCAGGCCAATTTTTAGTCCGTTGACGATGATAGTGCTTAAAGCATGCCGAACTGCGGCCCATTGAGTGTGGTGTCGCCGTGCTCCGCCGAACAAGCGCTGGGGGCTGGCGATCCCTCTGTCCGCCACGCCTGAGCAGACTGGGCGTGTCCAGTGGCGTCGACGCAGACCTCGGCCAACGTAGGCGATGCATCATCTCACTTGATCAGCTAAACGGCCTGCTCGGACCTCCCTGCTTCTCCGCTATGTTTGTCTCAGTCGCTAGCTCGGCAATGTCTGAACTATATCACCCAGATCTCGCACATTCGTTCTCATAATCTGGTCCCCCCGCAAGAGTACCTGGGCCGCTGACAGCCCATTACAATAGAGCCAAGCTCTCGACTCGAACCAAGCTTCTTGGCGTACCCGTCCCCTGTGTTCCTTGGAGAGCTTGGATCGCCCGTACCTGTTCGCTCATCCCGCTCGGATGCTGACACTTTTCCGACGGGCGCTGTCAGCCTGGACCCACTCGCTCGCTCACCGGCGACTCCCGTGCACGCACGCGCACGCACGCGCACGCTTCCCTCTCTCCGTCTTCCATCGCAGATCCACGCATGCTGCCATCCGCGAGCACTCTTCCTCTTCTTCTCACAACCAACGTCATGATACGTAGGACTCCCCTCGTCGGTGCGGCCAACCGTAGAAGCCGAGCAACTTTCTAGAAATCAGTGCGCTCAGTGCGTATGCCGTACAGACATGAGGTGGCACCCCAGTCTATGCGTGTCTTGGAGCTGACCTGCCCTATGCGTTGCGGGGAGTAGCTCTGGGCGAGGAACCCCTATCTCCGGTGAGCTGATTGGCATCGGTTTTCTGCCCAGATCGGTGAGCGGAGTCGTTTAGAGTATTCTTTGTGTGTGTACGCACGTCCGAACGATGGGCATCATTTACGCATACACCGAGCTCAGTGGGGTGTGTGCGTGTGTGCGTGCCTTGGAATGACGGATGTTTGTTGCCGATCTGTTGCGTTTTCTCCACGTACCACTCAATCCTGGCTCATTCGCGCTCTCCCGCGGGGAGCGATGTAGACAGATGAATTTCCGCCGACACGAGGGAGGGAGTCTCGGTGGATAACACGAAAAGGGCTCAGCCCGGAATTTCGCCCGACGCTCATGTGAAATACAGTCAATGTGGGTGGTGGTGCGATAGCCCTGGTGTATAT
The DNA here is from genome assembly GCA_016906575.1 of Ceratobasidium sp. AG-Ba. Classification (NCBI taxonomy): domain Eukaryota; kingdom Fungi; phylum Basidiomycota; class Agaricomycetes; order Cantharellales; family Ceratobasidiaceae; genus Ceratobasidium; species Ceratobasidium sp. AG-Ba. The sequence continues at coordinate 3,122,594 of CP059613.1, read as the reverse complement.
GCGTCATTAACGATGAATGCATGTGGTCCGAACCATGAAAAAAGTCTGGGCTTGTGCGCGGCGTTGGGTGTCGGATGGGCTACGATTGGTCTAGGCCAATTCGAGGTGTGACTGGATAATTTGCTCCATGATGAGAATTGGATTACGCAAAACAACCTGTATGCCCAAATCATCTCGGTTGGTTTGCGTCTGTGCGTACGTCGGGGGAGTGGTTGAACTTTTTGTAGCCCTCGGTTTAAATTTACCTTCTTCCCAGCGCCATTTTGGTCAACTTGTCAAAAACACAACAAGATGAATCATGACCCTGTTTCAGACTGAGTTCTGTTTCTGTAGCCCTGTATTCCAGGTCGAGATGTATACTTGGATTCAAACCGCTAATTGTCAGCAGGATACACAAGGAATAACTAGCCGACGCATCACGTGATCGACATTTTATTTCTGCTCTTCTCCTTCATGCACCCCGAGCTCTCATCCTCTCAAGAATTCATCAGAGCTCTCAAGGGATCAAAGGACCCACCCAACGAAGGAGGACTCTCAAAAGTGGAACTAGCGCACAAAGCATGGAATCTTGACTCTCTGTTTATTCCGAGCAAGGCCGAGGTTATTGTAGAATGGGCCCTGCAATCGCTGCTTGCGCGCAGTCATTCGGAAAGGTGCGTATTTCCCAAATATTCCATATGGGAAATATATCCGACTGAACCATTTGACGGTCAGCCCAGATGGAGATATTTTGAGTGACCAACTATGGAAACTATTGTCGGACGTTATCTGCGCCCGCATGGATTTCAATCGACCGATTTCCGCAAAGACTCCTGGGCTCGGATGGCTGAACAATGTCGTAAACCGTGTACCTGTTCTACCCATCTTTGCCGCTTTGCTTCGTTCAATCGTGCACACTGTTCCTTTCACGGAGCGCTCGACGCCTCCCGGCTCTTTACGGCTAGTCTTGGAAGCAGCGACCAGCGTTGCCCGTGTCCTTTTGCGACTTGCATCAATCAAAGCCAACTGTGATACTGTTGCTAGTTGCTTCTGGGAGGCACTCGGTATCTTTGCTGCGCAGGATGCCACGGAGACGACTTTGTCGTTGTTGCTTGATCTATGCGACCGCATTGCCTCCATATTCGAAACCAGCTTTACACACTACTCCAACAAGAAAAAGGTAAACGAGACACAATGCAACTTTCCTCATTGGATCGCTCATCCCAAATTCGTAGATCGCCACTGTTCTCGTAGAGAAGCACCAATCCGCTTGGCTGCATGCTGCAGAGCCTCGCCACTCGGAGCTTCAATCTCTTGTGTCCTTTCGTCAGAAGCTTTTCGATATCGGATGCACTGTCGTGTTTTGTCCAGAATACACGCGTCTCATCTTCCAGTCTTTCGAATCTCACCCAACCTTACTGGCGGTTGTGTCTTCGCCTCGACTCTTCGCCGCGTACGTATCGGGCTTGCGGACACACAAGCTTTTCGTGTTTTCGGACCAAGGCGCCGGTACTTCAACTGGAGGAATCGCGAAGCGTGTCCGTGGAGCCGCGAGAGATCTATATTTACACCTAGTTCCCAAGTGTCAATGGCCTGCAATAGCACAAATTACTCAAAGTGCGGAGGAGCTGCAGGTCGTGGATGACGACTGGGCCGATATTTTCGGAACTGTGGTGCAATCCGCGATTCAGACGTTGAAACAACCATGGTCAGGTGCGTGCATTCCACTCGGTCGCCGTGTCGATGATCTTGACGAGATGGGGTAAAGATGAGCAAGCGCGCGTTGCAATCCATGTTTGTTTGACGCTGGGCTCTGTGCTCCGTTTGAATGTCGAGGTGGTCCAGCCTCATGCGGCAGTGTTGCTGTCCGGGCTCTGCGCGGTGCGCCTAGACCGTTTCGTTCCTGGCTTGGTGCTGACTTTTCAGCTGGCTAGGCACCATCGACTCTACTTCCAGCTGCGGGCCCCGTACTCGAGTTGTTACTGGACCATCACTCTAAAGCACGAACGTTGCATACTTACCTGCCTCAGCTGACGAACTCGTTGGTCACTGCTATCGCACCGCGTAAATTCTACCAAGATGCGTGCGTTGGTCCCGTGCTAGATGCTACACACTTGGCGAAATTACGCCGATCAGTTGCTGCATTCGTTACACCGGGTCAAATTTTACCCACAGCTAGCCAGCTTCTGACCGAATTCGCCACAGCGATTGCCACTTGGGCATCATCCACCTCCGCGGAGCCTCCCCGCAAGAAGCGACGAACTTCGACAGGAGACTCTAATGTTGATTATCTTGGTGAAGCATCTGCTGCGCATATCGGGCTGTCGTCACGGCTGCTCGTCTCTATTCTGAAGAGTTTGCCCGTGAAGACGTTGAAGCCCGATGCACTGGAGTCTTTGAAAAGCCTGGTGGACGAGTTCGATGCTGATACATTGTCAAAAGCATTCACGACTGGGCTTGAACATGATTCGTGGGCGCATCAAACGGTTCTTGCCGCGGTATTACGGATTCGATACTGTTTGCGTCATCCGCAGTGTCCGGTGTCTACAAGTTATGGGCCGACTGCTGAGGAAGACGACTCATTACTCGGGTTGCTTGGAAATCCTTGTACCTTGGCCGAACTAGCGACTGAAACGGTCCGTGATTATGTGCTAGTAGCTCGTGATTGGGTGCAACGCTGAACATTTCAACCAGGTTCGGGTCTCGACCCAGGGCCAACGTCCACAGGACCACATACGCAAGGTATGGCGGTTTGCTCTAGCGCGCCTTGACCACGATATTGTCAACCAACACAATATCACATGGGACGGCTCGTTAGCTCACCTGGACCAAGACCCCTGGTTCCCGCTCTGGTTTCTATTATTGGACAGGCAGCTCGGTGTCATTGAGTGAGTAGTGGCACCCGAGCTACATCCAATAACTCACAGCATATGTCAGGTCAAATCTGAGCCTGGACCAACTCGGGTTGATACTTGACATGTTCGTGAACCTTGGCCGCGGCCCGAAGGCGTCAGATTCTATTTCCTCAATACAATTGTTCACGAAAGCAATCTCGACACCTCAGTTCTGGGAAATGCACAAACTGAGAGGTGAGCTTGAACTAGACTTTGAACGGATGTTCCGTTATCTGATCCCCGTTCAGGTCTGCTGAATGAGAAAATGGTGTCGGGTACAATGTCCCTCGACCAAGCCAGCCTCCACAAAGTCCTCAAAACAATGCGCAAGGGAAAGAATTCTAAACATGCCGGTTCTCACGATGATGCTATTTCACTTTATCGCCTCGCTGCGCTCTGTCCACCAGACTATCTCGATCGATCGGCCAAGACGGCTCTGTTTGCTCGGGCCCCATGTGCTGACGTTCTGGCTACAAATCACAAGGATCGGGCCGCCGTGCGAGTCGTGTTGCGTCAGTTGGGCCCGGGGACTTCAGTAGTGAGCAAACTTGCGTTTTCCCACCTTTACGAAGTCTGACCCGGGTTTTTGGTGGCCAAATAGGGGCTACCTGAGGAGTACATTGAATACCTCCTCGACCCTAGTCTGCAGGGTGATGAAAGACGACTCGACGACCCAGATTTTGAGAATGATACTCTGACGATCCTCAAGGGATCTTTCAGGTAAGAGCTGATACTGAAATGTGATTTCTGGATTCTTGGCTGAGTTGCCATTCGCAGGCTATATGCGAGGTCAGCCAAAGACACGGGCAAAGCAGGAGACCTTGGCGCTGTTCTTCAAAGAATTTCGACACTTGAACTCTTTCAGGAACCCGTATGGGGCAATCCAGCCGCTATTCTGTCCACACGAGCCACAGTTTGTTTACTGGATACCATTCCCGAGATTTGGGGGCCTGAAGTCACGTAAGACTTCCGTCTTGTTCTCAACTTTATTCTGGCCACTTCTAATATCTGTTCTGCCCCTATGTGATTGAATGCAGGCTTCCTAAGGAGATCCACGGATGTGTGCTCAGAATCTTGGACCAGATACGCAATTGCGCCGAACATTCAGATGTGGCTACCGATTTGCTGATAGAAGCGGCCCGAACGCTCACCTCGTGTGAGCATTGGCTTCAGCTAGGTCCGTCAGTGGAGCTTGGCACTGAACCGAAGGTCTTGGATGCTGACATTATGTCGCACAGATACTTCGCCGGCGTCTTGTCGTGCTCGTCGGGTTTTGCGGGCACTCCCAAGCGGCAACTCGGTTGCGACCAAAGCGCTCATACGGTTAATAATAGAGGAGATTCGCAACGCGGGGGAAGACGTTCGCTTACTTATCGCAGCCGTTGGGTTACATGCGCGCTCGCATGGTACCAGTATGTGATGTATTCCAGCTTTGGCTTTTGTAACTGATTGTTGAAAATCAGGTGTGCCTGCAGATGTTGTGCAGGCGTTCGGGGAGGCGTGCCGGGGACTGAAACCTGAGCAGCATGCGTTGCTCACAAGCGAGATCGTTTCGTTGGTTCTAGCCCCCGAGAATAATCTCGCTTATCGAGTGGCAACCATCAGGATTGCAAGTTCGGTTTTGCGGTATGCTCCGGAGAGTATGTGGACAACTAATTCCGGCCGCTATGTAAGCTCATTACCTAGGTTTCGCCAGGTACATCGCAGCATCGACGTCAGAGCACAACCACCATCCTAAACTCACTCGCCCAACTTCCCCAATCACAACCGTGTCAGGAAGCATGTATCTCGTTCGTCGCTGAGATGTGCAGCGAGCGGGTATGTGTCAAAGTAATATTTGATTTACCGGCCTAACTTTGGTTCTATGCATCGGTAACCTAATTTAGGCAGCCTCTCTAACAATTCTTGACATGACTGCCATCTGGATCTTGCTTGATCGAGCCACGACCTCGTCAGATACGATCTTTTTGAGCGTCTATTCATTAATTGTGGCGTCCTTGAGTTCACTAATACGTTTCCGACGGGATCTCCTCACCCCCGCACTCGCTCAGCTGTCTGCTCTACTTTCCCGTTTGATTCGCACTCTTAGGTATCGCATCTCTCACGCCGCAGGGGCACCCCAACGTACAACTGTGGCGCAAGCCTCCCTCGCTGGGAAAGCAACTGAGCTAGCACGAGTTCTCGTTGGATTGACCACGAAGAATACACCAGTGACTATTCGAAGCAAAGCGGATCAGAAGCAGCCAGTCAAGGCCGAATCGCTCGCCCGCCCATTTGCACGGCACGCACCGTATGTCTTGGTAGCATATGCCCAGTCGGCTGCTGAGATGAGTGGCGCCGTTCGGGCCGCTCTCAAACCCGGCCTTTTCGCGTTGTGCTCAATGTGTGGGATGCCGGCTCGTGATATGATCATGGTTACGATGCTTGACACTGTGGAAAAGGAGATATTCGGGGGGGTGTGGAAGGAATGGGAGGGACAAAAGTATATCGGCAAAGGCTGATTTTATTCGCGCCTTGTAGATACCAGGTGTATGCACCATATTACCCAATATGTAACGCCACGTTCATGAAAAACCCTAGATCATATTGAAAGCGCTCGACAAGTATTAGAAGCGCACAAACGCCAGCGCTTCGCCCAAAAGTCTATAAAGTGACGGCCAGAAATATCAGAACTATAGCTATTCCTGATAGTTGGGGAAGCAGTCCGCAACAGTTTTGCCGCTGTGCTTGTTCTCAACGTGCTGGGTTAGCCTGTGGAACATATAGCATAAATATCAGTGAGGTGAAAGTATCAATACGTAATCGTTACTTACGCGGGCAAACGGGTGGTCGACAACTATCGGGGATAATGATGAATGGAACCGGAAAGCATAATTTTTCTAGGACTCACGAATGTCTGTCTGCACACCGAACACAGGATGCTCTTGGCTGCTTCATTGGTTTTGATTTGGCTATGAAGTTTTACAAAAGCGCGTTGAATACCATTTCGGAGGGTTTATTGAATCTACTTGCCTCTTGCCTCCAGAGTCTGCACCTTTCTTTGCGTTACGCTGTTGCCTTTGCTGAGCCTTGGCGCCCTAGCGATTAAAAAAGCGAGTGAGTGCCGATAGATGAGCCTTATCCAGGCACATACGTTTCCCATTGTCGGACTAGTCTTGAAAAGAGAGGAGAGGATGTGGTCGTGGCTTTCGCGAGGTTGCCCGTCGCACAGCCCTTGCTAAACAAAATTTAAGTCTGTGTGGTCTGTTACGTTACACCAGTAGCCAAAAGCCCGCGTCTGTTCCGTAGTCCAGCGCACTGGAACAAACTCGTTTCGGTACATTGAGTGCCAGCAGTTCATTCCGAGATACGCAGTGGTCTCTCCAATGCTCCTCGCGGGAGGTTCAAGTGGGAGGGCAGTCGGATTAATGCACATGTTACACCAGTGATTCGTACTGTTTTTGTGGTTTCGCATATTTCAACCGAGATCCCTGCTAGAATCCAAACGAAGAACCAGAGCCTGCACCCGCTGCACCTTGTCCCATTGTCTGTAACTTTTCGCCTACTTTCTTGTTGACCTCGAAGAATTTGGCGACACATCGGTCTATGCACACACTTTCGCCTTTGTTGAGATCGGGCTCCGCGTACCGTGTGCTAATGCACTTGGCATGGCATGATCTACGTAAAGTATGTGATCAATAACTGAAATATGCGTCTAAACGGGTAGACTGAGGGACTCACGAAACAAGTCGATTAAAGACGTCGGTAATCATGTCTAGTTCAGCTGTCGCCATTTCTATCGCAGCAGGGTTTATGGACCCCGAGGATGCACCGGAGGAGCCTCCGCCGCCAAGTCCAAACATAGACATTGTGAAGAGTAGGATAAAAGGTTAGATGAGGAAGGGACGAGTAGGACGTAATACCACGTGATCTGGGCGCTAGTGGATAGGAGGACAGGGTCCCAAATGCAGCTCCGTGAACTGTGCCATCATGCCGTCCGACCAATGCTCGTGGCTAGTTGCGGTGCCTGCCGATGGTGATGCCGAGGGGCTATACCAGGATCTCGCAGGCAAATTCGAGGCGCAGAAAGCGCTGCAGCGAAATGACTTTGCAGAGTTCAAGATCCCAGAGTTGAAGGCAAGTCTCTCATAAACTGCTGCGAAACCGGTCGTTGAACATTAGTACAGACAGGGACATTAGATCTATTAATCACCCTATCCGAAGAACTTCCAAAACACGATTCTAATTTTACTTCCACTGTCGGCAAGATCGTCGATACTCTTCGCAATCTGCTAAACAACGATCCTTCACGACTTGCGCAGCACACCTTGGTAGATGAGAAGACGTGTGATGAATATCTATTGAACGACTGGCGATGGAACTCTGGAAAGTATGGTCTTCAGCGAAGTCTGCGAGAAATAGTTGATGGGCTCGTAAAGGCAGGCCATTGCGTTTATCTTAATTCACTCTATCTAATTTATCACCCCGTTAGGAAATGACTACTCTCGACAATGTGATGAAGTCAAAGCTTAGTAACTACAATCTCGCCAAAGGTTCTCTTACTCAGATGCAACGCAAAAAGACGTCAGTGAGGCTTGTCCTAGTGGGACTACCTATTCTGATCGTTGCTGTAGTGGGAACCTTTCCGTGCGGTCTCTTATAGACATCATCAAGCGAGAGGATGTTATCCCAGAGTCGGAGTACATGGAGACCAAGTTTGTTGCCGTACCAAAGTAAGTAGTAGGCACTCAGTGACTCGTACAGGACCGCTCACGCTCATAATATGGGCAGAAACGCGGTCAAAGAATGGAACGCAGGTTATGAACGGTTGACTTCGATGATAGTCCCCAGGTCGTCCAAGTACGTGATGGCATCACTTGGGGCATCTGATCGTCGCACTGAACGCTCGTGTCTGCAGACTTATTGCATCTGACGACGAGTACTCGCTGTTCTCAGTGGTAATCTTCTCGAAGGTCAAGCAAGATTTCGCAAACAAATGTCGGGAGCGCAAGTAAGTCCATCATGTCCCAATCATGATATTTCATTGAAGATTCATTTGCAGATTCATTATTCGCGACTTTGATTTCAACGAAGAGGAGATAGAGAAGCAGAGACAGGAGCTTCAAATGGCAGACCTTTCTGAAAAGGAACTTTGGGTAAGCATCGAACCGTGCGGTATCCAGTCAGATATTTACTCCATACTGGTGTGCAGACGGAACTCTTGCGACTTGCCCGGACAAACTTTTCCGAAGGGTTCCAAGTCTTGGTTCATCTGAAGATTGTCCGCCTGTTTGTTGAAAGTGTTCTGCGGTATGGTTTACCGGCCAATTATACTGGCCTGGTCATCAAGGTATATATCGTCCAAGCCCTGAATTCGTACACGCTGATGATCGCTTGTAGCCAGAACCCAAGACCACGAAGCGTATTCTGGATGTGCTCAATACCCAGTTTGCTTACCTTGGTGCTAAATCTAAAGGGCGTACAGCCGCGAAGAAGTCGAGTGGGTTGGGCGATGAGGAGTTTGTCGGCGAGTACCAGACACTCATGGAACAGGAGATGTTCGACTATGTTCTGTTTGAGGTGAGCCATATCATGATTGTTTAGATAGCTTTGTTGAATCTCAGGCGTCGTCCAGGTTCCATGGATTGTCTGATATCTCGCTCCGCGGAGTTAGATCTTGTATCAGTTACAATGCCTTTATAGGACCACTCGAACGAAACAATTTTTTAATGCCTTATGTTCTGGGCTGCGTGCGCTGAACTACCAGCGAGGCGCCCTTAGATGGAGACTATTTGTCCGATCCCAAGGACCGATATCACCGGCCGAATCGTAAAACATGATTGCCTTAAACTTGCTCGGTGTAGACACGGGCATATCCTGTGTTCCCGCGGTGCATTACAGACACTTGATCAAGTAATATCAGCGCAGGCGTAAAGAATCCTAAACTATCTAGCCGTACCACTGCACTGATAAAATGCTTCGACTCCGTCTTCCCCTTCACCACACCTTTCACTCTGTACAAAACAGACCTAAGACCTCGATCTTCAGGGTTATACTGGCCGGCCGTAGCATCCATAACACACCAAGAACCATGCAACAGCAGCTCCTGCTAGCGCCTCGTGACGTCGCGTCCTCCTCGGACAAGATCCTTGTCGATGCGAGCTGGTTTATGCCAAATCTCGTCCCGCCTCGGTCTGGGCTCGAAGAATGGAAATCGCGTCGACTTCCGGGAGCGAGATTCTTGGATTTAGATCTCGTTGCTGCACCAAATGAACTTGGTTTGAAGCATATGATGCCTAGTGGCGAGGTCTTTGCCAAATATTGCGGTAAGTTATTTTCTGTGAGAGAGAGAACTTGAACTATATCACGCTATTGTCATTCCAGAGGAAAATGGCATCGAACCAGGCTCACACGTTGTCTTGTAAGCCTCGGCCTTATCATGGACCAAGTGTGATACCAATTACTCATTCTATTGTTTAGGTATGACACCCACGGTATATTCTCCTCTCCTCGTGCTCTTTACATGTTCAAGGTAAGAGAGCGATTACCCTGCTAATTGGTGTTATAGTGATCTACCATATGACTGTAGAGTTTCGGGCACGAAAAGGCGAGCGTCTTGGATGGCGGCATGCCGCGCTGGGAGGCCGAAGGTCTCCCTATCGAAACAGGCGAGCCGGCCAAAGTTCAGCCAGCCAAATTCCCTGTACCCAAGTTGAACGAATCGGCCGTTCGATGTACGTATTTTACCCCGATCCATCCATCGAGCAAGTTTTTGATCAAAGTATATGCAGCATACGAACAAATTGTGGCCAACTCTAAACTCGATCCGTCGACAACTTCGAATGCGGAGCTTGTTCTGGATGCTCGCCCTTATGGCAGGTGCGCTATTCGGTTATCTTTACTTGGATCCATAAACCTGATTCTGAGTCCCTCTTAGGTTCACCGGCGAAGCCCCCGAACCTCGCCCGCAGCTCTCATCCGGACATATGCCGCACGCTCGCTCACTCCCATTCAACACGCTCTTACAAAAGACCGAAAAAGGGTATACAATGTTCTTGCCCGAGGATAAATTGAAGCAAGTCTTTGAGACCGCCGTTGGGGAAGAGGCCAAGGGTCGGCCAATCGTTGCTGTGAGTAAATGCGTACTATATCGTTGAAGAATGTGGGCCTGAATTACCGAGGTAGAGCTGTGGGTCCGGGATGACCGCAGGGACCATTTGGTTGGCTGGTCAGTTGCTCAACAAGCCCGTGGCTATCTATGATGAAGTATGTTCACCTTACCCATATCTTCGAACCATCCGCTGAATAACCCCACAGTCCTGGACCGGATACGCAATGAGACCCGAGAGCGTCATTGTTAAAGGTGACGAAACTAAGAAGTGACTCGCGCCCGCCAAATGAATCGACAAGTTGAATTCCATTAACTTCAAAAACTTGTAATCGATGTCTGTTTGGCTCGAATCTAGCTGTACATATCATGAAGCAGTGCAATAAAACACAAAGCCTCGAACAAAAAGGAAAGAAACAACGCATCAAAAGAATAAGAAAAGCGAGTCCATCCCATGTTTACTCCTTGCTGCAGAAACAACGTCGGCAACGACTATCCACGATATCCCGGGCCGTTATACAACGTATCGTCGACCCAATGCGCTGGGGGCGGTCGGTGCAACCTTGCCCGACCGTCGCCGTTACTATTCGCACCAGACCGAACACTCTCCCGTCGGGTAGGCTCGGCGGATCGACCACGGCTCTGGCGTGCTGCCGCACTTGGACTTGGAGGAGGTGCCCAGCTTCGGGACGAGCGCGTGTGTCGCTGTTGGTTTGGTTGATATGTCCCAGCTGGTGGATATGGGCCGCTGCGATGTATCAAGTCAGCCTGGCGTATACGGTTAGAAAAGAGAAAGGTAAAACGTACCCAGCAGCCCCTCCAGCTTGATTCTGCCATGCTTGTCCAGACCCGCGGTTATACTCTGGCGGGACCCAACTGCTGATCCTCTCTCGCGGGCCATCCTTCTTCTTCCTTGCGAAAGCGCAACACAAGCAGCACCTAGCAAGACACCTCAAGCATCCCCACAAGATCAAGAGAACGACAATCCCGACGACGATCGTGACCGGGATCGAGATCTGCAGGTTGGACGTATACCATGCTTTGGCAGTGTCCAGGGCTGACCCGGCTTGGCACTCTCCACTAGAGCACGTTCCGCCGTATCCTGTCAATCGGGATGAGCGAGAAAGCAAAAGAAAGGGAATAAGACAGAACGTACCACAAGGAGATCCGTCGACCAAATTCGCTTGGAGGACAATGCACTGATTGGACGCGCGCGGGTCCTGGCACGAGACTTGACAGCTCCGATCGTTTCGCGACGGGCACGCCCTGGTCAAATTCAACGAGACGCCCACTGTCTGGCATTGCACTATCCGACCATCTCAGCCTCCTTTCTTGCCTCTTTCGAACATAAAAAGCCACTCACAATCAGGACTGGTACAGACACCATTGGCACACGCGAGATTTCCGTCTCCACAACTCGTTCCGTTGTCGGTAACTTGGTCAGATGGACATGCAGCACTCGTGCCCGTGCACATCTCTGCTCGGTCGCATTTAGCGTCGCGAGAAGGCCTGCACACTTGTGTGCTGGGTGCGAATTGGCATGTATCCAAGCAGCAGGCGCTCGAAGCTGGGTCGCAGACGGCGTTGGACGTGAACTTGCATGTACGGCTGTCGCAGCACGTCGAGTTTCGGCCAACACCTGGGTCACAGTCTGCGAGACGAATCGGTTCAAAACGAGTTCAGGAGGAGAGGCAAAATATATACCTTCACCAGCCTCAACAATACCATTCCCGCACATCTGCAACGAGATCGTCTGTTTGGCCGTATCCGCATCCTGAAGACAAGTCGAATTGACACTCCCAGCCAAAACCGAACCTATCCAATCCTAAATCAATCTCGCCCGACCGGAAGAAAAAGAACAAAACTCACAGATATTCCCAATCGAACAAGGACTAAACGTAACCTCGCCAGCACTACTAACCGGACTCATGATAAACTGGCTATTCGAATCACAGCTATCCCTCGTGCGCGGACAACAAGCGCTCGTGCCAGTGCATCCAGACGTACAATCATGGATCGCCCCAAAGTTGTGTCCAATCTCGTGCGCGACGACCTGCCACTCGGTGCGCCCGGCGGTGCTAACCGCAGTGCCACTGACCACATTGCCAGGATCTCCAGACGACTGGACGTTGCACACTTGACCGAGCCACGCGACGCCGACTTCGGTTCCGGTCGGGCAGCCGGACATGAGATGCCATAGACCTGCTCCGTCAGATTTTTGGCCACGCCAGGCGGAGAAGAGGGATAGACGCTCGTTGAGTGTGATGGAATCTGAACATGCGGTGTTCCAGGCCGGGTTTGGGGTGGGCGATGCGGGTGGACATGTGGAATCTTGGATGGCGAGTTCGACGATACCTAGGGATACGTTGAACGTTGACTGTACGCATTTAAGTACAATGAGAAGGCGGTAAACAAAAGAGGACAGACCTTGTAGAGCGAACTAGCAGTGTTCCAGTCGTTGAGAATCATGGTTGTGGCATTGGCCGAGCCCCCATAACGACTAGTGTAAGTGCAGTCGGCCGCGACACCCATATACACAATCTTTTGCGTCTTGCTACACCCGGCGGTATTGCCGATTTGGTCGGCAAAACTAAATGCATGGATTTTGATCAGTGCCTGAGGGTCACAAGATAGACCAAAACTAGAAGGCTTGGCGAGAGAGGGCGCAACAAAGGTCGGCCGCGGTGTGGCGAGTTGGAGGGAACAGGATGACAAGAGAAAGACTTACTTGGAAGTCATATTGGATCCGACAATATCTTCGCGCTTGTTCAGGCTTATACGCGGCACAGGTTCGGGCGCATTGAGCAGGCCGAGAGGGTCGTACCATGCGGCACCCGCATAAGCGGGAGTGTTCTGCGCTTGACCTTGTCGTCCAGCTTGGAGAACGGGGTGGGCGTCGACGTCAGTGTTAAACGGGAGAGCGTCATGTGAACAGGACTCGGGTGCCGTCATCGACTGTGCGCTTGGCTTTTCCATATCCGAATCTCGAAAGATGACGAGGTGCCCGTCGAGCTCGCCAAAATCCGAGTGGGGGTGAGCGTCGAGCGGTCCGCGTGTGCGCACATAGTTTTCCCGAGTGAGGATGTGATAGACGTCTCCCAAGATCGAAAACGCGCCCTCGTAGACTGGGGGGATTCCAAGTTCGGGATCGCCTTGGTCGTGCACGATGATCCTCGCCCAGCCGAGTTCACCCTCGGAGATCTCTCCCCACGGCCTGGACACTCCGCCGGCGGCATCTTCTCGCAGGCGGTGCGTGGACCAGCTTTCGTCGACGACGGCACCTTCAAACGCGAGTATAGACGAACGAAGAAGAGGCGTAGAGCTAATGACACTTCCGTCTGGTCCAAGGTGAGTGATCTTGGCCGCGGGATGAAGCAATTCGTTGTTCGGACGGAGATGCAGCCGGTGCGTGCGTCCAAAGGCAGCGAGCGTCAGTCGGACCGAGTCGGTGTGTCGTAGTCGCGGGCTCTCGATTGTGCGAGTGATGAGTGTGCCCGGTGGGACCTGACGCGGGAGAATCTCGAGCGCGAGCGTCGAGGGATGGGCGAGTCGTTTGAGAGGTCGAGGAGGAGCGCTCGTTGCTACCCAATGTCGATCAGCCACGGTCTTGCAACGATCCTTGTGACTCACCGAGTGCGCTAGTCGCTGCCGCCAGTAATATCCATATTCTTATGAGCATAGCGAGAGGAGAGGGGGGGAAAGAAAGGCAAACGACCGGTTCAGCCGGCGATGGTAGTAAAAAGGAAATGTGGGTGAGGCAATGCCGTGGAAAGCCAAGAACAACTCGTAGGACCGGCCGACTCCGAGTGACGAAACGAAAACAGTGAGAAATGAACACAAAAAAACAGCAGCTGCGCAGTGCCCGCTCGGTCTGGTGCAGACTGCTGGAGAGGCTCGCACCAACGCCAGATTCCCCCTTCTGGACGCCAAGGCGCTTAACCCTGTCAGGCCCGGTTGCCTCGCAACCCCCGGGCGCTCTTACGACACTCGACAGATTTATCGGCTACTCAATGCATGTATCTTCCCCTCCAGCGTCCCCTACGTAACGCACATCGGGCAGCCTCGCGCGTTCTATCCTCGCGTTCGATGCTGAAAAACACTCTCTTGGCCGCAGTCGTTCACTCACAGCCCCACACTTGGCCTCCACCAGCCTGCACCCAGCGCGTAGCCCATGACGAGTGTCTCACTTGGGCTGCGACGGATCGCGATCGCCTATTTGACCTTCCAAGATATTCCGCCGATTTCCGCTTAAGCTTTGCACTCTGGTTCTAGCGGCCTTTTGGGTGGCAAGTCGTCTATAAACGGCAATATTTGTTGATCGACCGCCAAGCGAACCAACGGCCAATGCATACACTCGCTATTTTTATTGCCATCCGCCTCGCGCACAACCTTTTGGACTTTTTCACTCGCTATTCCTCCCGGTTGCTCTTGCCTCGCTTCGTCATACCAGAATTTTGATTTGGCATATGATCATCGGCAGTACGTTACATCACGGCACTCTCATTTGCTCCCGTGCTGTCCATTGCTTTGGTTTATCCTCGCCACCTCGTCGTGTCAGCCTTGAGCCATTTGGTATCGTGGCTCTGCAACACCGACTCTCGCCATCGTTCCCACTCTCACGTCCCTATTACGATAGACACACGAATTATCTATGACGAAGCCAAATCCTTGTTTTGGGTCATTTCGCATGCGAGATCGGTTAATAGGCTAATAGAATTCGGATACGATGAAGTCAGATAGTGCATGGAGCCGTATTTCAAGTATCGGAGACAATCAAACTCATTATAGACACTCTAAACTCGTAACACCAACAGCCGACAAAACGGTCAGAAATAGAACGAAACAGTATCATTCATTTCAGCCTCAACACCTAGCGGGTACGTATCATGCAGCATTTCTTAGCCACAGTCTTTGTCCCCGATCGTCGGCTACAACTCTTCCGGGGGCAAGATGGAGGAGTCGCGAAGACATAATTATCTGCTCATATATGCTGAATCTTACCAAGTTTGTGGTAAGCTACATCCCTTGTAATCAACTAACTACTGCAGTTGTATTCTACTTCCAACATTATGGTTGTTGTATACTTTCGCTCGAATCATGCTAGGTTTGTTAACTGGTATAATAAAAATGCCGAAGATCTCAACCCCGGCTTGGTGGTCGTTCGAATTAGTAGCGGTCGAAAGATATACATGCGCCCCATGGCCCGCTTAGACGTCAACCGGGAGATTTTGATCAAGCAGGACCTCAGCCTCGATGTGTCGGATTGGATAGCCATATGGCGTTATCTGAGTGAAGGGTTTCGTAGGAGTATCACTCTACAGCCAGGCGCTCAGCGGAGGCTTTAACAAGTCTTGGATTGCATAGGTTCTATTTTCGTATAGTTATGATCTGTTTAGACTCGCTCGCTCAACCGCGTCATCTGTTAAGCTCCTCGCTGAAGGTTATGGAGATCCCACAATGAAAGCGCTGACTAGCGGTTCCCCTTACTGTTTCCCCAAAGTATGAGCATGTCGCCTGTAAGCGCGAACAACGGTAGTCTATGTTTCAGACTCGGACCTACGGTCAGTGTTGCCCACAGGATTTTCGAGTTCAGCCCACTAACGTCTGCACAGATAGGTACGAGATTGAAAGAGGGTGCATAGCAATAAATGCTTAACACATTATACGAGTTCTGCTTCCCACATCTAATCTAATTTATATGCGGCGCCGACCTCCCTGGTCTGTTATATAATCGCTGAACGTGCTGTTGACGTGGGTAGCCATTTCAGCCCAACGGCGCCCCGGGAATTATATTCTGCACCCAACCATGTCAACTCTGAAGCTGCAAAGACCACTTAAGAGGGTAGATGACACCGAGGTGTATGTGTCGTATCCTCAAATCACAGATGTGGGAAAAGCTAGCGGGGCTCCTCGGTGAGTCAACTTGTTCTGACAACCGTGGGGTGAAAAAAACTAATAATTTATTGTTGAGATAGGGTGGTCCTGATATTAGGTTGGAGTGAGTACCAATGACTTTGGGTGCGAAAGAGTCCTCATACCTTAGGACAGTGGAGGCTTCACTCTCGCAGATCCATAGGTTCACCGAGGCTTACCATCAAATCTACCCCTCTGCTATCCAAATCGTTGTTCGGGCAGTCATAAAGCAGCTTTTCTCCGAATTGTCTACCAACGTGCGTATTTATACCTCTACCCAACGAGAAAACTTATCGATCAATTATAAACGAGTAGAAGGCACACATTTTACCAGTAATCAAACTGTTGCATGATGCCGGTATCAGAGCGTATGATCGGCCTGAAACGTCTGGATTACTAGTACACACTATCTCTACTGGTTTGTTCATTCCACTTTATACTACATCATGATATATCAACCTATTACGCTCTCTAGGTGGTGCCATGTCGCAGATGTATATTGCTCGTTGCCTCGCCGACACCCGCTCCACCCCGTATCCAAAAGGCTCTGCGCTCCCCGCTCAAGCTGTGGTCTACGACTCGGTCCCATCCGCAATCTCCTTTTCGGTCGTTTCTAAGTTCTTCAAGACGGGACTCACGTCTCCGGTCTTTCATGCTATTTCAAAACCGCTCCTTGTCCAGGCGTATGCAACTGCACAGCTGCACAAGGACACCGTCGACACACAAGCAGATATTTTTGCGATCGCTCGCTCAGAAATGAGCAATATCAGTTTGGTGCCGCAGGATATATCTCAAGTCTACATGTATGGCAGTATGGATCTTTTGGCGCCGCCAGATGGTATAGAGAGGTATGTGGCTGATAAGAAGGAGAGGCTGAGGAAGGAGGGCGTGAACGGGGACAGGGTGATCAGGGCTGAAAGATTCGAAGGCAGCCCGCATGTATCCCATGCAAAGGCAGACCCAAAAAGATACTGGAAAGTGGTAATGGAAACATGGGAGTCGTCTCTTTGGAACGGTGGGACAGGCGAAAGCACAAACCATATATGCAAGCTGTAGAGAGCTCGTTTGTAGCCATGTTTCAGTTTATGATTCACTCATTACAAGATAGTCGCAGGAATTCACTGCGCAAGAATTGTATCACCGTAAGAACATAAAGAAATAATATACGTTTATGCACGATTGCAGATTGTGCGAGCAACTCGATCAAGTTTGCCACAACTAGCCACAGATCTCGAAATAGGACCCTAAGCGCCATCAGAGGTGGTCCTGGCAGTCAACCACTATGACGTGACTTCGGTGTTCCCGGTGTTCCCGGACACGATACCTACAGCTCTCGCTGACATCTGAACACCAAACAATTCGGACAGACCATGCAACCCCGTGAGCTACGGAGACTATTTACACAGGTAGGTAGCTCAGATGTCTACGTATCTTACCCCGAGCAGAGGGATGCAGAGAAAGCAGGAAGAGCTCCTCGGTACGTTGGCCACTGACGCAGTTTACTGTGAATCGACGCTAAATAACTGTCGTTTTGATAGAGTAATCATAATATTTGGATGGAGTACGTCCTGTGCGCCATGGCTTGTTGAAATCATCCTGAGTTGTCACTTTTACAGTGGGAGCTCCACTGTCGCAGCTCTATCGTTTCACCGAGACGTATCATCAAATCTACCCTTCGGCCACTCAAATACTTATAAGGGTATATAGGAGAGCCATGTTCTCCGAACTACCCTCCAACGTATGTATACCATAGACCTATATCAGGCAACGCTGTCGAACTAATCATGTGGCGAGCAGAAAGCGCAAGTTCGGCCAGCAGTCAAACTTCTTCATGACGCCGGCATCAACGCTTACGATCCTCCCGAATCTTCTGGTTTGCTCGTACACGCTATCTCTAACGGTCTGTCCACGTCCCATGACACCTGCTTATGTATTCACTCACTCGAGTTCGCGTCCACCCAGGAGGGGCTATGACACAAACATACCTAGCTCATTGCCTCTCAGACAATCGTCCTGCGCCCTCCCCCAAAGCATCTGCGCTACCTGCCCAAGCTTTAATTTACGACTCAGTCCCATCAGAAGCTACCCTTTCGACCTTTTTAAACTTTTTCACGACCGGCATACCCTCCCCCGCCCTGCGCACCATCGCAAAGCCTCTTTTGTTGCCAGCCTACGCTGGTATGCTGGCATACAAACATACGATCGACCGAAGGCCAGATATGTTTACCACTCTTCGCGCGGAAATGAGTGATGAGCGATTAATGCCACAACGTGCACCCCAGCTGTACATTTACGGCGATATAGACCTGTTGACTCCTGCGGGGAGCGTCGAGAAGTACATAGCCAGCAAGAAGGAAGTTCTGGATAGGGAGGGCGTGGAAGCGGATCAAATCGTGACGGTCGAGAAGTATGAAGCGAGCCCACATGTGTCTCACGCGAAGAGGGATCCTAAAAGATACTGGGCTGCCGTCATAGAGGTGTGGGAGACTTCATGCCGCGACAGTGGGTGGATATTGCGGCCAAGACTTTAAAAGGAGCCGGCTTATCTGTGTGTATATCTCGATTCTCGTGTATGTGCGTGATCTTTCAAGAAACAAAAAAAAATGGATTAAAATGTTGTGTTGCTAGCAAAGTATTGCTACACAAGACACTCTTAGGTGTATGCGTGGATACGACAGTTGATTAGTAGCTCTCCTCTGAGCCTTTCTCTTTTGCTTTCATCTCGTGGGCACTTTCTGACTTTACACCGTCACTGTCATACTCGTTCCTTCTTCCTCTGCGGCTCAGCGTCTCCGAGGCACATGCGTCAACCCCAGTGTACACCGTGTACTGAGAGAGCTGGAACCACCACAGGCAGGTTAGTTCTCCGCTGGAGGCTATGTAAACCTCATAATAGAAGCACTAGCTAGCGGTTTGCCTTACCACCTCTCTGAGCATGAACATGTCGCCCACAAACATGGAGAACGGCAGGCTATGTTTCAGACTCAGACCAGCGGTCGGTACCGCCCGCCCGATTTACAGGTTCAATTTTCTGATATATGGACACAGATAAATCTATGATTAGCTGTGTGTTCATCAGTAGATATCCAACGCGTTCTACATGTTCCAACTCCTATATCTGATCCCACGTAGATATGTCAACCTCTCTGGTTTATTTATTATCTAAGCGCCGAACATCGCTGTCACGAACAGCCATGTCCAGCTAACCAGCCAATGGTTCCGGGGATCATATCCCGCACTGAACCATGTCAACCTCAAAGCTACAAAGGCCATTTCAGAGGGTAGATGACACGGAGGTGTATGTGTCGTACCCTCAAAAGAGCAATGTGGATAGCGCTAATGGGGCTCCTCGGTAAGTTTACTCGTTTTGGCAAGCGTAGAGTAAAAACCTAGTGATTTATTGTTGACATAGAGTAATCCTGGTATTAGGGTGGAGTGAGTACAGTACTCTGGGAGATAGAATGCAATCCTCATGTCTTGGCATAGTGGAGGCTTCACTCTCGCAGATCCATAAGTTCACCGAGGCTTACCATCAAATCTACCCCTCTGCTACTCAAATCGTTGTTCGGGCAGTCATAAAGCAGCTTTTCTCCGAATTATCTACCAACGTGCGTGTTTGTGCATCTCCCCGGGGAGAAAACTACTGATCGGTTACAAACGAGCAGAAGCCATATGTTTTACCAGTAATCAAACTGTTACATGATGCTGGTATCAGAGCGTATGATCGGCCTGAAACGTCTGGATTACTAGTACACACCATCTCTACTGGTTTGTTCATTCCACTTTTATACGACGCTGTGGTATATCAAACTCGCTCTCTAGGTGGTGCCATGTCTCAGATGTATATTGCTCATTGCCTCGCTGACACCTGTCCCGCTCCGCCTCCAAAAGGCTCTGCGCTCCCCGCTCAAGCTGTGGTATACGATTCGGTCCCATCCATAATCTCCTATTCGGTCTTTTTCGAGTTCTTCACAACGGGGCTTAAGTCTCCGGTCCTTCGTACTATTGCAAAACCATTCCTGGTTCCGGCGTATGCAGGTGCACAGTTGTATAAACACACGATCGACAGACGACCAGACACTTTTGCGACCACTCGCTCAGAAATGAGCAACAGCAGTTTGGTGCCGCAGGATATAACTCAAGTCTACATATATGGCAGTGCAGATCTTTTGACGCCCCCAGAGAGTGTAGAGAAGTATGTGGTTGATAAGAAGGAGAGGCTGAGGAAGGAGGGCGTGAATGGGGACAGGGTGATCAGGGCTGAAAGATTCGAAGGCAGCCCACATGTATCGCATGCAAAGGTGGACTCGAAGAGATACTGGAAAGTGGTAATGGAAACATGGGAGTCGTCTCTTTGGAACGGTAGGACAGGTGAAAGCGTGAAGCCGATATGCAAGCTGTAGAAGACTTGTTTGTAGACATATTTCGATTTATGATTGACTTATCACAAGATAGTCATAGCACGTCGCTGCGTAAGGATTTCATCTCTGTAAGAACATTAAGAAAGGTTAAGTCCACTTATACGCACTTATAGATCACATCGCGATTGTCCAGAGCCAAACCGACTCTACGATGAACTTTTCCTTCTGCTTAGGACTTCCTCGGCCCCGGCAACTTTGGCACCACATGTATATCTCTTAATGTCGCTTGATATCTTGGTTTACACCTATACTGTAGGACCCCGAGAAGTGGGTTGGATTTGGAATGTTGTCGAGCATGTGCTTCACTAAGCGATAATAGAAGAAGCCTTTCGGCCTATCATGTAGTGCAAGCGTGAGACTGTCTCCCTCTATTGTCTTGAACTCAGTCGATCAAAGTGGAGGGATATATCGTGCATTCGAGTTTTTGCTCATATGAACGCCGGAACCCGGGAAGTGGGACAGTGGGTATAGCGCGAGATGGCAGCATTAGATAGACATTTAAGTCGCATATAATAGCCAGCGGTACGTTAATCTACAAGTATCTAAAGTAGCTTCGTACATATAACAATTTACGGCGGAGGAGGATGGAGAGTGGCGATATTTCAAATTCAACACCTCAGCCCTCATTCCTCGCATTTCACTCGAAGTGAAGGGCATGACTAAAGTTCAATTAATCTGTATCGGTAGAAATTCTTGCTGCGAATCTTGTGCAGCTGATTTAACCAGTTTGATGTAGACAAAACTAGCTGGATTGAACCAATTTGGCTCAAGGAGCTTATCATCATGGCTCTAAATCGTATGATAGATCGCTGCTACTTGTTGCGTAAATATTTTCATCGATTTAATACTGGTAGGTAGGTCTTAACCGGATCATACACTGCACAGACCTAAGCAAGTCCCACGTTTCTTTTGCCGTCGCTTAAGAGCTTCACCGCGGTTGATTCTCCTTGCTACTCACTTCCATACAATAGTATACGGTCGTCGTCGAGATCCTAACGCATATACAGCACTTTGGAGCTCGAAAATCCGTTTGGTCTTTCTCAAATAACGGCATGTCCCACTTCCCCGGTTGTATTATGTCGGAAGAACACTGTTTGTTTGCCATTGTTTGATTAGCAAATACTTCTACCAAGCTTGCCACAACTTCCCACTGATCCTAAAATAGGATCCTAAGCGCTATGAGAGGCTGACCCCGGCTGCCGATGACTATAATGCGAGCCCTATGTTCGCAGACGCGATACCTACGACCCCTGCTAACAGCTGGACACCAAACAATTCGTAGATCTCATGCAAGCTCGTGAGCTACTGAGACCGTTTACACAGATGGGTAACTCCGATGTGTACGTATCTTATCCTGAGCGGAAAGATGCAGAGAAGGCTGGGAGAGCTCCTCGGTATGTTCGCCAATAGCTTAATTAGTTGTAAATTGATGCTGAAGAACTGTCGTTTCGGTAGAGTGATTATAATATTTGGGTGGAGTGCGTCCTGTGTGTCCATGGCCCGTTGAAACCATCCTAAATTACCTCTTATACAGTGGGAGCTTCATTGCCACAACTCTATCGTTTCACTGAGACGTATCATCGAATCTACCCTTCGGCCACTCAAATACTTATAAGGGTGTATAGGAGAGCCATGTTCTCCGAACTACCCTCCAACGTATGTATACCATAGACCTATATCAAGAAACGCAGTCAAACTAATCGTAAGACGAACAGAAAACGTATGTCCAGCCAGCAGTCAAACTTCTTCGTGAAGCCGGTGTCAACGCTTACGATCCTCCCGAATCCTCTGGTCTGCTTGCACACGCCATTTCCAACGGTCCGTCCACGTCCCATATCATCTGCTTATGGATTGACTCACTCGAGTTCGCGTCCACCCAGGAGGGGCTATGACACAAACATACCTAGCTCATTGCCTCGCCGATACCCGTCCCACCACCTCTTCCAAAGCATCTGCACTACCTGCCCAAGCCTTGATCTACGACTCCGTCCCATCAGAATTTACCCTTTCGACCTTTTGGAACTTTTTTACGATAGGCGTACCCTCCTCCACTCTACGCACCATCGCAAAGCTTCTTTTGATACCGGCCTATGCTGGCATGAAGGTATACAAAAATATGATCGACCGAAGGCCAGATATGTTTACCACTCTCCGCGCGGAAATGAGCGACGAGCGATTGATACCGCAACGTGTACCCCAGTTGTACATTTATGGCGATATAGACCTGTTGACGCCCGCGTGGAGCGTCGAGAAATACCTATCTACCAAGAAGGAAGTCCTGGATAGGGAGGGCGTGGAAGCGGATCAAATCGTGACGGTCGAGAAGTATGAAGCAAGCCCACATGTGTCTCATGCGAAAAAGGATCCCAAAAGATACTGGACTGCCGTCGTAAAGGTGTGGGAGGCTTCATGCCGCGATAATGGAGGGAGATCGCGGCCGAGACTTTAAAGGGGGTCAGTTTACATGCACATCTTGTTGCTCGTGTGCGTATCTGTGTAGTATTTCAAGAAACAAATTAACAAAGTGGAATATTACATCACTGCACCGTCACCAAAGTGTCGCTACTCATAAGTGTGCCGCTCCAGTCACGTCGAAAAGATACACGCAGATATATGCATGAATAAGACGGTTCATTAGTAGCGCCGCTCCGAGGTTGTCTCCTCTGCTTTCATCTCCCTGACACTTTCAGATTTTATACCGTCACCGCCCATATTTTTCCCTTCCTCCTCCATGGCTGCACCGTTCTGCATCCAAGCATGAACAAATTCTTTCTGGTTCCCGGGCTGCCAATCCCGGTCAATCTGTGCGCGTTCGCGCTCAAATTCACGTTTTTTGTATCGTTCTTCGGCGTTGCCTAGCCACAGATACAGTCCCCCCGTCAAAAACCACGCCGCGCGGATCTTACGAGAAACTCACGTAGCAGCTGCATCATGACGGTTATGTCGATAACCAATTGGCGAGCCACTTGAAGTTGCTGGGCAGCCAACCCCATCTCATAGGCCAGTTGTTTCTGCTCCATAATCTGGCACTGTCGACCGACGGCGCTGAGCGTTTGGTCTGCCCAGATTAGGGGGTCCATGAACCCAAATCTCCCAATCCCACACATCTCTTCGGTAGACAGTAGGTGCCCAAATGATAAATCGGATGCCTCTTCATACCGCCGGTTCCACAGTATGGCGTTGGACTGTGTCTGCCAAGAGCGAGTTGCTTGGGATGCTGTCAACTGCTGGTGGTATATATTGAGAGAAATAAGTGCCTGGTGCATCTTCTGCTGCATTTCAGCGTATGGCAAGGGCGTTGCATCATCTTTGGCGACGCTTGGCTGGGGTTGTGACATAGCAATGGAAACCGGGCACGACGGGGGTGGGCGGGCAATGATGACGAGTAGCGGGAGTGAGGGGTCAAGACTGCTAAAGCTTACGAAGGACTTTATGGTTCAAATGGGTGTGGGATGTGGTGGGAGCCATAGTTCAATGGACCACTTCGGCCGGACACGTAAAGTCGTATGACCCCAAGCCCAGCTTCGTGGCCACCAATCATGGAAGCCAGGGGCCCCAGCGGCCCCAGACTTTGAAATGAATGTGACACGGGCTTGTCCTGGTATCTATCGGCGAAGAGTTAGCGATCTAGAGTTGCATGCCGTTTGACAGGCAAATGTCTAGATCGGTACAACGGATCATACAAGGTTATACGTATTTCCAGCATCAGTCAAGTCGGATGAGGGTCTGCTACACGTGTATTAGCGAAGACCTCACAGAGCCACTTTCGCACATATCGGGCAGCCTAGCGATTCGTGGTGGCGACAAAATAGCATTCCGTTCAAACTAAGAAATACACCGAACCCGATACAGTGCCTCAGTTCGAAAGAGGCAATAGAACAGTAAGCTCGAGCTGACTGCCACTACATGAATGGCTGAATTGGGTCCTAGCTGTTTGATTGCCTCGTCTAGTTGCGCTCATCGCCGCTCCCTTCGCCTGAAGGGGAGGCAACCGCATTTTTATATACCCAAGAGCGCACAAATTGGTCCTTTTGTTCAGCCTCAAGCTTCCAAACTAGTTCGGCGAGTTCGCGCTCGCGTCCCTGTGCTCGGCTTTTCTCCGCACCTTAATATAGTTACCAGCCACATGAGTAAAAAGTGGCGTGAACAGCCGAAAAGACTTACAGACTACCTCAATCATTTCTGAGACATTATCGATGAGTCTCTGAGATGCCACTAAACTTTGCTCCGCCAAATCCATCTCGTATTTCAAGAGATCCTCTTGTGCCTTGTGCATCTGATGATTCAGACTGCTGAGCTCCGTGTCGGCGGATGTCAGCGCAGAAAAATCTTCGGTACAATCCACATAAGTATGGTTGGAAGGGTTTGAGGCGTGATCGCCCGGATAATAAATCGCGAGTATTTTCTCAAAACGTTCGTTCCATAACGAGACGTTCAAGATAGTCTGCTGAGAGCGGATCACCTGTGAGGCTACTATCCGATTATGGTGGACTGAAAGCTCGTCAAATAGACGCCCTAGCTCGTGCAGTAAAGGCGCATATACGGAGGTCGTCTTGTCAGAAGTCGTGACAGAGCTCTCTGCATATGACATAGCCATAGCCAACCGGAAGAAAGGATGTTAACGGAAGAAATTGCAGTAGCTTGAAGAGATAGCATAGCTTTTGGCCAGCAGAGTCGGCTTTATACCAGGGCGAATGAACCAGCTCTAAATTTGGCGGCGGAACTTTCATCAAGATTCTGCGCTGCAGCAAGCGGATAGACAGCACTGTGAGATCATTTCGACATTGGAGGACCAGCAAGAGCGAACCCTTGCAACGCAGGGGTGGACCCTTACAACGACTCAACAAGGTATGCCAAGCACAGCACTGATGCCACAAATCTTTGGAGGTGCTGGGAGGACGCAGGACCCTGACATCTCTGGAGGGCAGCCGCGCAGACTCACGTAGACGCTTGCTCGCTCGGTTGCATATCGGCAGAGCGGTCACATCGATACGCGGAAATCTCAGATTGCTTTGCGTGCACACAAGTTCACCCCTCCAGGCATAATCCGCGCACACGAACGCGAAGCACGCCTATATACAACGCGGATTCAAGGTGGCAGCATGGCAAAGGGACAGGACACTGAAATAATAAACAGCTAAGGGATCTGAAGGCGTGATAGTTGAACTCTACACAAGCGGGACATCTGAGGAGAGCCAAATATACACCCAAGCCAACAGCCTCTCCGGGTTGTTTGTCGCATCTGACAGTCGTTAGTTTCCGGTTGGAGTACTCAAAGTAATCTATCTGTACCAAGAGCATTTCGTTCTAACCCCGGCCCTAGCGTATATTCATAGTGTGCGTGATCTTAGGACTTCGTGGAACGCAAGCAATAGACCCCTTGGATCAAATCAGCTATCAAGAGACGTAAAACATTCCACGATTTATAAATGTTTGCTCTCATCAAATGATCCTTATTGGCAGATGCAGTAACGTGAATGTATGCGGCCGTTGTTCACGCCCTGCTGTATTCGGGGCTCGCACGTGACCGCTTCGATTTGGGGCCGGGAGCCGGGCACAATCTCGTTTCCTGCCCCAACGCCTGAGCTCTTGGCATGCTCCTGCAGCGTGCTTACTGTAAAGCCAACCTCGGGGTGACAAGGCCGAACGCATTGATATCACAGAATAGTCTTCTAGCCGCTATACGTCGCCGGCTCTCGTGCGGGCATATACTTAGCCAAAGATATAAAGGACGGCCTGATCCTAAACTGAACACCGGCCTCTCGAGAGATAAACTAAATAGAGCTATGTCTTCCACTCCGCCTAGTACTGGTACTCCTAAAGCCGCACTTCAGCGGACCTTTACTCGAATCGACACCTCTGACGTCTTCGTTTCGTATCCTTCCAAGGATCCTGCAGAGCAAACCAAAGATGCCGGTAAATCGCCCTCGTCAGTATTGATGCAAAGAGTCTCGTAAGTTCGGCACTAATGCTATTTTAGGGTAATCTTATTTTGTGGTTGGAGTGAGTGGTTATCCGTTTTGCATTGTTGTTTTACCAACGAATGCGGCTAGTGGATGCTCAGCTCGTGCATCTGTACAAGTACACTGAACATTACCACAAGCTCTATCCTTCCGCCACCCAAATACTAGTTCGTTCTCACCAAAAATACTTTTGGGCAAACGAAACTGCAAGGGTGAGTCACTCGGCGCCACAACGCCCTGGTATGCTTCAATGCCCAGAATAACCGCCTCCTCACCCTTATCGTTCAGCGAGCATCCGTCGTTCCTGTCCTTAAGCTCCTTCGGGACTCGGGTATCAATCCAGGTGACCAACCGGAGTCATCTGGTCTCTTGGTACATACAGCTTCCAACGGCAAGCAAACACCCTTGATCTCTGCTTGCTAGCACAACCTGACAGAGCATCCAGGCGGAGCAATCGTCTTGACATCCATCGCACGACAGCTAGCAGAAACGTCTAAACTGTCACCCGCACTTCCAGCCCAAGCGCTCGTATTCGACTCACTCCCAGGAACGATCGATCTGCAAGTTACCATACGCGCGTTCACAGCACCAATACGATCGGCCCCTATTCGTGCTGTCGCCTCGGTTATTTTTGGCGCCGTGTATATCGTGGGCAAGATCTGGAAATCGACTATTGGAGCGCTATTCCGCAGGGGTCCAGACGTTTTTGAACAGATGCACGCGGGCCTCAATGACCCAAAGCTCTTGTCTCAAAACGTTCCGAGGACCTATCTATATTCGGATGTAGACGAACTGGTGCAGATGGAGAGTGTTGAGGCACATGCGAATGAGGCAAAGGGTTTGCTCCAGGCGAGTGGAGTAGACCCGGCGCTGGTTAAGCTTGTCAAGTTTGAGGGGAGCAAACATGTGTCCCATGTTCGACAGGATCCTCAGCGGTATTGGGCTGCTGTAGTTGATACATGGAACGCCTCGTTTCGCAGTTAGAGAGCCTAGATAACTTTACATTATCTGTTTTCCGTACTAGAGTTTAGTTGATCTCTGGCCTTTCATGAATACATGAGACAAATGACAGAACGCTAATATATTAACCAACTAAAATGACAAAGTAAACCATCCCAATGATCGTAACCTCGCACTGATAACCCAAGCGATACAAAAACAACGCCACTAGTACCCAAGATTCTTCCTTGTCTTGCTCACAAACAGATTTCCACTCTTGACTTTGCTGACCATCCAGTCACCAAGTACCATACCCCCAAAGAACGGCGCGCTTCCACGACCGCCCTTGGGTCCCAGAGTGACCATGATCATCTCCGGTTGGCTACTATACTGGGTAACCTTTCCGCCTTTGATGACCGCTGCGATATTCTTGGCAATAAGAGGCGCATGGCCCATTGAAGCTTTCATCACCATCTGCAGAAGCCTCAGTATAGTAAACTGACTTGGAGATAGGCTCGACGAACCTTTTGCTCAGGCCACTCGATGATATCACCCATGGCCCAGACGTTCTGAGCGCCCGAAGCGAGTTGGACACGAAGCTCCGGAGTGACTTGAACGGTACCAGTCGCAGTGAGAGCAGATGGGTCAAGCGTGCGCACGATCGAAGCTAATTATAAAGGGAACCGAGTTTAGTTCAATGCACGTTTGATTCGAATAGCAAAGCCCTTACTGTTGGGGCGACCGCCAGTAGCGTTGATCTGGAATTGAATCGAATCAGACTTGGCCCGAGGCAACGACTCGATACACACATACCACAATATCCGCCTCTATCTGCTGGCCTTTCTCAGTGGTCACGATCCCGCCCTCGGGAGCAGTCGTGGGTGAAATCTTGTCATCGAGGATAACCTGGACGCCCAATTTGGTAACCGCGTTGTACAGCGCCTTGCGGTACTTGGCGGGATACGTCTTGTTCATGAGTTGGTTGCCGCCATGAACAAGTGTAATATTCTTTTCGGGCATAAAATGACGAAGCTCGCCAACGTATTCTAGATGAAAGTTAGACGCCGGCTCGAGGATGGCTCTAAACCTCACGTACCGACGCCTACGGCACCTCCGCCAACAACAAGAACGTTCTGAGCAGCTTCTAGACTGCTGCGGAACGATCGAATATGCTCGATAGCTTGAGAGCGTGTGTCAGGGAGCGCCAAGGCGCCGTTCCAGATGCTGCCCGTGGCCAGCACAAGTTGGTCGTACGCAATAGTCTCGGTTTCGGTGATGACCGTAGTCGCAGTGATCTCAGTAACGTTGGCATGAACGAGGCGTACAGACGAGTCGAAAGCGCGATCATATGGGACAAGCCCATTCTCTTCGAGTGAACCCGCCGCAGTAACAGACGCGCGCTGAGTTTGAAGTTATAATTAGCTTATTGGAACGAGTTGAGAGCGAGGACACGTACGATGAGAGAGGGCCAGTGCGCGTAAAAGTCACGCTTCTCGACAACGACTGATGGGATCCTAGTGAGTGGCACTGGTCATCTCGTATGATATGCAACACACCAATCTGATGAGTAGCCGAATTAATCTGTTTCTGCAGGGATTGGATCATGGGCACACCACCTCCACCGCTAGAGCCAGTCTCGCGTTAGCTAAGGTAAACGACGCCGGGATTGCACTCACGACCCGACGACGACAATGTTTTTCCTATTGGACATGACTGAGAAGGATAAAGGTTGAAGAAGAGAAGCTAGAAGGGAAGAGCTGGTCGCAGGACGCCAAGGAGGTCGTGGTGGTTATTCCGAGAGCGGTAATTAGACATGTCGAGGCTTGCCACTCTTATAACGGGCAAGTGGTGATTGATGTCCAGCCTGTTGAACGAAGCCTCACTGTGGTGGCCGTGCGCGAATTCAAATTCACTATGTTGCTCAGGGCAGAGCCGCAGAACGACCGGGCGTGATGAGAACACCGCGCTGACAATCTGACAAAGAAACGCCCCAGTCGAGGACAAAAGTATTAAAAGTCTGACCAATCCAACAATGGTTACGCCCAGGTGGTGAGGTAGTCGCGACTTCAAGCTCCATTAATAGCACGAGGTTAGACACTTTGACGGGATGAACGAGCGTAATGCTCGGTGCGCCGATCCCTGCGAACTGCTGGCAGCACTATACTACTAAAGATAGTTGGCTAGTCTCGCACGGTCTCGATATCATGTGGCAGCTTCGCGACTTCAGAGGCTGAACGACAGTTATACAAGCTGGCATGTAATGACCCTCTGGGTTCCTAACCACGCCCAGCCCCCTTACCATCCGCGCAGCCATAGTGGCAACACGAATCGTTTGTTCGATAGGCGTGTTACTAGACCGCCGCAATACACGGATTTCTACGCTACAGCTGGGTCGACCGTCAGGATACTTCGGTCCGCACTGGCATCCTGCCCCTAAACCCCATCTTCGCATTCGGGACTTCAAACAAATTTCGAAATTCGGCACTGAGAGTATGTTACTTACCAGTTTGCGCATATACCCCAAGTCCGTCACGCCGTAGCGCGGCCACTTGACGTGTGTATCTCAGATATAATCTTCTGTGGTCGAGAGGTATGCCGAGGGTCGATATCCTGTTTTATTCCTGACAACTAGCAAACAAGGTGTCCACCAACATCCCAAGTCTATCGGATAGAGTGTCAAGCCCACACCGTCTGACACATCCGGCTCGTGATGACGTGAACAGGATGACAAGGCGCGTCAGCTCGGCGCTTAACCACCATGCCTCTTTCAAACCGGCTGACTGACCGACCGGTATAAGAAACAGACAAGATCTTCGCTCAGACCATCGAACACCCTGGCTTTCCGCACTCGATTTGTGCTGTTCGCACTTGCGCCTCTTGTCGTTTTCACCCTGGCCCAATTTTTTCGAAATCTCGGATTCACGACTACCCGCCTCTTTTCGACATCCAACTCTCTAAATTTGACTGGAACCATGTCGACTCCTACTGTTCCGACGACCGATGAAGCATGGAAAGCAGCTCTTGATGCTCTTCCTTCTGCCGAGGCAAACAATGGAAAGATACCTGCGTTTTTCTTCGGCCATGGCAGTAAGCTGTCCTCGTCTAACGTCATATAACCCGATACTCATTCGAGCTTATTCTAGGTCCCATGCTATTGCGTGAGCCTAGTACCGAAGGTCGGATGGCAAGTCTGTCAAAACAAGCGCAACGTGGCCCGCTTGCGAGGTTCTTGTCGATGTTTGGTCCTGCATTACTGGAAAAGTACAAGCCAAAGGGTATTGTAGTGTTTAGCGCGCATTGGGAGGAAAGTGACGAGGTTCTTGGTGAGTACCTTTCTGTAGGTCAAAAGGTACCGTTATCTGAGACTAAGATCAATCTAGTCACGAATTATAATGAAAATCCGTTGCTAATGGATTACTTCGGATTCGAGCAATCGGTAAGATTTTGTGTTTGTTGGTCAAATACGTCGATCTAACTTCCGGGCGGTTAGATGTATGAAGTCAAGTTCAAATCACGAGGCGACTCTGCGATATCCACGCGTATTGTTGCGGCTCTCCAGGATGGCGGGCTGAAAGCACGCACACTCGGGACAATGGAATCTCGAGGGCGGGATGGGAGACCAGGTGCACCTGGGACTGGCGTAGGCCTCTTTCTTCCTATTATTTGTCTCCTGATTGACGAACCTTTGACTTGACCTACAGCTCGACCATGGCGTTTTTGTCCCGTTCAAGTTGATGTTTGGCGATGAATTTACATCGGTTCCGATTGTTGAAGTATCACAAGATGAGAGCCTCTCACCAGACAAGAACTGGGCTATTGGTAAAGCCGTAGATGTTTTGAGGTGCGTTATACCGATTTCGAACTCTATTCACATGCCTGAACCAAGTTTTGTGTGCAGGTCTGAAGGATATCTCATCCTTTCAGGAGGGTTGACTGTGCATACATTCCGTGACTGGTCTGCCTGGGACGAGTCTACTGCTGCACCTCCTTATCGTGCACTGCACCAATCGTTGCTCGAGGCTATCCAGGTCGAGGATGTAAGTATCTTGTGTTTGACGCCTATATGCATTTTATAAACCTCCGTCAACAGCCTAAGGATCGTCGCGCGGCGCTTACAGCGCTCACGAAGCACGCTGGCTTCCGACTCGCTCATCCACGTGAAGAGCATTTCACACCGATCTACATTGCGGCAGGTGCTGGAGAGAATGGGAAAACGCGGTTGCTGGACGCAACTTATGGGCAGGTGACGGCCGCGTTTGGCATTGAAGTATAGGCGTAATGCGTGGGCTGTTATATATTCCATTTTTGTCGGTCTTATAATCATGGAAACTCTCAAGATTTAGCAATTGTGTCTAGGTTTGATATTGAAAAAACCTGCCGAGTCTGATCGAGCAAGATTGCTAGCATAGGGGTTGAAACAGTGGTGTCGAAGTATGAATCATGGAAAATGGTGCACCGGCATCGTAAACAAGCAGAATAATGCTATTTGATTGAGATGGCACTGAATTATCGCATCGTGAGAGTCGGAGCGCAATCTGTCTGGTCCTGGAGGGATATTCCATCCAGTACCCGTCTCTCTTTCTCTTCTGTGTTTGTCTTATTTTCGCTCTTAATTGGCTCCATCCGGATTTTGCACGCGTCCCATGTTCAACATGAGTAACTAAGCACCAATAGTAGTCAAACACCAAAAATTGCTAAGCGTCTAGTGTCGCTCCCTACTTCTACTTGTATGCCATAATACCCCGTGTCAACTGATTTTGCCAGGTCAGCTTCGAATTTCTACATGGTTCGATTCATTTGCATTCGAATGCTCACTATATGGTACATGCTCCCACGAACCTCTCTAGTGGCAGCTACAAAGGATCGAGCAAGAGCCATTCGCCTTGGCACGAGCTATCCACGCACTCCTTTAATTTTCTATCCTCTTCTTGAGAGCTGCAGGTACTTTTCGTGTATTTGTACGCTGCATTAGGGAAACGGACCTGTTGAAGGGCTGGCTGCGCCTTATGCCACCCAGCGAGATAGTCCTTCTGGTGAGCTTTGTCATACATCGGGTCTGTAGTGCACAAAGACCCAGTGCAGAGACACGGCTGGGACGGTGACGATACCAAAACCAATTTTTGCAAAGCGGGAAAGTGGCTTAAAGCAGATCCAAGGTGTACCGATAACATTTCCTCTATCTTGTGGTTATATAAGATTCAAGGCAGAACCTAATAACAGAGACGTTTCTGGCACTCACTTGACCAGCATGCCCGAATAGCGTAATACCTAAAGAGCCAATCCATGAAGCCTGGTCTCCCATCCTCGAAAGAACAGTTTCAATAGCTGAAACAGTATTAGATAATCTAAGCTCGAACCCGACTGATACTGTGATTGGAGCATTGCTATCGGCCTTCATCTGTGCGCCATGAAGAACATCTGTGAACTCTCTAATATCATTTACATGTCTACTTGAGTCTGATTGATATTGACACGCAATACGCTTCATCCGGGCGATGCGACAGGGAAGAATCTCCCGAAGGATTGAAAGGGGCGCGCAAACGGTACTCAGAGCAGGAAGTGCGCTTGCTTCGAGACCTCGCAAACTTTGACAATACTGCGAGAGAAACAGGGTCATAATTTCGGGCTGAGACTCAAGAAATCGTGCAATAGGATATTCAGGATCAGACTCGAGATCACAGGCAAAATGTCTTAGTCGGAATCGAGCACGGATAAATATTTTCGACGTAACCCAATCCTCAGAAATTGTGAGCCAGAGTACAGTCAGATTGACCAGTTGCTCTAGTGCGCATGGTATAATTTCAGTAAATCTTCTGGTGACCAGGAATACACTTGAAATATGAAGGCTTTGTACAAGGGCGGCAATATCTGCATTTTCGGCAAGTGTGACCAGACATGGGATCATGGATTTGGGTTTCATCAATTCGATTGAGGCATAGAGAGACCTCAATGAAACAGCCCGTATACTAGTAGAAACGCGAACAAGTGCCGTCAAAGTAGACTTTTCGGAATAGTCGGCAATGATTCCAAGCAACTCGATTGGCAGATTTTGCAGCATTGTCGTGGCCAGGGACAGATTGGCAACATGTTTGACTCTGTTGATCTCGAGATGGATGTCTGCTTAGCTAACACCTCCTAGGTTGGTTGCGTACATAAATCTGAGGTAATGTCAACGAAAAAAGCCTGCATATTTGGGGGAAAATGGAGGGTTGGAACTTAAACTCAATAAATAAAAGGGGCCCATATTAGAAGTACGCATTTTTAGAGACATTTATTGAGTACAATGGGCTGATTGTTGGCAATTGGGCCCATCGAGCAGAATCTCATGATCTCCCCTTTTTTTGCACCCATATTTGGGGTCCTACACGAACGCAAGTCCCTTGATGTATCATGTACGAGGTTTCACTCAATTAGATGACACAGGAAGGCCGGCAATACACCCTTGTTAATTGCGGGTAAATGCCCAGCTAAGCCGTTGCCCAACTCTTCAATTGACCTTTCGACCTGCTTGCGACCTTGGGATTGGTTTATTGCCTTGAGTTTTGTTTTGCATACATGTACACTCTACTCGGAAACTTTACCCGCTGAAGAGCTGAACGCTCGGCCAAAAGCCGATTAGCTAGTTAGAGCCCTGGTTCTAGCTAAGCCAAACGAGTGCTCGCTAGATCAAACTAGCAGGTGTGACCGGTGCTCGTTTTGCTTAAATACAGTACTCAGGAAAAAAAAAAAGCAGTCGCAATAAAAAGGGGGGGGGGGATAGCGGGGTTATGGCTACCCATGATCCCTCATGGCTCTGTATCATCACCACAACATCATGACCTTGTATCACGGCAGACTCCTAATGAGAGTTCGTGGTTATAGGTAGATTTACAAAGGACCGGACTCTATGACTGTGTGTGGTTTCTGATTGAAGGGGCAGAATTTTGATACGATTTCAATCCAAAGACGACGTAATCCGAGAGGCGATTTGTGGGGATCAGCACTAATTGATTCGTGACATGTCCCAAATGTCACTTAGGTTGGTGTCCAGGGTTCAAGTTACTGATCTATGCCTCAGAAAAGCCGTTTCAGCTTGTGGAGTTGGTATTTGAACGGAAAACCAACTGTCTCGCTGGTGGATACCAGCAGCGTCTCGGCAAGTGATATTGTCTCCGAGGCACGTGGTCAACGACTGTATATGCGGGGTCCTAATTTGTTGTATCAGCGCCAAACATGGTGTTGCTATGAATGGTCATATCTGTGAGGTCGATGACCGAACCGATCGAACAGGAGGCGTGGAGGCAATAGTCGGAACTGACGAGTGTCGCTCGTGACTTGCCAAAGTCTCGTATTCGAATGAGGGTTGCCTCTCTGCGTACAGACGAGGCGTTCTTATATACATGCGGAACGAGTGTAGGGGTTCGATTATGACATAAGAGAAAGGGATAACGAGTGACTAATGGATAGGATAAACGTCCGTGGCTGTGCACGCGGCACATATCAAACCGCCACCGTTCCAGTCTCCTTCATCCAAAGAGTGGCTACGACGTGTCAACACACTAGAAACACATCTAATAATTAGCTGAGGTCAATTCACTGAACCTAACTCAACAACCACAATGGGATACAAAATTGCGTTAGTAATCCTCGTGTAGATAACCTTTAGCCTTCTCATTCAATTCGTGGCAGAATGATATGCGACTTTTTTCACCCCAATGTTGGAGGAGTTGAAAACCATATATACATGCTTAGTGTCTACCTTCAAAAGCTGGGTCACAGAGTGTGTCAGGTTTCTTTACTACGCTGTGTCCTACTTGAGACTAATGATACAAGGTTATCGTCATAACCCATTCCCATCCTCCCGATCGGCATGGCGTTCGCTGGTTGAACCCCGGCATCAAAGTATACTACATCCCGCTCGTAGTTCTCACATCTTCTGCAACACTACCCAACTTTTTTACGTTTCTCCCATATTTTCGCACCATCATGCTTCGCGAACGTGTTCAAATCGTTCACGGGCACGCAAGGTACGCCTCTAAAACATGTCTCAAAGTAGCCTACTGATACTCAACATGATACAGCCTTAGCTCTCTAGCCCACGAAGGACTGTTACACGCCCACCATCTGGACATCCGAACCGTTTTCACGGACCACAGCCTGTTTAGCCTCGACGACGCTACTGGCATATTAACCAATAAGCTGCTGGCCGGGGCGCTGAAGAGTGTCGACGCTGTCATTGGCGTTTCGCATACCGGGTGCGTTTTCTCCGACTCGCCGCGGATATTCCCCTAACAAACGCCATATAGGCGGGAGAACACGATTCTTCGGGCAAACGCCGTCGCAGAAGTCGTCCAAGATCCTGCCAACTCGCGGTTTTTTGTCGTCCCGAACGCGATATCCCCGGAACAGTTCAAACTAGGTCCTGCCACGGAACGTGACTTGAAGAACAAGAGTAAGTGGTGTCACCTGGGGTTGTGAAACCGGTCACTCGACTTTGATCAGCCAGTCACGATTGTCGTTATATCGCGCCTGGCATACCGCAAGGGTGTTGATTTGTTGGTCGCAGCCGCCCCACGCGTTTGCGCTCAGTTTCCACAAGTTCATTTTGTCATTGGTAAGGTCGCTTCCGGCTCACCACATGAACCGACTCTAATTTTACTGCATAGGTGGTGATGGACCTAAATTAACGAACCTGCTCCAGATGAGAGAACGCCATATGCTGCAGGATCGTATCGTTCTTTTAGGATCACTACGGCATGATCAAGTCCACGAGGTCGGTGGCCAGGCTCCGGTTGCCCTCTGATTTTGAGTCGATACTCATCATGTTTCCACGTTGACTAGACTTTACTTAAAGGGGATATTTATCTAAACACCTCTTTGACCGAGGCGTTTGGAATTGGCCTTCTCGAGGCCGCGTGCACCGGGCTGTACGTCGTTAGCACAAGGGTCGGTGGTGTTCCAGAAGTATTACCACAAGACATGATTTCTTTCGCCATGCCCGACGAAGATGGTGAGCGCTCATGACCTACAAGTGTAATTTCACGGGTTGACATTAGAGGTAATAGACGTAACCCGAGCGCTCGGCGAGGCGATTGACATTGTAACTCGGGGCAAACACGACCCACAAAAGGCTCACGAGCGTATCAAACTGATGTATAGTTGGAGCGATGTAGCCGAGCGTACCGACAAGATATACTCGTGGGTCATCCCCGGTGAACCTCGGTCATTCTGGGAGCGATTGTGTCGGTAAGCGTGGTATCACTTCCTCAGGATTCCACGCTGATCTTGGTGCAGCACTTATGATCTAGGGGTGTTTGCTGGGCCAATTTATGTCATTATCCTCATTGTCGACTGCTTCTTTTTTGCATTCCTGGAGTGGTGGCTACCTCGGGAGCGGCTGGATGTGATAGAAGACGATGAGGAGTGGAACGTGGAACGGTACCAAAAGGTTCGCCTCTGGTCTTGTCGTCTGAAATTCAGCATTAAAGTTGGGTGCCTTTTCATCCAGCTCACTCGTCAAACATAATTCACATGGATCGGCACCACCTCGTTCATGATTTAGCTTAATTTATCCAATCCATCATGCCTTGAATCTATCCCACGATGTGTCCAAATGTTCTGATGCTGGTAACTTGCGGCTGGGCGTAACAAACGGTACCCACTGATCTGAGTACAAGGTTTGGCACCCAATATCCAGAGACGTTTGGAGCCCAAGAGAACATATGACAAGGAAAATCTCCGACGAGGTTCCTAGTGGCTATTGGGCGTCATGAAATGCCAGTCTGCCTTATCTAATTAGAAGTGGGCTTGCCCGATTCGCTCGACCAAAAGGTTCTTCTCCAATCAGTAAGCCCCTATGCTTGATGTCACAGTTCAGCTGACGATGGATGTCCACAGCGGCCATCGTCGCTAGAACACTTCCTCCAAACGCCGATCATTATTCTGGCACGTCCAACCGAGCGACTGGGAGAGGATTAACCCCACCCGCTTTTTGTGTAAATTGACTGAACGTGCTCAAACTAGAAATATGATGACGCGCCACGGCCAAACGGTCTCAACCCCTACGATATGCACCTTCTTTACTTGTTCAAGCTGGGTGT
Source organism: Ceratobasidium sp. AG-Ba (assembly GCA_016906575.1). Lineage (NCBI taxonomy): Eukaryota > Fungi > Basidiomycota > Agaricomycetes > Cantharellales > Ceratobasidiaceae > Ceratobasidium > Ceratobasidium sp. AG-Ba. Next base: position 3,085,319 of record CP059613.1, on the reverse strand, counting down.
TCTGCCCGCTCTCTCCACCTCTTCTTTGCAGGTCGCTGTCAGTTGCACCGGCAAACTTGTCAAGCTAACTCCACGCGGTTATCTAATGGCCGGTCCACACACGCGTGATGTCATGAAGGCACCAAGTCGCCTGGCCACGCGAAGTCCAACATGATCTCATCATTCTGCCCAAGCGGGCACGTTACTGTATCTTTCGGCCACGCGTATTACTTCAAAAAGCGTACCAAGGCACTGAGCCCAGCAGACGACCTGACAGTGTTCAACCATGTTCAAGCGGTGGATGATGGAATTCTTGAGGTGGCGAGAGACATTGATATGATATCACCCATGTCATGAGGTCATCGCGTGTTGCGGTGTTCAACAATAATTCCATCTCTGCCCAAACCTGGTTGGACGGTCGTGTGACTGGAGCAAGCGATGGGGGCCACCCTCGAAGTTTGAGGCTCCGCCACCTGTTGTGCGCAAACTATTTGCCACCCAGAGTGACAGTGACTGATGGGCGACTATGCTCTGAATGGAGCGCCCACACTAATACTGACGCACACCCGTCCCTCGAAATAGGATCGCGTCAGGATCGGACGAGTCATGGCGATCACGTACTGAGTCGATCCTTATCATGATTTCACTGATTAGGCTCAGTTTGTAGATCATAAACAAGTTGGCAATGGATTTGGAGCCAGGCCTTCATCGTACTATTTCATTAAGAAGTTCTTCTGTTGTCCACCGAGAGGAACAAGTGACGCGGTGTGTGTGCGAGGCCAACGAAATTGCAATAAAGGCTAAATAAAACCCGACCGTGGACGCCACCATCGGCCTTTTCGCCCGTTCCAGAACGAATCTTCCGATGAACACCGACCACAACCGCACCCAAACTGAATTGAAATCCGGACCGAGCTTCTTCAGCCTCTATGGTCATTCATTTCGGCAGCTCTATCCCAATTCTAGTTGCATTGAATTTGTCTGGGAATCACGCACAGTCGTGTGCGAAGCCAAGGTCAACCTAAGCGATCATCAGAATATCTTTGTTATTCTTATTTTTGTTCTAGTCTTGGATCTCGTGAGTGGAACAAACCGGATGTTGCACATTGGACAGCTCAGCCTAGACGTCGGTCGTTGCACTGTGCCACAAATACTATGTTAATTCAGTCGGTGTTACGTCCGCTCGCTATCCGTAGCGGGCATAGCCCGACGACAACAACAACAAGAATGACATCCCGACACATCCCAAATCGAGATACAGACTCGAGACAGCAAGCATCCGTCCGACTGGAGCCCACCCCCTACCTAAAACGACAAGCGGGCTCCTCGCAGTCCCATCCCCGAATCTAATCTCGTGAACCCCCCCAAGGGTATTCTCGACCTGATCGTCCACGCTGGTGTGCATCGAGAAAACACGTTGTTGGTTACGAGCGCGCATATGCTTGAGCCCCTAACTTTTTTGTGCTCCCCGGCCCTGCATCCCGTCTGGAAAGATAAGATCGTGTGGTAGCTCTAGAGCCTGAACTCGTACGGACCATGAGAGCGAGGGTGCAGAGGACGATTAGGGACGAATGAATGGTTGTTGGTCAAAGCTTGTGATTATCGAGATGGGACGGATCGGGGAGAGGACATACATGGTTCGTGTGATATAGTGCCGCTATGTCCACCGAGGCTAGAGGTCGAACAAGCACGCTAGTAGGCACGAACTCGTTCCGGGGCGCAGGCCTATGCAGAAGAGCCGCGAGTTCGACGGAAAGGTAGGAATGTATGCGGGGTTTGGGGCGCAAGGCCCGACCCAATGAACAAGTTGGAATGAATTCAAAAGACTATTCCCTACGGAAAGCTGAAGGATCAGAAGTGCTCTCAAGTATCCACGGCTACGATTGATCCCCAAACGTCAGACTCTCAGATCACGCAGGATTATGATGCAGTAGACTCGATTGGAATGAAAAAAGTGCACTATGGAATACAAATGAACAACTGGAGCCCAGAGAATATACGAACGACTGAGGTACGCGGGAAAAAACACAACATAAAGCGACAGAATGGCCACCATAACAACAAAATGAGTACACAAGAGACACAAAACAATGTGCAACATCGGACTCGAGCACACGGTACACACATCCCGCAGCGAAAGACACAGCAGAAAGGAATACAGGGCACAACCCAATAAATAGTATCATAAGTGATCGAGGCGAGCATGCAATCGGCATAGGGAGGGAGCATGAGAGCGAGTCGAGACCGAAAACAATTAGGTGCAAGACTGTAACCGAAGCAAGAGAAGCGAGACGAGGCGAGGCAGTCTAGTTGTCCCAGACGTTGCAGACTTTGATCTCGCCATCGACGATCATGCGCCGCCTGCGCACGCCATCGTTCTCGTGGTCAGATTCCCCCTCCTCATCGACCCGGTTGTACATGCGCGATGCGCGCGAGTCGTACCGGGCCTGACGGGGCTGCCAGACACCTCCACCGCTAGCCTTGCATTGTGCGCTTGGCTGGCGGAGGGGGTAGGTCGACAAAACACCGAGATCGGCTGGTGCGGGAGGCTCGGGAACAATGGTGCGGCGGTGGGCGGGGTGCGAGTTGAAGGTCACCGAGCGCGCAGAGGACGAAGACGAGCGCGGCTGCTGAGAGCTGTTGCGGCGAACGCGGGCACGCTCCGAAGAGAGGTTGCTGCTCGTTCGGCTGAGGGCCGGTCGAGAGGGGAATGGAACGCTCGAGGACGAGGCGCTGCTGACCGAGTTGGATAGAGTTGGGAGGTCCGACAGGGTCGATTGGGAGAGGGAGGATGGGACGGGGCGGCCGTAGATGAGAGCATGGCAGTCGTCGCACACGCGGGACTCGACCATGGGGCCAAGTGGGCCTTCATCGAGGGAAATGTCGGCCGGTGGGTAGAAGAAAGGGAGAGTGGCCGTGTCCAGGAGAAGGGTCTTCTGGGAGGTGCAGGCCTGGCAGAAGACGCCACCACACTTGCGGCAATGCTAAGGGGACATGAGCGGGTGTTCAAGTGGACAGAGTCGGGTGGCTTACATGTCTGCGCTCAAAGAGGGAGAAGCGAGTGGTGCACGTCCAAGTGTCGCACTCGTCAGCCATGTTGTCTGGCTTCCAGAGCGACTTGGGCAGGAGGACTGCGAGTCGCTCGTTGGGCCTAATGGGGTACTTGGGCCGGATCTGGGTGATGAGGAGCGAGAGCGCTGGTCGGGGTGGGCGAACAGCAGCGGCGTCGGGGGTGGTGGGCCTGTGGCTCGAGGTGGACGCAGCATCTGGTGAAATGTGAGCGGTGGGTGGGTGGGTGGCGGCGGTGTACTCACCAGACGACTCGTCGTGGTCGCTGAGCTCCTCGTCGGAGTAGGCAGACGAGGGGGCGGGCGGGGCAGCGAGCGGGGCAGGCTGCTCGTGGGCGTGTCTGGCGAGGACTTCGGAGAGGCACATGGTGGGCGGGGGAGGGGCGGGTTGAGCGGGTGTGGGGGGCAAAGGCCGGGAGCGGGACGGTGCTTATAGGCGGCGGATGGAGTAGCTAAATGACCACTCGAGCGGCGCTAGGCCGGTTCGGGCGCATGGCAGCCAAACCCAGATTTGATTTTCAGATTCCCGCGTGTGCGCAGAAGCCTCGCCAATTTCTCCTCCCACCACCCGCTTCTCCCCTGACCACCCTGTCACAGTCACATCCCGTCACCTCGCTTAGCCGACACTTTCAGCGGCCACCACCACCCATTCCAATAACACATCGGCTCGAGCACCGCTGCACGTTCGAATGCAGGTCTGCGCCGTCTGCGAGTGCATACACCCCGTCGGCCGTGCCGCTCGCTAGAATGCCGACGCGATCCTGTGGCGTGCTAGCGGCCTAAAGTCTATCCGCACCTGAACCTGGGATCAGGGTCGTCCGAATTATTATGTTTTCGGTCTTTCTTCACGGGATCCATTCTGTCCAGTCGGCCCGGTCCACAAGCGACCACGGCCACGCAGACGAGCCACCTCCATCTGGCTTGGGATATATTGCAATATACCATTACATGCGCCATCCAAATATATGCACGCACGTCCGCGACTTGCACTCTGCAACTCAAAACCAAGACGGGCCACCCACCTCCTAAATAAGGCCCAGACTGCGTCCATGCTTGCCCAACTGGGTGTGGCACACACCTCACATCTGTCCAAGATGACATTTCCAGGGTTCCCTCGCAGCCTCGACGAATCCCCCGTCTGCGTTTAGACCAGGGACCCGCGGAGAATCGCCGGCCCGTTCTGGAGGCGCGACCGCCTCCGCGTTTCACCCCCCGCCCCTCGACGCCCATTATGTACGCCCAGCTGCCAGTTCGCTGAATGATCCTCGTCAACGCAAATCGTCGAGGCCCAATGACATCTGCCCTGGAATAACTGTCCGCAATTACACCTTTTTTCGGCTGCTCTCGCAACCTCCAAAATGGAGAATGACAACTCCACCGCCCCATTCAGCTCGAGAGAAATGATAGCCCGAAGTTCTTCTCCAATGCCGAGCTGGGAGTGAATTCGGGCGAAATAACCTAATTGCTCGTAAATCCTAGATATCCATGTGGAGCAACTCAGTCCAAGAACAGCGACCACGCTGCCTGATTCGACCATATGGCGGCGGGACCTGTGTGCGTGTTGCTTCTATTTTCTTGTGATATGTGACAAACCGGTTATGTGTCTCCCGACACGCCGACGACACAGCCACCAGCTTGTGGTGGCAACGTCTAATCGCCAAATGAAATCACATGGGTCTCCCGCTACCGAGTTGTTTCACGACTAGTGCAGCATGTGGCGAGCGTAACCGTCGTCAATTAGTAGGCCGCCTAGTGCCAAATCTGACACCATGACACGTTTCGCGAGCCACACGACGGCTGAAATTCCATCGTCAACGTCGACGCTTAGCTCTCAAACGTACATGCGCTCGCGTCTCATGATTTGTCTGGACTTTCTGCAGAACATTTCTCCTTCTGGACTTCCAACTAAAGTTAAAATCATGATATATTCACCCTTGATTTTACCTTTCTACATTTCTCCGCGCGTAGTTGACGATAATATTCCGATGGATCAATCCTATTCTGAGATGCCTTCTCTTCCCCCGCCAGCGAAGCACCGGCTTCTTACCCCACACGCCGACGGGGGCCAGGTACTGTCTTTCGGGGTGTGTCGGTGGTCACCTGAGCGTCGTCCTCCCACGTCGATTGGACCCGGGCCGCTCGTCCTCAACTAGCTCGAGCTCAACCCCACAAACAAACGATGGAATCGATGTACACAGACCGAGTCATGACCTCACCCTCGACCCTCGCTACCACCCGTGTCGACAAGAGGAAGGTATCGGACGTCGGCGACGACCACAAGCGTTGGGTCCAGGGTGGGGTGGCGGTATGTCCCAGCCGGACGCATTAGGAAGGTGCGAGTCGCGCATACATGCGGTTGACTCTTGAAAGAACCTCAGCTATATTTCCTACACGTGTTGTCGCCCGCAAACTCTCGGTCTGTCCGAGCGCTCCTATTCTACAGTATAGGAGATCGAGCGTCGTTCGCATTCGGCGGGCCGACAAAAATCCTCTTCCACGTGGCATACGCTTTTCGATCGAGCGGGTGGAAGCAATTTATGTGGTCGTGTTGGTGATACCGATAATTGCCTATTTGAGTTACGAATCTCCGAAGATAATATAAACATAAAAATTCTACTCCCGAAGATATTGGAGAGGCACGCGAGTCGTGGTTCGGACGTCCTGATCTACATTGAACTCGAATAGTCGAGTCCATCGATGAACGTGTCACGCTCGCATCTCTCTTCATCGGCCATCGGGCCATGGAGTCGATATTTGATGCATCTCGCGTGAATGCTGAAAAAAATGTCAAGTCCGACGGGTGACTGGCCCGTTGATCCTTATCGCTGCCGCGGGTCGGCTGGGGCTGCCTGTATGCGTGTTCGGGACACGGGCCACATACTTGTGAAATTGATTTGACAGATCGGTTGAAATACGTGACCGTAATTGGCCACCCCAGACATGGCTTCGTGGAGAGACGTACTGAACGTCAAAGCCACGTTGTGGTTTCTCTCCGTCCAACTCAGAGAGGTTACGCTAATATGTAACTTGCTGTCTGTCGCCGTTCGGAGTATTGGACTGTCCGGACTTGGGTTGGTGGAGCGCTTACGGTGTCACGGTATTTGATATCTCGGCGTATGGGTTCTTTTTGCCCGTCCGTACTATCGCCGGAGCGTGCTAGCTCAGCCTGGTCCGCTCCAACGCTGCGCTATTCAATTTCGATTGATTTTTGTTTCGGGTGCCTATTCTTGTTCCCTCCGAACGGGTGGCTCAACGGTTCCGCCTAACAAACGGACCGGCGAAATGACCTCGGAGCATGCTATTTAGGCCGTTTTGGGAAACATAACAATGACGAGGCCCGAGCTGTGGCGAGATCCTCTGGTCGTCGCTGCTTGATGAATAGGAGCGCCGCATCGGTCTGTCTTGGACCGGCCCCATTGTCGAGCGGGTGGCCGGCCTGGTCATGACGAAAGGACGCACTGATATCAAAACTCGATTCCCATTGTTTTTGCCCCTGTTCCGATAGGTTGTTGTCTCTCGTTAGGGGCAAGTCGCTCCCAAGGTAAAATCAACTGAAACAACATTATATTCCTGGGTCTCAAAGGACCACTGGACCAAGCCACGGTCACGCACTTGGTACTCCGCTTTTGTCACGCGAGGCTTCAGTTCCTCGCTGCACAGCTCACTACCACCGCCCTCATCTCACACGCACCCACCACCATCACCCATTCCATCTAAACAGGCGATGGGACAGACACGGCCTGAGAACATCACTCGTGCTCCTCCAAAAGCACCGGAGAAATGATACCCAGCACTTGATACCCCCAAACCCCTATTTAGGCAGCATCTTGAGATGATTGGCCTCCCGATAGCCCCTATCTGGTACAAGCGCCCTGGAAAGCAAGTCAGAGTGCATGCTACTGCTTACCCCTCGACCGACCGACCGTCTAGACTGTTCAACACGTTGTAGATGCATGCCTCGTGTTGTGGCGAGTTTGGCGGAATGACTATATCTCTACGTATTCTGGCTGCGCTCGACTCCCCAGGAACCCAAACTTGGCAGTCCCGATCTGCGTCATACCCTGTGACTGCTGGATGTCTATGCGCGTCCGGTCAGTCGCCGTCTTTTAGGCTGGGTGGATATAGTCTTGGTCAGTGTTCTGCTGTGCATCGCTCTGCCCACCGTAGCGCGTAGCTTCTTCCTCACCATCGACAACGTGTTGGCCGCTGTGCGCGGATTAAACGTAGACTTTGGCTCAAGCACACCCGACCAACAAACACGAGGCAACCCCCTGTCTATGTCTAGGTATCTAAACTGGTCACATTTGCCGTGTAGTCTTTGTTTGGACTATCTATGCTTTCGGTTTCGTCGGGCTCCTGCAGGATCCTGTCAACAACGACGCTGACCATCTCGGGCGCCTGCGAAGTCCCGATGTGCGACACTCTCAACGGGATCTTCTCCCCCTCGACTCCTGAACCTCCTTTCTGTCCGGTAATCAGGTGGAGCAACACGTTTCCCAAGGTATATTGCCGGATCAGCCTACTCGGCAAGGGTCAGGCAGTCCGGCAGCAGGGATGTCTCGCGTGTTGCGACGCCTAGCGTATCGTGTGCGCCGCCGATACGTTTGTTCCTGGACGTTAACCACTTGGTCTCACGCTCTAGCCTAGGCTAATGGAGCTTCTTAATTGAACTGCTATCTAACCGGTAGTCATATTGATAATGCACTCGGTCCTTGGCATACCACGGCACGCTGTCTTCTCACCGAACATCGGGCGTCATATTCCCGCCAACGCATGGGATAGGCAGCAAGCTCATTTAAGCATCTGGCACGATCATGATGGATTGCGTTACTTTTGTCCAGTCACGTCCCATCAGACGTAGACGGTGCATCCCTGAGTCTCGGTATGCAGCATGATTGCCGTCGCATGATCGCCTAGACCTTGCCGCTCGATAACAGACGCAGGGATGGAGGCCTTGGGTGTTGAGATGCACGACAATATGGGGATTAAGCGTGCGTTATGGTTTAGTATCACAGGGGTTTCTGATAGAGCGTCACTGCGAGCCTGGAGGCGTGTTGCCGCATAATCACCCAATGAGTGTAGACTCGGATGAAACGCTTGGCACAATAGCTAGAGAAATAAAGGGTGTACGCGTGTTGATTATTAGTCGTGGGTGTCACAGAGTCTATCAAGGGCGGACGAAATACACGAAATTAAAAATGAAAACGAAAATCCGAGTTGATTTGAGTCTTGTTGTACGTACAAACTAGTGGCTCCGGCCAAAGGAGCTTTCTTCGTTCAGTCGCCCGATTGGCTGGACCGGCAAAACATCGTGCGCTCCTTGAGTCAACACCTCATCGCGTTGGGAACTCAGAAGCCATTCGCACAGCAATCGCTTAACATCATGTAGACCGACGATCACTTGGAGCATACGGTTGTAGACTCTAAATACAGTCTACGCGCCCGAGAATGCCTACCGACTCGGGGAAAACATGACAATACATGGAACATGTTATACATACGTATTTTATGTCAAACACACTCACGATCAACATCACAGATCACGAAGGGAAGCACAACATGATCCGCTCAAGCAGAGCGCACAGCATTTCGCGCATCGGCCCGCCTGAATGCGCCTCGCCGTTGTTTGTCAACACCGCTACGAGGATTTCCGAACACTGTGACAAGAGATGGTTGTCATCCTTTGTAAACGGAACCGTGTGTTCTAGCGCGGTGTGACATGCGGATGAGAGGTACCAAAGCGAGTCTGCGGTCGTGAAGTCTCGTACGCGCTGCGCCGCTCTCACAGCGGTTCCTGATCCGGGCGCGCTCGGGCGGTGCCCAGGCGGAACAAGCTCGCGAACCAAGCGGCACGCTATTGGCAACACCGCATACACCATCCCGCCACCGTGTATCGCCTTGGACTTGGCCACAATGGACACGATGTTCAGCAATCCAGGACGCACGTCCGCGATCGTTCTGTCTTCTTCAGCCTCTCTGGCCGCCCGAGCACCAGACTTGAGCTTGCCTCGTCGTGTGCGTGATCGCGTGGCACCGTTGGCGCGCGAGGCGAGCGCGGTCGAGGCGGGATGAAAGGCGCGCAGGATTGGCTCGATAAGGTCGCGGGCCAGTATACGGGAGAGTTCTGCAGAATCGACGTCGACGACGGGTACACTTGTCCGAGTCCGAACTGCGAGCAAGAGTTCGGGCAGAAGTGTCTGAACACCGTTCAATGTGTCGAGTGATACAGGGGAAGTCGGGTCTGCGCATACAGTCTTCACATGCGCAGAGTAATCAATCAGACACCTTTGTAAAAGTGGCGCAACGCTCGATTGAACAGTCAACACCGGCGCTCCACGTAATCGGAGTAGTGACGCAACAAGTCCGGCGCTTTTGAGATAGGCCCCAGGATCAATCGCTATTGAAGAACAAGTTCCGAATCGGTCAACCAGGCGCTCATACCTTAAACCGCAAGTCTCACATCTTTGCAAACTCTCAAGCGCCGCATCGATCTCAGCCGCCCGTTGCTCGAACCAGACTCGATCGTCCGCCCCACCATCGATCTTTTTCTTTTTCTTTTTGGGCGGCTTGGGCGGCGAGCCTGGGCGCTTGACCCCGCCCGCGCCCGCCACCACCTCGTTCTCGCACGCCACAGGGGGATTTCTTGCCTTGTACGTCAGCAGTTCTGATCACCGTTATTGAGCACAGGTCGACGCTCGGGGAAAATGTTCGTTACCGAGTTTCGCTTGTGCCTCGTCTGCTCTAGCGAGGGCCAACTCGCGCTCTAAATCCGTGACTCGGTTGACGAGACGAAGATCACCGGACTCGACACTTCCGGTCGATATCGGGAAAACATCTCGTAGTTTGAGAACGTACGCTAGAAAAAAAAACATTCAGCATGCTGTCACGCAGACAAAGCAAACAAAAAACTGACAAAGCGGCGTATGGTCGAACGGAAGCCGCTTCGCAACGATGAGCGCCTGCTCATCCCCGAGTACACAAATGTCTTAGAGTACGCAGATAATCTGCTTATCACCCACCATCAACAATCGCGCCTTGTCTGACGCACACACGCGTCGAGCTCCAATCTCTGTCGGTCGGACACTTCGAGTCGCCGACAAGTTCATTTTCTGCCGGAAACTGACTAGCCACAAACTCTGTTGTCGCCTCTTCGCCCAAATTCGCAATCAGCTATCAACCTTACGGATCAGACTTGAATCGTTTGGTCGATCCGAGCAGTAGAACAACAACTCACTCGCCTAGCACAATCACACTCCAACGCGAAACCGGCTTGGGCTGGGACGAATGCCGAGTGCGCGCCGAGCCGAGGAGATAGAACGGTCACGTGTGCGCGCCATGGAGTCCAGATCAGATCATGAATTGAGTCGGCGGCGGGGAAAATCGGGTAGGATGTGGGGCCAAAAAATCGATCAGAAGGGGGATAGTTACCCCAGTCATTTCATCGTGCGGAACAAATGGATTGGCTCAAAAAGCGGGGATGTACATATGCCGACATGCAACGAAAATATTGTAATAGCCGAGGATCGAAGCCGTAATAGAGTAAGAATAATGCCGATGTCACAAAACGAGTGGAGGGGTAGAGAGTGAGAGAGCAAAGTCCGCCGGCGGTTGTCATGAAACTGTCACGAACGAACAAACGGTCTAGAGAATGAAATAACAAGCGAGCGATGTGCAAGAGAGTAAAGAAACGAAATGAACCCGAACTCCAAAATAGATGATCCACTAGGCGGTATAACGAAATCAGGCGTACTTGGGCTTGTAGATCCACGCAAGCCCTACTGTGCTCGCGCCTTGCGCAGCCTATCGCAAATAGCTAATTAGCCAACTGCATACAGCCAACTGAATTAGACTCACAGCAGCGCGGTACCACTTGGCAGCCTCTTTCATATCCTTTTTACACCCTTTTCCGTTCAAATAACAAAACGCAAGCTCTTGTTGAGCATCACAGTCCCCCAGACGCGCCGCGACCTGGAAATAGCTCTGTATCCCAATACCAATCAATAATTGTCCCAACAAACATGAGAAATAAGAAAACGCACCACAGCCATAGGCCGGTCCTGTCCCACACCCCACCCATGAAAGAAACACTGTCCGACCTCGTATATCGCAAGCACAAGCTCATTTCTCACAGCTTTAGCCTCTTCGCCACTTCGCGCACTCTCAAGGTCAGCCACAGCCGCCTCGGCTGCACGACGCAACCACTTGAACCCCGCCCGTTCATCTTTCCGACACCCCCAACCGTGACGAAGACTGAGCCCCCACATGAGCATCCCAACTCCACATCCGCCCTCGGCAATCGCGCTTCGCTCAAAGTACCGCGCCGATTCGCGCAAGTTGCCTTGTTCGTGCGCTGCGATGCCTCGTGAAAGGTATTGCTGTGCCGCGCTTGGCTGTTTTTCCTTGATCGAGGCTGGGGGCTGGTTATTCGGGTTCAGCATGCTTCCTGATTGTTTGGGTCGGAGCGGCGGTTGGGGTTGTTGCTGATTCTGGTTCGGGAGGGGTGATTCGGGAGGGGTCGAGTTGGGGAGAGAGTAGAACGAGTATTGAGAGTAGAGCGAGGGCGGGCGTTGAGGGTCTTGAGGGTCAAGATGTTGGGATTGGCCGCTCTTGGGGGATGGACCTGCGGGGAGTGATCGAGTGTCGGACGAGGGGCTCGTTCCTGCTTGACCTGGGCTAGGAGACCTTCTGTCCTCTTCGGATGACTGGAAGATCAACGGTCCGGTCGCCTTTCTCAGCGGACTCTTTCCAGCGGCGGGATTTTGACTCGTCTGAGCAGGGGAAGGAGTCTCGTCTGGAACGGTGCTGGGAACACTACTGATGCTCCCATTCACGCCTGAACGCATCGGTCTTGAATAGTTGTATCGACCTCCGCCAGTAGCAACGCTTGGGACCCGTCCTGCGCTCCCACTAGCAGGTACAGGTGCAGGCGCGGCATAGACAGGCTCTGTCGGTTCGGGCGCAAAGAAATTCTGAGACGTCGCAGACTGAGGTTCCGAGATAGGCTCCTGGTCGTCGTCGGCCTCGATAGCGCCATACACATACTCGTACGCATCATGGTAAGACGTGCTCCCCACATCCTCGTGGTCCCCTTCAGGTTGCGAATGAGACGATCCTGGCCGACTCTGCGCATCTCCGAGGAAAAACTGGTCACCATCGACATCCTCGTCGCCCGTATCTTGAATTGTGCTCATCGGCGAATGGACAACCACAATCGGGGGCTCGACCCTCGGACTCTCATAGTCCCTAAACGAAAACGGATCTGGGTCGGGTGCGTTGCTACTCCGCCACGTCCCGCGGTGGTTATACCCAGACGCATTCGACGCACGCGTGTTGGTCGCGGCCCCAAGTCCAAGACGGGATGACCGGTCGTCGTACTGAAATGGTGCATCGGTCGAGGCCGTGACCGACGAGGCGCGGGGATCATACTGGAACGGTGTACGGACGTCTTCGCTCGGTGCGACGCTCGTCCTGGTATCAAACTGAAACGGCTGGTTGGGCGAAACGGGTCCTCCGGCCGAGTATTGGGATGTTGGACTGGGCACGGCGTGTGTGTCGTCGACGACATAGGCAAATGGCCGGTGTGCGGTTGGAGAAGGTGTGTAGTTGCTGTCTGAACCGGAACCGGAGGAAGGTTGGTGCCGGTGTAGATGACTGGGGTTGAACGGGTATTCGACTTCTTGCGAGTCGCGCGGGTCGAGGTCGGATGCCGAGCCGATGGACGTCGCGACGCTTGCGCGAAAGCGGGTGTGGAGCAGGGGGGAAGACGGTTGAGCGCGTCGATGGCTCTGGTGTGCGTGATCCCTGTCGAGGACCAAGCTAGGCGGGACCCCTTTCTTTCCAGTATGATGCGTGCTCGAGTGGGAGGTCTGGTCCGAGACGGAGCGCATGTTGGGCGGTCGAGCGTCGGTGGATGTTTGGCCCGTGGATTGGTTGAGGCCGAGGGATGCGTATGTGGGTATTCCGCCAGAGGACGAGTGGTTGAGCGAGGCCTTGCGCACGAGGTTTGTGAGCGGGCTATATACGTCGTTGTGGTCAAAGGCCGGAGGGGGCGGGCGGGTGTTGCGGGGACCAGCCATGATTGTACTAGCGCGAGGGACAGCAGGGGCCGAGATCCAAGTAACCCAATCTATTACGGCCTGAGCCTAGACACGTCCTCAGCGCTGGTCTTGTCGCTCAGTCTGCTGCAACTCACCTCTGTGCTGTGGTCAAACGAGCGAATTCGGTTGCGATAGGTCCCTGGACTCCGACCAATCAACCAGCTGACTCAGCCGTCTCCTTTCAGTGCCAAACCCTCAGGGAAAGCTGGAGTCTTGACGTTCATCAGGTGCAGTGATTCCAGGGGTTAGTTCATGCATTTATTGCATGTAATTTGTGCAATGACCATGTATTCATCACCATCATGAACATCCGTTGTATGCCATGAACGCATGAACTAACCCCTGGATTCATTGCACCCACAGATTTCCCTGGCCGTGTCTAATCCCCATTTTTCATCCATTTCTCTGGGTCTTCCGTCACGTCGTTCTTCACTGCCCGCATTTAGATCTTCTTTTCGTCTTGGCAGGTCAATTCTATAGAGACATGTAATAAAGTAATTATCGGAGATTGAGGGGCACCCTAGAACATCGAGGTTTGAAAGCTATTTCGTCTCGCTCATATGTTCGCTTTGGTGCCTGAAAGTAGACTAAATAGCAAGCAAACTCGTGGATTCAGTATTTACTTTAGAGCTTACGTGGGTATACGCAGTGCATTGCCCCCATAACACGATGCCCCTATACTTAGACGCACGTGTGATGGTATTAGATGGATGGTCTGCGCCGGGCTTTAGAGCTGCGCCGCAATGATTTACCCCTGAAGGTTGAACATCACATCAAAAGGGTTAGTGACCGTTTAAAAGCGACTCGGTGGCACAGACCCCCAATCATCTGTTGGATTCCACTCCATGTTAACGTACGTATTCATTCCGCAACCCACGATCCACTCAGCTTAGTCTTTGTACAGTCTCGTTCAATCAAGCGCCTCTGTAATCAATTCCACAATAACCGACCTAGACGGACGAGTCGTATACGAGGTAAGACGCTCGTTTGTATGAGCAAGCCGGTTCTCAGTGATACAGATATCAACTCCGACCACAATTTTTACGACTGTGTATACTACCACTATCTCGCGTCATGGCCAAGTGATCGCAACGATCGAATGGCATAAATTCGGGACTAGTCAGTTGACACTTGAAGGGCGCACTGGCCCTCTAAAAGACCTTTTCCCCAGCCCACGCATTCTTTCAAAGTGAGTCCTCCAAAGCATCAAAAGAATCCCGCCCCAACTTGGCATTTTAGATCCAGAACGTACACGACCCAGAACGGCGTCTCGTTCAAGTGGAAACACGGTGGAGAGCTGTATGTAAGTAATACACTAAATCCATGAACATATAATAATATAAACTAGTGTGTCTCGTCGGAATCTGGTCTAACCTTGGCAACTTACTACCGTGTCCTGTATCCGCGGCTACGAAACAAGAAATCTACACTTGATATACATGATGGTGCCGAAGAACTTATGGACGTGCTTGTTGGTGAGCGTGGCTTCAACAAGGCTTGGGGCTGAAGCGTTAACTTTATTCAAAGTAACGTGGGTAATCATGGAGAAGATCGACAAGGACAGGAGAGATGGCTAAAGGGGGAAAGTGTTTGGATTACTGCATAGGCTCAATTGACTTCAATATTTATGATAAAATGGTATTTATAGATGTAAAATATATACTGCTGCTCTTTTGAGAACGCTTATTAGTGGAAGTTGGGGTATCCTTGTATGCGTCGATGGCTAGGAACACTAACTACAAACAAGACCCTTACAGTATCCTAACACGCTTGGCACACATGATCAATGTCTTGTTTTTCGCCACCACCGTGCTTCATGCTCGACACACTACCTACAGAACTCCTCGAGTTCATCACAAGCGCTCTTTCGGCAGGAGACATATCCGCACTTGCACGCACATGCACGATTTTACATGCGGTTTCAACTCCACTTTTATATGGCTCGATCGCACTTGGGCACCCGACTGATCCCACACGCACTATCCAGTGTATGCAAACCTTGGCTCGGAATGCCAAAAATGCACGACTAGTTCGTACTTTGGGCCTAATTTGGCACGGGTACGACGACGAGGAAGCTCTTACAGCGTTACACGACTCTGCTCCAGGTGCATTCGAGCAAATGGTCAACCTGACAGACCTATCTCTTCGATTTGGTGGTAAGATCGACCAGGTTATTCTCGAACGCGCGAAATTCAACCTGCGGCGGCTGCATTTCGAGCTTCGCTATTCTCCTAGATACATGATCAGGCCGTTCCTCGAGGCACAACCTTCAATAGAGTCACTCTCTATTATCGTCAACGAGACTCGAAACTTTATTGACCTTGGACCAGATGTACTGCCAGCATTGCGCGAAATTGCTGCTCCAAATACAACTCTTGAGCATATTCTTCCTCAGCGACTTTCCAGCCTGAAAACTGTACGTTGCTTGTGCTGCTCGACTTGGGTTCCTGGGGGTGGCATCAGATGGTTTACACGGATCATTGACACCATAAAAATGATCCCGCCTGACGCATCAATAGGCCTGGTCTTCAGCATCAGCATCAGCAAAGGACGAGCAGGATTCATTATTGCGCGTGCACTTTCGGATCTGGGCCATCGGGCACCATGGGTTGGATCGCTGACACTTCAGGCGGAGTATCATGGACCCTTTACTCAAGTGGGTATTCAATATGCGAGATTGGATGACAATTCAAATATACGTGTTAGGGACTATTGCTTGTGAGCGTCACTTCGGCTATACGTGACTTCCAGAATCTGCATACTCTTGTGATCGTATCTAGACGTCAGGCCAAGTTGCAGAGTAACGCATTCCGACCTTCAGTTTCTCTTCCCCTACCCGATGAGTCGCATAATGTCGCCGAGCACAAAACGTATCTTGATGCGTGGCGCTCGGCTCGGCCGACCCTCCGCCGCGTTGAATTCCCAACTGGAGTTTATACGTTTGGTGAAAATTGAAGACAGAGCTTATCGAGGCAACGATGGGAGGGTCGAACAACTGTAAGCGCCATATGCGATATGTGAGGTGCCTTGTTTCAAGTGTCTCCAGTACGATATCCCTTCAGCCCTACCTGATTTTTTCTTCTTCCTCTCGCTCTGGGTTTTCGGCACTTGTATAATGTGTTCGGTGTAGCAACTATCTTATCAATTTCTTGCGTTCGTTTTTGTAGCCCCTATACCGTCTTACTCACGCCTCTGTAGCCCACTGTCTTAGCACAGTTGTCTCATGGCATAGCGCCCGGTGTTTAGTCTCAAGTCTTTTCAGTGGTCTCGTTGTTCTGGTGTATTCTACGTAGACCGCACCATGGGGCCTAGTATCCGAATAATTTTTATGTAGAAAGCCAATATTTACTATGCCTCGGTAGTCCAAGGTGGTATGCACAGTATATCGCCTCCAGAGCGTAGTGCGTATACACTTAGACTCATATCTAAGTCCAAGATCCAGAGACCCTTGCTTACACTTACACTTACTCACACGTGTACGGCATCGGATATATGGAGTGATTTAGACTGGATGCTGAGGTGGAGCCGCCTGAAGATTGGCTACCACGTCAAACAGGTTGTCGGTCTAAAAAGCGCCTACGTGAGGAAGGGGTCTTCGGGGCTTGTTGCACAACACAAGATGTTAACGTATGTGTCCGTTCTATGATCAACAATTCCAGCTTAGTCTTCGTGCAGTCTCGTCCAATCAAATGAGTCTATAGTGAATTCTACAATAACAGACTCGGAGGGAGAAGTCATATATGAGGTAAAAAGCTCTTTCGTATCATCAAACTGTTTCTCATTAATATAGATATCAACTTCAACTACAATGTTTAGGACTGTGAACGCCACTACCATCTTGCGCCGTGGCCAAGTGATTGCAAAAATTGAATGGCATAGCTTGAGGGCTAGTCAGTTGACGATTGAAGGGCGCACTGGTGCTGTAAATGACCTATTCCCTAAGTTGCGCGCACTTTCAAAGTAGGATTATCTTATCACCACAAGAACTTGCATCCTTGACTTGCTGTTCCAGATCAAGAACGTACACAACTCAGAGTGGCGTCCCATTCAAGTGGAAACACGGTGTAAAGCTACGTGTATGCAATATCCCAGACCCACAGATGCATCATTAACATAAAATAGTGCGTTGCGTCAGACTCTGGCCTGACCCTAGCAACGTACTACCGTGTTGTGTACTCGGAGCCTCGAAACAAAAAGTCTACGCTCGAGATACACAACGGAGCCGAGGAACTTATGGATGCTCTCGTTGGTGAGTAAATAAGCCTTCGATAAAGCCCAGACTGGACTAGAATCATCTTTTTCAAAAGTGACGTGGGTAATCATGGAAAAAATTGACAACGAGAGGAGAGAGGGGAACTAAAGGGGGGAAGTGTTCGAGCTTATTGTATAGAGTCAATTGGGCTCGGATTGATTCTCTAGAAGATATCTGTACAACATATTTACTTTTGCATTTTTGGGATACAACCGAATGAAATCCATGTTGCTTTTGTATGCGTCAAGTACTACACATTCGACGTGTTGCCCACACAGCGGCCCAAGTCCGACAAGCCGCATGATGTTGTAGAATACAAAATGAACCTTGGTGCATAGGTTTTGGCTCAGCCGAGTCTCCGGTGTGGCCAATTCACAATTGAAGTCTAAGCTCTCAGGGAAGACTGAGAGCGGAGGACGCTAAGATGACGAAAACTGTGGATCGGGGAGCAGGGCTGTCTGTTTCAAGCGGTTTGGATAATTTTTTCTTGGTTTCGACTAATTTTGACTCACTATTCATCCGAGCCGCCGAAATTGCCGCCTTGCTAGCATCGCAGAATATAGCTGGTATGACTGGGGATTAGTATCTCCTAATTGATCTAGTTATTAAGACGGAACAAACTCATTCGGGCGTAGCTTGAATGATACGTACTGTGCAGACAAAAGCTAGAGTTGGCCATAATTTTTATACTCTACTAGGAGAATCAGCGTTGTTTCAGCCCTGTGGCTTGCTCCTTATGTCTGGCGTGGTGGACCCTGAACCAAAAGTAGATTAGTCAGCAACAGGTGGCTCGTATGTTCCTAGACACCATGACGACTCTCAGAGGGTGCGCACACCTACCGACTGAGCTGCTTGCATCGGTAGCTGGATTTTCTCAGCTGCCGACACTTGTGGCACTCGCATCGACCTCTTGCAGGGCTTACGCGGTTTCAATCGGGTTGCTCTACGAGTCGATTCCCTGCATGGATTGGACACGTACGATTCAATGTCTAAACGCGCTCATATCAAACAATCGGCTGGCGCGTCTGGTACGCGTGTATGAGATCAGGGAGGTCAGCCACAAGTCTGATTCCTGTATCATGTGCGGACTCCTGGGACAAGCACTCAAGGAAATGGAAAACCTTGACGAATTGACACTACAACTTGGACTTTATGGAACCTCTCGAGTATTAGAGTATGCGAAATTCAACCTACGCAAGCTTATTTGCGTTGTTCGCTCGGATCCGATTTATCCTGTTTCTCGGTTTCTAAACTCTCAATCCCGATTGGAATCCTTGTACCTTGTTTGCCGCCGGAGCGGCCTCTCGGATCTCTCACCCACCGCCTTGCCTAGCGTTCGTGAAGTAGCTGCTCCACTCTGCCTACTCCCTGACATCGTTCCGCTGCGGCTCAGCCACATAAAACAAATATCCTCCCTCGGCACTATCACCAGCCCTTCTGAACTACACCAACTCGCTAGGATTTTTCGTGGCGCGTTAAACGGACCTCTCAGGCCTACAGCGATCGAACTGGTGCTCGGGCTTGACCTGAGCACGCGGAGGATGAGCTCGGAAGACTTGGACATTGGGCTGGCTGTATTGGGAATGGCAGCACCTTCGATTAAGCTGTTGAGGCTTGAAGTGCATCAGGGGCGCGTCGAACGGGTACGCATTTGTGCAACTAATTGTGTTTGCCACGACTTGACTAGTGTGTCATCTCGCAGAGTTTCTTACTGAACTCTATCACGTCCTGCCTGCACCACTATCCATCAATCTGCATACTGGTTATCGTGTCGCAGCCCGAAAAAGGTGCATACATTCAGCCGGACGCCATCCATGATGTGCGATACCATAACCAATACCTCAATTTGTGGCGCAAAGCCCGTCCTAGCCTCGAGAAAGTTGTGCTTCCTATCGGAGTATACACGTACAAACAGCAATGCGATCTCAATGACGGAAGGTGCACAACAAATCACTGTTCATCGTGCCAGGAATTGGCCGCGAAGATCAGGCGAGCACGGGAACGGCAGGCAAATGTTTCAAGAACGCTCGCCTCTAATCTTGCAATGTGGAGCAACAACTGAGGTTGTTATTTCAGTCCCGTTCACAGC
Organism: Ceratobasidium sp. AG-Ba; assembly: GCA_016906575.1. Lineage (NCBI taxonomy): Eukaryota > Fungi > Basidiomycota > Agaricomycetes > Cantharellales > Ceratobasidiaceae > Ceratobasidium > Ceratobasidium sp. AG-Ba. The sequence goes on along the minus strand of CP059613.1, from coordinate 3,065,834 downwards.
CTCCTTTCTCTTCTCACAGTATAGAATAACCCCGGACACTTCACACGACCAAATACCTCTAGCACCCATTTGCCTTCAAAGTTTTTATCATCTGCATTTCGAGTGATTTTCGCTTTCGATTTCTCGTTTGGGCCGATTCAGTACTATATATACCCACATAAATGTATAATTGACGATCAGCAGGCAAACAACGGCCACCAAAGTCACGTTGAACATCTAAACACACCCAAACAAGATTCCGCCCTTGTTTTTGACCGCCACCACCCGCATGCCTCGGCAACTACCCATTGAACTGCTCGAGCTCATAGCAGAGTTCTCTTCAACAGGTACTCTGCTGGCGATCGCGTGCACATTTAAAGCTTTGCATCAAATATCTATTCGACTTCTGTATACTGCAATTACGCTTGCTCATCCCACAAGCCCTACGCGCACGGTCGGGTGCCTGAAGGCGCTTGCTCATAATGCTAGATTTGCACACCTTGTAAAATCATTTAGCTTGACCTGGTTTCACTCTTATGACGAAGATTCTCTTGGTGATTTTTATGAGTTTGCCCCGAGCGTGTTCGAGCGAACAGTCAATCTCAAGGACTTATCGCTCTATCTCGACGGCGACACCGACCTCAGTATCCTGTCCGAGGCGGGGTTCGAACTACGTCGCTTGACGTGTAAGGCTAACGGTTTTCGCACACATTATGTTGCACAGTTCCTTGAGACTCAGCCTTCGATTGAATTCCTCTCTCTTCGCAGAAGGGACTATAGAAAACATTATGGCCTAGACATGGTCGCGCTTCCCCTATTACACGAAGTCGTCGCTCCAGCTACAGAGCTTCAGTATATTCTTCCTCAACGGCTTTCCCATATAAGGAGCATACACTGTCAGTCCGCTTCTGCCTCGAATATTGGAGAGATTGTAGATATCATCGGCAACGCTCCCACAACTCCCCCTTCTGGCACATTAATCAACATTGGATTCGATATTTATCTTACTCGAGCCGTAGGCCTTGGCGTTGAATCAGAACTTGCAAATCTGGGACGGCGCATATCATGGATTGGATCGCTTACACTACAGGCCGCGGCCTACGGATCATTCGATCGAGTAGGTTTTAGCCAGTACAATATGAATTGTGTTTTCAATCGGTCTCTTCTTCCAGGACACGCTACTCGTGGGCGTTACTTCGGTCCTGCGTAACTTCGATAACCTGCACACATTCATCATACTATCCGAACGGCAAGCGAAAATGCAAAATAATGTCTATGTTCCTATCGCATTTCTCCCTCCACCCGATCAATCGTATAACACTGCAGAGCACAAAACTTATCTGGACGCATGGTATTTAGCGCGACCCACTCTTCGGCGTGTTCAGCTTTCGGATTCGACGTACGTACGTTCGGAAAGGGTGAAGAGAAAAGAGAACGTCGAGGCAACAGATAAATGCGGGGGTAAGTCGTCTGAAGGCGGTTGGGTTCTGCTATAAGCGAAGGGTTGTGCTGCTCTGGGTCAGGCGTCTTTACCTAAAGGAGAGCTCCCACTCTAATGAAAAGCACTACGAAATCTCTCGGTGTAGCCCATATCTTTGACTTTCGATATTCTGTCTGCGCTTTGCCTTAGCTTTGTCCTTCCTATGAACCTTTATAATAGCCTTTTCTTCATATCGTCCATACATCCGCAGCACCTCGCTTTTGGGCGTTGTGAAGAGCTTCTGCTCCGTCAGAATTTACTGTACCTTCCTCATGCGCAATCCAGTGCTACTTTAATCACAACTAATATCCTTCGGGTCGAAAGTGTCGAGGGTCCGCCAGCATGAGCACACATGTATGATTATCGGGCAATCAGGGCAATGCCCCTCCGTGTCCCGTTCGGGCGGCGGCTGATACGAGTCTTGGCGTAGTCTCATGCCCCCATACTGCTGTATTAAAGTCATAGCATCAGCAAAATCCTCCCTCAGACACGGGGATAAGTCAGACACCATGTCCACGTAAGTGGCCGCGATTCAACGAAACTGAGGCTCGTGCCAATAACTAGTTGAAGGCTTATTCTTTCTCGCTCTTCGCCCACAAACACGAAAATATCTTACTCGGACGGAACACTTGCCTATACAGTTGGTCAAATCCTGGGCTGAGATAGACGTAACTGCTGACACGATTTCAGGTGGACACAGTGACTAAGCTAAAGGGGAGGATCACTACTATCAGCCGTGCGGATGGGCATGAACTGGCAAAAATCGACTGGAAATCTTTGAGCTTCGATGAAGAAGTTGTGTCGATGGATGGCGAGATGATGTTGATGTCTGAACTGATGCCCCATACGGGTCAGTTTGCGAGCAGGTTTGTAGAACCCCCTTGTCTTGATGAGGTATATCAAAAGTTGATTTCATTCTCTATCAGTGACAGGAAGTTCAAGACCAGTAGCGGAAGGGAGCTGCAATGGAACATAGACGGGAAGCTATACGTGGGTAGTATCCTATTTTTCATGAGTTATTGAATCATGAGCGTTGAATTAGTGCACTGATGTGGAGACTGGGGCATGTGTCGCAACGTTCCATCGGTCGAACTGGGGCGTTATTGGCGATAAAGCGCCAGCATATATCGATATCACCGAAAGCATCGTAGGCGACCAGGATTTGATTGTTGGTATGTGCCAACATTATCCTTCATGGGCGCTCGGTTTACTTATAGCCAGGCAGTGACGTGTATGATCATGGAAAACAACCGGCGCTATCGGGAGACTATCAAGTACCAGGGAGGTGCTTGGTATTTTATGATCAGGCCGCCATAACCTATAGTTCGGTGTCAAGCTGTATTTTTAGTGTTAGGGGATATTGGGTGCCTTATGAATTGGTTCAACTTATAACATCATAACACTGCTGAAAGCAGTGTATAAAGTATAATAGAGCTCATCTGACGTGTAGGGATCCTCAAATTGTGGGCTCTGTGATACTCTGGATCCTACGGGTTGGTTCCATCATGTGCTCCAAAACCCAAAGGCCATCTGCGAGACCCTTTAGTCACTGAACTTGACTTGGCTATATGCGGCTCACTTGGCATATCGTTGTTATCAGCTCTCCATTTGGCTTCATCCAAATCTTTCGTAACTCCAGTAACGACATGTCTGTTGGCTGGTTGGGTGTATACAAGAGGCGAGTAGATTTGTCTCTCTTACCTTTGGACTAGCCTTCTAGTTGCCTCTGGTATGTCAACGTCTACAAGCCACCTTTCATCCAGTGCTTCGGCGGCAGCCCGCCAGGCTGGAGTATCAATAAACGTGTACAATCCTTCGATAATAACGATCCGGTAGGAAGGTAGTATAGTTAATGCGTTTGGAGAGGGGTCTTTCAGTGCATGGTCGAATGTAGGCGCATAGAGGAGGCTAGTTTGGAGAGGAGGTGATACGTTTGAATAGGGGCTTTGGCGGAGGGCCTCGATGAAATTGACGTAAGATGCAGCGTCAAAAGTGAATGCTGATATATAGTACTCCGTTTAGTAGGAGAAGAAAACTGGAAATAAGTTGGCTTACCTGCACCTCGTCGATCGTAGGCTTCCTTCACGTCATCGAACTTGTCGAGTTCAGCTCGACTAAAGCCGTCATTGTTTGGTCATACGATCAGGCAAGGGGATAGGCAATACCTGAGGTGCCATCCATCCAGGCCAACACAGACGGCAATGCCATCATAATCCGTGTTTATTTTTTTGACAATATTTAGAGCTAGCGTTGTCTTTCCGCTTGCAGGAATGCCACAGATTCCAACGAGTAGGCGTCGTTCGGGTGGTAAACTAGATCATCTTGTGTCTATAAGAGCCATCGCAGAAGAAGTGTATCATGTTCAATACCTCTTCAGCTGCTCTAGTAGATCGGCTGCAAGCGAATCCGCTACTGCATCCATAGCAAGCGATTGGGGTTGGATGAGAGCCAGAGTTTTGCACGTGACGTACCGAGCACCTCGGTTTGTCAGCAGGTGTTACCTGTCTTTGCCGACCACCACCGCTGCACCAGCGCCGCTTGTTTCGGCTCTACCGCATACCCACTCAATGAACTCCAACGAAGCATCCAGCAGCAATGATGTCGACCCCTTTGTGCACAACATCGCCATCAAGCTCTCTCGCGCTCTCAATCTCATGAATCCCAATGACTTGTTGGCGACCCGTGTGATAGGCATTGTCAAGTCGACTCCCCCAGATGGGTTCATAACAGGTGCGTTCATGCTCCCCTGCCTCATTGCCTATGGCTTGAGTACATTCGTCACTGATAAAAGGCGTTGTGCCATCCGACAGCTGCGCGTGCGTTTGGAAAGTTCCAAGAGGGATTTCTCAAGGATATACACTCGGAAATCAGCATTCATCTTGACCAGGAAAAAACAAAACATGTTGCACAGCCTGTACAAGGCATGACTGTTCACGACAGCGAGGTCTTGGAGCCGGAGCCAGTACGTGCAGGTGGGCTGATGCGGCCAGATTCTACTGTGAGTAGTTGTGGCTCTCCGCTCTGTGAGACTGCAAGCTAACCGTGTAACTACATATCCCAGAGGCATACATTCCGTGCTCCAGCCAAACTGGAGCCGCCTACGCCTCGCACGTCCATTCTTGGCCTGGATCGGCTGGCCAAGGAAAAACGTGTTGCCGCTACGCTGGAGGCGGCTAGGAAGAAGCCAAGGATAGACATGCCTGCTGATGGAGATTTGAATCAGTCGGTGTTCAAAGGTATAATCTTTGCTATTGACGCTGAAATAGAGGCTGACGCTGCTTTAGCTCCCACCCTGCCTGCCCGCCTACAGAACCAAAATCCTCGCCAACGAGCCGAAGAAACTCCATCTCACCCTGGTGGGCTGAACGATGCTGCCCGCAAGCGTCTAGAGGACTATCGTAAATCTCGCGAACAACGAGGTATGTAGCTCATGCGTCCAAGTCAACACTATTTCTGATCTACTCCTAATAAAAGAGGGTATGGCTGCTCCTAGAGAGACCCGCGATAATGCGCCGCGTGGTCTGGGCGACTTCCAGCAACGTGCGAACAAGGACCGTCGGCGGTATCGCGGCAACGAGGGGCGTTTTGCTGAGCCACCTACTCCAAGCGCCAGTGTTCGGGTTCCTAATGTTGGATGGGATTCTACTCCGCGGGTCGGGGGTTCTGGAGATGGTGGATGGGGCCGGGTCAAGGGTCAGAGGTGGGATGCTACACCCATGGCTAAGCGAGGCCCAGAGGACGAGGAGGAAGAGACTGCCCCGCTTGATGCACGAGAGTGGGAAGAAGAACAGGTCAAGTTGGATAGGGACTGGTATATGACTGGTGAAGAAGGTGGAGTGGTAAGTAGCTATCACAGCATTTTAACGGGTAGGTGGTTGACGGTTACTTCTGTAGGCCGGCAACGAGGAATACAACCCTCTTGCACAATATGAGGACTTGGACGCAGTCAAGCAGGCCGAGATTGCTACCAAGCAAGTCGTGAGTATTTGTTCGATGTTGCATTGATCGGTATTAACAAACGACCGTCGCAGAAAAAAATATCCGCTCGTCAAGCGCAATATGTATGTGCCTCCTTCAGTCGAAATATATGGACATAAACTCAATCCCTTTCTTTATAGAATGCAGACAACGATCTCTGGGAAGCCAATCGAATGCTCACTTCCGGTGTGGCCTCACGGAAGCAACTAGATCTCGACTTTGCTGAAGACGACTCGGAAAGCACCGTCCATGTGCTCGTCCACGACCTCAAACCACCGTTCCTCGATGGGCGTACCGTTTATACCAAACAACTGGAACCCATCAACCCGCTTCGTGACCCTACGAGCGACCTCGCTATTTTTGCAAGAAAGGGGAGTGCCTTGGTCAAGGAGAAGCGTGAACAGGCAGAGCGGGCACGTGCGGCCGCAAAGATGGCTGCACTCGGTGGAACTGCGTTGGGAAACATTATGGGTGTCAAGGACGAGGACGGCGAGGCGGAGAGCGGCGAAGCTAAGCCCAAGGAAGGGGAGGAAAAGGAGGAGAATTACAAGGGAGAGTCCAAGTTTGCGACCCATCTGAAGACGAACGCTGCAACATCGTCGTTTGCCAAGAACCGAACTCTGAAGGAGCAGCGAGAGTATCTCCCGGCCTTTGCCTGTCGTGAGGACTTGATGAAGACGATTCGGGAAAATCAAGGTATGCATCATCTTAGTCCACGCGGGATGTTCTTTGAACTTTTGCTCCACCATAGTTATCGTCGTCGTGGGAGAGACTGGATCAGGAAAAACCACCCAGCTTGCTCAGTTCTTGTACGAGGACGGGTATTGTCAGCATGGTATTATCGGATGCACGCAACCACGTCGTGTCGCAGCAATGTCCGTTGCCAAGCGTGTCAGCGAGGAGATGGAGGTAGGCTTTCCTATACCAATACATTCCAGGAGGTATTCAGCAAAATATTATAGGTCGCACTCGGTTCTACCGTAGGATACGCTATTCGATTCGAAGACTGCACATCGAAGGACACCAAGATCAAGTGTGAGTTCCAAATGCATTGGGGCTGCTACTTGTACTCACTCCGTTCCGCTCAGACATGACTGATGGTGTTCTTCTGCGCGAGTCTTTGAATGAGGGTGATTTGGACCGCTACAGTGTTATCATTCTGGACGAGGCGCACGAACGTTCGCTCAGTACAGACGTTTTGATGGGTCTCCTCCGAAAGAGTATGTTGAGACTAGTCTATGCGGCTTGACCCCTCATTAATTTGGCTCTTAGTCTTGTCTAGGAGGAGAGATTTAAAGCTGATTGTCACTTCGGCTACCATGAACGCTGAGAAGGTGAGTACGCCTGTCTGCTTTTGTTGTTGGTCTGACGATATATGGCCCCTTAGTTCTCTGATTTCTACGGCCAAGCTCCCTGCTTCACTATCCCAGGGCGTACTTTCCCTGTCGAGATCTTCCATAGCAAGTCCCCTTGTGAGGACTATGTCGACAGCGCGGTGAAGCAGGTGCTTCAAATTCATTTGTCACTACCTCCTGGTGATATCTTGGTTTTCATGACCGGACAAGAAGATATCGAAATCACTTGCCAGGTTGTAACAGGTACGCTGGGTACCTCTGCTAATCCTAAGCTGCTAACGTTCATCGTCACAGAACGCTTGTCACAGCTGGACGACCCTGCACCTTTAGCAGTTCTCCCCATCTATTCGCAAATGCCGGCAGACCTTCAAGCCAAGATTTTCGAGGCCACACCTGACGGGAGGCGTAAAGTCATTGTAGCGACTAACATCGCTGAGACATCTCTAACTGGTAAGTGGCCATATGATATTTTTGGATGACATGTGTTAACAACAGCTACAGTTGACGGTATTCTGTATGTCGTGGATGCCGGCTACTCGAAACTCAAAGTGTACAATCCAAAAGTCGGTATGGACGCGCTTCAAATTACACCAGTCAGCCAAGCCAACGCCAGCCAACGTACCGGACGCGCCGGGCGTACTGGTGCTGGGTGAGTAATCTGCCGTTGGATCTCGGGTAACTGGCTAACGAAACGACAGGTTCTGCTACCGGCTGTACACAGAGATGGCGTTCCGAAACGAAATGTTCCCAAACACAATACCCGAAATTCAACGTACAAATTTGGCTAATACCGTTCTTTTGCTCAAGTCCTTGGGTGTCAAGAATCTATTAGAATTCGACTTTATGGATCCACCGCCCCAGGTAGCTATTTTTAGCGATTTTTTTTAGATTGGTTTTCTGATTGCAAGACAGGCAAACATCCTAAACTCCATGTACCAACTTTGGGTCCTCGGTGCACTAGACAACGTTGGTGACCTGACACCAACTGGCCGCAAGATGTCCGAGTTTCCCATGGAACCATCTATGGCAAAAATGCTGATCACCGCCGTCGAATACAAGTGTTCGGCTGAGATGCTTACCATCGTCTCCATGCTGTCCGTTCCGTCGGTGTTCTACCGTCCCAAGGAACGAATGGAAGAGGCCGACGCAGCTCGCGAGAAGTTCTCGGTGAACGAGAGCGACCACCTGACACTCCTCAACGTATTCCAGCAATGGAAAAGCCATGGGTAAGGGCAACATCTGCGCCCATTGGGTTCTCGGTTCTGACGTTTGCTGTTAGGTTCCGAGACGATTGGTCCATAAAGCATTTCCTGCACCCAAAGTTGTTGCGCAAAGCACGTGAAGTCCGGCAGCAGTTGGAGGATATCATGAAGATGCAGAAGATGGATATCATCTCAGCTGGAACTGATTTTGACCTAGTCAGGTAAGTTGCTTCTCGGGGTTTGAAAAGGTTCTCGGTATTGAAGGCTGGACCCCAGGAAAGCGATTTGCTCTGGATACTTCCATCAAGCTGCGAGGGTCAAAGGAATTGGAGAATTTGTGAACATTCGATCTGGGTATGTCCTCAGCCATACGTAGTTGTTTTTCCAGCTGATTTAGTGTGCAGTCTGCCGACACATCTTCACCCAACGAGCGCCCTATACGGCCTAGGCTGTGAGCCAGTCCCATTGTGATAGTTGATATGCAGGCTAACCAGGTTATGCGTACAGATACTCCTTCATATGTGGTGTATCATGAACTTATCATGACCTCGAAAGAGTACATGACACAGGTTACGGCGATCGACCCGTACTGGCTAGGTGCGTTCATCCGATCAGAGTGAACAATGATTCAATATTAAACCATCGTTTCGCAGCTGAACTGGGCTCTGTGTTCTACTCTGTCAAAGAGAAGAATTTCGACGAGCGCGGCGCAAGACGCAAGGCCGACCGCGAATTCTCACGAAAAGCAGAATTGGAGACTGAGATGGCCCGTCAACGCGACGAGTAAGAACCCTTGATCATATACCAGCCTGCCGACTAACCACCTTTTTATTGCAGAACGGCGAAAAAGCAGGCGCAATCCGAGCAAAACGCGAAAGAACGAGTCACCTCTTCGCGGATCGCCGTTCCAGGTACTCCGCGACATGTTGGGATTGGGGCTGGTGCAAGAGTTGGGCAAACACCCCGCCGTAGAGTTGGCCTGTAATCATAACAGAAGCTTGTATATGCGTGTATTCTCGTATTAATACCTTGTCTTGCGCTATTGAGCTGAGATTAGCTTGTACACCAAAGCTAAAATATTTTGACATGGCTCATAGAACTGGCTAGGATATTAGACTACCTAATCGCCATGTCCTTGTCCATGTTAGGTCGATAGCAGTCCAAGGGAATGGGTATTCAGACCTCTTGAGATTTGCTTACAGCCTGTCAGGAGTCGCGAATAGACGGTGCTCCTTGAACCTGGCGGACTTTCAGTGATTTGGGAGATTGGTAGGAGGAATTCATTCCTAGGTGACAAAACAAGTTTTGGAGTGCGTGCATGCGTCATGCGGAGCAATCACATGCGAATCTGAGCCTAATTACAATAGGTCGCAATCACAATCACGGCCCACCTCCACTGCCTGCAGGTGCACGGCGTGAACGCCGTCTATCCCGATCTTTCTTCTCTGCAATCACCCAAGTCACTGCCAAATCCACAGAGCGGTAGGCGCGAATGCGTTCATGATTGTGAAGTTTCGACTTACCGATAAGAAGATCTGTTAAAGGTATCCCGGCTGGTGCAATATCGAGTGTTGACTTTTTGTTGTTGAATAAATAAAACCGGTTGCGGTAGTAAGTCGCGATATTGAGTCCGGTGGCACTATCAACACACTACTCGAGGCCAAAAATGCAAGGTTCGAGTCAACACAAGGGCATGAGCTTCTAATGAGGCACATACGTGTAATTTCCCGCCGCTTTTCCACTTCAGTTGTTGTCCGTCTGCGGTGGTATAGACGCGCGATCTGTAATGAAATATAAAGACAAATGAGAATTTACACTGAAGAACTTACCTAGATAGCGTCCTCGGTTTCGGAAATACATCCTTAATAAATCGCTTCTCCCCGTTCATGGTGAGTGTACTTCCTGCAAAAATTTTCCATTGAATCAACGCTACGGTTTGCCCTTGCCGTGTAATAGTGGTCTCCTTTTTGTTGAGCTGCATTGGCGTTCTAATCTGATTATTTTTCAAACTCAATACTTATCAGCTATATGGGTGCTTATAATCCACAAACTTCGTAAACAACAACCCCTTGAGAGTCAGCGAGGGTAGTGTTTGTGGGGGATGTCCTAGATAGTGTATAGCTACAAATCAATTCATCAGCAGTAGTTCGTGCACATGCCTGTCTCTTAACCTACGTTGACATAGTGGGGGTATCGATGCTACCTTGACTAGCTGGGTTATTTGTATGAAGTGAAGACTGCGGTCCTGCCGTATACAACGACCGAACAGGATCTACGATGCTGCGATACGGGTTGCGCAACACCATTCAGGCAACACCAACCGTCCCCCGTTCGGGGAAGCGATCATGGGCGTCTACCCAGTTTTTGATAACGCACAAAGCTGCTCTCGTTCAACGGCTGTCCCGTTCTCCAAACAATTTAATTACATGCATCGTTTGATACGTATGTGAGTTTTGAGAGGCTGTATGCGGTACGGAACCTGTATCAGTTGTTAGATAGTCATAGCTAGACTTAGCCACCCCCATTCGATGCGGCCGAACGACGAGCACGTCGTCTATCCCTAGCCTTCTTTTCCATAATTACCCAAGTTACTGCGAGAAAGCATGGCTAGCTATTGGTCATAACAAGATATGTACGATCGGACTAACCAATGAGCATATCTGTTAGAGGAACCCCTTCTGACCCAATATCAAGCGTTGATTTTTTGCTACTGAACCAGTAGAAGCTATTACGGTAGTATGTTGCTATGTTTAGGTCATTGTCCCCTGTTACGCACTGTTTGTTATAGGTAAGAAACCCCGTAAAAAGACAATATGCACACGAGCAACAAGGATTACATACGTATAGTTTCAAGCTGCTGTTCCATTTGAGCTGTCGCCCGTCCGCCGTGGTATACACCCGGGACCTGGGTCAGGATCGCATAGGAGGTATGTATTTGGGCATTTAATCTTATAACTCACGTAGATAGCGTCCCCGACCTAGGAAAGAATTCTCTCACTTCTTTTGTTTCGTCGTTGATTGTGATAGTACTCTTAGCAAATATCCTCCATTCGATCAATGCAAGGAGTCGGCCCTGCCGTGTAATTCTTGTCTCGTCCCGCTTTAGTCCATAAGAGGTCTTGATCTGCCGTATTTGGATATCAATATCTCGTAGTACGCTTTGCCACCATACGAACTTCGTAGATAGGGGTTCCCTCGGGATCCATGAGTACTGTGTTAGTTGGAGATGTCCTGGATAATGTATAGCTGCAAACTATTCGATGAGCTGTGGGTGTGCACACAATATTGGCATGTCAACTTGCGTTGTCATAGTAGTAGGGGGAGGGGCTATAAACGTGGTCTCCGTTGCAAAAGATAAGGACGTTTCATACGCTTGGGCGAAGTGAACTATGTATCGTGGTGCATTAGGTTCAGATCTATTAGGAACTTGATGCAGGCACAATCTAGGCTACGAATATGGATTGGCCGGGCAGTATTCGGCCAGGAGGCCGATTACATGCTCGGGCCGAAGCACTGCCCCTTGCGGCTCCATATGAGTACACGGGGTCTGTTTCTCTAAATGATACACCTACTCCACGGGAACGCAGGCTCTTCTTTTCATTAAATACGTACGTTTTCCCCTCGTATTTAGTCTCAAGTAGCCGCTTATCGCCCATAATTAGAGGAGAGGTACAAATTTCATCATTCATACACTATGGATATGCAGATATCAAGCATCATAACGTAGTCTAAAAAGCAACGATGTTGTAGTGGATAATAGGAGCCTCAAATACGGGTTACAAATACCGCCTTTTCCCCGAGTGTATTCCGTGATGAGCGTGTTTCTCGCTGCATGGCGCCTCGTTCTTGTTTCCCAGCGATCACCCAAGTGACAAAAATCTGTTTAGGAAAGAGCACCGACACCCAGAGCGCGGAAAGGCCAACTCGCCTATAAGAATGTCTTCTATAGATGCGACATTAGCTAAGATATCGAGTACTGAAGGTTTCGTGTTAACCAAGTATTGAGAATTGCGATAGTAGGTCGCAAAGTTGATGTCGGTCTCTACGGAAACACACTTTTCCGAATCACGACTTCGATAAATCTTTCGTGCGAGCCTATAGTGTCTGGCTCACGTAAAACTTGCTGCTAAGCTTCTGCTCAAGCTTTTGGTAGTCGGCATAGGTATATACCCGTGACCTGTGGCACATAAGTATTGCGAGCAAATGGTACAAGCACGCGTGGACATGAACTTTGACCAAGGAAGTACCTCATTGATGGGGCTTGTCTTTCTATCGATGGTAAGTACACTCCTGGCCAAATCGTTCCACCGGATCGTGGCATTGACATGTCCTTGCCGCGTTATTGCAGTCTCTTGGTTGAAAGCACTCTCTGAGTTTATTTAACGGCGCCTACAGTCAAATTGCTAACCTCGTATATGGCGTTCCCATTGGGGTCTTTAATGGTCGTGTTCGTCGGAGACGTCTTTGTTAGCGTGTATCTAAGTGAACGGTAGGTAAACCAAGACACGAAATATGGTGGTTATATGCGTACGTGGTCATCGACCAGTCGAAGATATAGGTAAGGGAGCGAGGGGTAAGGAGTCCGTTTGAGGTACCTATTTATATAGCCAACTTAGACTACTCAAGTATCACCGCTTGCACCGGTCTAACTCATTTTGAAGTTCAACAGGCACCCAGTCAGCAGCCTTGTTTCTCGTCGCCCGTGGCGTAGCTTACGATGTGCAATATTCCGGAACGGAATGATCGGAAGAGCGCGGGTGGCACGAGAGCCCAGAGACCATCGGTGTTTTGCTAGGTCCTTGTGCATACTGAATCAGCCAAGCAGAAGTGTGCCATTGCGGTTACATGCCACCCGATATCCTGGTCCATGGTATGCCTGTGGCAGTCTGGGGTTGGGACCTTTCAGACATGCCTATGAACTCGGGCCAAGGTGAAACGGACCGAGACGAAGTTAGTGAGGCTGCTTGTAGTTGATTTGTTCGATGCCATGTTGCCGCATTGCATCACCTTTACCATCCCTTTGCAATAAAGAATCTCGTAGAGGTGCATGAATGAATTAGAATGTACTTTGGCGGGTTAGGACTATGGAATATCCGAGTTGGTCTATGACAGCGCTCAATGGACTAAGTAGACAAAGGACACATAAAAAAAGGCTGCTCTATTTGCATCGCGCGTCTTTACCTCTCTCGACTATTTTAATAAGCAGAAAGTAGGTTCGCTGTAAAGCGTGACAGCTCTGGGCTTTCAGCCTCCGTCGCCACCGCCACCACCGCCACCGCCATTACGGGCGGCACGACGCCTGTCTCGAGCTTTCTTCTCCATGATTACCCATGTTACTGTTTCAGATACGAAGTATTCATTAAAGCAATGGAGACATCAGTGTAGAATATCGAACTTACAAATTAGCTCGTCTGCAAATGGCGCACCGCTTGCTGATATATCGAGCGTCGACTTTTTAGCGGTAATCAAATAAAAGGGATTTCGATAATAAGTTGCAAGGTTGAGGCCAGTCTCTTCGGAAATGCACTACCATATCCGCCAGGATCAAGCATGTGTTTCGGGATTCAGATGAGCCACGGGCGAGCCCGACTCACATAAAGCTTGCTGCCGGCTTTCCATTTGAACTTGTGGCCAGTATCGGAAGTGTATATGCGTGAGCTACTTATTGGTTAACGCATTGAGAGACGCCAAGGGGATCTATGACACACAGAGATAACGCTTTGGTTCGGGGAAATGCTGCATCGATGGTGCTCGTCCTGTCGCCAATCGTGAACGTACTCTTGCCGATCACCTTCCAGTGGATAGTCGCGACTGTCTGGCCTTCTCGTGTGATGGTAGTGCTTCTGTCTTGTAGTTTGAAGGGCGTTGTCACCTTGGGACATCGATCAGAAAGGAGAACTCAGCGGTAGAAGCCATACACGTTAAAACCGACTTCATATACGGTAGTCCCACTTGGGTCAATGAGCGCAGTATTAGTCGGAGAAGTTTTGGAAAGCGTATATCTGCAGACGCGTAAGTAATATATAATGCAGGTATTCTATACTATCATACGTAGTCATGCCTAGTGGACAGGTGCAAGGGAGGGTGAGGGCCTGCGGTTGGCGACTGGGGCACTTATTATGTGGCGAGCGTGCTGCGTCATATCACATGTTGACGCTTCAAAAGGCAAACAGCACCGCCTTAGATCACACCAAGGCCGTGAGTTTGACAGCTTGTGCCGACTGATGTTCGGTGAGGGAGAGTGGATGGCCGGATGACGTAATTGGCGCGTGGCCAAAGTAGCCACATCGAAGGAGAGAACCAGTGAAGGCTGCTACGCCGATTTTCTGCTTCAGCCTGATTTGCAATCGGCTACCGGGATGCCTCAGCAGAGGCTGAAGATAGAATATGGGAGAGGTATAAAAATGGCCAGCACCAGTCGTTCAACATTCCTCGAACTCGACAATGCACGCTCTTTTTCGTGGCCTGGTCTTGCTTTCGGTCGCTACCCCAGTCGCATTTGCGCTGGACTCTGCCAGTGACTTCTTTCATGGACTTCCTAAGCACTCTAAAAACCATCGCCGTATGAGAAGCGGATTGGATTCTTCGCCCACCTGGCTCATGACCGACGACTACTCCAAGGAAGACTTTCTCAACGACTTTACGTTTGAGGCCATCCCAGATCCAACTCAAGGCCGCGTAACGTACTTCAAACATAAATACGGTCTTTTGAATGTCGGCTGATGTCTCGAACTCTAGTTATGTTGATAAAGATACGGCTATTGCGCACAACTTGACAGAATGCACCGCCGATAGTTTCATCATGCGTGCCGACTCGACGACTGTTCTCGATCCTGCCGGGCCTGGCCGCGAATCTATTAGGATTCAGTCGAAGAAGCAATGGACAAAGGGGGTATTCGTGCTCGATCTGGTATGCTATTTTCGAATAAGCTTTAATACAGTTCTTATAATTGGTATTCGCTATCAGAAACATATGCCTGTGGGATGCGGGTGAGTTGTCTAACTCTACTATTATTGGCCTGCTAAATTTAGTTACGACCTTTTAGGACTTGGCCGGCGTACGTACTCAGTTGACACCGAACTGTATTATCAATTAACGTAACCCCACACAAGTTATTGGATGACCCAGACCGAAGGTTGGCCCGAGAACGGAGAGATCGATGTATTGGAAGGCGTAAGTGGTACATGATTTGTTCACGACCTAGCTGTACTTACATATTAAACCCTAGGTAAACGAGTATGTTCTCAGCTTCCATGGCACCGGCTAGAGGTGGCTCATCCCTTCTACTTGACACTACAGCATTATCCCAAACCGTTCTGCCCTCCACACCAAGAACAATTGCAGTATTACTACACCCCCAAGCTTATTGACCGGGTAAGTGACTCCTAGACACACTCTCACTCGCTAGTCTAATATTCATTACTGTAGCACGGTATCTTCGACCAATTGCAGCTACTTGTACAACTATAACGAAGGGTGCGCTGTTTTGTGGAACAGTCAGCCGAACTCGTATGCACAGCCTTTGAATACAATTGGTGGTGGATGGTATGTCAGCGCCCCTATATTGATGACAGATTTACCACGAGTTTTTGCTAACAATTGAGGCAGGTTCGTCACTGAGAGGACCGACCATAGCTTTTCAGTCTGGTTCTGGGGTCGCAATGACGAGAAAGTTCCACCCGCCGTCAAGCTCGGTCTTCCGACGATTTGCACCAAGGACTTTGGCGAGCCGGTCGCGTACTGGGAGAGCTCTAGCACTTGTGACTTCTCGCAAATGTTTGGGCCTCACAACATCATCATCAACCTCACGCTTTGTGAGTAAATTTTAGTATACTATGGCGCTTCTGCTAATTTGATGCGCATATAGGCGGCAGTTGGGCTGGTCAAGACAGCGTGTTCCAGGGAGCGGGATGCCCGGGAACCTGCGTTGGTGAGTCAATCCTAGCACGTGAACTCTCCGTTCTCTGATACAGGATCTTTTATGGTTTAGACTACGTCAATAGCCAGCCGGCTAAGTTCAAAGACGCTTACTGGGATATCAAATCGTTGAAGGTGTATTCCAAAACCTACTGATAACCAGGCATCTGCAATTCCGGCCTAAAACACAGACCGAAGTTTTCCGTTTCGCTCTTTTAGGATTGTAGTACGACAAACTTGCGTAATCCATACCACCTTCATTCTTTATAAAGGTCATCAGAAGGTTCATCGCAAACGCGCGGCAAAGGCTTGCGGATAGTCATTGTAAGACTAGAAATCTTATTGATGCCGTAAGCTATGCGAAACCAATATGCGTCGATAGTCGGTGGGATTGGGTGCCCAGTCTGTATGTACCCTTCCTGACGACCTTTCGGCAAAATAAGTGTGACGATCGTCATCCTTCCGGTGGCATCCAGGTGGTTTTTCTTCAAACCCGTATACTGTGTTTATCTTGGACTCCTGGTTAGAGCGGTGGTAGGGCGAAGAGTTAATGCTAATCCCATATTATACTAGCCGAGTTAATGTTAGTCCATAACCCGGGTAGCTGCATCAAAGGCCCGAATCACAATACGTTCCGTCTTGGCTCTTGGTCCGCTGGTTCTCGCTCAGCCTCGTTTGGAGCCCATTGCATTGATGACCCTCGGAGAAAGGCTGAGGCTGAAGTATAAAACATGGTTTCGGGAGCTACTCCTTCAATATTCCTCGAACTCGACGATGCACGCTCTTTTTCGTGGCTTGGCCTTGCTTTCGGTTGCTGCCCCGCTCGCGGTTGCGTTGGACTCGGCTAGCGATTTCTTCCATGGACTACCTAGACACTCTAAGAATCATCGTCGCACTAAGATCGAGCTGGGTTTTCCTCCGACTTGGGTCATGACTAACAACTATCGGAAGGAAGACTTTTTCCATGATTTTACGTTCGAGGCAATCTCAGATCCGACCCATGGCCGTGTAAAGTAGGTTTCACATAGTTGTACCGACAGCATACGTTAACTATGTCGCTCCAGTTATATTGATCAGGATACAGCTATTGCACACAACTTGACTGAATGCACGCCCGATAGTTTCATTATGCGAGCTGATTCAACCACCGTTCTTGATCCTGCCGGGCCAGGTAGAGAGTCTATTCGGCTCCAGTCTAGAAAACAGTGGACAAGTGGCGTATTTGTACTCGATCTGGTACGGTAGTTTTGCCCAAGGCATAAGAGGTGATTTTGTGCTGACGTTGCCTTGTAGAAACACATGCCAGTGGGGTGTGGGTGAGTGATTTAACTGGCTAATTTTGGCTTGTTAGACTTAGTTACGGTTGATTCAGAACCTGGCCAGCGTAAGTGCTTGACGTTATATGTCGGATAGCTCATTGATTGACGCGACCCTGTACAAGTTATTGGATGACCCAGCACAAAGGCTGGCCAGAGAATGGAGAAATCGACATATTGGAAGGGGTAAGTGGTGTGCCATCTACCGATTGTTCGGCTGAATTGACAGAACATACCCTAGGTAAACGAGTATGTTTTGGGCCTTCAAGGCATCAGTTAGAGCTGGCTCAGGTTCCTGTTTTGTACTGCAGCCAAATCCCGAACCGCTCCTCTCTTCACACGAAGAATAACTGTACTATCTCTACGCCCCAGAGCTCATTGACCGGGTAGCTGCCTTTTAACTCTTTACCGGTCTGATCAACCTAATGTGTCTTGCTTCAGCACAGTGGTTTCTACCAACTGTAGCCATTTACACAACTGGAACGAGGGGTGTGCTGTCTTGTGGGAGAACAGGAAAGACGCATACGCACAGCCCCTGAATGCAATGGGTGGTGGATGGTACGTCGACCACCGTGTGGTGTGGGCTAGTGTATTTCGGGGGGTTATTTACTAACAGTTAGAGTAGGTTCGTCACCGAGAGAACCGGCAAAAGCTTCTCGATTTGGTTCTGGGGTCGCAACGATGAGGGTGTCCCACCTGCCGTCGAGCTCGGTCTCCCGGTGATTTGCACCAAGAACTTTGGCGAGCCGATTGCATACTGGGAAGCATCCGATACTTGTGACTTCTTGACGATGTTTGGGCCCCACAATATCATTATCAACCTTACGCTTTGTGAGTGGATCCAAGGAGCTGGGGTGGTACTGTTGATTTGATGCGCATACAGGTGGAGATTGGGCCGGTCAAAATAGCGTATTTCAAAAAGCAGGGTGCCCGGGAACTTGCGTCGGTTAGTATACATCAAGCTGGCACACGCCCGAACCGTTGACCTGAGGATTTTGTGTTTGATAGATTATGTCAATAACAACCC
The DNA here is from genome assembly GCA_016906575.1 of Ceratobasidium sp. AG-Ba. Taxonomy (NCBI): domain Eukaryota; kingdom Fungi; phylum Basidiomycota; class Agaricomycetes; order Cantharellales; family Ceratobasidiaceae; genus Ceratobasidium; species Ceratobasidium sp. AG-Ba. The sequence continues at coordinate 3,047,579 of CP059613.1, read as the reverse complement.
TGCCGCCTTCAAGGATGCCTACTGGGAGATCAACTCGCTAAAGGTTTATTCCAAACTCTACTAATAGCTAGGCGGTATTCCACCCATTGCGATCTCAGACACGGACCAAGATATTTCTCTTCGCTCTGTTAATATATCACCATGGCGGGCTTGCGTACTCCATATCCCTCGCTTTTCTTATGATAGCTACAAGCATTTTGATAAGGCCGGTGAGGGATATCAAGGAGAATCATTCCTACGCCGTAAACCGTATTGGCGTTCGCGGTCAGCTCGAGACTTTTGTCTTGTCCCCTAATACGTACATACTCTTAATTGCGCTTCAAAAATTAGGGTGAGTAGGATAGTTCCGCCGTGGATCGCACCCAAGGCCGTGTGTTTGACAGCTTAAACCGGTGACGGAGAATGGTTCAATGGATGACATAATCCATTCATCAAACACTTGAACTTGGCATGTTGACTGCGTTCAGCCTCATCTGAAGTCGGTCCCTTGATGCCCTTGGCACGGGCGACCATAAGAGAGAAGCGGAGTTAAGCGCTTTTCCAACACTCCTTGCACTCGACGATGCACGCTCTTTTTCGTGGCCTGGTCTTGCTCTCAGTCGCTACTCCGCTCGCGCTCGCTCTAGACTCGGCCGACGACTTCTTCCATGGACTACCTAGACACTCTCAAAACCATCGTCGCACGAAAATCGTACTAGGCTCCTACCCCATCTGGAAGAAGACCGACGACTACCGCAAAGATGACTTTTTCAACGACTTTACCTTTGAGGCAATACCGGATCCGACTCATGGTCGCGTGAAGTGCGTTATTCATTGTCGTGTCTGAAGGATGCATGCTGACGGTTTAAACTCTAGCTATGTCGACAAACAGACGGCTATCGCACATGGACTCGCTACGTGTACCCCTGATAGTTTCGTTATGCGTGCCGATTCGACAACGGTTCTCGATCCCGCTGGACCAGGTCGCGAATCAATTCGGCTTCAGTCAAAAAAGCAATGGACAAGCGGCGTATTCGTACTCGATCTGGTGCGATAGTTTCGCTCAACGTAGGGTCGTTCTGACGTTGGCACTTGCTTCTAGAAACATATGCCAGTAGGATGCGGGTATGTAATTTAATCAAGACGTTAGCTCATTGAATTCAGTTGCGGCTAATTTAGGACTTGGCCGGCGTACGTATCTTTAATATGCATGCCAGCTTTTGATTAACATAATATTTTGCAGGTACTGGATGACCCAGCATATAGGTTGGCCCCAAAATGGAGAAATTGATGTGTTAGAAGGTGTAAGTGGCGCGTGATTCGCTCGCTATCCGGTGGTGTTAACATATCGTCCTTAGGTAAACGAGTATGTTTTTGTTTGCGAGGTAATAGCAAGAGGTGGCTCATCACTCCATTTTGTACTGTAGCCAGATCCCGAATCGTTCAGCCATACACACGGTAAATGGTTGCAGCATGTCTACGCCCCAGAGCTCGATGACTGGGTAAGTGGCCTTGCGCTTTTGCCTGTCTTGTCCGCCTAACATGCCTGATTGCAGAAACATAGTTTCGACCAATTGCAGTTATTTGAATAACTACAATGAAGGGTGTGCCGTTTTGTGGGAGAACCGACAAGATTCGTATGCAAAACCCCTGAATGACATGGGTGGCGGATGGTATGTCTGTTGGCCCCTGACACAATCTTTCCTGGCGCGTTTGCTGATCGTTAAACTAGGTTTGTCACCGAGAGAACTGACGACCATGTCTCCATCTGGTTCTGGGGTCGCAATGACGAGAATGTCCCACCTGCCGTCCGGTCTGGTTCTCGTATTATTTGCACCAAGGAGTTTGGCAAACCTATCGCATACTGGGAGTCCTCCAACACGTGCAATCTTGCCAAAGTACTCGGGCCACACAACATTATAATCAATCTGACTCTTTGTGAGTGAACCCAAAATGCTGCGTGGCTCAGTTGATTGAAGGCGTACACAGGTGGGGACTGGGCTGGTCAACCGGATGTGTATCGAGCATCAGGGTGCCCGGGAACTTGCATCGGTTAGTATGACTGGAACTAGCACGCGTTCTCCCCGCTAACCGAGACGCTTGTACTTCATAGATAATGTAAACAATAACCCGGGGTGCTTCAAGGATGCCTACTGGGAGATCAATTCGCTCAGAGTCTATTCCCAGCTCTATAAATGAGCTGGGTGTGGTTTGTGCTTGACAACCCAAAGTGCAAGCCTTGTTTTTGTCTCATTCTTGGTTTTTTACTTGGGGTGCTCGTATAATCTATACAAATTTCATTTTCCATCAACATTTCAAACGTTCCAGCGAGACCGATCACGAATGCGCAGCAGGATTTCCAAGTCGGCCGTTCCTAGGCAGCATATTATAATGCTATTCGAGCGCAGTCGATGTAAAACGTTCTATATTCTTGTGTCTTCCTCGTTTGAGAACTCGAGCATACCAGCTAGACTTGGTCGTTAGACGGATGAGACCTTGAATAGCTTAGATGAACTGCGTAAGCTACAGTGGTCGTGGTGCTCTGCTTGGAATGTGTCAAGTGCCCTATTTGTTAGGTTCTTCTGGGGAAGTTGGAATGGATGACATTGGTGCGCAGCAAGGCGTTGGGATTGTGCAAAGGGACAAAACGTTTTTCTTCCTCGTTCTTGGGCGTATAAAAGAATAGCACTATGAGGCTCAAGGGCAAACAGTCTTCACACTCTCTGATCGAATTCTACATTCTCACACCGTTCTCATTCGTTCTTTACTATCTCCAACAAACCTACAACTAGCTTTCCTGTTCCTAACAAACAGCTTTCATCATGTTCGCTTTGGCTCGTCTCCTCGCTTTCGTCGCATTGCTTGTCGCTGCCGTCTCTGCTATGCCTCTGAACGTTCGTCAGAATCAGACTCAAGGCCAACCTATCAATGCTGGTGTAAGTAGTGCGCATATAGACACGACCAAAGCAGCTAAAAAGACGATTGGTCCTTCAGCGCCCCGTTGATCACAGCTCAGAAGCATCGGGAACATTCGGTACTACCAGCGATGCCGTCAACTGGACCTCTACACCTACTGGGTTGTGCATCGTCCCGAGCTATGCTAATGAGGCTGGCATGGGCAAAGAAAAGACGCCTATGACAACCCAGCAAGCGATGGACCTTTGCCCCCGAGCTGCTCGGATCGCTGTGAGTATTTGCTCTCACATTCATAAAAAAGAAAAATCTGACTGCGCGCGCCTTTTAGGTCCACAAGGATTAAGTTAACGATGTGTCGCATACAAGTGCTTTATTTGAGAGATTCTTCTTGGACATTTGGACACTTGTGCATCGTTTGCCCTGAATTCTCTTATATCGCTCTATCTGTATGTGTGCAATCGACTTGTTCAATACCGATAGCCCTAGCCATGTGGCGGATTCGCCATAGAACTTTGGTCAATTATGGTCGTAGCCTCGGGCCAACAGAGTGTTTTAGTGCCAGAATGGCACCTTTGGCGGTTCTTTGATGCCGTGTGTTGAATACGACTGTATTGTCGCTGGTACCGAATCACGATGCCTCTGCCTGACTTGAGGAGCTACGTGGTATCGAGATAAGGCTGAGCTGCATCACCCTTGCTTGGCTACAACAGCGTGTCTGTTCGATCTCTCTGTGTTTTTTCACTTTCTTTCTTCGTTTCGGGCAACCTACTCAAATTCCGCTTCCTAATCGCGTTTTTCACACTCGCTTGTCCTGTCTCACTAGAAAATGGGGGATTCAGCGATAGTTGGACTCTAAAGTAACAAACAACTACAAATGACTGAACGAAAGCCTTCGATTACACACCGACAAACAAGGCCCAGACACCTTTTGCGTATCCTACAATCTCATCCGCGCCTAGTTTGCTCTCTCCAAATATGCGATCCACAAAAGTGATTGGCACTTCGCCAACCGTGTAGCCGAGCGCCCGCGCGCGTACCATCATTTCCATCTGGAAGACGTAACCTCGAGAAACAACGAGTTCGATGATGTGTTTGAGAACGTGCTTTCGGTATAACCTAGATGGCATGAAGACCAAGATTAGAGCTCGTCGCGTCGTTTCTGCATATCACTTACCTAAAACTACCCGTAAGATCGCTTACCCCTGGATTCAGAACGGTGTCGGCGAGAAAGTTGGCTCCTCGGCTGACGAGCTTTCGCTTGAGGTCCCACCCGTGTACGCCTCCTGGTGTAACTGGCGCGCCGCCTGGCATGGCAGGAGTTGACGTGCTCCGGTACCGGGTGCCAGTGACTATGTCAAGGTTATGCGCCTGTTGGAGTCTTGGAGCAGCTATCAATATAGAAAATTGATGGAAGGAAGATTGAAGTACGTACTTGATGAACTCTGGTATGAACTTGGGCTGCCAGATATATGTTAGCGGTGTTGTTGCGACTGGATGAGTGAGTGAAACATACATGATGTGAAAAGTCCGCGTCCATGATGATGACGAAATCTCCCGTGCAGAAATTAAGGCCGTAGATGTAAGCGGTACTAGAGGCGATGTAAGGGACGAACACGTAGCACAATATAAGTATCGTACCCAAGTCCTAGCTTGCCACTCCTAGGCTTTAATAGCTATGGAAAAGTTTCAGTCGAGGTAAATAGACCTCAAAGTAGCTGAACTAACAACGTGATCCTCTCCATAAACTTTCTGCAACTCTCGTGCAACGTCCTGCGTGCCATCTGGAGAAGCGTCATCCACAATAATTATTTCCCAAGCAATTTGACTAGCCACGCAATCTGAGGAGCAGTAAACGATAGCTAGGCAATAAAGGCGTACTGTTCTGTGAAAGTCTTTGCCAAAAGCCAGACAATGACAGGGAGGTTCTTTCGCTCGTTGTAGGTGGGCAGGATGACCGAGTATTTGCTAGAGGTAAGAGCACCGCCGTAGGAGTTTGCCATGTTTACTACAACAGAGCCTTGCATGCAAAGGTCAGACAGTTGGTGATAAACGAGCGGTATGGGATCAGCGCTGGCCGTCGCGACGTGTACCAATTTCAAATTGCAGTGTGTGCGAAGTGCACGTGACTTTTACCTATTTCATACATATTTGACTGGCTACGCACGTGATAGTCATTTGGTCCATTCCCTCGACCGCTCTATTCTGGTTGGGAGCGCGAAAACGTTCTGTGGATATGATCGGCGTGTTATTGAGGGCAGATAATGCACAGAATGGACGAGCACATGGACCTGATTGGCTTCGCCATGGCGCCGCTGCTGTGATGTGAATTTCACTCGTCTGGCCTACCCACTCACTGGACGGCCTTTGCTATTCTCGCGCCGCCCGTGGACACCCTTCTGGCCAATCAACCCATGTTTGGACTATCTCGGATCTTGTTCTCTTCCTGGAAAATGAATGCTGATTGCTAGCTGGATTTGGGTGCCAACATCGAATGCTGGTGGCCCGAAGGCAGCAAACGACCTCCTGCGAAGGATAAATTCTGGTCGGTTTAATGAGTCCAAAAAAGCCCTTTCCACTTGTCTTCCAATTCCATCAGCGGGTATGCAGGAACATCGGCCGCACCGCAGCCTAGCCGACACCTTTTCAGTCGAGTTTTTCCTCTTTCGTGGTGGGGTTCGTCGCCGTACGGAAGGATCCCCAGACCCATCGGCGCCATGGAAATCTTCCGTTTTTTATGGAGCCATGTTTACCACTGCATCCATGGGACAAGAATGCTATCCGCAGCGCGCGAGCTATGTTGCACTTTGGAGAAAAGTGGAGAAGAGTAGTATTTTTTTCGGCATACGTCACATCCCGCGCAGAGATGCATACTTTTGGAACCCACTGCTTGGAATGGTCGGACTCAGCATTGACTGTTTTGTGTAACATAAAGGCCGCGGATTTTGAGTACGATTCGCTCCCATCTACCTTTCACAGACATGTCGAACCACCATTACCCTGTTCTACGTGATTTCCGGCGCAGCTATGAGCTTAGGTCCATAAGCTCTTATTTGGACGAAATTCACAAGTGGGCTCAGAAGGTTAAAGTTCCGCGAGTTGATTGGAAGTGCGAAGCGGTGGACGGTACCACGCGCGGAGGCTATCGTGCGGTTCCGATATGTAAGCTCTAAGTCCCAGCGACAATACGCAGACCTTATTGATGCGCGATGCACTCGTTCAAATAGTCCCTGCCTACTATCGCCAACCATTGCCAGAGTGCACTGGATTGGGCCGAACTCAAGATGAAGCTCGAAGAGATGCAGAGTCTTTGTTACGGAGGGCTAACTCTGATATGTCCGGAAGTCAGATACGATGGATATTCACCCCAGAGCGGGGAGGTCACCAAGCGCTACCCATCAGTGATTGCCTCATTTATGAACATGCCGAGTTGGTAACTAATTTCTGGTTTTTAGAATATACTACCGACATCCTGAATCTGCCTGAGGTTGTCGGGTACGGCTCAACCAAGAAAGCAGCTATGGAAGAATCGGCATATAAGCTCCTGGAGGGAAATTATTGCGTGAGTCTCCGAAGTTTCCCCATCTTGTGTCTTGTCGGCTGACCCAACATCCACTAGTGGGTCGAGTAACGAGCCTATCTTTTATCGCAAGTCTATCCTGTGCTACTTCCAAACACTGTATCATTAGCCTACATACCCATTCCCTACCATCTATGATATAGCTATATAATCTTCTAACCAATGTATAATGTATTTTTTTGTTTCTTCGTGTCATGAGGATGTATGACACATAAGAGTTGAGCGGGTGGGTGAGAGCCATCGAGGCCTTCCGCCGTGACAGTATGCACAAGCCTCATCTCCTAGGTACCGGTTGCCCAACTGGGGAGTCAGGATGTGTACAGTACATCAGCCGGCCGCATAGATCTGCGGAATACCTCGGAAGTTGACGTACCATGACAGTGTTCTGAGCACGAGACATTAGGAATATCCACGAAACAACACATGCAGGGGTTCGTTGCAACGATAAAAGGATGACCATATTGCAAGACTGGTGCAAGGAGCCCCTCTGTCTTGACAGCAAGCACCTACACGAGTTGGCCCCATGTTCGCGGCTAGAAGAGCTGAACTCTCGAATGACAACCCTCGTGATCGACTCGTCTAATTTCATTCGTTATGCACTCGTGTCCTCTCATGCCATCCAACTCTTTTAATTATGACCTCTTAGATACTGTAACTATCTACAACACTCGGACGAAACCGCCTTGGCCCGGCCAAGCTGGGGGTCGTCGAGCGCTAACAAACGCTCATATGCTCAACAGCGAGCGGATCAGGAGCTTGTATCCGGTCTCGGTTTCAGCCTCGAGGCCATTAAAGGACTTGCTGATTTGAAAGACCAAATTGTTCATATTCGATTGCAGTACCGAGTTTTAAAAGAGCCAGGACAAACGCTGCAGACAGAACAAAACGAGCGACCCAAACTTGCATCCAAGACTTAGACCCAGTTTAAAAAGTATAGTGAGGCGGACTATGCTGGAGAGAACCCTCGGCCAGTCAAGGTACTGCCTGCTGGTACGCTCGGCCAAGTTTTTATGATGCGACGGCTCGACTCCAGGGAGGTCATTTCTGCAATTCGTCGAGCGTGGAGACGAATGATTGAGCTGACGGCCGAGGCTCGAGGAGATAAAGATGAGAATATGCATGAAGACGACAAAGCTAATGAAAAGGGTGAAGACATGGAGATGGTCTATTTGAAGCGTTTGAACCAATAAAATGAATGCCAAGGCTTGGTGCTCGAGGTACATGAAAGTGCTGCACCACTGAGATACATTAAAATTCAACAAAACTAGGAACAAGAAGGTTTTAACTGAGAAATTAGCTTATTAACTAATCAAAAAATGCGGCCCCAGCGCCGAATTCGATCCGGGTTCAAGTTCACTCGCGAACAGGCTCTTTGGTTGAAATAAGATCATGAGCACAACTCGCGGGCGCACGCGAGGACGTATGTTCGCTGAAACTTGCTTAAAGGAGAATTTACATGCGCCAGAGGTTAAGCATCGAGCGTAGCGGTAGACTTATCACTGTCGCGTAGCCGCGCGAGGGCGCCGTTGGGCGTTGTAAAAAAGCACTTGCGATTACTCCTGATAGCAAACACCACTGAAAATTCCCCTGAGGGTGTAATGGTAGCCTCGTACATATTTTGAGCTTGGTTACATTCTACCTCGGTCCAATAGAACCACTGCGGCTCGAGTATTCAGTCTCAGAGTGTGCACATTGCATATCGTTGAGTGCTCCGCCGTGGATCAAATCACGTGAGCATCTGGTCGTGCACTAACCCCTCTCTACCAAAGTGATCAGGTGGCTACTGAGAACTCTTTAGCATTCTGCGAACAAGGTCGGCATATTCTTGCAGGGAATTTAGACACAGGATAGACGAGTACACTGGTCTGATTTACCTCGTTATGGCGCTGCTGCCGTGTGAATTTCACCGGACCGACTGCCCCTCACTTTAAAGGCTTACCTGTCCCGGCGTCGCTAGCGAGCGTGTTATTTTTGCAGATCAACACTCTCGGACGCTCTTTATCTCTTGGGAGCTAATTTGATTACTAGGCTTGCTGTATCTGGGTTTTGAATCGAGTGCTGACGGTCTGGAATGGAGCATAAGACTGGTCGCCTAAACCTGCGGAGAATAAATCAGATTCTTTTGAAACCTTCCTAAAAATACCCGTTTGACCTTTTCACGGTGCATCCGATGCACAGGCGGGGTTGTCCGACACACAGCAAGCAAATCAATGCTTTTGTAGTCTAGTACCTTCCCATTAAATACCAGTGAAGTTTGTGCAGGAGAATCTCGTTCCATTGGCATCACGAGGAAATTCCATTTCTCGCTACCGACGCGCACATGAAGTGAAAACAGTACCCGTGGCCCACGAGGTATGTTAGGTCCTGCAAAAAATAGAGGGGCGCTCTCTTGCATGCGCCGCATTCCGCGTAGAGACCCGTGCTTTAGAATCCACAGCTTAGAATGTCGGGCTCGGCACCAGCCAGTTTGCGCAACATAAAGAACGAGGCTCCTAAGCGCGGTCCATCCCCGCTCACTCAACATGTCGACTCGAAGCTCGCGTGGAACACGCGATTTCCGGCGTCGTTATGAGATTGGACCAGCCACCTCTCACTTGGACGTGATAGATCAATGGAGGCAACGGGATCAGGTCCCGCAGGTCAAGTGGATCTATAAAAAGGTGAACGACAACCCACGGGATGGATACTGCGCGTTTCCGAAATGTAAGGTTTAACAGCCCTCATGTACTAATGTTATTGACAGACAGCTAAACAGTTCCTGTCTGCTATCGTGAACCATTAGAAAGGTACAACGCATGGGGGCGCACATAAGACGATGCTCTAGAATGTGCAGAGTCGTTGTTACAAAGGGCGAATATCGATCTGTCCGAAAGCCATATTCGATGGATATTCACTTTTGAAGAAGGAAGACATTGGGCACTGCCAATTAGTATGATTCAGTCCCGTAATTTATCCCGGTCACGGCTGATTGGTGCCTGTAGAACAGAGCACTGCTGTCATAGACGATCAGAGGGTTGTTGGCTATGGGCCAAATCAACAGGCAGCTAGAGAAGATTCTGCCCGGAAGCTGCTAGTGGAAGGATACTGTGTGAGTCTGTCGTAGTTACGCCATTAGGTATCGCAAGCTGACTGTTGTATTTGCAGCATATTTATTAGTGCATGCCATGTTGTCTTTGTACTATATTAATACCAAATGCTGTATTATTAGTTCGCATACCCTTAACCCCTGTATCCGCCCCACTTATATTTGTTATACACAATACATCACTAATTTACCCATATACCCCCAAGGTTGCAGCGCCTGACCAACAGAGTAGATATCGGTAGAATGTTGGATTGCGGCTCTCTGGGGCCATAGTGAGACTTTTAGAATCCAACCTCCCTCTAGGATTAGATAGCAAGGAGCTCGTGCGAGGCATCGTATTGCCAAGTGTTGATTCCTAGACACTGTCAAATGCATATGCTTCCGTCACTAGACACCAGTTGCCTATTTGGGGGATCAGCATGTGTGCAGAACACCTGCTCGGCTAAATCCCTCGGAAGTGGCAAGATCCATATGCTCAAGGACATTGGGAATATGGACACTGGTTTCGAGAAACGGGGCATGTAGGAGGTCATTTATACGGATTGTGCTGCACAGCTAAAGTAAACAAGGTCATTCCAGAGTGCAACGCGTTCCATCCCCTATTTGGCAGTAGGCGCCTGTTTAGGTGAACTTGGTCACGATCACGTGGGGCGTTCCACATGATAATGGACTTCGACGAGGCAAATCGGAAGTGTGTAGCATGCAGAGGCTTGGCACCAGTGGAGGTCGCGGTAATCGATCACAAGTGCGCAGGCTGCTTCTACGCCAACCGCCTAGAGGATCCACATGGCTATCTACGATATGGCTCTTATACAAATACTCCCGGTTTAACTCTTTTTCGAATGGGGTCTCTCACTATGCTCGCGGCACTCGCTATCGGCTCGTTTGCTCTCGCCTCACTCGCTACAGGCGCGGTTGTTCCTGCGGGTGTGCGCCCGTTGAACGCCGACTCGCGCTTGTTAAAGGCAGGTCGGGCGCCAAGTGTCTGAATTCAAACTAACGGTAGTTTCAGTTTGGTCCAGGCGATAACCAGGTCGAATGGGTTCCCACTGCAGCAATCGCACTCTTGCGCGAGTCTCACTCTGTCGACTTGTCCAAGGGCGCTGATGCATTGCGTACTATTCATCCCGAGCTTTCGGGTGTTTCCGATACGATCATTTACAGACTCGGGAACCACACTCTCCGTGGACCTGGGTTCCTCGACATTACTGGCATGGAGTTTGTCCGTCGCGAGTATCATGATCTCGAAGCTCGTGCTACGTACCCAACTCCTACTCCATCCAAGGCAAGGGAACTACGTATCTTGTTCGGCTCATGGCTCACTTTTGTCACAGTACCCAGCGCTGACGACCATGTTCAATTCTATTTCGGCTTCGGGCCTTTCGAGCACGGTGTCAACCCTGTCCAGTTATACTACTCGCTACTACAAGAGTTCAAATGCCGCTGCTGCCTCTACCTGGATCCAGACTCAATTTTCAAACGCCGCCGGTTCTGCCAACGTCAAGACTATTGCCAATTCTTTCAACCAACCAAACGTTATCGCCACCATTCCACGCAAGTCGGGCTCGACTTTGACTGATGTGATCATTCTTGGTATGTTGCCGTGTCAAGCTGGAGACGCTGTCTGAATTCGGTCAGGCGCCCACATTGATTCGACCGTTGGTGGAAGTACCACGGCGCGTGCTCCTGGTGCTGATGACGGTATGCATACCGATTTGATTGTTGGCCCGACTAACATTTGGATCCAGACGCCTCTGGCATTGCGATCCTTCTGCAGGCTCTCCAGATCCTGAAAGCCAACGGGTGGTCTGGTTCCCGCGCCGTCGAGTTTCATGCGTACGGTGGTGAGGAGGGTGGCATGCTGGGCAGTTCTACCGTTGCAAAGCAGTACAAGTCGGCCGGAAAGTGAGTCGCTCCAACGCGCATATATTCTATTTATTAAACCTTTGTAGGGCTGTTCGTGCAATGCTCCAGTTTGACATGGTCGCATACCAGCCTACATCAAAACCTGTTTTAACTGTGCTCACTGACACGGACGCCTCGCTCCAGTCGTTTAGCCAAAAGGTGATTTCGTCGTACGTGTCTGAAGCCTCGCTCTACACCAACAAGTGTGGCTATGCTTGCTCTGATCATTGTAAGTTGCCTTTGCCTCTTGGTTTCCATTGCTCAACCTTTACCAGTCTCGTGGTACAACCAAGGATACCCTTCGGTCTCGATTGACGAGTCGGGCCCATCTGACACATACCTGAACCCGTATTATCATTCATCCTCGGACACGATCGACAAGCTCAACTTTGACAAGGCGAGCAAGTTTGTCAAGGTTGGTGACTCTGTTTTGCTATACGCAAATTAACTAATTTGGCTGTATAGCTCGCGCTTGCCTGGATTGTTGAGCTTGCAGAGTAGGTTGGAGTGGTGTCTGGTTTGACTTGTCTATAAAATCATGAATATGACGAGACGTTGCTCAGTTTCGTTGGTGCTCGACTTTGGTTGGGGCGTCTAAACTGCAAAGTATTTTTGTCCGCTCGTGCTGATGCATATAGTAACCCGGTACCGGCGCGGTACCTCGAATATGCCAATACCTAGTATTTAGATTGACGCGATACTGACAAGAATCTGTAACACGTTGCGATGGGACCTCCGCACTAGCCCAAGGTGCTACGTGCACGAAGAATAGGCGCGGCGCACCTGGAGACAGACAAAGTGAAATCGCAGCAGATGAGCGGAACCGGACGCTAATAGATAGCAAAAGGAGTACAAAGCGACACATTCCCAACGAAAACGACAGTACGTTGGGAGATGGCCGTACCTGGAATGGCCAAGGAACGCGAGACAGGTCGCTTCGGGCTCTAAAACAGTCGAGTATGGTGGGAGCGCGCGGGATGAAGGCTCATCTCTTGGACATCGCCTATAAAGTAGAAGGATGGCCTTGGCAGCCGGCAATGGGAGGGGCAAGGAGCTGGTTGCACCTGTATGCGCCGCGTAACCTCGGGTTAAACGCGAAGTATGTTGGGTTCTGAATGTAAACTGTTATTATACACGTTTCTGGACCGAAGCAAGGCTGTTAGTTGTAGACCATCAAGCGGATTCGTGCGTAACCACGCTTAAGTTCGCCTCTACTGCATACAAAGCCTTGAAAAAGCTAGCTCCCCGCGGAAGTTTGTAGAAGTTCAAAAGATCAAGAAACATCGCACAGCATGGATAAAATGACTACTTTATCGGAGGGGGGGATTGCAGGAGTGCTCCGGTTGCGTCTGAGCAGTCCAAGCGGTTCCCATCTAGTTGTTGCCGTGAAAATGGACCTTTTGTTGGCACGGATACAAAAAAGCGTTGGTGAATCGTCGTTTAGGGAGCAACTGGATGCTTTATTTACGCAAGTACTACAGGCTTGAAGCATTTGGTCACCGGATGTTGATTGTATATGAGACACGCAGCTCCTAGTACACTTTGGCATGCTCATGGCAGCTGTGTATTACCATACTAGCCCTATGGTTCGCAGCGTATAGCATTGTGAAGAGCCGGTCATGTTGATTGAGTTAAGGTTTATAGGATGGACTAACTCGAGATACGCGGTCACCAGTTGAGACAAAGAGAGCTGCAAAGGGGCCTTTGCGGTGTGTGGTTGAAAGAATAGAGTAGCTCGATTACGTTGTTCAGTTCATAGTTATGCGGACTTTTGGATTTAATTCGAATGTGATTCTTGATGAACCGCAGAAAATCACCTCTCTCCCGCGCTTCTACCAGTGCGTTTTTTGGCACAACGTGTGGACATGTATCTCTAGGACCTCGCTATCGGTGTATGTAGGGCCAAGCTTGCGATTTGATCGCAGTACTCACCGATATATATTCTGTACCCTATTTGTCTGAATTATGCTTTCCAACTTGCAAATTCATTGGTTGGGTCAAGTCTGATGGGGTGGCGCAAGCCAAAGCAGGGTGGCTTAACGATCACGTGATAGTCCCGCTCACTTGTATCCCTTTAAAACCACTTTTGTATTACACAAGACTTTGGCGCAATTCGGGCCAAACTCGTCCAAAAGTGCTGAAACTCGTTTGAAACGAAAACTGAGCCATTTTCGTCGATTCTGGATGCGTTTAAAAGCTAAAAAAGCACGGCCCCAGCTGGGAATTGAACCCAGGACCTCACCCATGCAGCTGACGTAAGCATTTGTAAGCAAGTTGCTTACGGGATAACTCCCGAAGGGCGAATCATACTACTAGACCACTGAGGCTTATTTGCTTTCTTCCATCTAAAACCATAATTATATGCGCTCTTCACATATTCTACTATGAATTTGCAAGCGATTTTTCTTCTGTTTGACCATGCGCAGTGCCTAACTGACCGGACAAGGCTAAGATTCCCAGTTAAATGTTCGATCAAACTCCCTCCTTCATTCAATCGTAAACATATCGGTTCTAACGAGTCCTGCGGCCTTTCCCGAGATACCCTTGTTGAAAGCAATTTAATTATGTGGAATAATGGGTTGTAGCGAGAATAATCTACAAACACGGTACACTCCAGTCATCAAACTCGACTCGACCTTCTTGTATAGCAACGATACTCTCCATGAGCACGCTTGCAAGAGGTCCTAGTCCGCTCTTGTACGCCGGGACCTCGATATCTGAGACCGATTCTGAACCAGACCTATCTTGGTATCCAATTCGGCCTATGGGGCAAATAATCGCAGCCGTTCCCACCCCAAACGCCTCCACTAGTCTGCCCTTGTCTGCCATTTCTCTGACTTCACCCAAAGTTACTACGCGCTCTTCGGTCCGCAGAGCGTGCGCAGAAATGTAATTCATGATCGGAGACGACTTGGAATTGATCAGTCCGAGCACCGAGTTGCGAGTCACTCCGGGCAATATCGTGCCATCCAAGGCTGGCGTAATGGCATCCAAGCCTGTCAAACTCATTAGCACCGCGTTGGACGGAGCAAGGCTGATACACACCCCCATCTTCCCTTCGGAACACGACGAAAAAGTTCATCTGACCAGCCTCGGTAATCTGCCTAACCCTAGGGTAAGCTATATGCGCCAAAATATGGACATTTACGTACTGATTTTCACCCAAGATCCACAAAATCTGCTGATATCCCTTTTTCGCTGCCTCACGTTGTGGCTTGAAGCACGGAGCATAGTTGATGCCGAGCTACATCAAACAATTAGCATGTCGAACTAGCACACCCACATGCTCGCACCTTGTATGCGCCAGTTCCCCCAGGCCAAGAGCGAACAGCGTCTTGTTCGGCCCACAAACTAACGGGCTTGTATCCCGTCGGAAAGTAGGGGCCAGTTGGCGAGCAGATGACGTAGAGACACGCATGCGTTGATGCCGCGACTCCAATCGCTACAACTCGGATGAGATCTAGATCTGGTAAAAATTGCTCGAACATACCAGGGCGTGTTCCAATCATGGTAGGGCGAATGTACAAACTATACCCCTCTAGTTTGGGTATCCATCGCTTCTCTAGCTGTACCAACTTTTTTATCATTTTCAAGAGCTCGTTTGCATCAAAGTGCTACGCCAGTCAATTGCTATATGCGCACAATACATCAAATACCTACCGGCAACGCGACACGATCTGCCGACGTGGACATTCGATGCATGTTCAAATCTGGTCGGAACAACCGAGGTTGGCCGGACGGGTCAAGGAACGCCTGCAAATATTCAATACAAAATCGACGTAAAAGCTGTCAGCTTACCTTCATGCCCTCGAAAAGGGCGGGAGTATAGTGAAACACTACCCAGTGTCAGTTGACCACCACGTGAACATGTCGGAACACAGTCACCTGAGCATGCTGGGTCGAGTTCGAGTGGAGCATACGGTTTGATGACAGGAGACGTCCATCCGGTCTCGGGGCTATAGTTTACAATGAGCATATGGTCGGTCATTGTCTGTGCATTGTCAGTCCATGTCGCGAACCATATATGTCGACTCACCTGTCCAAACACTAGGTTCTCTGGAGGCGGAAGCTCCTTGAGGTTGACCGAGTGGGTTATAATCAACTTGGAAGCCTATAGAGCCTATTGAACAACGTTTATGACAAATAAAAAGAAAACAAACATCCAGTCCTGGGAGGTCATCAGGAGCACCCAGCGCTTGGGCAGTCGTCGACAGCGCAGGCTCAAGAGCTTCAAGTTTCGCAACAGTAGACGGCATTGTCGAGTCGAGATGTTTTGGAGCACCGATACCCGAAGTCTTGGAGTGGACGAGAGAAGACTTCGAGTCATAGGAGAGAAATTTAAATCAAATTCGGGTGCACGTGAGTCTGTCCAAGACTCACGTGAGGCTCTGTTTCTGAAAGTTATGCACGCCTGCAGATCAATCCGGTTTGCCAGTACAGTACGCCAGGGTAGTGTGTGTTCGGTTATGCGACTGAAACAAGTAGATAGAAAAGATGGATGTCGAGTGCTGTAGACGCTGCAAAAGCGTCTGGGTATCAACGACCTCTTGCCCCCGGAGTATTGCCTGTCTACGACCTTTCAATCGAATTTCTCCGAAAGGATAGCGCCACGAAAAAGGAGCTCGCTGCAAAAGAGTCGGACCCTAATAAAAAGGCCTTTCTAGAGCTTCAGAGTCAAATCAATCTCCCAGAAGTTCGATGGGCGTTTGCTCAGGGAAAATGTGAGTGTCAGGAATAGAAAGGCTCTCCGTGTCTAACATGTTTTAGACGATCTGTCCCAGCCAATATACCGTCACTTGCTCGAACAGTCTTGGCGAAAACAGGGCTCACTTGACCTATTGGTGAGGCTATCGCAAGTCAATCTGATAGTATTCTAACCACACCCCAGATGGAACGAGTTCACCAGATGAAGGTTTTGCCCGACCTCTTGCCCAGTTTTCATCCCACCGTAGACCTCCGAGTATCGTTTTCCGAGGGCAAAGAGGTCGAGCCGGGTGTATTTCTTCCAGTAAACGCGACCCTCCAACCACCCTCGATTGTCGCACAAGCATTTCACCCAGAGGAAAAGCTTTACACGTTGATCATGATTGATCCAGGTATGTCTTTGTCTACCTGTATTAATATATTGACTCACATGGTCTGTATATAGATGTTCCTGATACAGCTACCGAGAGCTATTCGACTTTCATACATGCACTCCAGTATGTTCATCTTATCGTCTATTCCCCTCTGGTTACCACCGATTGGCAGGACAAACATCCCGATCTCTG
This sequence comes from Ceratobasidium sp. AG-Ba, assembly GCA_016906575.1. Lineage (NCBI taxonomy): Eukaryota > Fungi > Basidiomycota > Agaricomycetes > Cantharellales > Ceratobasidiaceae > Ceratobasidium > Ceratobasidium sp. AG-Ba. Next base: position 3,030,847 of record CP059613.1, on the reverse strand, counting down.
CGACTAAAACTCAAATAACCCTGTCAAATGGAGATGTATTCCCTTATATCCCTCCTCACCCACAGAACGGCACGCCTTACCATAGATATACGACTTTTCTCCTTCCTCAGTCCTCTAAACTCGACCTAGACGTATCCCAGCTTTCTCGGGAAAACTTCAATATGCGTGCGTTCTTTGCGGAACACGGGTTTTCAGAAGGAGGCGGAATGCACATGTTCCGTCAGGAATGGGACAAGAGCGTATCAGGGATTTACAAAACTATCCTTGGTGGGTATTCCATGAGCCTTTGTGACATGGCGCTGAATTGGGACAACCCCAGGAAAACCGGAACCCAAGTACGGTCGACCACCAAAGTTGAATACGTATATAGACGCTCAAGGACGACGACCGCCCAAGTATTCAGCTGCCTAGGTTAAAATCTAAATCATTATGATCTATTTCCAAGGCTATTCGTGAATCCGAGTGTAAATGCGCCACGATCGTGAATCGTATAAATGACATACCTTGCGCTATGGATTTGATCTTTTGGCTATTCTAATTTTGACCTCATCAATTTTGCGTTGCACCTCTTCTCGTTCGTCGAGCAAAGCCTTTAGCTCGGTTTGAATGCTATAGTCCAAGCCTTTAGAAAAAGTAGATTTATCAGAGATTACGAACCTCTTTCGCCTATCTGCTGATATTCGATCGACAGGTTTGTCTTCGACGGCTGCGAGTTTTGCACTATGATACGTCGGAGAGCCATACTTTTCACGAAGAACCACCCCACCGTAGACCGCGGCTACAATAATCATGCATAAGCCAGGATATCAGAGATAGAGATGGATCAAGTACATGGTACCACTACAAGCGCAGCCACAGTCAATATGACTTTGTTATACCGTTGAAGCAAGGACATGGTTCTGGTGCAAAGTCTCCTAACCCAAAGTCATGTGACGTACTGTCAAGACACCACCAGCCACAACACCTCTGAATTATCAGAAAATGGTATATCTCTTTTTACATATGCCTCGCTATACCAGTCTAAGTCCTGATTCGAGCCGTCGATAGGAACGTCAATGGAAACTCCTACCTCTCCTAGCCAGGTAAACGGGGTCACTCCAAGCGTGAATGGTGCGCCAGCGCCCGCATCTGCACCTGTCAACGTACCTCCCGAGGTTGAACATACGATATCAAGGTTAAGCACACACAGGAACGTGAGGGGTGTACTTATTCTTGCCAGACAAGGTTCGTGCTTCTGGCCGGTTTTTTGGTTGGACACTAAGGGGTTGTGGGCAGGATCGATAATTCGGTATACGGGCAGCGCGTTCGAAGGCGAGCAAGGAAGAAAGTACGCTGGGGTTGTAAAGAAAATCGTGGATTGTTGTCACGCCGGGCTGGAGGAGGTTGGGGAAGAGGGAGTGAGTATATCTTTGGCTTATTCTGCTGGAAATGCCTGATCATGTAGGACGAGCTCAAATTTATGAGAATGCGAACCAAAAAGCACGAATTAATGATCTCCCCTGGCAAGTACAACATAGCGTACGACCTCTGAAATCTGACTAATTCACTGTAGACGAGCGGTATATTCTGGTTGTGCTGCAGGACCCCTCGCAGTGAATGGAGATTATTGTATACTCGTACATACGTATCCGAGTGAGTACGGTCAAAACTAGCTAGGTGACGCCTCCTAATGCACCCGGTTCGATAGGCCGCTGGATGAGCCTGTACTCTATCGTCGTTGCTTTTCATAATCCAGTTTCATTCTGTTTAAACAAGACTCCAAATAATCGTTCGCCGATTAAGAGTTCAATCGCCACCATCGTCCCAGCCGCCTCGATCCCTAGTCTCAGCGCCGAACTTGTTCTTCGTCTTGGCCTTTCGGCCCCCCAGTTCCTTGTATATCGACCGGGCCTCGACCTTGCCCAGCTTGGGGTTGGCCGCGGCCGCTGCCTCACTGGCCCATTGGGCCTCCCGCATCTCGCGTGGAGTAACATAACCCGAACTGAGTGCATCTGCATCTGCAGCCATACGCGGGCCGTCGTAATCCGATCGTCTTTGGATCTTGAGGTAGGTTACACGCTATAGGAGATGTCAGCTTACAGAGGCAAGCCGAATAGGTTTAGCGCACCCAATCTTGCTTGGATTCTCTTCTTGTCCATTTGCCAGTCGGTAAGCTATCGTCTTGGAAGTTGTCCTGTCTGTAGTGTTGGAACCATACTGCAGACGACATCAGCTGTACGTAATGAAGGCGGGGAAGGTGGCTCACCATAATTTAAAGTCTGGCTGCGTTTCCATCTTGAGCATACCCTCGCACAAGTTGCGAGATCCTTGACAGTCAGCGATCCAAATATCCTCTGGCCGATCTCCGTCGGGAGTGCTCGAACGGGGTCGGTATGACGGACAGTACCGAGCATAAGTGGGCCACGCACACGTCGGCCTGATGCGCCTGTGTCCCGCCACATATCAACAAAAAGATAAGACCCAACCAAGAACAGCAACCTCACCTATTCTGCTAGGCGATGACGCCCTCGAGCCCGGTCGTGATCCAGGCCTGGAGAGGACTCGGGGTGTATTCGGGAGTGTTTGCTGGCAAAGTGGCATGAATTGAGCTGGGATGAGCAGCCGGGTTTGCCGGGATAAACGTACCACTCCAATCAGTTCCTCCTCACTGCTGTCTGCTTGTGGTGTTTCGGGTGTCTTGGGCCGCTTGACTTCGATGCGGCCCATCATCGCCGCGAGATGGTCGACTTGAACGCCTCTGCGGCTATCTGCATCAGCGTATCCGCCCTCGACAGGAGATTTCGGCTTGGATGGGCTCTCGCTGCCGGCTTTGGCAGCTTCGACAGTTGGACGGAGCACGTCCTGGAGGAGCGAGTTGGTGGGCATGGTGGTGGGAGAGCAAAGCGGGATGTGGAGGTCCGTAGGCGGAGCGCACACAGATTATATATCTGATCGACGGGTTGACATCATCCCGCTTTGGAGCGCCCAGTGATTTGAAATGAGGGATGACCAAGCACAGCTCTTCAAGTGGCTCACGCTTGACCACCACCACCCACTTACACACACACTCTCATACGTCGTCAGCATGGGTAATGATGGAGGAAGGTAAGCTGCAATGACTTCAATGTGCTTGGCACGAGACTAAACAACTCGTGCAGCATCCCCGACCGCCGTGACTTGGTTCGCTCCAAGCCCAAAGCCGAACAGGCTGACAAACTGAACCAGATGCTGGCTGCCTGGTTCTTTTGCGCTCTTTCCAAGGTCCGTGATTATACCTCTTGACTTGCTGCTCTTTCTGAAGTCTTATTAATCACAGCGACCCCTTCAAGAGCCAATCGTCTCCTGCGCGATGGGTAAACTCTACAACAAGGATGCAATAATTGAGTACTTGCTAGACAAGTCGGCCTACGGAGACGGAGACGAGATTTGCGGACACGTCAAATCTCTAAAGGTGCGCCACTCCCGTTCCCCGCACAGCAGAGCGCCTATACTGATGCCTTTTCCAGGATGTGAAACAACTCAACCTCACGCCTAACCCAGCTGCCTCGGCTCCCCAAAAAGACGACAAGCAAAAACCAATGTTCATATGCCCGCTCACGCTCAAAGAAATGTCTGGCCTGCTTCCGTTTTGCTACCTCGCCACGTGTGGATGCGTGTTTAGCTCTGCCGGGCTCAAGGCGGTTGCTAAACCCTCCGAGGAAAAGGACAAAGATTCACCTAGCCCATTGGAAAAAGAGCCGTGCCCAAGTTGTGCGAAAAAGTTTGTAAACAAGAGTGCGGCGCAAGGCGGAGATGTCCGGACGATCAACCCCGACCCGGAAGAGGCCCAAAAGATGCTCGACTCGGTGCCTGTCAAGTCGAGCAAGAAGCGGAAATCCGAGGCTGTCACGGAAGGAGAGGCAAAGGAAAAGCCAAAGAAGGCCGCGAGGGGTGAAGCTGCCTCGATCAATGCCTCGATGGGTATTACTCGCGCTGTGGCCAATGAGCTGGCCGCTGCCGAAAAGGAGCGCAAGGCCAAGATGAGCAGTGCGGTCCAGAGTTTGTACCAGGGCAAGGGTGGAGTTGATGGAAAGGGATCCAAGGAGACATTCCTAACACGGGGGACATTTACGAGGGTGAGTTATTCAAGTTATACCATAGAGGAGTCTAGCATTTATATCATCTGTTTTCTCTAGTATGCGTAAGATCTTCTTGTCCTCTCTAATTGCTTTCGGGTGTCTCTTTGGATATATTGTGTATACCACCCTCACTAGAGACGTTCTTTATGTATTGTACAACTCTAAACAACCATCACGATCCTACAATGCTCAGGACTCTGACGGCAATACACTATTCAACAGATCGTCAAGTTCACTCTCGGAGACAACTTTTGGTAGCTGGAACGGTGGGCGTTTGATAGCATGCCAGTTCGGTGACTGAGATTCACCCATCCAGTCAAAGTCTTGAACTGTATACGATATTGAGTCTGTTGTCTAAAGCAGTGCGCGGTTAGGTGCAGCGTGTGGGATTCATACTTGCTCTTACCTCACTGAGCAATGGGCCAAATCCAATGTTTGTACACTTTTCGATTATTGGGTTCGAGGCAATCTTGAGATACACGAGCGTTGAATGGGATGTATGCATTCGGAACTGGAGTGGCGCTCATGAGAGGTCGAAACAACAAGTGAGACGATACAGACTTGCCTGGTGCGAAGCCACAATAATCGTACACCCATGACAATCATGCAGCAAGATGCTCCCTTGTACACTTCCTACATATAAAACCGTTCGTTTGAGATCTTGGACGTGGATAGCGTTTATGCTGCTCGACGTTACCCCGCTATTTTGAATCTGCGAGTAAGAATGTGAGGTTTTACGTGATCAAGGCCAGCGCGTGCCTTGTCAAATCGACGAAACAGTCGGACAAGCCTTTGATGGTGATAACCAAGCTTTGGACATCGTTTAAAGTTGCTCCCGTTGCGTTTTGGAGTGTGAGATATTTGTGGGCGTGTCCAGTTAGCGCAATTTCGGCCGTTGAACTCGCCGTGGGTAGCTCAACGGGCTTTGGTTTGGGAGTAGAAGCCACAGTAGCAGGTCGGGTGTTGGCCGTGGATTTGAAAGAAAACTTAGACTTGGGTTTGGAGGCTGCCCGAGCTTTGGAGAGCGATTCTTCTAGAGCTGTGAGTCGCTGAACAATTATTCAAATATCGGATAATATATCGGCCCTATGTTTAGCAGGCTTACCTGTTGGCAAAGTTCATGATCGTACGAAGGCAAGATTCCAACGCTTACAGCTTCGGTTAAGCCGGTGCGCAGTTTTGTCAGACTAAGCGATATTTGTTCAATATCCTTGCTGATAAGTGTTCTAGTCGACAGTGCATTTTCGAGTTCTTAGGTTATACAAGTGAGTTCAATCATACGTTTCTTCATCCTGTTAGAGACGCGAATACCTTGTGCCTGCGCTTTGAACTGTTGTAGAAAGTCGTTGTAATCGGTGGTGTTCATGCTGGCTTATCGGAGAACAGTATTAGGCGCCTGGCGTTTATCGGCTATCGGTTGACTAAATTCCCCGAACCGAACTGTCATAAAGTCGGGACTCTTGAGCGGGTGACGTGCAATTCACCCCCACGTTCCCCTCAATCCCCGCTCCTGTTCATTAACGCAGAAATGGCCTCCCGACTTGCCCAAGTAGCTGGACACGTTACTGCCACCTCCTCGCGTGGACTCTTGGCCGGAGAGGTCGCAATCATCACTGGTAAGTTAAGGCGTAGACCGGAAATGATCCGGCGTATACCTAACTCGCAAACTTAGGTGCCGCTCAAGTAAGGGTAGAGTCGTTTTGGTAGTAGACCGTTCTGATGGATAGCACCGGTAGGGTATTGGGCGTAGCGCCGCTTTGCTGTTTGCAAAGGAAGGCGCCAAGGTTGTCGTCAGCGAGTAAGCCGTTTTCAGTTAAGCGATCTGCCAGTCGAGAAGTGTATTGACGATCGACATTGTCTAGTTTGGACGAGAAGAAAGCTTCTATTGTCGTTGACGAAATTAAAAAGGCGGGCGGAGAGGCTATTGCGGTTGGAGGCGACGTTGGCGCGGATGACTTCCCGGAGAAGATCATTAGCGCAACGCTTAAGTATGTACAAATTTCATAGGCCGATAGCTCTTAGGGGACGCCCTGGTCTAATGATCTGCTACTCTTAACAGGGCGTATGGGCAGATCAACCATATTGTCAACAACGGTAAGGCTCGTTGTGCTTTCACAAGCGGCTCCAGGGGCTGATGGTTCGATCGTTAGCCGGGTTCACTTACGACAAGATGATTCATACTATGGCGGATGATGCGTTTGAGTAAGTGGTTACACTTCATTTGCTGCCTATTCATATCGGGATTAGAACTGAATATCTGTGTAATAAATAGTGTGATCATGAAGATTCACGTGCGCGCTCCGTTCCGCCTCGTCCGAGCAGCGGCTCCATACATGCGCCTAAAGGGCGATGCCGCAAAGGCTTGCCCGAACCGAAGTATCGTTAACGTGAGCAGCGTTTCCGGCCTGCACGGAAATGTCGGGTATGTCTATCTATCCCACGCACCCCTTTTCCAAAGTACTGATCCTTTTCATATTCATCTCAGCCAAATCAACTACTCTGCCGGCAAATCTGCTGTAGTAGGAATGACCAAAACGATTGCAAAGGAGTGGGGTGCATTCGGTGTCCGTTGCAACACGGTCGCATTTGGTTACATTCAGACTCGCTTGACCGGTGCCAAGGGCGGAGACAATACGATTACCGTCGACGGAAAGCAGATTGCATTGGGTATCCCGGGGGGAGGGAGCAAACCTGAAGGACCCGTACCGGGCATTCCCCTCGGGCGCCCGGGTACTGCAGACGAGGCTGCTGCTGCAATGTTATTCTTGGTTTCGCCGCTTGCTAGCTTCGTAAGCGGGCACACACTCGAGGTTACCGGCGGCCAGGGATTTAAGTATTGGGCTTCTGAGGGCTGGCTAGTGAAATGTACGAGTATTACGTTTTGATTGCACTTTAAAAAGATCTTTGTCCAGTAGCAATGGCTAGCAATGATTTACAAACTTGGTCTAGAGCCGTATTACTCTAGAGCAGATCATGAAATGAGGCGGCTTGTGTCCACCAACAAAGGCTAGTTTGCCGAAGTCTCTGTTTGATGGTGAAAAAAGTCGCTCCTGTAACTTGCTGCGTGATGAGCAGACGAGAAACACGCCGAACAAACCCTGGCTTGCAAACCTGTCAGACTTGTCATTTGCCACTTGCCAGTGGTCATCGCAAAAAGCCAGCGGCCACATTCAGTACAGTCTAAGTACAGCGACACTTTCCACATGTGCAGTCTGCGGAAAAAGGTCAAAGCCGCGTATAGACTCGATTTGGTATCGCCTTCCAACTTCGGCTTCCCTAGTCTTTTGAAGGATAGACCCCACATCCCGAGCTTGGGTATGCACCTAGACATATTAAACGTCAAGAGACAAAGGCGTTACCACACTCAAGCCCGTGACGTACATTACAGCTCACATACACCAACGTGGCTGGACGGAAAGCCACCAACTGCTCAATAAATGGCTCATCACATCCTTTGCGGGGTGGATCTATTACCACAGCCGTCCGATCAGGGGGAAAGTCGCCAACGCTAGCAAAAATGGAAGAGGCGGTTCCAGCACGGAATGTGCATTTGGAGCTAGAAACATTGTTGAGGGCCGCATTCCGTTGGGCAAAGGCAATGCTATCTGCTGAGATCTCGATTCCGGCAATGACGTCGAAATGTGGTGACAGAGTGATGGAGAATAAACCACTCCCTAGGCACGTAAAATGAGGCCCGGTTAATAGGCAACAAGAACTGGATCTCACCGCAATATGTGTCTACCAGATGTGTGGGAGGTTGTATCGTCTGCCCTTGTGCGCTGCTTCCAGATGCAACAGGTTGTAAGATCGCATCTCGAACGTACTCGGTAAGCGGTTGAAGAACCGAGTTGTTGTTCTGGAAAAACTGTCCAGCCGGAAACGTAAATTCAAAGTCCCCGACCCGTTCATGTACGACCGACTTGGAGTCGGTGATGCACACATGACGCGTGTTGTCGTCGTCGGTGTGATTTGCTACATGGGTTTCAGAAAGTGTGGCTTCTTCGCTGCCGCCGCCGGACGCCACAGACCGCGGTTCGAGGGAGTCTCTTAGCAGGAGCGTGGCGCCTCGCTTATACGTTTGAATATTACTGAAATACGGTATCCGTTACGTCAAACGAGGTCTATGTCAGGGATGGGCAGACTCGCCTTCGGACTTGTTCTCTTAGTGGCCCTAATGCGGCATTTAAAACAGGGGTGGCTATGGGACATTCCTAGGCGGTGATGAGCGCAAAGGGATGATAGGATCGTCGGCAGGCCTAGAGGCCTAACACATGTCGCTCGGCCTACCTCGATGTCCAGAACGTTCCTTCGTCCCATCTGGTTAAACCCAACTCGGAGCTCCCAGTTTGCATCAGCATCTTTGGCTGAATGGAACGTAAGCGTCTGCATGGCCTTCGCGTGTGGCAGGGGTCTACCTGCTGTTTTAGCTTTTCCGCCTCTCCGCACCCTGTTCGAGGGAGGCGCGTCGAAGTGTGGCGTAATCTTTGTTCGATAGTTGAACTGGCGTGGCGAAGGCATCGTATCCAAAGTAGTGGGCAAATCTTCGGCAGCCAAACCTAGTCTTAGACATAAGTTGCCTGTTGGAATAAGGTCAAGGTTTGTTACTCGCCTGAGAAGTTTTGGAATGCTTTCCGCACGATCTCCTTTTTCATTAGTAGCTGTGTCTCGTAAGAAATCATCTGAGTTTGAGTTAGGTTTGAATGGAAAGGTTGTATGAGGAAGCGTGGACGGACCTGATGCTGGCATCCCGCACATTTTCCAAAATATTTGCACCGGATTAACGAGTCGTCTCGCAGCTTGCTGTTGGGTTCCAAAACTTGGAGCAAGTCACCAAATGAATGAAGTCGGCTCGACCGGTAAATTTTCGTTCGTATCTTCTCTCCAGGCAAAGCAAACGGCACAATAACCGCCCATGGCCCTTGAGGCGTAGTGTAAACGGACAACGAGTCTCCTGGATACGGTTTAGGCGAGAACGTGGGTCGGGCCGTCAAATGTTGGGCGAACGGACCGACCTGTAGACGTAACGTCGCTGACCGTGAGCTCTAGCTCGAGTCCAAATTGTAGTGGAGTCTCCCAGTCCTTGTCCCCGCTGACTGCGGCTTCTACAGCCTCAGGACCTAGCGCGGCTTTGACATCGTGCCAAAGAACATCGTCGTGCGAGAACGGCTCAATAACCGGGCGCTTCGCCCTTGATTTCTTGGGTTTACTTTTTTCCTTGGGCTCCGTCGTAGCGTTTTCTATAGGGCATCACTAATATTATGCAGCGAGGTAACAAAATTCCAACCTTTAACCCCTTCAGTGGTCTCCGTCTCTTCTAGCCTAGCCCGCTTGAGAGGTGGTTGGGAAGCAGCAGACGGACTAGGTTCACGAACTGAGGCCATAGTGCGAATGATCAAGCAGCCAACCTGTCGAGAAGGGAGAGATTGACGAAGTCGGACGGTGAACATCCAGATCCAATAAGATGTGTATAATCGATCCAGATTGGGTCATACCGTACAGCCACAGATTCTACCTCCTCTCCTGGCGACCACCTCCTGAAAGCGGCGATTTACATCTCCTAGCGTCAGGAACTGTTGCGGGGCGTGTCTTGGTGGTGTTCTATCAATATACAGCCCCTTTGAGCGCTATAGTGATTCTCATTTCTGATCTGGCCCTCGGTTACTCGGTTCGTAAGCTAGACGCACACCAACTACTGGACTAGGGTCATTCTTCGTCCTCATCTTAGACCAGGTCCAAACTCTGCCAACGCCAACCGGTTCTTGCGATTATACATCCCGAATCATTTCATCAGAAAAGCCCGGTAGAACAGATACCGATCTTTGGATAATACACAGTGCATCATCCCGCGGCTGGAAGCAACTCGACTATGGCAACGACTGGACCCACTCTGAATGATTATGGAAGGTGTAACAGAGTGCGTTTCATCGGTACTACCCTACATCTATAACGTTTATCGTTGGGTACCCTTGCGCGATACAGGAGGCACAGAAGGACGGTACTTTTGCCGGTGTTACTGCTGGTTTGCTAGGAGGTTCGTTCATTTATTAGTCAAACAAGATGTTGCCTGTACCCCCGCTTCTAACACTGTGCATCGCTCCACATTTTTCCGTGGCGACCATCATTGTCGCGATCGGCTATCCTACCACCTCCACCGGCGCAATCCGCGCGGTGGATGTACCATCATAATTCGGATTCCATATTCCCCATGGTGTTATAGCCTTGATTGGTTCACGAGGGTTTGGATTCAACCGGAATAAGAGCATTTTCACAGGTCTCGGTAAGCTCTTTGGAGGACCTGACATCACCGACAAGGTTCCATCCTAACCTTTTGTTACCTTAAGCCACAGGAGTTGTCTCGGGCTATTACTTTTCTCGAGCGTTCTTGTCCACGCGGCTCGCGCATATCGAACGTCAACGTCTGTTGGCGGATCAACGAACATCGCAGGGGTATGCTCGAGGGACCGAGTTCTGAAACTGTACTTGACCCCTAAATTCATCTATCCAATCTCATTCTAGTGAACACGGTTTGTTATACTATATAAGCGAGTGGGATCGAAATCTGGAAGCTGCCGGCCCTGATGTGGTTAATGAATGTGAGACAGTTTAATCTGGACCAGAAAACATGTTGTTCCAGTTTTACCCAAGCGGGAATTGTTACAGGTTGAAAAAAAAGACTCCGCTGCGACAAGACATTGGTTTCTTGATCCAGCAGAGAGACTTGCATCGCGCAAATCCAATTAACGCGTATGCACATGCATGACATGGTGCAGATCTGCTCATCGATCGCTGATTCCGGTTCGCTATTGCCGGACCCGTTGACATGCAGTCTCCGAATCTGAAGCAAAAGTTTCCATGGGAAGGGAGAGCGCGAAAAAAAAAAGGTGTCGGACCCACCCGCACACGTGGATAACCTGCCTCTTCCGGATTTGTCCTGTCCTGGAGATGAGTTGGGCACTGTTGACGCGTGTGGACGCCTGACTCTTTTTTTTTTCTTTTACATTATTGTCATGACCTATCCTGTACGGTGTTCTGCGTTCGATCCGATCCTCTGTTGCAGGCGATCTCCCATCAGACCTGGGTCAACTCCGACCCAAAACTAAAACCACGACACGTGCGTGCGTGTGTATGTGTGTGATTTTTTGCTTGTTCTATGCTATGCTCTCCTCGAATCAAATTGGCTCCGCGCGTTGGGCCAATCCGTAAGCGGACCGCCAATAGTCTTTGAGTGTAATAGTTCAAGAGCGATTCAAACGACCTAACCCCACCCATCCGCAGCGCCACATTAAAATTGAAAGCGGGAACTGACACGGATTAGACTCGAACAAGCGGAATAACGAATCGGCCGCCGCGGATAGACCCGGCAACGGGCGCATGTGCTACCCGCTCCAAACAACTCGCCAACAAACCCCGCTTTCGTAGGTTCGAGGGTCTAGAGCCTCTCGTTAGGGTTTCCGGTCTCCAAACGCAAGGCAGGCAGCAACGCACACAACAGGGTTTGGTCAAGGATTATACTATTTGGCTAGTTTGGCGTTAAGTCGTGGGGGTGGAATGTACAAATACAGATGGTGCAAGATGTGTGGGTAATAACAAAAAAAATTGCGCAGAAGAGAGACAAAAATCAGCCATGCTAGTGGGGAAACAGTATGCGACATAAAGAAGATAATAAAGAAAAAAATTATCAAAATTTGGGCCCTGAAACGAAAACAACGCCATTAAGTCATAGAATGGAAAAAAGAGTTCGCCAAGGGTAGCATATAGTCATGTTTTTTTTAAACGCCCATGCGGAGCCGTCGTCTCACAGACGGCGGCCACGGATGGGACTCCAGTTCGGAGTGGGTTGTTGATAAACGGCTTGGGCATGGTCCCAGCGCACGCCCGGCGGACCAGCGTTTGCAAACGGCGCGACAACACGGTCGCATACAGGGCTCCGCCCATAGACAACATGTCGGTAGGGGTGTGGGTGGTGCGCATAATCCATCTCGCTCCCGCGCTCGCTTCGCGGCGAACAGTCGTAATCCTCCATGACCGTGTCCCTGTCCCGGAATCGCGGAGGGGTGTAGACGACAATGTGCGGAGACGGCGCTGGGTACGAAGGTGGCGTGCGGATCGAGGTCTGGGGCGGCGTGAGGTGATGAGAAGACATGGGTGGCGGGACTGGGTATGGCGGGGGATAGGCCGAGTAGGTGTACTCGCGCGGACTCGTGCATGCCGATTGGGGAACTCGGATGGGCGGCAGTACAGGCAAAGGCTGTGGTCGATGCTCGGGGCTCTGCAGCTCGTGGTACCGAAGAACACCCTTGCGGACGCCATTGAGACGGGTGTCGTACGCCGGAGAGGAAGCCAAGGTGTGGTACGGCAGATACTGATGGATGCAGGGATGAGAATTGATTCACAAGATATAGCATATAGTAACTCACCTTGAGGTCAGAGCGCAGACCGGCCGAGTGGTCAGCGGTATATGCGCTCGCGAGGTATCCGCCTTGGTCGGACCCGGGCGACATCGAATCGGGGCTGGGGATCGCACGTTTGAATGGAAGCGCGCTCGCAGACGCGGTCGCGGGCGAAAAGGCGTCGTGCGCCGAACGCTTCGAGCTCCGGTGTGGGACCAGCACAGACGGGGACATGTCGAGTGGCGGAAGGGTGATGGGCTGCGAGTCCCGACGGGAGACCGAGGCAGGGGGAGCAGGATAGGAGACGGGTCCAGGGGCGGATACGGGGTGTGTGAATGTAAAGGCAAAGGTGGGCGAAGAAGAGCGGGCACGGTGCGAGCTCGGCTGTTGGCGCACAGGGACGGAAAGGCGGGGGATGTCCTGCTGGTGCCGGCGCCTGTATGCGTCTGCCTCTCGTTCCTTACTGTACAGGACCAAGGGTGAGACCGAGTTTGGACGGGAGGATGTTCAAACTTACGCGTCGATCAGACCGCTCAACATGCGGACCCATGATTCATACGTCGCGAGATCGACGTAGAGGTTGTGGTTGAGGCCGCTGAGAAACTCTTTTTCCATCTGGTTGATCTCGGAGAGTGAGATGCGCGACACGTCGGACCACGTCTTGTTGGTGTAGGTATTGCTGAAAGGACGTCAGGATGTGTTAAAGGATGGATATATGCGCACTGACTCGTCGAGAAACTTGTTTGCGAGCATGAGAGCGGTCACAGCCAGCCGGTACTCGCTCCCGCGCCGCCCGCGGATCGACGGGTTGGCCTGCTTGAGGGTGTAGATATAGTGGAGGGCGAGGGTGATGACCGACTGGCTGACTTGGGTCGTCGCGAGCAGGTCGGATATGAACGCGACAAACTCGGGCCTAGGAGCAAACTGGGCGGCGGACTCGGGATAGGGCGAGGGCGTTCGGTGGCTGGAGCGGCGGCCAAACCAGAGGTAGCAGACCATGTTGCACATGTTCTGTGCGACGGTGCAGAGCGAGTCGGCGCGGCGTTGGCGCGGGGAGGGGACGGGCGAGGGCATGTGGTGTCGCGCGTCGCGGTCTGGGGCGTTGTGAGCGGCGGGTGGGGCGGCCAGACGCGGCTGCTTACCGGCTGGGCGGGGGTGGCATGCAAGCATGGGCAGCAGAGCGATGGAGAGCCAGGGGGAAGAAGACTCAGGGGGGAGCGCATGTCCCTATTTAACTTTTTGCGGCGAGATGAGCGCCACGCCGCCCTTTCGTAGCGGATGCTTGCGGAAATAATTATGCAGAAAGACCGCAGTGCGCCGAGCAAGCGCAAGCAGCGTCCGAAACGACATAAACCCAGGGTGCACGATCGACAAATAGACTAGGCTCGGTCGGCGGATTCTGAGCCATCCGGGCGTGCGGACCTATTCAAATCGATCCGGCGATCGCTGGCCGGGTTTCTGGGTGGCCCACTCGCTCGGATGGCCGCACGTGACGACCCGATGCAGCTAGCCGTAGCGTGAAACAATCGTCATCCATCGGGGATCACGGTCCTGTCCCTCGCGTTTCCTGCGCCGGCACAAGCGCCACTCGCAGCAACCCTGCTGATTATCACAGCTGAGCGCTCGTCGCCCAGCATCAGAAGAGAATAGGAGCTCCGAATCCCGCGCCATTATTCCGCCCCGTTCCCACCCCCGATCCATGTGACACCAGATTTCACACCAGCCACCGACGCGTCCTCACCGAGTGGCGGCCAGGCGTACACATCCCCCAACTCAGTTACTCGCCTGCCCCCGCTTTCACGCTCGACATCGGATCTAGCCTGATTTGGTGCTCGACCTCGTGCGCACACCGTCCTGCTTCCAGCCAGACCAGCCGCTTTCGAGCCCATCGTCCTTTCGGCTACCGCTCCGTCTGACACAGCCGCATGCGCTCATCCCCACACACAGACAGCGCTCGCCCAATTGGGCTGATCCACATGCTTTTTCTCTTTGTGTGTTCGAGGGTGGCCCTGTCGCCAATCCAGACGACAAGGCTGAAAGCGGGTGTGAACTCTAGTCGTCATGGAGCGCTAGTCGCCCATGACTAACGCACATTTTAATAATTCAGGAGCATCCGGTCTGATAGACGCAACCTTTAGATATTAAGCGTGATTTCATCACACCTCCCAACGTAATTTAAAGTTGAACAAACAAAAAATTCACTTCCGCCTAAGCTAGCACCCTTCCCAATCAGGCAGTGGCAAGGGTAACACGCAGCTCGCTCAATACGGTCGTCCTAGGTGATTACAAACATGCTGTCAAACCCCAGCTCGATGAACATCACGGGTAATCAACGCATCCGAGGCTCCGCTCCCCCGACGTAGCCCGATCCGACATACGCATTTTGCCCGCTCACACCCCCAATCAACGAGTGGGCCCGTGATTCACCCTGGTCGACAAACTGGCTCGCCCTTGCTCCGTTGGCCGGAGACACGACCGAACCCATCGATGGCGAATTGTCGACGAATTTGTTGACTCCATATCCGTATGGGCCCGCAGGTGGCTCGTCCTTGAGTTCCCACATCCCGGCCTTGTTGCCCACGCTGAATTCGAGATCATCGCCAGTGATGGAATCCCAGTACTTGTAGACCATCATCACCCCTAGAAGGATGCACCTAGAGGGGCAAAACGGTTCCCAGACAAAGGTCAGTCAAACGCACTAGTCCAGTGTTTCGGAATTAGGTGCTGAGGTGCAGCCGAGCGGTACTCACAATGAATAAAAGAACAAGCCGTCAATGTAATGTTTAACCTGTTGCACAGTTCCGTCAATGGAGCCCATCTCGGTCGGACCATCACTAAAACTCACGGCGGTGCAAATGGTGTTCCCGAAACCAAACAGGATCACTTGGGCAATGACAAAAGCCGCCATGCCCAGAACAATGTCACCCAGAGGCCATCGATCTTGCAAGGTACGCAAAACGAGCACAAGCTGCGCCACAACGTATATCACCACGCACACGGCCGGCCATATAAAGTGCAGCACCCATAATCCGACAGGCTGAGATGGACTGAATCCGGCAAAGCCTGGGGAGCGGTAAGTCAGACATTCCGTTGATAGAACTCGGCAGTTCCGATTGGGGGTGCGAGAAGCCACAAGGGCCGGCGTTCGTGCAAACGATCGTTCCGGATGCCTTGGCTGTGCCACACCCGCAGGGGATATTTGTATACTACGGGCAGGGCGACGTACCTTGGAACGTGCAAATACTGATGAAGAACGTGAGCGCCCACATGGCCAAGCAAGCACCACGAAGCCCCTAGGAACACGTGGTGAGCTTCGGCGGAACGACCAACTGAGGGGATATAAGCAGGGGCTAGACGCATACCCAGATAGAAAGAGGGGTCCCATCCTCCGCAAATTGGAATCCAATGAAGCCGTTGATCAATAGACAACAATAGGTTGCTGCCACGAGGCCTGTATAGATTGCTGCAATCCACTGCCAGAAGTCCATTAGTCAGTTGCGCGTTGGCGCGACGCTAGAACTGAAATACACACCGGATACGCGTTGTTTGCGGTTGGTATAATCTGCGTATCGAGAAACACGCCCAGTAACTCGACAATAAGATAAAGGTAGAAAAAGGTAAGGATTTCTTTTCGGCCCTATTGGCAAATCGTCAGTGTTGTTCCCGGCAACGCGTGCACGGCGCAAAATGGATTCGAGGAAACAGATTAAACTCACCACTGCGGTATACTTGCTTCGAATGTGAAGGACCATAATAATCGTCATGCACATGGCCAACAAATGCACGAAAGCGGCAGCTACCAACGGTCAATGCTCTTTTCAACAGCGATTCGCGCGCGCGTAGGTGAGAAAACTCACCAGGTTGAAAGAGTACATAGCTTCCCAGCATAACATTGCGGCTATAGCATTGAGGTTCTATGCCTCCCCCGCTCTCTCCAAGTAAAGGGCATACTACAAGAGGAGCACTCGAACATAACGAGTCAAACGATCCAAACTTCATTACGGAAAATGTAAAAAGTCTAATAAATGTCCTTGGCGTGTCAAAAGTCTATAAGCAACGAGCAACGAGAACAGTGCGTTCGCAAACGAGTGCGGTGAGGATCAACCAGAGAGCGGGGGCTGTTGCGGCGATGTTGGCAAGGAGAAAAAGACCGATCACGTCACAGCAACATCACATAAGCAGTTTGATTCTCCTTTTTCGGCTCGGCTCCGAGCACTATACATACAAATAAATCCCGACCCTTTCGGCCTATGCGCCGTGCATTTCACGCTACTAGCTCGCTTCAAGGGTCGTAGATTCTCAATGACATCACTTAAATTTGCACGGTTAGGCTGGCAGGGGAATTTCCGCTCGGAGCTGTGAACGCACTGAAGCACATGGTGCACACTAAATCGGCCGCTATGATGGCCGCCCAGCTCCTGGGAGGAATGCTTTCATGTAGAGTCCCCACACTACCATTTTGTTTGATCTATTTGAATGAGCTTCTGGGTGCCAGGTATTGACTCGGCCCCTTTCTGTTGTTAGCCGTCATGAAATAAACCGACTGAATCAGAGTCATCCCATGGGCTAACCTTAACACAAACAAACGGCCCGTCGCAATATGCATGTGCGCAAAGAACCATCAACGGGTTCAACCACTTTTGTCAAATGTAGTATGGTCCATGTCCGGGCCGGTCGTGAGAGTGTGTTGCTCGTTGACTTGATGACAGGGCTGTTATTCTTGCCCTGTTCAGTTTTACTCTTCACACTACACACGGCGCCACTGGAAATACTCAATCAGAACGTGTTCTAAATCTGTCGCCGCTAATTACAGCCATAGAGTATGCAGTAACGACAGCCACTCAGGTCAATCCCTTGAGTCCTTGTCGACTAGTCCTAGCGCGGAATTTTGCAAGACGTCGCGCCAACGACTTCCATTTCCTGGGAAAATGTCGCTAGATGTGTCCTTGGTCTGAATGATCACGCTCGGGTAAACTGAATACGCATTCAGCTCCTTTGACCGAATCAGTTCCAAAATCGCGGCGTCAACCGGCCGACTATAGGCCATATACGGTCGCTGAAGAAAATCCAAGATACGCCCAGCCCCCTGACGAGACAGCCCATAAGCATGGGTACACTTGGGCGAGTGGGAACGATGGATTTGGCTGTGAGGTGCCAAAGCCGGGTAGGTCGCCTCAGCAGACCAACAGTGCCCTGTACAAACGCAAACGTCAACGACTACAGCAGGCTCGCGAACCATTGTTGCTGACCAAGGAAAAGGATGTCCCAATCGGGTGGCAAGTCTTCCCACAAATGAGTGATGCGCTGCTGAATGTCAAGTTCCATGTCAATGTCATCCTCTAGGATAATAACCCCGGTATCGTTGGCACCGATATGCGCCGACTCCGACGCAATCATCCGGATCAATCCAATATGTGAATGCCAGCAGGCTATTGTACCTCTCGCCAGGGTGCGCCAGTAGGGAAGCTGGAACAGGCGAGACTCAGGAGCGTCCGTCACGGCGCGGGTGGCGGTCCGAGGGGAGCTTAGATCCATGTCAGAAGACGGGATCCTCGTAAAATCCTCAGGTCGCACCGCATCGAGACGGGGGATCGTGAGGCCGGTTGCTGCCTCCAGGGTCAGACGCTGATCGCGAAGAGGGGATGCAGGCAAGGGGTGAGTGTAATCCGCAGAGGTCGGATCGGAAGGTGCAAGTTCCCAGAGTGCAGAACCTTTAGGATTTGTGTCAAGCAACCCGAGTTCGTCATGATGATCGCTCCACCAACCGAGAAAGGCCGCATCTATGGCGTGCAAATACACCGAGGCCCTTGACCATCTTACACGTTCCATGATTCGGCCGACCACATCAGCCGTAGAGTCTGTTGCGTCCACAAACGTCCACGAGAGACCCGTCACTGCCTGCAGCTTCCTCATTTTGTCGCGGCGATCGGTTCGCCGCGGCAGGCTGATCATGTAAACTCGTGGGGGAGGTCGAGCGACTAGCTGCTCGGAAACTTTCTCGAGATGTGCCGAAAAGGGGCGAGACCGGCCCCCATGCTGAGAATCGAGGGACGTCGGAGTGAATGAGTGGGGTAGAAAATACAGGGCCAGGGTAACAATACACGAGATGGCCAACAAGAGAATCAATGCCAGGAAGAAGGGGTAGTGTCGCATAATCCCGGCAAGTGCCATCGCCATCGGGAAGGAGAAGATAGGGGCTAAGCTCAAGAGTTGAGATCACGTGGGCTCGCTAAGTGGATCTGTGCGTTTCCCAGTCGGGCCGTTCCACAATCGACGACGACCTTTGTCCAGAGCTCATCACCTCACTGTTTCGGACCAATATGAGCGATCGTTTGCCCGCGGCCGATATCCCGTACTGTGTTTTCGGGTATGGTTCGTTGATCTGGAAAGTTAGCACACTGTGGACCTCGTTACATCGAATCTCACTAACTTCTGCTATGTGCCAACCACAAAGCCGCCCCCACACTATACTGAAAGAGGTGAGGAATCTCGTTTCGGACTTGCTTGTGGCAGGTAGCAAGATTCGTCGAAGCGACTAAACTTTCTCAATGCGCTCCGCGCTAGTTCCCGGCTTTCTGAAAGGATACGTTAGGAGGTTTGCCCAATCGTCAAGTGACCACCGAGGAACCCCCGAGGTACGTAGGGCGCTAAGGTTGCTTCAATACGAAGTCTAAAGTGCCCATCAAATGCACTTGCCTTATTCTGTCACTTCAATTGGAGCAGCATCCTGGCCGCGTTGTTACTTTGATAGCCGCCGATGATTGGAGCAGTTTTTCTTCTACGGTTAGTCATCTAGATAGCGTGCACTCTGGGGTCGAATCTGGCACTTACGTCCACATCTTTCCAGGACGAATTTCCCCACGAGGATGTTGTCTGGGGCGTTTGCTACACCATCGATCCAGAATACGCCGAGGAAATGCGCAAATACCTTGGTGCGGATGTGTTCTAAGCAATATTTGGGTCGGCCGTGGCCCCTCTATAGAACGTGCTGACGCTGGTGTAAAACCCGCCACAAAGATCATCGCGAGAAGGTAGGCAGACGACACATTCATCTGTCCAAACTCCGCGCAACCCTTGATGTATACTTTTCATGAAATAGGACGGCTACACCGTACATCAGCTAGACATATGGGGTGTCGTCGATGGCGTCGAGAAAATCATTGTGTCAAACGTAAGTTAGGCACCCTCTGATGGTCTAGCACCTGGAGTCCACGAGTCTTCCAAAAGTCAAAGCCAAAAACTGACGTACGTGTTTGTCCAAAGGCTACGTGCTATGTCGGCCGGAGCGATAACCCATCGTTCGGTAAGCTGTTGCTCTATCTGCGAACCTTTCTGGTCGGAACGTCTGAAATATCCGCCCCGACCTACAGTTGGCTCGGAACCAATACCACAATTAGCGAGAAAGATATGGGAATCCTCAGGGCCGTCAGGTCCAAATAAGGTCAGTTGCATAGGTTCACTAGACTTCGCTAGGCTTCACATGCTATGCGCATCGTCTATATCCCATATGGACCGGTGACTCAATCTGCGATCAGGAGTACCTATACGAGCTGGCGCGTGCAGTTCGAGAACTCGCGCCGGAAAGTCATGACAGCCATCTGGCCGCACTCGAAGTGAGTACTGTATCAACGGGCTACATTCCCCGCTGCCGCAAGCCAACACCCGAGGGTCATCATATTGATTTCTTCCTCATAGGTGTGCGTCCGTGGTCTGGACGAAGGTTTAGGGCACTAGACGCGGATAGCTGTGGGGGTTCAAGTCCGTTCGCATTCCACACTACCTGGATGAAAGTACAACAGAGAAATTGACGAAGGGGAATGAGTGATGGGCGGAAGCCCAGAGAAGAAAGCTGCCGCCAGCGCTTGCATAAGGTTCTCGCCATTGACTAAAGCACAACGTCTTGGGCGCTGGTCAGTGTGGCTATTCCTTGCCCTACAACACTCCTACAGCCGCGTGGGGGAAGAAGTGTACGACCCTTCGTAGATTGAACCGTTTCGCTGTCTTCCACGTTCGGGCTCGCCATTCATGTGTGAACCAGAGGGCTGATTAATCGAACCATAGCCATTCGGACCAGAGTGGCCATTGGCCGGGTGCTCATCGATTGCCACTAGCCGAGTGATCTCCATGGGTTCCTTGGCCGGGGTCGGTTTGGGAGTGGGAGCGCGCGATCCCGTCTGAGGAGTCTCCGTGCCCGGCGCAGCGTCACTTGCAAACGACAAACGGCGTTTTTCGCGCTCAACGATGCTTCAAGGCCACGCGCGTTTTAGTTTAAGAGCTGGACCAAGTTGGGATACCCTTACCCTCGCATGATGGCAGCCGTAGACTGCCGCTTTGCGCGCCGCTTATGACGATTGTCCTCATATCGGTCTGTCTCGTCGACGATCTCTTCAGAGATGATCTCTTCGATTATATCTGAATACAATTCAACATGAGGCTACAACGCTAACTTTGTCGTTATCTTGACAAGCTCACCCTCAAGCGTAATAACCCCAAGTGCACCTTGGGGTTGTCCTGGATCAGTACTGATCAGGAGAAGATGAGAGCGTCCGGTTTGGCTACGTTGCAAGTGGTAAGGTTGGCGCGCATATCGGTTCAGGAGGCGAGTACACTCACAAATAATCCAAGGCCTGGGGGTTAGTGTCAAGATTTTAGTTAATTGGCAATCGAGTCAGCCACAGGCTGAACAAGTATGATCTGAGCCACGCACCTGGAAGCAACTGATCGTTGGACGAGCTTCAGGAAGGATTGACAATGGGAACGCGCTGACGGGGAGTTGCTGAGCGGGGTCATAGACAAGCAACTGCAAGCAAATCATGCGAATCAGTCAACTATTGGCGGGAGCAACCGGCATTTGATGGATCAAGGTGCAAGCATATCTTATTGGATTTCCGGCCGGGTGGCGCTAGTTTAACTATTGCCACTCGCCTAATCCAACATTCTGGACGGGATTGTGTCTGATAGCATTCTTCCTTGACACATGGTATTGGCAGAAATAGCACATCCCGCGGACCTACCTTTTTTATCAGCAAAAGTCCGATGAAACTCGTCGGTTTGCCGGGTTCGTGAACAGGGAACCGGGAATAGCCGCTCGTTAAGCTGCTCACGTTTCAGATAATGGCTAAAGAACGCAATTGAAGGATTAGACATACATAGCATCGACACGTTTGTGATCGAGAATGGTGTCACTACTGAGAGTTACCACATCCTATGCAATGATGATCAGCTGTGCACAGGCAGTGGGAAGAGACATGCGTACCTCCATCGGGGTCATAATCTGAGACACTTTCTTCTCGTTCAATGAGAGAACTCCATTCAGAATCGAGATCTAGGACAGGATATCAGCATACGTCCAAACCATCCCGAATTCGAATATATGCGCATGTTTTCCACGCTGTCCTATAAGGAGCAAAGCGTGCTGAATATTCACACACGCCAAGCTCTTGATCGCGCGCTTCCCACTGCATGTCAAGCATGAAGTGGACTCTCACCTCATCGTCTCTGAGAGGCTCCTGTCCTTCTCTGTGAAATTGCAAAAAGCTCTTGAGCTCAGCCTTTTTATACGTGTTTTCTTCATCTTGTCCAAGAACCCAGTCGAGTAGTTTGGCGATCGGCCAAGCAATGGGAGCTGAGAGATGGGATTGCTCCAATAAGTACAGCCCGATATACCTTCAGGACTGTCAAACACTGTGCTCACCAAAGATGTACATCATAGACAGCACTAAGGGCGCACTGGCTGCACCAATCTGAAGGCCATAGCGAGCGCAGAGTGCTTGCGGGATAATTCTGTAGGAGTAGCGTTAAAGACGCACGGAAGGAATAGCTCCGAACCAGTGAGACGTACTCGCTATTGGATAGACACAAGTCAAACAAAATGCCTCAAGTCAGCGTACGTGGGATAGGAATACGCGAAAGACATACCCGAAGATTACAATCATCACAGTAGAAATCGCAACGGCGGCAATTCCGCCTCCAATCTGCTCGGTGTAAGCGGGACGAACGGACCAAGGCAGCGCGTTGTTTACTCACAGCAGAGTCGAGGAAGATGGGCAGGGATTCGTTTACGATGACGTTTCCGAGTAGTAGCACCTGCCAAGACAAGTCGTTGCTGAGCTGGAGGCGAGAAGCGAACAGCATGGACATACCACAAGCACCCAATGACGCCCCTTCTTCATCAATCTCAGAACCTTTTGGGCATTCATTTGCTCTTTTGGGTCATCGGATGAGGCAGCAAGCACACGCAGGTGCAATTCGTCAAGGCCCATGAGGCCGAGTGTAAGCCTGGCGTTCAACACAGAGTGCTAAGATTAGAACAAGGTCAATCAACGGCTATCATGCACGAGCTCACCCGGCGAAAGCGCCACCTAGAAGAACCAAGCCCATAGATACTACCATTTTCCACCAAAAATTGGTACTCCCGATCGGCTCCTCAGGCTCGTCACCAGCGGTCTTTGTGAACAGAGGAGATGCATGAACAACCCGGGATATTACGAAGAAAGCCCCGGCTAGAGCACGGTTAGATCGTATGCGCATTGCGTTGGACATGATGCAGATGACGGTGGTGGGAGCGTCCGACACACGTTTAACTTGAGACGGCCAAACTGTTGACATCATGTGATTTCTCGTGATCTTGGCGCTTGTGTGACGAGATGCTGATGTCAGCAAAGTTTTGTTAATTTAAGCTTCCTCTTGACCATGTCTGCAATCTCTATTTCCGCAATTAATAAACCTCGCAGAAAGAAACAGCGCCAGCGCAAACAGCAGGTGGCACCACTAGGAGACGGCCAAGCATCCCATACATACGAACACAAGGACGATGAGGAACTGAGGCTCGAGAGCGTGCTCTTTGGCACGCCTCTAACGGCAGGCAGCTCGAGTAATGCGCAGGCAGCCACAACTCGTGAGGACACGTCGATGCAGCATCTGCTGGACGACGAGGTAAGTTTCAGATTGTAGTCGCCTCGTGTAGTTCTACTCAATTCCCTGGAGCTCTTCTTCGACGACTCAGCACCCACACCTGGTACCTTTCAACTCCCGACCGACCCAGTTGCCGACGGGCAGGACACGAACCAGGGGGATGTCACGGCACTGCGCGCGGTATCTTCCTTGTCGGCATCTGGGTCGCGAAAGAAGGCTGCTTGGGTAGATCCTGACGACAACCAGCTCGATGTCTCCATTGCGTCTGACCGCCGACTGCGAAAACTCCGCAACAGTGCCGCCGAGGACACAGTCTCGGGACGCGAGTATGAGAACCGCTTGAGAAGACAGTGCGTTTTATTGTTCCCCTATGCTCTTTTTAGATTTGTACTTATCTTAAATGAAAGATTCGAAAAGGTCCACCCAGTTCCTGAATGGGCGATCTCACGTTCCAAGCGAACACGAAGGACATCCTCTGCTTCGTCTTCAAACTCAGAGTCGGAAGATGAGCCAGAAGAAGACCCAACGACTGGCCCGATCGACGTCGCTGCCGCTCCACTCGATGCCCTCCCACCAACCGAGATTGCTGTGACGAGACTACGGGATGCTAACCAGGCCGCACGCTCAGACGGACCAGTCAATTCAATAGAGTTCCACCCCTCGGCTCGTGTTCCTGTGCTCATGGTTGCTGGGGCAGACAAACGAGTCCGACTTTTTAATGTAAGTCGCTCTGATGAGTGGCGACATCGGAGTACATAATAATCGAATTTACAGGTTGATGGTCTTACAAATCCACTGCTACAAACCCTCCACACCCCTACGCTCCCGCCGAACAAGGCTACTTTCCACCCATCTGGAACTTCGGTCCTGCTTGCCGGACCCAGACCATTTGTATGCGTCTACGACCTTCAATCTTCACGTGTTTCCACGCACCAAGTATCAGGACGTACGTGGATTAAACCCCTTTATGCCTAGCCCCCTAACCAACTCCACTCCAAACGTGCAATCTTACTTCGTCCACCGATAGGCACCCAATCCAACGCAAAGGTAGACACCCAAGATCGTGCATGCGACGTCAACGCATTTTCTCCGGATGGGCGCACACTTGCCATAGTGGGCCGGCAAGGGCGTGTGCGTCTCCTAGACTGGGCAAGTGTCAGCGTGGTGGGCGAAATCAAGGCCTCTGCCACAGTCAAGTCTGTATGGTGGCATGCCGACAATGGAGCAAGCGTGACAGGGGGAGAGATGTACACATTGGACGCCAACGCCGAGATCTGCGCGTGGGATACTCGGACTAGGAGATGTCTCAGAAGATGGAGGGATGACAGCGGCTATGGCACAGTGATAGCTGCTGAAGGAGTTGGGCGGTATACGGCTATTGGGTGAGCCCGGGCTGCTTTCCTCGCCCTGCTCGGAAGGAGTCTGACGTCTGGGTATATTATCTCCGCCGCGAATCCGGGAATTAGCTCCAAATCAGGCATAGTTAACGTTTATGATACCCCTTCCACTCGTTCTCCACCCGACTCATCGCCTGTCCCTCTCAAAACGTTACCACACCTCACTACCGCTGTAACGTCACTCCGATTTAACCACGATGCACAGATCCTGGCTAGTGCCAGTAAAACAAAGAAGGATCAACTCAAGTTGGTGAGTGGCAATGTTACCCGACCGCAACTGCGTCCTCGGTCTTCATTTACCTTTGGTCCCTATCACCATCAGTTCGCCACTTGTAGCCGCTGCCATTCTGTCGTACCCTGTGCTAACAACTCTTCCCTTGTAGGTTCATACGAAAACTCTGACCACTTTTGCAAACTGGCCGACATCGGGCACGCCGCTTGGGCATGTCACCGCAATCGACTTTTCGACAGGAAGTGATTATCTTGCGATTGGCAACACGCGCGGGACAGTGCTGCTGTACAATCTGCGGCATTACGCGGTGGCTCGATAGTGTTGTAGATAACCGTTTGCAGGTATTGGATCATTTACGCCACATCTACCTGATGCTATCTATGATGTTTGCGTGTGGGGTCTGATGCCGCAAACAAAGGAGCACCAAAGGTTAGTAAGAAAAGCGGAATTGACTAAGTTACACATAGGACTAGTGGATACATGATAATCCGAAAGTAGCAAAGAGCGCATAGGGCGAAACACGTGTGGTCTAGCTTCTTTGGGCTCCATATCTTGCAAGCACTTGTTGATACAAAGCATTGATCTAGGCCACACTAAGATTCAGTGGTCTCTGAAGGTTCCGAATAACCTTTGCACCAACCTTTTCTGATGCCGCGTCGTTGTTGTTTACCAGTCTGGCGAGCGCTATCGCTGCCTCGATCCAACGCTTCGCTTCATCAAGATCCGAAACGCTACGGTTGTGATGTTAGCATGCATTATTAATCAAAGTAATAAGCGGCATACCTAAACCGTTCTACTCCGGTGTTGAATGCGATGTGCAATAACCACTCTCGTTCGTCATGTGCATATACCTACATGCGCGCTCACCATCGATACGCTCACCAACGAAAAGCTAGGACAGACCTGGTCGCCGCTCTCGTCCACGTTTTCTTTGATGACTTCCACCGCTTGCTCAATAAAACTAAGCGCGTTCGCCCGGTCCTGTTGCTTATCACGAGCAAGAAGTATTGTACACATCGCCCTCAGCCAACGGGAGAACTTGTCGATCGACATATGCTTCGAGTCTAGGGATGAGCGAAGCATAAACTTTGGTGTGGTGAAGTTAGTTGATGACCCTTGAGGATCGATTTGAAAGACCGCAACGTACGTCTAAAGCACTGTAAAGCACTTGACAAATTGTTAGCGACACGGACCAATTCATCACAGAGAGCAACCTACCATCAGTTGGGCACGTCTCCTCCGTCCACTGTCAAATTCAACCCATCATCATCTGATTCTGCACATCCAAGTCGGTCTTACCAATAAGTTTGCGATTGACTCTAGTGTCGCTGAAGTTGCGCATTCCGCTGCTGCGGCAACCTGAAAATCGCACCCGTATTTCATCATTATTGATGCCAGGAAGGAGACCTCCTGTCATACCTCCACCACAGCCTGAACTCTTTCCCATCTTTGCAGGCGAGAAAGTACCTCGATCTCGAAGGTAAGAAACAAATTGACCATGTAACCAGGTTGGTCTCCGTCAAACACGCCATCTGGAAGAGCCCGCAAGGCGGAACGTCGGAAGTTTGGGAGATCATCTGCCAGTCGCTCGTACAAAACGGTCTAGGACGGATTGGTGGTGAGCAGAGCTCTGGCTAATTTTAAAAACTGGATCACTCACCGCATCTTGGGAAGACCCAAGGCGACGTGCAACAAAGACTATTGGAAAGCATTAGGGACTCCGGTCCGCCAGCGTCTGAAATATTCACCCACGCCTCCCAGAGGCAGCCGAAAACGCTGCAAGAAGAGTACATCTCCTCAGGTCTAGATCCTGCTCGGCCCTCAGCGTATTGGAATACGCATCCATCAACTGACGAGGCAAATTTTTCAGCACTTCCGCATATAGCCCGGCTAGAACCCCACAAATTCTACCTCTCGAGCCAAATCAAACAACTCTACGACAACCAGCTCATCCCAATCACGGCATCCGGACACGGCCGCGTTATACGCGGTCCGCCATAACCAGGACGCGTCCTTGGCGATTATCGCCAGGTTGCCCTTTGCGGATACTGTACCAATTAGGTCCAGAGCTTGATGTTGTGATAGGGGTAGTCAGGAAGTTTCGGTTTCAGCCAGGAGACGACTAGTTGGGCATTGCAGCGCACCTCTCCGGAAGTATTCCATGAGCGAGTTGACCAATTCGTTTCTAAACCCGGTAGACCCGGTAAGTACCAAGAAAGAAAAGGAAGGAGAGGAACAGACACACGTCGCGGCCAGAGGTTCCTGCAACAAATCGAGTATAATGCGCACGCTGCATCGCACGATGGTGATCCCCTCTGTCTCTGCTTCCAGCTCCAGACTTTGGTGCCCCTGCCGGAGTGTCCGAAGCATCGCGCCGAGTACGGCCAGGAGCAGCGTCTTTTGCTTGGTCTCGTGAGCTAATTGAGTGGCAAGTAGAAGCATCTTGCGGTCAAAGTCGGGAGCTTTCACCATTGATTCTACAGCATGGACCGCTAGATGAGATAAAATTAGTTGCTTAGGTTACATATACATAGAGTGAGTCCGGTACCTTCTCCTTCAAGTCCTAGAAACCAAATATATGAATCATAGAAGCTAAATTAGCGCGAGAAGCGCGTACCTTGATGTACCGCGGTAAGAAACTTGATATAATACGTTGACTATTGTATGGATACCGGATATGAGCGACGATTTACAGACGAACATCATGAAAAGAACGTTACCGCCTCGTCTTGGGAACACCTGGCAACGAGCATCGATGCTTGTGCATATTCACCCTGTTGGATGTAACACAACGCAGCCTTGCGGGTGGACCGCGATTGAGCGCCAGGTGTACTTTGAAATGTTTTGGATGCGCTCAGGACAAACCAATCGGCGGCTTCTGACCACCGTTTGTTCTTGTAACTGGCTTCTCCGTTACGCCAGAGCAACTGTTTGGGGAATGTACCATATGGCAGCTTGCTCTCGTACGAAGCGACGGGTACACACCAGCTGGCAAGCCGTTGCTTTGGTCTTTTCCATGCTGAAGTCCGCCCTGCTTTCGATTGCTAGCGAATTACCGGAGCGGTGCTCAATCCTCATGTCAACCCGGGCTGAAAACACCGCTCACCGAGACAAGCCCTCTCAACTGCTTTGCACGCATCCGAGTGGTGAAGCGGTTTGATCATAAGAAACAGCGACATCATGATCGAATGTACGAACGGGTGCCCGACTCTACTAGGAGAATCGAGGGCTTTGACGAGAAACATATTTGCGACGTCGATGGCAAGACTAACTCTGGAATATATTCGTTTAGCTGGTACCAAAAAAACAGGGGGTCGGAACTTACCTATCATCCGCCAGAGGCGACAATTCCCGAAGGACACTAGGAGCAGGAGAGTTCTCGCACTGGTACCAACCGAGTACGGGCAAGTTTGCATACCTCATGACACTCTCTTCTTGAAACTCGAGACATTCCAAGATGGAACGAAAGGCTGCCTCAGACCATCAGTTCAAGAATTACACTCGGATAGCCCGCTGCCAGAGTCCGCTCACTGTCTAGCAATTGTGGCACACTCGCTTTGTTCCTCTTGAACACAGCAAGCCTCATCCAATAGAGATTGATATCGGTAGCCTATTCAGATGGATGAATGGCCGTTCGCCTCGACCGACCGACCGAAAGGCACGTTACATTGTGTTCCAGCTTGAATAATTCATCCAGCGTCGCCTCGGCTCGCTCCAGGTTTGATTCGACTGCTGTCGATGTCGCAAAGTATGCTCGTGCTGGGAAGGCGCCCAACCGTTGGTCAATGCTCCGAGCACAAAACAAAAGTACCAACCCAGACTCCGCAATACAGCCTCCTAGAGATACGGTGAATCCAACCCCCGAAAACAAACAGTGGTGCGGGACTAACTCGAAGCGCTGCCCAATTCATGTTTCCTTCATCGCCTGCGACCCGTTCAAGCGTCTGAAACGCCTTTTGCAACCACTTTACAGCATTCAGACCCATCTTGGAGTCGGCAACAACCTCGGGTTCGGCCACGTTCCCCCACGCTTTCCGCAAAAGGCCTTTTCCGATTTGGGTTGCACGTCCAATAACCTCCTCGACCTGGATGTATGCGCATTGATCTGCCATGTCAGGATCGGTTTAAGGTAACGTACCTCGGTCAATGGCATATCATCAAGTCGCCGCTCGTCGGTCGCCTGTTCGAGCATAAAGTACGCCACACCTTCGTTGCCTTCCTTCCAAGCCTAGATCACACGATCCGTCAAAAAATCGCATCCTGTCCTACACCATCAATCACGCAAAAACAAAAAAAAGAAACGCACCGCATCCATCCGGCTGCAATAATACTGGACAGTTGCGGACTCTGTCTTTTGCTGCACGTTCCGGTCGTCATCTTTTGCCGCTAGTTCCTTTACGAGCACTTCGTACTAGGGAAAGAACATCAATCCAAATCCCGTGTTTTTCCTCCATAACGAGCGACGCACATCCGCCGCGGCCATCAAAACCTGTTGCGCCCGATCGTCATCGCAATCGGACAATGCGGCCGCGGCTTTGCTCGCGAGCTGGAGCAAGTGGACTAGCGCTAGTTGGTCAAGAACAGACGCCACAAGAAAAAACGTCAATGAACATCCGACGTGTGATCTTCACTCTATACAAACTAAAAACCCACTTACACTCGACAGTGGGCGGGCTACTCGTACCAGCTTCGACAAGTCGGAACGCGGCTAGTCGAACTATGGACAGATGAAGAAACCTCGAGACGGGGATCACCAGCCTATCACAACGCGTACTCACGACTCGCAAACACTCGTTTTTGGGGACCAGGCTCGTCCGCCTGCAGGTCGAGAACGCCACGGAGCACGATCGAGGCGTTCCAGAGCCGGACACCTGCCGATGAGCTTAATGGGGACCCAAACGCCGGAAAGGAGCGGACCGACCTTCTCGATCGAGTTCGTCCGCGACAGACTCTGACCTCGCCCGCTTCTTCCCCGCTCGCGTCGACAAAAAATGGTCCAGCAATTCGTTTAGACGTGCGAGACCCGTTTCTAGCGCATCAAAGTCTGTCTTTTGGAAATCTAAGACATGTGGCTTGACCGCCACGAGCGCGCCTGCCGCGAGTCAATCAATACCAATACAAATGATAACAGCACAAAGGAGTTGGAACCTTGGATATGTGTCATATTCACCGCATCTTTGACGTTTTTCCTCTTCTGTGCGCTCATCGCTCCGTGTGCTTGCTAATGACGGTCGGAAGGGGTTAGCGTGGTTGGGAACAAGTGGCGGCAAACAAGGCGCGCACAATCGGGTCCGGGACTACTTCCGATGCCGGGCCGCTAATTAGACACGAGTCTAAATCGCAACGTCATTGGTTTTGGCCGAGTGGGCTGCGGGGACAACGTGCGAGATTTCCGGCACGATGTTTTCTCGGGAAATCTGGTTACTGAGCAACCAGCCAGGGTCGGTTTGGCTAGACTGCACCGATCAACGCAGCCCAGAGTACAGGATCTACATACAGCTTGTGCTTGTCTCTCGATGAAGGGCACATATCGAGGCATACACGTTCAAGCCCCATCAACTTTCTTCCGGAACATTGAACAAACGAAGCCAGCTTTCATATATCACCCCCGCGTGTACCTAAAACACCGACAGCTGGCAGAACACAACAATCAATTAAATATCCAGAGCCCCGTAAGTATACATTCCAATCCAGAGACAACAGATTCCACGTCGCAACCAGCAAACCAAGTAACCGAACCTGATCCGGTACCTTGCAATCACCCCCCATTTCCAGGAACGAACAAAAAATACAGATAGCAGAGGTTCTCCCAGGCCCACACCACACTATACCAGCTGACGACCCCAAAATCAGCCCCTTTTCCTGTTCCGCTTATAGCATAAGTTCCCGAATCTAGATTAGAAAGAATTAGTTGATGAGGGGTTCGGAGCGGGGACCAGGGAATTGCGAGAGGAACGCACGCTGTTGCTGATTATCGTACTGGAGATGCCGACGCAATGCCCGGTTTTCGGACAGATTCATTTGCGCGCATCGACGATTTGAGGATTTGTGTTTTGAAAGCATAGAGTGATTGATGATCCGGAGATAGCACATAAAAACCCAAAAGATAAACATAAAGAAAAAAAGAAAGGATGTCAGATCATATGCGCCTCGACTAGGTTCACACGAAACACGATACTGAAGACCAGAGATGGTTAGAGAATTGTGGGAAGCAGGTTTTGGATAGTTTAAACGAGCAAAGATAGGGGATGAATGTACGCACTCTGTAAAGGGAACAAAGAAGGACAATGTGTCTCGGTCAGTTTACACTTCTCACAAAGCAACTGCGATCAACCAACCTTCTACAGCAGCCATAACTACCCTCAGCAGTTCGGTATCCGTCGCATTAGTATAGCTAAGATCAGTTCTAAGTTTCCAAATCCAATCGCCAACAAAGCATGGTTCCGTTTACGTACTGCGTGTAGACCTCTCGTTTCCGCACAGCTGGTCGCCCAGCGTTTGCCGAGTTGTGCGAAGATTTGTTGCTGAGTTTCAAGAATCTTCGCCGAAAGTAGTTGCGACCCTCGGACGCGTCGCCTTCAGGGCCCTCGTAGTCCTGTTCAAGTGACCTCGGTCGGCCTCATCCACGGGAATTCAAACAGCGCTTTCACGTACCGGGAAGTACCTTCGGATCGGCGACGTCTTGACCTTTTCGGTGAACAAGTCGTTTTTGTTCAAGAACAGAATCTTGGAAGCGCCACGTGAGTAGGTAGGGTTGCCACCTCGAGGATCAGAAAACCGACTCACGATATTAGTAGTTTTAAAATATTCCGATTCGCATATGGAATCCCAAATGGCCATGGCGTCTTGCATCTGATTCTAAACACAGCAAAAACCATGTGAACAAAAGCGGCGGCCGGAGCCTGAGAGCACACGTACCGCATTGGTATCCTCAAACAGACATTGATCATACCCGCTCAGCGAAACCAAGAACAGTATGGTTGTCACATCCTCGAAGCAGTGTATCCACTTGCGCCGCTCTGATCGTTGCCCGCCCACGTCGACCAAGTGAAGGTCATGACCTCGCAGCCGGAACACCGTCTCGTTGATACCTGTTGTTTGAGATCGACATCGGATGATATCCTACCATACATGTGAGCGCGGGGTATGCGCTAGTAATAAATATAGAAATACCTGAGTAGTAGGCGTATAGCCACGTTCAAACACCCTTGAGAGATTGCTGAAAAAGCTACACGTGAAAAATCTTAGTACATTCATTTCAACAGGCTCAAGTTATTAGCATACTATTGAAGGCTGAGATGGAGCGAGAAAAAAGTCAGCAACAATTCAAATGCTAATGGTGCCCACTCACTTGTCCGGTAATGCCACATCGTTTGACCTCGACCAGCCTTCCTGCACGCGCGGGTCGGCCCATATGGATTTCAGCGGCTCCAATAGGTGTTCTGGATAAGGTTCTCCATCCCTCAGCTCAGGTGTATTTCGGACCACTTCCATTATGGCCTAGCCGCAAGTCAGCGACCGAATCCGGATATCACAAAAACGTGGGCAAGACGTACAGCATTTTGGGACCACAGTGAAGAATCCAACTCGGGCAAGGCCTCGTTCAACATCTTCAGCCCGGTAATAATGTTATTGAACACTAATTGTCGATATGCTTCGACCTCTAGGGGCGTAAATTTGTCGTTGTGGATTACACGCATTTGCTAAAAGGACAGATCAATGAGTGAGGAACGGTAGATCAACATCAAAAATAGGACACGTACCTTGAGAACCGTCGATTTGCCTGAATCACCCGAGCCGAGAAGCAGTACCTTGACCTGTGTTGCTTGTTTCTTGGCATGCTGCGCAGAGAGGCGGATCGGTTAGCTGTCGCTTGCGGGTGTACGAAAAAATGGAGCAGACTTACCACCTTGAGCTCCTTCTCGACCTCGCGGTGCTTCCTCAGCGCCTCAGGATCGCTAGTGTTGTTACTCATGCAGCTGCCCATCGTAAGATAAACACGCGGTTGAAGATAAACGGTCTGGACTGAAATGGCAGACGAGTGAGCGGTGGAGCAAAACGAGCGATAGCCTTGGATGCTCACATGTCAGAGAACCCAAGTCTCAAAGCAGAACTCGGCTCAGCGCCTTGGTGATGCAATTTCACTGCTCGGTGTATGTGACAGGCTGGTTTCTGTCGATCGGACTGAGCGCAGCAGCCAGATGAAGTCGGCGGTGGGAGAAGAGAGTGCAGGAAGAGAAAGAGCGTGTGTTAGTCGTGTGTGATTTTCAATCGAATTGAAAAGGCTGAGCAGGAATGAAATGGCGAGGTGGGGCGGGGTGGGGGTTGCATGAACGGTGAGCAGCCGTTTAATGACTTGGCCTGCTGGTGCCGATTTCTTCGAAAAACACAGCTGAACATGGCCGAGACTCACCGAGTAGTGCGCACCTGTCCTCGTCGCCCTTGTCACCAGCGCCAATGTCAAGACAGAACCAGGGCGTTGCCGGCGCTCCCAGTCGAGATAGGGGGTGTATATGAATCTGCACAAGAGTTATTGTCCAAGCCGCAGGCAGAAGGGAACAAAAGGGAGTATACAGTATGTACGCAGCGGAGGAGGGGGAGAGCAACTCGACTGAGAAGACAGGTCCAATCCGATCGAACCCCAATTGCAAATTCGGTGAGGGCGATCTGCGACCCGCCATCAAAACAACATTTACTGTCCCTCGCTAAGTGTATACGACTAATCCCAGAACATTACATTCGTGTCAATTTAGTTGCTCAAAATACACTTTCTACACGCTTAAAATCGTGACGAAGCCTCCCTGGTTCGGCCCTGTCTTCCTTCGGAGCTGTCTCTCCGTCGTCGCATTCAGCCAGCCGCGGACAACACTCTTTTGGGCAGTTTTTCTCTTGCTCTCACCTCGGCCCGGACGCCACCCACACTGGCGAAGTCCAAGTGCTACAACCGAGAACACGCTCGTAAGCATACGAGCGAAATGGACGTTGATGAATGTGGAGTTCAAACGCACCCCTGAATAAATCCCGCAATCAACAAGACGCTTGTTCGCTAGCTATTCCCGGCCTTCTTGCCATCGGGTGTTTCGAGATCACTCAACATCACCTGGAGAGCGTCCCCGACTTGGACATGGAGCCGTTCTGTACATCACAATCACAGTTCATCAGTTCACCCACGGGAGCGAAAAGCACAACGACAACACACGCACGGGCACGGGCGAGCGCTAGCTTGTATTCTTCATTGGCTAGCTTCATCTCGGCCTCCAGCGAAAGAAGCCTTGTCGCCTGACCAACGGATATCATAATTTGTCCGACAAAACCAAATAAACTGACACGCACCTGTTCAGCCTCGGGTTCAGGTGGTGGCAGCGACTTTATCAGAAATTCGATTTGTTTTGCCTTGGTAATAAGGTCGTTGACTAGCTCCCGTTTGTTTGCTACAACCACCAAGCAAAATCACGTTAATCGCTTCCTGACCAATGCCTACCACGCACATACGCACCTTCAAACACATCCGGTGGGTCCTCTCTGTCAGGTGGCCTCGTAACAGTAACGGGAATATCCGGATTAACCTGTCTAAACGAGTTGCGTGTAACAAGATAGACAATGCTGCTGCTCATAATAGTCAAAAGCTACGCCCTTGAATCAGTGCCAGTAAACAGAGGCAAGAGACGACATACTGATTCGATCGCGTCATGCAACTGAGTGAGTTTGTCCATGTCCGCGGTGAGCTCCTTATGCAGCTCGGGCATATTTATCTTGCACACCCCTAGCCTGCTATGCCTCCAGGCGGTCTCAAACGGATATGTGTTTTGCCTCGCGTGTGTGAGTGGGATAAATATGGTTCGCTTGGAGGCGCGTGTCGGGCACGTGATGCCAGGCGCTTGGCCCACTCTATTTCGACCATGACGAGGAAGATCGAAATACATACACAGCGAGCACCAATATTAGTGTTTGAGGTCTCGGTTTGCATTAATATCTCAGACCTCTTCTATAGATAGACAAGAGTGCACCGTATGGCCCACCCATGTCAGATGACGTCAACTCTTGCGTACTAACACTGGAGCTCGCTCATCGTGGTATAAAGCTCCAGAACACTCGAACTAGCCAGCTTCTCCCAAGACTTCATCTATACTTCCTCATCAACCCCTGCTCTTCTCTTGAAATAATGGCAGTCACCGACATCGTAAACAAAGTCCGGGGCGCACTCCACCGCTCTAATTCGGCCTCAAGTTCAAGCTCCAGCGACGAAGAGCCCTCGACCGAGAAGAAGCAAGCCAAAGAGCGTCATAACAAGCTCGCCGAAACACTAAGATCATTTGTAGACAACTCGGACGAGGCGACAAAACCCGGTGCAGAATCTGGCACCAGTACGTAGACATATGACTGGGTTCCAGGCTGTCCGTTAACATGGGTTGGCGCCACCAGTTCAACACAGCGCAATTGCCCCTGCAAGTCAAGCTTCGAAGCATGAATGGTTCCGTGCGTTTTACTCTGAGAATGAATTAGACAGCGTACGTGCATTTGATACTGCCTTGGAATGTTTGCGTCTGACACCGATCATTAAAGTTATTCGCGTCTGAGCACATGGGTAGATTGTTTGGCAGCCGCTCAAAGCCATGATTAACATCCGGCATGTAGGAAACTATGTCATCAACCGAGCAACGGGCGAAAAGTTTTTCGAAGACATGCCCATCTACGTACGCATAGGGATGCACCTCCTATTCAATCAGTCATACATTTCGGTGCGTTGTATGCGCACCCGCGACCCCTCTTCTACTATTGTATTGACATCAAACCCAGCAAACACTCCTCGGCGAAAAGCGGATTGACAACTTATTGCAAGAACAATCCATAAGGCGTAAGCCCGCCTTACTGTCGAGTATTGTCATAGCTATGACTCATGAACTCTAAGAGGGCCAGATCTACGACCGTGTGGACCCCGAAGTTGTCCAGCCTCACATTCAGTCCTTTATTGAGACCTACGAGATCGACACCAGTAATCTACTCCAGCCGGACCTAAAAGCATACAAGGCACGCCTTTCTCCGCGTCCCCAAAAACCATACTTATCGCTAGACTATAGACGTTCAATGAGTTCTTCGCGCGGAAGTTGAAACCGGAAGCTCGTCCTATTGCGGCGCCGGGCGACCCACATATCATCACCTCGTTGGCGGACTGTCGACTTACCGTATGGAATAATGTCGCCACTGCGACCAAGATCTGGTAAGCACGCCTCCGGCTGACTTCTCCCAGCCCCGACCAAGTCACGGCACTATCACAGGGTCAAAGGCAAACATTTTACGATCCCCGAACTTCTTGGGGATGCGTCCTTGGCCGAGTCAAAGTTTGGGACTAACCCATCCTTGGCAATTTTCCGTCTCGCTCCCGCGGACTATCATCGCTTCCACAGTCCGTGCGCAGGGGTGTTTGCTAGCCCCAAATCTATCCCCGGAAAGTACTACACAGTCGTACGTACTATTCCACATGTTTCCCGACGCCACCCGCTCATTGCAATTTACGCTGCCAGAATCCTCAGGCTGTAAATACGACATTGGATGTGTTTACAGCGAATAGGCGCGACGTACGAATACTCGAGTCGGACATTCCTTCTGCCTCGGGCTTGACCGTCCCTGTGGCTATTGTAGCCATTGGCGCGATGCTCGTGGGTTCCGTCAACTGGAGTAATCCGGCGGAAGGCACCAAAGTGGCCAAGGGAGAGGATATTGGCTGGTTCCAATACGGAGGGAGCACGGTGATTGCAGTCTTCCCCGGCGACCGCATAAAGTGGGATGATGACCTATTGTCCGCGAGCGAGCAAGGTACTGAGGTCATGGTTCGCGTGGGCGAAAGGATCGGCCAGACGGTTGGGCCTACGGCTTAAATTAACTTAAACTTGGATATGAATATACTGTGCCTTTATGCAAAAAAACAATGTGATGAAATTTGCTTCTGACGTTCCAGTACGTGGCTGGCCTCACGAGACTGTTCGGTTTCGTACTGACCGCGGCGTAATACATTAACGGTTATGACGACAGCGGCGCATACATTCATATCACATCAGTTACAAGAGTGATACAACAATGTGATGCTCAAGCATACAATCTAATTGACATATCGGTTATACAATACGTATGCGATAGGGATGGCAAGAGCCCCCAGAGCCAGTGTCACGGTGCTACTTGAACTCTTGGGCTCCTTGTATCCGAAGATTTCCCTCACAGGTTGAATAAAAAGACCATCGGATTTTAGCTTGCTCGAGATCCAGTCGCCGATAACAATCCCACTACCAAGTGGTAAAACACCACGCCCGCCTTTCGGTCCAAGTGTGACAACAATCGCCTCGAATTTGCCGCCATAAGGGGTAGGCTTTCCCCCTTTGATCGCAGCAAGAATATTGGCGGCAACAATAGGAGCGTGACCAGTAGAAGCCTTGAATACCATCTATGAGACCGTGGTTAGTACAGCATGGAATAAGTTGAGCTAGAGAACCCACTTTTTGTTCAGGCCACTCGATTATATCACCGATAGCCCAGACGTTTTGTGCTCCAGAAGCGAGCTTGACTCGTAGTTCGGGCGTGACTACGACCGTGCCGCTCTGGGTAAGTGCGCCAGGATCGAGAGTACGTACCACCTCGGCTGAAAGATTCCACATCCGTAAGGATCACTTCCCTCCTCGCCGAACTATGACTTACTATTTGGTTTACCGCCAATCGCAACGATCTATTGAGTATCAGCACCGGGACCATGTTTATACGTGAAACTGAAACACACAATCATATCCGCCCGAATTCGTTCACCTCCCTCCGTTGTCACATAACCGTTTTCGGGGACAACATTCGTAGAAATACGATCTCCCAAGATAACTTTGACCCCCAGTTTCGTAATGCCGTCCAGCAGTGACTTGCGATACTTGGACGGATATGTTTGGTTCATCAACTCTTTTTGAGCATGGACCAAGGTTACTTCCTTTTCGGGCGTATAATGACGGAGTTCTCCGGCATATTCTAGATATTTGTGAGTCGCATGAATACTGGTGTGATATATAAACGAAATTTGGCCTACCTAGTCCCACTGCACCACCTCCAATTATTAGAATATGATCTGCGGCGGACACCTTTTTTCTATACGACTTAAAGTGCTCGATCGCCTCTGACCTCGAGTTTGGTAGATTCAAGGCGTCGTTCCACGAACTCCCTGTTGCCAGTACCAGGTGTTCGTAGGGGACAGATTCACCAGACTCGGTAACAACCACATTGGAATTGATTTCCTTTGCGGCAGAGTGGACGAGTCGGATGTCTGGGCCAAGCACCCGATCGAAACGGATTAGCGCTTGTTCTTCAATAGAGCCTTCGGCAGTCACGGCGGGGCGCTGCATCAAATAAATTTAGAGCTGTTTTTAGTCATCGAAAGACGACAAACTTACAATCAACGCTGGCCAATGGGGATAATAATCGCGTTGCTCGATAATAACTAAAAAAATACTTTAGTTGAAGAGCTGAAACCTATGAGTCCGCACATTACCAATTTGGTGTGTTGATGTATCCAACCCTTTCCGTAAAGCCTTGACGAGAGAAAATCCACCGCCTCCACTGTATACGTGTACAGTAAGGCACATCATTGCGAACTTGACCTGGCGTTGATACTCACAAGCCAACGACAACGATGTTCTTTTTGTGGGCCATTCTACTGTCGGTACCAAGTATAAAATTAGAATGGTTGGAGCGCAAGTTGATGTCGATCAGATACAAAAGTCAAGTCCTTTGGTTGGAGGAGATGGGAGATGTTGCGTCCCTTTGCGATGCATTTATATTTGGAGGGCTTATCAAGGCAACTAAGCAAAGTCTGGCGTTTACAAATCCGAGTCGCGCTGACCTGAAAGTGATGACGTGGGATTCAATAGAGAACTTGGGCTTAGCGCCGATTCATCAAATCGTCACTGCTAGCAGTGACAATTTGATGCCGTGACAACGACAATTTGGTGCCCCTCGGCGAACAGAGCTCGAGACGCGCCAGTTTTAAGCACAATGACTGTACCGAGCCGTAGGAGCATTATCGTGTTTGAACCATATCAAAATATTGATGATTGAGCGAATAACACACCGACATTTCATAGTGACAACGTCACTAACAGAACAGCCATGACACCGAACGTGAAATCCGCTCGCATTCTAGTACCTACAGCTGCCTAAGTTTCCTAACGATAGTCCAACTGTTTATTTTCCTTCTTTTGACCCGCTGATTGCGGCTGCAAATAGCTTTCTAGATAACATGTATATTGATGACGGCTATGTAATTCAGGTCGTATTCTCCACCACAGTGAGATGGCAGAGGTGCTCCAGCCAGTCTATTTAAGTGAAATTATACAATGAGATGTGTTGCAACTCATTTAGATGGAGAAGCGTTCTCAAAGAAGGATAAAATCAGGACATTGTGACAATTTGATTAGTGACAATGTCAATATGTCCAAGCTCTCTAATACCCGAGGCGTGTGCGAACGGCCACAGCTGCGCACCACATTTACGCATGGTGTTACGCAATCGCTCATCGGTCTAATATGCCCATCCAAACCGAAAGGCGATGATAGTAAGCCGCTCCTGGAAAATAAGTCTCGTAGTCGGGATGCCAAAACCTGCTCCTGCCCTCGGCTCGTAGGCAATGATTGTGTTCATGGTAGTGAAATAATTTCAATATACATGGTGTTAATATATTGATCTTCACTAACAACGCTAACAAGCATCCGGTGCAAAGGACAACATACTTTTTAGGTGGGTTCATGACGCATACATACAGATATAATCTTTAGCAAACGAGACATGAAAGGACTAACAATACTTGTCAAAAGGACCACTGGAGTTGGTTATTACGTCGTCAATCATAAATCCGCCCCTTTCACAAGAAAGTGTTGAAGTTGCCCATCCTGAGAAGTTAATATCATGAAGAACGCGTTCTGCGTTATTCAGAGGGTCAAGGTGGATAGTTGCTCCACCTGGAATCTTTTTCTTCTCAATATTCACACTACTCGTGCATCGACCGCGTAACCTTGTAGGGGTCACAATCTTAAACGACATGAATCAAGGGCAGATTCAGTCATCAAGACAGAAGACAGCTGGCACAGCTATCAGAACATACTCTCGTGTGTAGTACTAGCATAGAAGAAAGCTGTGAATGGTATATAGATGCTCTAAAGCGTCTCTAGTTGTGAGGATGTGGTTTGGGAGGAAGAAGCCGATGAAGCTAGTTTTGACGTAATAAAATAATCTCAGCGACCTTCTCTATAAGATTCGCAGTATCTTCCACTGTGTGTTGCAAGGAGGTTGAGTATTTCTACAAGATTACGTGCGCGCGTCTTCCTGTGCTTCTTCCCATGCAACCTCATGCGAATCGACCTAGTCGGACAGGTCTTCATCGCCAAGGGGGAATATTGGAAATGACCGCGCATTGAAAAAAAGGAATATGCTGTCTTCTTATTTGACCTGCTCATCCGAACAGTCCTGTCTATGAAAAAATCATATGACCTCCCGCTTCTATCGTGTCATATGAATGTTTATCAAGACGACATGATGTCTGAATCGTTTGCCGCTGATTCAATTTTTCTTCAGAAGGAATTGGAGTGCTGGACGTAGTTTTATCTTCGTGTAGTCTGGCACTGGAGGATGCGGATCTGCACTTCTTGTGGCTCCTCAATTGATCCGTTCGCGAATGCTACAAGCGAGCCGGTTGGGTCGTATCCTGGATGTCTGGAGAATGTAGCATAAGTGAAATATTATGGCATACAGGAGATGATCTGGCTTTGGAGTCGCATATCCGAAGAACACAGGTTTTCTACTCAGATGGACGGCAATCATTTGAATCGTTGGTTCTTTGCCGCTTCCCATCATAAACATTGTGTCCCCATACAGAAAACTTCATGGCCAAATCGTGCTAGACCACGTCGCAACTCGAGCGTGTCACTGAATACAATGGATCAAGGAGACTAGCAACATCGTGTTGATAAGAGGCGCCGACGCGAGATGGGCGCTTTGCAATGGCCGAGATGTATTCAGATGTCACACCATTATAAAAGATCGTCTGCGAGAAGCGGGTCTCGCACACTATTCTCTTCCACCACAGTCGCGACGCTCTCGCCCCCACGTTCTTTTCCACTTTGTCGAATCACTTTCATTTGTTCTTCTAAGCGGCGAAACCCCGATTCGCTAATTATACTACAACATGGTACTGGCTAAACTCGCTGGTTCGCTGGCAACCACCATTTTTCTCGGCGCGCGACTCGCTCGAGCGGACGACATCCAAACCATCTATGAACGTCGGTTGTCATTCGCCGTTACAAACAGCAACAGCTCTGTAGATGTGGTTAAAAACTCGTGGGTAACGACGACTGGCTGCATGCGCCTCTGCTTACGTGATTTCTTGGCAGACTTGATACCCTTCGAGCCAACGGCACCTGGCCGAGCGTCAACTATGCTACGGGGTGTAATGCACAGCGCGCAAACTGGCCAGCTGCCGACCACTGGTCCCTACATGTTTTTCCTATGGTGGCCGCCTATCATGGGGGCGTGGCGGGCGCAGATCAATACGTCAAGAACCCCGAGCTTCGTATTGCTATCCGCCGAGCAATGGAGTATTGGTTCGCCAACGACTTTAGCACGGTCGGGAACGGTGCTTGCATGGACGGCGGCGGAAAGGCAGGCGACAAATGCCCATGCGGAACACCTGGGTTGTGGAACACAAACTGGTTCAGGTAAAGTCGGGCGCACTTGACGATTCCTAGCGAGGCTGACATGATCTTCTGACCAGCAACGTAATCCTTGTGCCGAAGGTAGTTGGCCAAACTTGCTTGCTTTTGGGGGATGAACTCAGTCCTACGGAACTTGGTAATTGCACCCTCATAACGGCTCGTGCATACACTCCGTTTTATCGCAAACCCCAGCCTGGGTACATCAGCGGCGCCAACATTCTTGACATTGCTTCAATCGGTATATCAGCTGGGCTCCTGGAAAATAATCGAACCGGTAACACTACTCGCCTTAGGGACGCGTACGAGCGTCTTCATAACGAGGTTCGTCAAAAAACCCAAGGCGCTGATATAGAAATATGTTTATATTTTCTTTGCCAGATTGTGATTCATCCTGAAGACCGAGTTGATGGCATTAAACCAGATGGCTCTTTCCAGCAACACATTGGGATAATTTATGACGGTAAGCCATCAGTATACTCCACCGCAAATTATCATTGATCACCCAACAAACAGGGAACTACGGCAAAGATTTGTGAGTCATTTTTCGATGTACCTCTAGGGATTTACTCAAGTTCAAATAGTTCCAATGCCATCCTTCAAACGGAGCTCGAAGCCGTTGGTACTCAATTCCAAGGCAATCAATCAGTTCAGGATGCTTTTGCGACGCATATTGGAGGGGCGCGATGGATGACGTTCGCCAACGTTGTAAAAAAGGTCGTCCACTGGGACTTCGTAAGTCTTTTCGTTTACAATCAAGTAAGCGTTCATTGATGTCCGGGTTTTAGAGCGTTCTTGGTCGTATGGTCACCTTCCCCACTGCTGAAACTCTGCAGTAAGTCGGTTTGAGACATCCTGAAGCGATAAAAACTCAACACCGGATGCCAGGGCTACTTCGAGCCTCAAGATGAACTTGACTCAGGTTCAAACCTTGGGGAATGCTTGGAATCAGGAAGAATTAATCAGGTTCGGTACCGACCTTGCTGATCCCAAACCGAAGACTGCAAACTCTGGGCGCTTGGTGGGCAATCGCATGTTCTGGAACTCAGATTATATGGTACATTGAGCATCGCTCCTTAGTATGAATCCGCTGAATATTCCTCTAGGTTCACCGCACCAAAAATACCGTTACGACTGTTAGGATGCTCTCCACTCGTACTGCAACCTCGGAATGCGTCAACAGCCAGAATCCGTACGGCTTCCACCTCGCAGACGGCACCGTGTACACATACACTACGGGTGCAGAATACGAGGACATGTATGCAACATTCGACTGGAACTTGGTGCCTGGTACCACTACCGACTACGGCAACACTCCCCTGAATTGCGGTCAAGCCACGTCATTCGGTATAGACACTTATGCTGGCGGAGCGTCTGCCGGTGATAT
Source organism: Ceratobasidium sp. AG-Ba (assembly GCA_016906575.1). Lineage (NCBI taxonomy): Eukaryota > Fungi > Basidiomycota > Agaricomycetes > Cantharellales > Ceratobasidiaceae > Ceratobasidium > Ceratobasidium sp. AG-Ba. The sequence continues at coordinate 2,987,703 of CP059613.1, read as the reverse complement.
CGGTATTGCCGCTATGCGCTACAAGAACCCCCTCACTGGCGCATTCTCTTTCAACAAGGCCTACATCTTCTTCGCCGACAATGTCCAACACGTGCTCGTTAACAGCATCAATTCTACGTCTTCTGCCCCCGTCTTTTCTATCCTCGATCAACGCCTCCAAAAAGGGGATATTTATCTCGACGGAGAGTCTGTCAAGAGCGGGAACTATTGCGACGTTGATAGCCTATGGCACGCAGGTACTGGTTATGCGTTCCCACTACGCCAGGGAACCGAAGTCTCCATTGATGCGCGGAAAAAAACGGGCAGCTGGCAAAGCATCGGCACTAGCACCCAGCCTCCGGCTACCAAAGACATGTTCTCTGCTTGGATCGTGCACGACTCTGGCAATATTACTCAGCCCATCGAGTATTCGGTTTTCCCCAACACCAAGAGCAACCAGGATTTCGAAGACAAGGCGGAACGCTGCACCCCTTACACCGTTGCCAACACCAACGTTGTAAGCGCTGCTGTTGATTCGACTCGTCGCACGCTTGGTGCTGCCTTCTGGAAGCCCGAAGGTGGAACGGTATATGTGCCCCACATGGGGATGACGATTACTGTCGACAAGCCTTGCGTCTTTATGGTGAAGCTCAAGGGTAGCGGGAGCTCGAAAGGAGAGCTGAGTCTAGCTGATCCCACCCACCAAGGCTCATCCGTCAACGTCCGAATCACTTGGGCAGCAAAGGGCCACCGCAGGAACGAGGGCTGCCTCGGAGATCATTGCTACACTCGACGAGGTTATGTCAACTCGGCTGAGGCAACGCTAATAATCCAGCTCCCGACAGGGGGCATGGCCGGGTCAACCGTGACACAAGAGTTCAGCAGGGTCCACTAGCTCGCTACATAGTGTGTTATTGAGTTGTGCCGGACGCTGTTGTTTTGTCCTTTGTTTTTCGTGTCGTATCTCTTCATCTCAAGGCTTGTACATTTTTGTTAGGTTTCAGGCGCATACATCTGCGCATGTATGTTCATTTTTTGTCGCCGTCCGACCTTTATAGTATTCACGCTTACTAGACGCATTCGTGCGAAATTTCTTGCGTTAGTTGGCTCCCAAGCCATATGATTGAGGTTGGACGCGTACCAAGAGGCTTTGGCGGGGATATAAGCGTACGCTGGCTGGCAAGTCAAGGAACGAGGCAATCGTACTCGACTCACAAAGCCTTGACGCATTTTCCTTTGTAGCGAGCGCCAGAAGTAATATCAAATGTATTATATCATGTAGGTTAATTAATTTGGGGACTGGGTGTTGCGCGGACTATCAATCGTTCGATTGTCGTTGTCTGTGGACAAACGAACCATAGAACCAACTGCATCTGTCACTCCAATGTCGCCCTTAATTTGAACCATTCCTACTATAGCCATTTCCTGTTATTCATACAGCACATAGAGATACATCAAAGTAAGCTACAATAAATAGCCCTATCCCTATACCAAATTTGATTGAGTCCCCCAGTAGAAGAATCCTTTGCATAATGAATACTTGAAAAATTAAAGACTAATCATGGCTCCGGCTTTGGTTTTGTGTCGCCTTCGGGCTTGACTTTCTGTCGCTTGTACACCGGGGTTGTGGAAACAGGAGCCTGAAAACATTCGCATCTATGAGAGAGTTTGGGTTATAATAGACTCGAACTCACCAGGTGCTTAACTATCTGTATTTCATCATCATCTGTTTCAATGTCGTCGATATCTATAACCTCTTCAGAGTCTTCTCGGCCTCGCTTTCGAGATGATGGGCCGGCGCACTGGATTATTCCTTGCGCCTGCAGCCAGTCTACAAATTTGGCTCAAGTGAATTCTCAACTTTACCGATGCAAACGAAACTGACCTTCAGGCGCGTAACGGAAGCGAAATACAAGGGACTCCAACCCTGGCGATGGGAGAAATCGACAGGTTGTTGAGTTTCCCGGAATAGTGATTGTATTTCCAAGTGCAGCAGAGCCTGCGTGACCCTTCTTTGCTGCTTTTTCGTGTATTGGTCCGAGCTCCTGGGGGACTATATACTCCGTGCGCGCTCGTATCTCGCTATCCAATCCCCACTGAAATCGGACTTGAATAATATTCAGGTCTTGCGGACTGTTATTATGCGAAGGAAGATCTTCTTCTTTGTCTTAAACCCGGTCGATTGACGTGCGAATTTTACCCTGCCAATCTTTAATAACTTACCGGTAAGCAATCGTTTGCCAAAATGAAACGCTCGAACGGTTGAGGGCGCAATTTCGACGCCGGACATCTTAGCACCATGTCTTCCTTTTTCTCTCGAAGCGGACGGGAGGACCTTGGCGGTATAGTCTATCCCATCAAGTCGAGGCTGGTACCTGAATCCGAGACCCGGTCTAAAGTCTGCGGGCACGCCCACTTCAATTTTGAAGTTGGTTCCTTCTGTAGAGGGAATCCAGCATCTGGTTATCGATTAGTCCGTGAGCTGTAAGGTAACTTATCACTGAGGAACGCACTCAATTACAGTATCGTCACTCTGTTTGATTGCATACTCTTGAAGTTTCTCATCGTCCTCAGTGATAATCCACACGTTAACGCCCTCTAGCAACATATCTAGAGCAGTTGATATAGTTTAATTCGTGACTCGGAAGTCGACGGGGTCGTACAGTGGATGTGGCACAGTACAAAGGTAGAATGCACGAGGGACACAAGTGGCACACGTGACCGAATGGCTTCCAGTATGATGTGGCTTGTGGCGGGTTGTCAACGGCCTAGCTCTACTTGGTTCTCTTGAAGTGCATTTTCGTATAGCCGTGAAAAAATTTCCCGTAAGCAAAGGAGGAGGGAATTTCGGGCCCATTACCGCGTAAAACTATTCTCAACACTAATAACTACCACAAACGCTGGAGCAGCTCGAAACTGTGTCGTTCTGTTAGTGATATTTTGATTCTACGAATCAGAATACCTAATTAACCCCGAACAAATCATTCCAAGTTCGAGTTATTAAAACGGGGGATTGTAGTCCAAGTCAAATGGTACATTATGAGATGACTTAGAGAAAGTTTACTTTTACAAATGCATCTATCTTGTAGCTAATCAAACCGGAGGATCAAATAGACACACATACACCAGCGGCGAGCTCAGAGTCAAAAAAAAGTAGAGCGGGCCTGCTTCCCACCTAGTTTTTCAGGTCACCTAGCATTTTGATCCCTACTTGAGTTCCATCTTTATCCTCTGCCGTTTTTCAGATGGTGGTGGGGTTAACGGGATCTAAGACGCAGCTCTTAGTTCATCTAGCAGCTTTTAATACGAGCCCCATAATTTACCATGTGTTTCATGATCCGAACTTCATCATCTTCCGATTCCAGATCATCCACATTTATATACTCCCTCGCATCAACGTCTATGACCTCCACTGGACTATCACGGCGCCGCTTTTGGGATGGTGTTCGCCTGGTCGGAATTATCCCTTTTGCTCGCAGCCAATCTGTAGGTACGGTCAGATGTCTTTCACTCGCCACGACAAGCATACAACCTACCTTCGGGAGAATAACGAAATATAAACATGAGGGGTTTTAGAGGTAGCACAGGACGAAAGTCGTACAGCATCTGTCGACCACCTGTTGTCGAAATCGTATTTCCAAGTTCTGCATTGGAACTCTCATGGCCTTTCTTGATTGCCCTTTCATGGACTCGACCATGTTCTCGAGGCAACGGGAATTTCGTCTGAGGTCTTGTTTTCGCATCTTCTTTCCCCCACTGGAACAAGAGCCGAATCGAGTTTAGTTCTTGTTGCAATACACCGAGATCGCAATCAGCTGGTAAATCCTTGTCGTCGTCTGAAACCACCCGCATGAATCAATGTAATATACGGACCCCGAATAAACAAACCGGTAAGCTTTCGCTCTCCGAAAGCGAACAAACGGATATTTCTGGGAGATACTGCCTCGCCACTTATCTTCACACTACTCTTCCCCTTGGCTCTCCTGAGACTCGGTTGAACCGTACCAGGATAAGCGACCCCATCCAGACAGGGATAACACATCAGACCAAAGCCAGGTCGGACGTGTTTTGGTATATCAAACCAGATTTCAAAATTTGTGTTTTGCGTTGACGGGATCCAGCACCTTCGAATCGAGGGGTGTCAAAGCACATGGCAATACCTCACTGCTAAGGGCACGTACTCGATCGTGCTATCGTCGATTTTTCTCGTTTGGTACTCAGCGAGTCTCTTTCCTCCCCCAGAGATCCATGCAGATATATTATTCAGAAGCATTAGAACGCAAGTCGGTGTATGTGTGCAAGCTAAGCGGTGGCGAGCAGTGCATGTCTTCACAGCACGTGCTGATAAAGTTTGGGTGCCCTGTGTGGCTCGTGGCACGACATTGGCAGCCCTGAGGTCATCCGGCCGAAATATTGGTCGAAATGCGTTTCGTTATTTAAGTGCCGTATTGTTATGTACATGTCCAAATGAGAAATGAAACAAGTCGTGAGAAGCTCATGGCCAGGAATTCATGAAACAAAGATTGTGGTCAATAAGACTATGAATGCTACAGAAACCCAAAGAAGACAGGGTGTAATGATACAGTTGACCAGTGAAAAGATGGAAAGGAACGATTGCTTGACTACAGCAGTGCTTCGCGCGAGCTTGACAATCTGTTCAAATGGATGTACACATCCGTTCCATATCCCTCCATCGAGATCAGCCTCAAATCACCGCCAAAGTATCGCGCATACTATATCATCACAAGCCATCAGCCTGGTTCATCACACAACGAAACCTTACAAGAGCTACTCACCAGCCGAGACAGGGGTAGCCCATACCCAAACCCAGCCATGGGCGCCTTGAAATCACTCGCATGGAAATCCTGGTCAAGGTTCTGGCCCTCCATCGTCGTGAACAAGTAGCCCCAGACGAGCGGTACACTGCTTCTAGGAATCCCTCCGCCTTCGTCCGAGATTTTGATGGTGATATCCTCATGACCCTCGACGACGATCACTTTGATCGGCGGTAGGTTCCGTTCGGACTCGGGTCCGTACCGTTCGACCACGGCTCGGAGAGAGTTTTTCAGCAGCTCGAACAGGATGTGGGACAGATGGCCGGGGACGTATGGGAAGTGTAGATCGGGCGGGCAGATGAGTTGGACTGGGGGACCCTTGAAGAGGGCGTAGTGCTCTTCACAGACAAAGCGGGCGTTTTCAATCGCCTCGTGGGCGACATCATGCACATTCTACCGAGGGCGTGAGTACCTGCCCGTCATATGAAGGAAATGACTTACACATCTCGTGCAAATAATCCCGACATAGTCCGGGTGTGATTCCTGAGTATTGAGGGCAACGTCTGGGGTTGATGTACAAGGTTAGCGGCAGGTTGGGTGAGTCCGAAACTGGCTGCTCACGTTGACCGATGAGGAATCGAATCCCGATTCGAGACATGTAGAACCTATCCAGCCAAGCTTGGATGTCATTGTCCAATTGCACCATTCCTTGAGATCGCTTCCACTCTAGCACACCCTGCGCGACAGTTGTAACCTGAAAAGCTCGTTAGTACAAGCCAGCGAATCCCTCGGTTTGAGCTACTTACAGTAGGGTCGTGTCTTCGCTTGATCGCCTCGAGCGCTCGAGTAAAGTTCTTGTTGTACTCGTACACCTCGGGCGGCCAAACCTCTGAGCTCTGAGCCGAGCAGTATAGCCGCTGCATAGGTATGCGCATTTTGCCGCCGTTTCCATTCCCATTACCGTTTGTCTGCATGCTGGCGAGGCGCGGCGAGCCAATCGCGCGCAGTAGCTTGGGCATTACCGGATTAGCAGTCGCTTCCGGAAGGTGCGTGTTCTCGGGCGGTGGTTGGTTAAGAATATCTCGCGTACGCTTATCGAGTCTTGGAGCCGGAAACTCGATGAGTTCCTATTTTGTGCAAGTCTCATTAGGGGTCACGAGGATCATCTTGCCCCGGATCCAACACACCTGGAACGACTGGGCATACCAGTACTTGACCTTTTTGATCGAGGGCATGTCGCGCAGCTTGTGTGGGAGTTCGTCGAGCTCTCGAATACGATGTGCGAGTCTCACAGGCAGCTCCTCTACAACGCGTGAATTGAGCGATCGGCCGTCGAGCAAGAGGTAGACCAACTCACCAGACAAGAATTGACTAGCCTTGAGCAACGTCCCCTGCGACGGATTCCTCCCAAACATCGCCATCTGCTGCAACGACACTGTTCATCCCACACCGAGTCAGCTCCGGAATGACATAACCGGGACGAGTACTCACCTCCGGTCTGAGGAAACGCAGCGAAATGGTGTATCTTGTCCCATAGCTGAGAGCTGATTCTGAATCCGGCCGACATGGTTGGTTTCGAGTAGCGTCTGTCGAACCGGCTGGGGTGAGCTATAAAGGTCCCACGACGGGATCTTGGCTGGCCCGTACTTATCACATGAACGAACTGGTCAGGGTCCAGTCAGGGTCCCACTCATCTCCATCTAACCCGATAAAACCGGTCGTCGAACCCCACAACCCCGCACGGTCCAAGTGCTTGCGTCATGCAGGAATAGCGACAACGAGAGACTTGGCTTGGGCGACAGCGTGGGATGTATGCGCTGGCATCCTTTTGCCCAGAACGACAAGACGGAGATAAGAGCTCGTGTCTCGTGTATACCAAACGGAGGATTCCCAACCCTGCAGCCAGCGCCGAACTCGAAGGCAAGGAATGCTTGGGAGAGATGTCAGGCAGCAGCGACGTTATCCGATGTCGCCCGGCTCGCGGTTCGAATACGGCCAAGGTGCCCCAAGACTGATGTCGCATCATCAAAATGAGGTGACAAGCATTTAACCTTTGCCGCCGGCATACGGTGGTCAGGCCCGGAGGTCAAGATCTTGTTGTTTGATTCAAAGAAAAACTGTACTAAAATGATACATGAGGTCATGAACAAGGAGCCAAGATGTAGAGTAAATATGTCTAGCAAGATATAAAGCTGTCCGTACGACATCAATCCAAAACCGTTCATCACAAACCGGCAAATCAATGTCCAGGCTCCAGAATGATCCGTCCAGCCCCGAGCGTGAGATACAAAGAGTCCACCCCAAACCTAAGCGAAAGCCCAATAGGTAGCCTCACTTCGGTCATCTCAACCGACTCATGAACTCCACGCAAAAGTCCTAACAACTGTAGACCCAGCCAAGCCGCCAGTCGGGAGCCCAAACTGCAGCACGACCTCTCTTCGCCCTTCCCATCCATACTCGTCCCAAACACAGCTGCTCTCTCCGTCCTTGTCCTGGTCACACTGGTCGTTGTTCCTCTTCCACGGTCCAGCATGATGGTGCGCCCCCTTGTTCCATAATATCCTCACATGCGCTGTTCCAGTTCCGTGCGTCGGGTCCGCGACAAACACCTCGCCCTTCAAGTTCCCTTTCTTCCCGAGCTTGAGCATCATCACCAGCGGTCGATCCACAAACACTGTCAAACCCATCTGGTGCACAACAACCATTCCTCCGCCCACATCCCAAAACGCAGCACCCATCGTCCGACCAGACGAATCGATCGCCGCACTAGCACCCTCCCATCCTCCATTGGCAAGTGTCTCGGGCGTACACTCGTCGACCTTGTTCATAAATGACTTGTGCGAACGCGTGGCAGGAAAGATCGTATACTGAGTTGGGGCAAAGAGGAGCATCGGGTCGTGTTGAATCCACGTAGCAAACATGTCCTTGGTCGATTTGGACTGCTTGCTCGTTCCAATCGTCTTCCAGTTCCCAGTCTTGGTCTCGACAAGCACCGATAGGGCCGTACGCTGTTTCTTTGGAAAAATATATCCCGTCCCGTTGTGCCATAAACTCGTAACATCGCAAAAGTTGCCGCTCTTCTTTACGACGTCTTCGTCGACATAGACTGCGCCGTTGTGCAACCTCTGATCCAAGACCGAGACGACTGGAGCCGGACTCGTCGCGCTGATTCCGTTGATCAAAACGTGTTGGACGTTATCTTCGAAAAAGAACCACGCTTTGTGGAATTTGAGGGCACCAGTCTGAGGATTCACATATCGCATAGCTGCAACACCCACGTCGCCCGCGCTCACGCCGCCCGCATAAGTTTCCACACCCTGTGCCGAAGTCGAGCTGCATTCGAGTTTCGTGTGTCCATAGTCTGTGGTGATACCGGGTACAAGGTTAAAGTCAAATGTTGCAAACATGTCGGTGTATTCTTGTCCTGTGGTATATTGATAGAGAGCTCCGTCTGAAAGGTGGAAGCCGAGTGGATTCTGGGTATTTACACATTCCGAAGTTGTGGTGCGCTTGGAGAGAAGCTTTAGAGTCGTAACTGTTGAGTTTGTGCGGTGAACCTGTGATAATAACGTCATTGGGAAAAGCCGATACATGCGTGGAATGTGCATACCATATAATCCGAGTTCCAAAACCTATATGTGCGATCGAGATTCAATTGCTATTCGACAGGATTACGAGAATCATGCTCACATCCGGTTCCCTATAAGTCCTCCGGCATTGGCAGAGTACGCCTTCTGGTTCAGATCACGCGCGAATTTCTGAATCTGGGTTTGGTTCCATGCGTCGCCTAGTTCTTGAATTTGCGTCAAGTTCATCTTTAGATTCGCCGTCGCCCTATAATACTTGTCAATGAAATGCTCAAACCGAGTACGTGGTAGTGAACGTACTGATGATCTGCCATGGGGAATGCAATCATGCGACCAGTAACGGTCTATTGTGTTGGGCCCGTAAGCCGATGAAATACATCTAGAAATGCTGGACTCACGTAATCCCAATGCAAGGTGTTGGTACCATTATCGGCAAAAACCATCCATTGGGCTCCACCGATATGAGAACCAAACGCAGCACGAGCACTCTCATTTGCCTGGAACTCTGTGTCGGCGGCTTGTAGCTCGATTTGGAGCAGCGAATTCGAACTAGAATAATCGTCAGGACAAGCGCCCATTTCGGGATGTATATATGCTTACTAGTCCTTGCCGTAATTCCCTGAGCAGACGCCTAAATCAGACGGAACGAACTAGGGGAGATAAGAAAGGGCATACCGTCATAGAGGATGCCAATATGCTGTTGAAACGATCCATCAGGCTTTATCCCGTCTACGCGATCTTGTGGGTGGACTACGACCTGTTGGGTTGCTGTTCGGTTCGGATATCCTACAAAATGTGGAGCAAAATTAAACGCACCTCGTTGTGCACACGTTGATAGGCGTCAGTTAAACGCGACACATTTCCGGCACGATCGTTTTCCAAGAGCCCGGCAGCAATTCCGATGGACGACATGTCAATAATGTTTGCGCCACTGACGTACCCTGGTTGGGGATTACGATAGAACGGGGAGTATCCCCTCGCAGTTATGAGCGTGCAGTTCCCGTATTCTGTTGGAGAGAGTTCATCTCGTAACATCAAGCACGCCTTGCCAACGGCAGTCGGAACGAGAATTACGTTGCTGTACCAGTTGGTGTTCCACAAGCCGGGAGTACCGCATGGACATTGGCCGTTGAATTTGCCCCCATTGTCTAGACAGTCTGCGTTGCCGATAGTGCTAAAGTCGCGAGCGAACCAGTATTCCATCGCGTTCCGAATCGAGGTACGAAGTGCAGAACTCTTGACGAATTGTTCTGAGCCACCCATGCCGGACCCACCATGATATGCGGCGGCCAAGGCCGTGATCTTGTTCCAGTGTCCAACCGCTGCAGGCCAGTTTGCGCGTTGGGCATCGCAGCCTGTTCTATAGTCTACAGTCGACCACGAGCCGTCCGATCGGAGAGTATCGATACTTGGGCATATCAGCGCTGGCTCCCGAGCAGCACACCCAAAGCACATACAATGACTGGACTGTGTGCGTTCTTGCTGCGCTCGACGCGACTGCAAACGTGACACTTCGTTCGTAAACCGTTTGAATGTCGTCCCCGCGTACCAAGCCTGCCGCCAGAACCACCCAGACGAGCGCAAGGGCCCTCATCGCTGGGGAAAGATGAGAGACGTTGGTGGTGGGAGCGGGAATTGAGGCCAAGTGAAGCTAACCCTTGCTGTCGACATGAAGCAAGTATCCTAGGTTAGCCCACGAGGAAAATTATGTCACATCACCGATCAAGTGGCAGTGTTTATCGTGTTTCTCAACTTGGCGATCCATGAGCGCTTATTTCAGCCATACGAGCCACAATGATACATTCGCTCAGCTTCACTATCAAACTCACATCATAACGGAGAATACGACAGGCAACCTGAAACGGCAAGCAAAATGAAAGTCAAGATCTAGTAGTTGTGATATGTACCAGATTAGATATACCGTTAGGCCAAGGGCGCAGAGTACGTTTGTGACAGGAAATGGCTGAAACATGGCCCTTTGAGGTGGTCGGTGCATGAGAGATTCGACGTCATAGTGTATTGGTGATTCAATCGGAGTAGAAGCTCGGTGATATTTTTGGTCGTTCAAGCCTGTGGGCATTAACAGATAGTCATTAGTAGGAGCGGATTTCGAATTTATGGGCCAAGCATACACAAGTCTTCCCGTGACACCTCCCCGTTGACCAGCCAAGCGAATCGATCGAATTGAAGACTCATCGATTGCGAATAACGGGCGGCTATTGGTATATCCTCGACTCTGTCGCACATGTGCTTTTCCGACCGACGATTGGACGGAGGTTGCTCGTGCTCGTGCCTATTAGCTACGGGTTCGAAGTTTTGTTGAATATTCTGTTCAAGCTATCCCAGAAATCACTCGAGCGCACGACCATTGTTATCGGCGCCCAATACAACAACTAGGTTAACTTTGATGACCCCTTTGAGCTCGTGCGTGAATGCTGCAAGAAGGTCTTTTGTAGAGTTCGATTCAAAACCTATTGGGTAAGGTCCAGACGAACCTAAAAGGAGTAAATTGGCCGTGTTCCGGTACAACTCCTGCGAACAGTCGTTCTGAGAGGGATCTTCACCAACCTTTAGAATAACAAAGGGTGAACTAATAAGCGATAAGCGTACCTACGTCCCCTATTTCCTCGATAGCAGCGAACAACCCCGCAATCTGTATTGTGTGCTTCCTAGCCCCACAAATGATGGCATGATGATCGCTAGATAGAAAGTTGACCCCAATGATCGTAGCAATAGAGTCGCCGAAATTGTTCAAGGTGGTGTAGGATTCATGGACCCGAGCGGCCGTTCCGTCTGAACGGCTTTCAGCGAGTCCGGGTTCATCGATTCTTCCTCTATTTCGTATGCTGCCGGTTTCTCTTGAGAAACGTTTCGTTCAATGGGAAACAGAACGGAAGGAGCCGCAACCTTGATACCCCAGAACTACTAGGATCCGTTATAGAACATAAGTTACCAATGGATGGGAATTCGAATAGAACATATCCTGTACTATACATCGTGTAGCATCCGGGATGGAAGGTGCCGCCCTGGCCCTTGACATATTCTTTTAGGATGGCTGAGCTCCAGCCAGTACATTTGGTGGCTAAACGCGTTGAATAGTGCCAGAGGCAGAATATCGATGCTCGTAGTACGGGTCCCGAGGACCAAACAGAGTGGGACATATCGAGCAGGTAAAATGCGCAGGGTGATACTTCCTGTCTGACATCCGAATATGTCCGTTATAGATAATTAGGTCCGGCGAAGGTACGCACCACCCACCACGGCATAGTCATCGTTTACAATATCACCGCAATTAGAGCACACCATATTGAGTCGCATGATATAGCCGCGTTCGCACAGAACCTGGCGCTTGTTATCCCTCTCGTCGGCGGGGGAACTTCCCAGAGATTAAGATATCACACTTCTAAAAACGACGTCAGCATGATGATAGTACTGAATCAAATGAACTAACGTGACGTCTAAGACAGCCAAGATGAAATATAACGTCGAGTGCACGAACGAATCGGCCGGTGATCGGTTGGTCACAAGCGGCACACGGGTGCATCGTTGCGGAGTCGTTTAGTAGACTTATGAGTTGTAGCAGGCTATCGTGGACAGATACGAGTCGACCACGGCGTGGGACTTGATGCAGGCGTGACCGTGTTGCTGACCGTCATTAGAGGTTTCGGCCAACGGTGCCTTGACGTATTTCCACCCTTGATGGGCGCCAACGCGAGATCACGTTACTTGCCACAAATAGCCACCTAACCATCAGACCTAGGAGTACACCAAGTGACGAAGTTGGCCCAATAATTGTACGGTATGAAAGCGTTTCTAGTAAGATTTGCATATTATTGCATCCTTGTCTATACGATTGCCTAGTGTAGAATTGGAGCGCTCACTTTCCCACCAAGTCGTCAAAAGGCATCTTGAGCTTTAATAACAAAACTTATCCGAAGCCACGTTTCACATGAAGGACCTCTTAGCGCCCATACTGTACTCAATTATTACATGCTAGTGATCACACCAGATATTTCTCTTAGATAATTGTCTCTCATGGCGGAATTCACTCATAATCGTACACGTCATTGATCATGCTAGTACCTCCGTCATACTGATCTCGAGGACGAACGCTTGCGCCGGTGCGACCTGTCGGCCGGGTTAACTCCCGGCAAGGTTTGGGGGACGCGCGACGCCGGGTGCTGCCACGAAGTGGTCGTTGAGCAGCACAGGGATCCGTGTCGCGGCGTCGATGCACCCGGCGCGCCGCGTTGGTGTTTCTCATCGACCAGTACACGTTGTGCGTCTCTGCCGGCTCCGTCGCACAAATTCCATCAATCCCGGCCCAGCCAGTCAAATATATGCGCGTACGCCAGCTACAACGTAACATGGACCTGTGGGTCTGGTGAGAGTTGCGATTCGCAGATACTATCCACGAGATGTGCGTGCTGCGGTTTGTTTAGCCAGCCCTGGATTGCCGGGTACAATACCTTATTTGCTGTTAGTTCACAATCATATGACCTCGGGAGCATGTGCATAATACTCGCGCACGGTGGCTAAGGCTATGCTGATCATCAAGAACCATAACATGCGATGTTGGAGAAGGCTTGCGTGTCGTCCATGCGTAGCAATTTTACTACTCGAAATCGCTTGACTCCACAGATGACTCCAACCTGGCTGTGGGGATATTCGGCGTCGGCATCGTCCGAAACCCTTGTGTTGCACTGGAATACGTATGTGCGGTGCAGTAATTCATGAAACACTACCAGGCGAGGGCGTATTTAATAGAAATGGGTCGCGCCCCTCGAGTGTATCAAACTTAGTTATTCATACTTCTCCCTATACACGCATGACTGTCTGTAATAAAGCTCGGCTAGGCATCTTTGTGAGTAAATTGTTCATTGCTGCCCCCACCCCCATCTCCTATAGTCCGGCACTGAAAGGGCAGAATTCTAGGCTGCCGTAGCTTCTCAGCTAGTTACGGGTAGGGCCATTGAGTCTCTCTTATCGCGCCAAAGTTCGAATATTTCATGGTTTGCTTGCCCGGATAGTGGGTCCGTGCAATGCGCGTTCTTCGATGTTCCGAGAGATGTAAGTGGATGCTCTAATGGTAGTAGAAACACACGATGACGTAGTACAGTATTCCAACCCTTCCGAGAACGACACTGTCTCCATCTTTATGCGTAAACTTCCCGCCAATGTATCGGACGAAGAGAAGCTCGGGACGATCATAACCAATCCGGGAGTGAGCGCTCGAGATATACGTAGTATAGATAAATTTGTTGACTGAACAACTTGAACCTACCCAGGGACCTGGAGGATCGGGCAATACGTTTGTGCTTGATGCCACTGGTGAGATGCTTCAAGCGATCTCTGGTGGTAGGCATGATCTCATTGGGTTTGATCCCCGGTATGTTTGAACCGCCAAGATTGGAGGTCAAGAATATTGACTGTGATGATTGGATAGCGGTGTAAACTTGACTGGCCCGTGGCCGTCGTGCTTCGACCAAGAGGCCAAAGCGACTATGGTTGACTTCAAGAGGGCCATGTGAGCGCGGTATATGCGCGACACATACTATCAACTGACGGTTGTTTCCAATTATAGGGTTGGCTTACCGTACCCTCATTCATCTTTTGAAGTTGACCGCGCTATCGTTAACAAAATTAGTGCTATAGAGGCCGGTGTCAACGCAGCCTGCGTCAAGAATGGGAATCGCGAGATGCTCGAGTCTGTTGGTACCGCGTTCGTCGTGCAAGACATAATCAGGATCTCTGAAGCTCTTGGAGAAGACGGAGTCAACTTCTGGGGGTAAGTTACCCCAAGATTACTAAGACGTGAAGACTGACCACCAGACAAATGCTAGGTTTTCATATGGGACGATTCTTGGGGCTACTCTAGCTGCGATGCGGCCAGACGTTGTCAAGCGCATGGTTCTGGATGGTGTGTCGAACGCCGATTCATATTACAACGACGTTTGGCAATGGGGAAAGGACGGGATGGAAGGTACACACAAGGCACGTCAGAATACTACTCCAAATAAAAGTTATTACTAAACTTATTTTAGACCTATGCAGGCTTGTTGTCTACATGTGCAGAGGCAGGTCCTGAGCTGTGTGCATTTGCTAAGCCACCCAAAGGCTCGGACTCGAAGCAAACAGCCGAGAGCCTACGCAAGAGACTCGACGCCATACTCAATCGACTCGGTGATCAGCCCTTGGTGGTAGCAGATTCAGCTACTGGATCAGGTATAGTCACGGCAGCGGACCTCCAAACACTGTTACTAGCCGAGCTATACCATCCCAACCAATGGCCGAAACTGATGGAACGTACGTCTGAAATGCTGTAACCAGCTACCTTTACTGATTTGACATGAAAACAAGAATTGACCATTCTCGAGCAAGGAGATGGCGAAGCTCTATATCGTTATTCGTATGATTTGCTTGCCAACCTTACCTATGTGCCCTATGACCAAGTGAGGTGACTTAGTGAATGGTTTTGGCTTGTTAACTTACTGACGTACACTAGAATGTATTCAATCGCTCTATGCAGCGTTATAGTTTTCAGGAGTCGCTACGCATGATCCTATGCAGTGATACCGCACCAACAAATACTTCAGTGGAAGCACATACCAAGTAGTACGTATTTTGAAAAATTAGGTAAAACTACGGACTTACAACGTAACATAGCTTCCGAGAAATTGGGAAAATTAGTCCTGTTGGTGAATCGTGGGCTAGTCTTCTCGGCTTCTGCAATGGTTGGTCATTCCGAGCCAAACAGCGGTATACTGGTCCGTGGACTTCTGAAAAGGGGCTGAAAAAAACAAGGTAAACATGTTGTCTCCACTCGCTGAACGTCTAGACTGATGTTTCCTAGGTCGCCCATTTTGTTCCTTAGTTTGGACGCTGATCCGGTTACTCCTCTGTCGTCGGCCATCAAAATGTCAGAGGGGTTTGGTAAAGATTCAGCTTCGCTGCTCGTTCAGCAAGGGTAAGCCAATCATACACCTATGATTATTACCTTACTGATCAACTCACCTCTCTTAGCTTCGGGCATTGCACGTAAGTATTACAGGTGTTTTGCTAAGTAGACACATATCATAATCACAACCCCACAAACAGCATCTCACACCCTTCACTATGCACATACAAGCACGTTCGCGATTATTTCGTCAACGGGACGGTTCCAGCAAATGGAACACATTGTACCGCCGAGTAAGTCTATGTTTTGAATATCGTTCTGGGAGATAGGCTAAAGCACCCGTACAGGCCTGGATTTATATACCCAACAAATAACACGAACTCGAAACGTGCAGAGCCTTCCTCAGACAAGTACGACAAGAAACTACTCGAGGTTGTTGAGAAACAGAAGCGAGGAGAACGATTGATCAAGCCAATTACTCTTAAAATTTAATTTAGCTGCACCAACCCCCCAATCTACTTCCTCTCATGTGCGGCTCCATTTAATCGGTTTGTCGCTGCTATTTGTATATGTGTCTTATCACCTTAATGAACTGGCTACCCTAAACAAATGTCCGTCGACGAATATTAAAGACCTTCAATTGGGCTAGTAAACTTAACGAGATACGAATATCATAGAGTGGTGTTGCACCGCTCTTTTTGTCTGTGTTAGATAGGCACTCGACTCTTAAAGTCGCATCCCTATCTTCCGTTCTGGCTCAGTTGACTATGTTCACTGAGCCGATATGTCTCGTTTTTATTTCTTTGATACTTGTGTACCTTATACATCGTGTAGCGCTCTTTCTCTCTCCCTGTGCCGATAAGTCTGACTCACCTCCCTCGTGGGTTTCGTCCCGCATCAACGAATGCCCATTGTTAGCGCATATATATACTCAACCACAGGAAGTACACGTTTCTAGTAAAAGTGCATCAAAATGAAAGGTCAAACCACGCGCCTCTGTTGACCTGACCAACCACGTTTGTGGGAGTTAGTTTGTCCTTTCCCCCATAATTGACGCTGCTCATCAAGATACCATGGTACATGAAACGACACATAGTAGTAAACGAAGTGGCGAGAATGGATACGAAAGACCAAAAGCTAAAATAACAGGATGATTCAAACCCCGATTTTGCAATCCGGGTGCCGTAGCTACGGTGTACCACCCTCCATCTCCTCGCCCCACATCTCCTTGTCGTATTGTATCAATACGGGCTCCTATCATAGTATTAAAATATCAGGGGGCTCATTTTGTCAAGGTGTTTTCCTCGCATTTGCCGCCACTCGCCGAATCGTATCATCCATTTAGGACACTCGTATTAATGATACACTGTAGCTCACTTAGGCTGGTTTTATCTGGGCTATATCAATTTTATGTACCCCTCGGCTCGGCACTTTACATACCAGATCCCTCGGCCCATGAAAGCTCAAGTCCACCCAAAGCTTTTTGATACGAGCCGGCTGAGCCCATGCGCGTATGCTGTCTTTGTGCATGCCTATGCAGCACTGTTGTTCTATGCTGGGCGTCTAACTGTGAGAACACATCCATTTCCCTATTCAATACACAACGGCACCGGATTTTCACGATGGAGCTCTTGCTCAGCGCCAAGTATCCAATGACGTCAAAAACTCGACGTCGTGCTGTAATGGAAGCACCGAGGCTAGCTTGGCTGTGCTAATCATCAAGAAGTATCTGACTGAGTTGTTGGAGAAGGCCAAACCCATCATCATATCAGGAAATTCACCATTCCTGAAAGACCCAACGACACCAATGGTCTTGGTTTGGCTGTGGGCTTGCAACTGGCGCTCGTACTGATGAAGAACGCCAAGTAGAGAGACTCCACATCGGCACGGCATATATGTTTCACTCTACACAGCAGCGCGTATAGCTATTATAACCTGATATCAAACCATAACAACTCGAAAGGATATTTAAAGGGTGGGTACCGAGCTCTACAACCCCATCAAATCCACTCAGTCCTGTCTACACGTACTCTAATGATTATACTCAACACTTCGGTTATCCGCTTCAGTAGTATCTTCGTGAGTAGATTGCCAAACCTAATATCGAATTATTGGAAATGATGCTTACTATAATACCACGCTTTTAGGTTGCTATGAGTCTCCAGTTAGTCGCAGGAAGGGCTGTAGGCAGCCACGCCCCCAGGCAAAACTCGAACATCTCGTGGTTCACCTGCCCAGACAGCGATACGACGCAATGCGCGTTTTTCGATGTTCCCAGGGATGTGAGTGCACAAGCTGGTTTTAAGCAGAAGGGCTTTGGATTCTGATGAAACACAGTACTCCAACCCCTCCGAGAACGATACTGTTTCGATATTTATGCGCAAACTCCCCGCCACTGCCTCTGAGGGGGAAAGGCTTGGCACAATTTTGACCAACCCAGGAGTAAGTCTCACAATTATACATGGTGTCATACAGGGTGTCTCTGAACAATCAAAACCATCGCGTAGGGGCCCGGAGGGTCAGGTAATACGTATGTACTTGGCGCTAGTGGCAAAAGGATGCAGGCTATCACCGAGGGTCGGTATGACCTCATTGGATTCGATCCTCGGTACGTTCGAGATTCTAGTGGGGTCGAATCGTAAACTATAATAAAACATGGCTTTGGATAGGGGGGTCAATTTGACCGGTCCTTGGCCTTCATGTTTTGATCAGGAGGCGAAGTCGGTACTATTAGACCTAAAGAGGGCCTTGTGAGTAATATATATGCGCCTCAGATACTTTCTTATCCAAACTTTTTGCTACAGCAACGGCTTACCTTATCCCCACTCCTCTTTCGACGTTGATCGTGCGGTAGTTAACAGAGTCAGCGCCATGCAAGCCGGTTCCAACGCAGCCTGCGTTCAGAACGGTGATCGTAGGATGCTAGAGTCCATCGGCACAGCGTTTGTAGTGCAAGATATTGTCAGGATCTTCGAGGCCCTTGAAGAAGACGGAGTGAATTTCTGGGGGTAGGTTCTTGTACCAGTACTCAGATGCGAAAGCTCACTCAAAAGCATCTCAGGTTCTCATATGGCACGATTCTCGGAGCTACCTTGGCCGCCATGCGACCGGATGTTGTCAAGCGTGTGGTCTTGGATGGCGTTTCAGACGCAGAGCTCTACTTCGATGATGTTTGGCAGTGGGGCATAGATAGCATGGGCGATACAAACAAGGTTCGCACGCGCTCATGGGAGAGCATAAATTCAGAATTAAACAAACTCTAGACGTATGCTGGCTTCTTGTCTACTTGTGCTGAGGCGGGGCCCGAACTTTGCGCCTTTGCTAAGCCGCCTGCCGGATCGAACGAAACACAAACGACCGAGCGATTGCGCAAGAGGCTTGGTTCCTTACTGGAACGACTTGGAAAGAATCCCATAGTAGTGGCGGACTCGAGCACGGGACCAGGAATATACACTGCCTCGGACCTCCAGCAGTCATTGCTGACAACGTTGTACAGCCCTAAATTGTGGTCACGGATTATGCAAGGCAAGTTAATGATCGCAACCTCTGCTGAATCGTTTCTGATCATATGAAATTCGATCCTCATAGTGTTGCCTGTAATTGAGCAAGGAAACGCGCAAGCTGCATATGATGCCCTTTATGGCTCACTTTTGGATCTCAAATACGAGCCTTATGATCAGGTAAAGCATCTACACACTCTAACGTAGCATCGTGAACTTACGCTTTGTCAGAACGCGTTCAACAGATCTATGCAGCAGTATGGCTTCCAGGAATCCCTTCGCATGATATTGTGTAGTGACGCAGCCCCAACGAACATCTCGGTCGACGCTCATACTAAATAGTACGTCGCCAATGCATACAGATAGCAAGTTTTATTGAAAATAAAATAAATACACAGCTTTCGAGACATTGGTCAGATCAGCCCTATAGGCGAAACCTGGGCTAGCATTTTCGGCTTTTGTAACGGATGGTCGTTCCGGTCGAGCCAGCGCTACACCGGTCCTTGGACTACAGCAAAGGGGCTGAAGAAAACTAGGTACGTACGACCCCTTGCTTTCTTCTTGCCTCTGTTAAATTTTTGCAGGTTTCCTATCCTATTCATGAGTCTGGACGCCGATCCGGTCACCCCGCTATCAACGGCTGTCAAAATGGCAAAGGGCTTCGGGAACGAATCAGCGTCGCTGCTTGTACAGAAGGGGTAAGCGTTATATACTGTCGTTCTGCTCATTTCCCAGCTGATGATCTCATGATATTTTATAGCTTTGGACATTGCACGTAAGATAAAACCCATATCTCGTCGAATGGAATGCTTACCACCCTTATCTTGACAATCTGGCAGGACGGCTCACCCTTCACTATGCACATACAAGCATGTCCGCGACTACTTTATAGATGGCAAGGTGCCAGCAAATGGAACGTACTGTACCCCTGAGTAGGTCCACACCATACAGACCGTGGTTCTGAAAGTTACACTAAATGTCAACCAGACCGGGATATATATACCCTACCAACAGTACGAATGGTACGAGCTCGAAGCGTTCCGAGCAAGCTCTTGACAAACGCGAGAGAGTGTTGTTGGATATTATCGAAAGGCAGAGAGGAGAAAAACCAGAGTTCAGCCCACTCGGTTTTGGACTGTAGCTATATGCATAGCATAGCGATCGTTTCACCGACTTCTATCCTTTCTGTATTCTATTTAGCCTTGTTAGATCACTATATAATGCTATTATCCAGCTAATATACGGGTGCTCGGCACGGATTGGTTGGCGCTTTCTCTAGACCAGCGCGGGCTAAACTACTGGGACCCAGCGAGCAAATCCCTTCGTTGGGCAAACCGTTTAAAGCATCGATCTCTCCAAACTGGATGTTTGTGGATCGCTCTGGTCGTTAGTTAGGAATATTCTTCCATGCTAGTACCACGTTGAGGTACTGTGTAGCTACCATCCCTCTTTAATGTCTTGAGGCTGATGCTCAGCCTGAGGATACACGAACAAACTGGCTGCTGGCTAGCTTAACTTTTTAGCCAATCGTTAGCCGGTATAGATATCTCACTGAACAATGCATTTGTATAAGGAATGACAAAATAACAAAGAAAGTAACGAATACACGTCAGTGAATGGGTGTATGCGTGTATAGTGAAAAGAAAATGAGCACAACTTTGAAATAAAAACAATCCATCGGATGGCGTCAGATGGTTTTACACCCAGTTATGCTCGCCAAGCTTTCGAGTCACCGTCGAGCCAGCCATAGCTCCGGTTGGCAGTTCGATAGTCAGCGTAACTTGCGCAGGACCACTATATCCTCGTCGGACATGCAGGCAATAGTCCCCGATACAGTCGTTGCGACGATGTCTCTTTGCGACCCAAGTGGCTCCGATAGTGACGGAACCGCACCCATGAGTAGGGTCTGCTACGCTCAGCTCTACACCACCTCTAGTCGCCTTCACCACCAGAGCTATCGGCTTATCGACGCTGAGCGTTAGTCCCACATGAGGTACATACAGCGTGCCTCCTTCGGGCTTCCAAAAGGCCGCAGCGAACGTGCGACGGGTCGAGTCCACCGCAGCGCTCACTACGTCCGTGTTTGCGATAGTCTGCGGTGTACAACGCGCGGCTTTGCCCAAAAAGTCGTGTGCGTTGTTGGTAGCGGGGAAAACCGAATACTCGATGGGTTTGGTCAGATTGGCCGAGTCATGGACGATCCAAGCGGAGAACATGTCTTTGGTCGACAACGGCTTTGTGCTAGTCCCAATGCTGGCCCAGCTGCCAGTCTTGGTCTCTGCCTCCACCGACACGTCGGTATCCTGGGCTTCCGGGAAGACGTATCCAGTGCCCGCATGCCATAGACTCTTCACGTTGCTGTAGTTACCGCTCGTCACTGATTGGCTATCGACATAGATGTCTCCTGTGCGTAGGCGCTGATCGAGGACAGAGAACACAGGGGCAGGCGACGTGGATACGATGTTGTTCACAAGCACATGCTGGACGTTGTCGTCAAAGAAAAAGTACGCCTTGTTGAACGAGAGAGCACCAGTGAGGGGGTTCTTGTACCGCATAGCAGCAATTCCCACACTGCCAGTCGAAGTTCCTCCTGCATAAGAGTCAACACCGTACTGTTGAGTGGTATTACAGGTCAAGGGGGTGTTGCCATAGTCGGTGGTCGTGCCAGGTACAATATTGAAATCGAACGTCGCGTACATGTCCTCGTACTCTGCGCCGGTGGTATAGGTGTAGACCGCACCATCGGCAAGATGAAAGCCTTTGGGATTTTGGGAGTTCACGCATTCGCTTGTTGCAGTACGGTTGGACAGCATCCTGACAGTCGTGACAGTACTTTGCGTGCGATGAACCTGGAGCCGAATGTCAATGGCATCCATGTGATACAGATAGACTACCTACCATGTAATCCGAGTACCAGAAAAGACGGTTTCCATTCAAAGAACCAGCATTTGCCGTTTTTGGATTAGCGTCCGCAAGGTCGGTGCCGAAATGAGTAAGATCGTCCTGGTTCCACGCCTCGCCCAGTTGAGTCACTTGGGTAAGGTTCATTTTGAGATTTGAAGAGGCTCTGAGTCGAGTTTCGTTAATCCATCTACCCAAAATTAATCCTATGTACTCACTGGTTGTTGGATACGGGCCAACTGATCATACGCACAATCACAGTCTGTTGATTCCGTTAGGCATTTTGAGCGCTCATCTAAATCATGACACTCACCATATCCCAGTGGACTACCTTAGTGAGCGTGTTTACGAATGTCATCCAGCGCGCACCGCCAATATGTTGGCCAAACGCATCCTTGATTGATTGCGCGGCTTGGAACTGGGTACCGACAGCTTGTAGTTCCATTTGAATCACAGCATTGGAGCTGGCGAAATGGCAGAGTATGAGATAATGTGAACTTAGTGTAAGGTCGGAATGGGACTTACAAGTCTTTGCCATAGTTCCCTTGAATGCAAAAGTTTCAGCCATAGCCTGAGATAGCCTATGTTTGCCGCTTACCATCGTAGATTAAGCCGCTGTGCTGCTGAAAGGATCCGTCCGGTTTGATGCCATCGACTAGATATTCCGGCTGGATTACGACCTGAAACATAAGCTCGTTAGTTACTCATATAACGGCATCTAACTAGCTGCGTACTTCATTATGCACGCGTTCGTAAGCGTCGCTGATACGAGAAGCGTTACCGGTTCGATTGTTCTCCAGGAGCCCCGCTGAAACCCCGACCGAAGCCATATCCAGAATATTCGCGCCGCTGACATACCCTGGTGGAGGATTGCGGTAAAACGGAGTATATGCACGAGCCGTGATGAGGGTACAGTTGCCGAGTTCGGTCGGAGAAAGTTCGTCTCGGAGAAGAACGCAAGTGTCGCCCACAAGTCCCGGGATAAGAATCACGTTACTGCAAGTTTAGATAATTCAGCTTTAGACCACCGACAGATGTCCGTCGGTTATGGACCCACCTGAACCAGTTTGTGTTCCATAGTCCAGGTGTCCCACACGGACAGAGACCTCCCTGTACTCCGCCGCTGTCCATGCAAGCACCGTTACCGATTGTGCTGAAGTCATTTGCAAACCAGTACTCCATCGCGCGGCTAATCGCAGCTCGAACGTCGGGGTTCTTGACGTATTGGTCGGCTCCGTCGACACCACCATGATATGCAGCTGCGACGGCTAGCAAATGGTACCAGTGTTGAGATGCAGGCCAATTGGCGCGCTGAGCGTTACATCCGGTAGTGTAATTGACGTCAGGCCATGTGCCGTCAGCACGAAGCGATGTGAGACTGCAGGATAGCCGTCAGTATATCTGAGACCCTCGAAATGAAACAGCAAACACACTAAGTCTGCGTTTTATTGCCGGAACTGCTGCTCCCTGCCACAATGAACGGCAAACGACGGTCGTAGAGGGTTTGAATATCGTCCGCTTGGGCCGACCCGGCAGACAATAATGCCGCCAAGAATCCAACTGTTACGAGTCTCATGGCAGCAGCGACCAAATGAAGGTATAATAGCTAAACGAAGGAGTGTGGGGGCGACAAAGTCGCTGGGGTACGAGATAGGGGGTATTGCGTGGTGGTAGATGACAACAGGCCTGGTTTTATGGCTCAGCCTGGGTTCGAATCATGTTGCGAATATAATTCTGGCGTGCTTCGCTCGGTGACACAACGTCTAGCTGAGCTCAGCACGTCAAGCCGGTTTGAATATTTTGAATGAGCCCGATTTCGAGCAGGGCGTCTACCCCTCACCGAGCGGGGTGCCCGACAAGCATTGTATGCTGTTCGGTTGCCCGCGCGCCTAAACGCCGTGAATGACGCCACTGCCCGAAATTCGATAATACATTTCTCTGACGCCAGAAATGAACGCCTCGCCGAAATTACTCGCGTTTGAATACTGAACTTTGCTAATCGAGTTCGGCGGGGAGACCATTCATTGATCTAACTAGAAACACATACAACAGCGCGTGTTACAGAGGGTTTAGTTGTCCGAAATTATGTACGAAAAGCAACGTTAGAAAACAAGCCCAAGACAACCCCTTCCTTCTACTAGATTCCTAGATCATCCTCGTTCCACTCTTTCTTTCCCTGTAGCCCTCCAGCCTCGAAGCTGCTTGGTCCTACCGGCTCAACTACGGGCGGATAATCACCCTTCTCGTTCCCGAAGTCTCCGTCGGTATCCCCATCGGCATCTTCGTCAGCTTCTTCGACCACGTATCCTTCTTGCTTGGTCATCTGCATTGCCGTATCTACAGTCTTTGGAAAAACGAAAAAAAAACTTTAGCAAGTCCAGGGATGAGGTGTAGGAAAGCGCATACAGCCAGGTTTTGTCCAGCACTGAGATGCTTGAGGATCATCCCTTCTCTAGAGTCATGCATGGTTCTTCGAAGCGATCGCTCCAGGAACGAGGATATCACGCTAAGCGACCAGGAATCTGGCGTGGCTTCCAGAACCTATTGTAGTGAATAGTTGAGTGGATTCTCCCAACGTGGGCCATTGCAGTCTCACCTGTATCGCATCGAAATTTCGAGCTTGGGAGTTGAGCAACCGAGCTGTTTGGTCTGCTGTAGCCTCCCTGGAAACAGTTAGCCAGCAACCACTGGGTTCACTTCGTGATGACCTACCCTCCGGCCGTGTAGACCTCCATCAGGGTTTTGAGCAGCTCTCGCCTCTTTTCTTCCGTCACAGGCACAATACTCTTCCCCCCAGTACCCACAAGCCGTGCAAGAGGCTGAAGCCCTCGGCGGGCACCCACAGAAGTTGCCACCTTTGCAGGGACAACTGCCCCGCCAAGCGCACAATACGCCTCAGCGGAAATGCTGTCGTGAACCTCGTGTACAAGGTTCGTAAGAGCTTTCCGGTGATGTCCAGCCTGCGAGACAATTAAAGGGAGTTAGCTAATTAGGCAGAATAAACGCAGTTTGCAGGGCTATCATCACCCGCATACAACGTCACCAAGGCTGAAACGTAATGTACCTTGCCGTCCACGATTGCTCTCTCGTAGGCTAATATATCCCTAAACTCGCATTCTTCGAGTTGCTTCCTCACTGCTCTAGCATTGTAGGAGTTGGATCCTTGAAGAAAAAGCGCAAGGCGAACCCGAGCATCGACCACGTTGGGAAAGTCATCACCGCTTGCGAGATATAACAGGAAAGGAGTTGGGGAAGCGCTTTTATACTGCTCAACTTGGTTTATGTAGTCTGCGTAAGTGAACGACCCGAGAAAACAAGAGGAGCAAATTACCAAGTTCGGAGAAATGATCCCGCACGACTGGCTCTTGAAGGGCCGAGATAACGTCCTCGACATACCCGGTTACCAGTTGGTTATGCAAACCAGAATCCTATTTGAGTTTCAGCCCGTGTCGACAAAAACTACCTAGATACACACATACCATGTTTCGTCGATGCAAAACAAGATGTTCTAAAAACTTTGAGGCCGTCGATGGATCAGCATCTTGCATGTCCTTCAAGACTGCCGCATCATCCAACTTGAGGTTTGTTCGGGAAGTGAATATCTGAGAGTATATTCAATTAGCTGGCCCTTGCATCATCGTCCAAGAATTACATGCCTTGAGCCCAGCAGCAGAGTCGTGTCGCACAACCCAGATCCCGTACTTGCGTACAAGCTCCGGGTCATGGCTCTCTCCTAGTATTTTGAGTATTCGCTGAAACGCATCTCGAATGCCTGGACCAGCGTCGACATACTGTCTGTCGTGAAGTCTGAAAGAAAGGAAATCAACTTCTGTAACCCAGGAACTCCTATAACACTCACTTGGTAAGCACCTCTATGAGTCGAGCCTCATCCCGCAACTTGGTACATAAAACCACAAGCGCTTGGAATTGCCTGTGCTCGACCAGAGCGGAATCGACTGCTCGCACAGTCAACAGCGTGGAGCTCTCAATCAGATCAAGTAGCTCGGACGTCTCTCCTGCCTCGGCAAACAATCGGGCAAGCACTATATCTACGGCCTTAAGGTGTACGCCGCTTAGCTTTAGTATCTAACGCTCTAAAGTCCTCGACACACCTTCCAGACTTGGTCTCCCTCTGTGTCCTTTTTCCCATGTGAAGCTCCGCCGTACCTCCTGCGATTCCGAGTTTTGTGCAAAAATGCACGAACCATTTCGCGTGCACTGGCCATGAGCTGGGCATGCAGCTCCGGCAACGGTTTTTCGTTTTCGCCGAGCTCCGGCGAGTAGTTTCGCACTAAGTTAGAGCGAACTAGTTAGTGGGGGCGCATGAGAGATGGGCCAGGTCAGATGTGGATCTACGAGGTCGATGAGGGATACAAAAAAGGGTTGAACGAAGCAAACCAGAGGAACTGGGGAGAAGACAGACCAAGACGGGCCTTAGAAAAGAGTAGGCAGACAACTTACCCGTTTCCTCAATCCCTCCCACGTTACGCACCACGTCCTCCAGTCCTCTAAAGACAGGCATAGTCTCCTCTTGCCTAGAAAATTCAAGCAGGCCATCACACAAGTCTGGGAACAACCTGATTAGAGCACGGGCGTCCGTCTCGGCCCTGAAAAAGTTATTGCCAGCCTCTTCAAAGTCGGACTGGGCGAGCTGGGAATATGCGATTTGGGTATAAATGTATCGAACTTGCATATCCTATGGCCTTCGTGAGAAATGCTCCCATTTCTATTGATAATCTCAACTTACCTGGTCTTCATCTCCTCCTTTTTTCTTCACACTTTCTAATAGGCGCAATACATCTTTAGTTCGACCAGCACTTAGAAGACTTTCCGCCTGAGATAACAGGGTTGCAGGTACCAGAGACTGTATTGCATCGTTGGAGACTAGGACTGTCCTCGCTCGCGCATACGTTGTAGGTGTTTGGTCTTTCGCGGGAATAGGCGTAGGCGGAGGTGTGAGGCCTGATCCAGACTGTTCCTCTATTTGAGGCTCTTCTATTTTGGGTGGCTGCGAGCTAACCGGGGGGTGTAGCAGCAACGGTATACGAGTAATGCTGAGTTTCGCATCTCGTTCGCCAGCAGGTACAAGATAACCAGCACTGACGCTAGTGACCAAGGAGTGAGGAGAAAATCCTTCTGGACGGGATATAACCTGAACGATCGCAGGGGGTTGCAGGGTATAGTTGTGAATTTCGATTGTGTTGTTGGGTAAGAGTGCGATGAGGTATGGAGGATCGAGAGCTGTGCAGAAACCCATACCGTTAAGACTTTAGGCATGCAAACATGTCAAGGTGCTGACCTATATCAATGGGGAAGTACGGCATTTCAATGAGCGCCCCATCAGGATCGCCGCTGGGCGTGAGGAACACCGCAATCCCGCCATCACCGCTAGCCTGCAATACAACAAAGCCGCCATCACCTGAGGATACTATTCGAGGTCGTGTACCAGGGGTAGTCAAACTTGGGAGGGGCATCACTGGTAGCATGGAAAAGTTATCCAAACCAAGGATGTTATAGTTCTCCGAGTCAGTTGTACACATGACGGCTCCCCAGCGGCGGGCCATAGGCGGCGGTGGCGCAAGGGGCACATCCTAGAAGTTTTTCATTCATCAGTTAGAGTATATTCCCAAAGGAGATGACTTGCCTTCAAGTGAAACAATCGCTCCCGCAGCGTGAACAACCTCATCTGAGAACGTGTGAACACACAGAATCCAACTGGTTCGACTTTGGCATCAAAAGGGCCTTGGTTAAAAGGTAAACGCATGGCTTGCTCGTCGACAGCGAACATCAATGTACGCGTCATGCTTTGAATAAGTGCCTGAGGTATCGGATCCAACGTTGGAAGCATATAAAAGTGTATGGTCCCAGCTAAACGAAACGAGATGAGTACCGATCCAAAAAGAGAAACACGTCACTTGCCCGAGAACACTAGCAACTTGGCGACACTCGGTACCAGAGCAATTTGGTCGATGGGCTTTCGACTGGCAAGTACTTGGCGTGCGGTAACATGATACGAGTCCTCCTGCAAGTTCGTACACACATTTGATTTTCTAACATCGCAGTTATCCTACTTACGTCTCGGGAGCTGCCTTGTTCGCGCAAAGAGTATCGCAGCAGAGTTCCATCCGAGTTTCCCACATAAATATCTCGGCCTGGACAAACGTCAGTGTTTGTTGGTTGATCCAGCTGGGAGGTACGGCTTACCCAGCGCTTGTACACAACGAACTACAACCTGTACAGGAGGTGGTGGCTTTGCAGGGGCTTTACCTATAGCTGAATTTGAGACTCGGGCGAATATATCTAGTGGGCTGCTGGCGACAGGTGAAGGAGCTGGTGCTTCTCTACCTTTTGACATTTAGACTGGAACCGGAAACGAGGATAGAAGGACCTTACTTTGACCGAGATCCAGCAGATCGCCTACAGGGGGGTGTATTCGCCCAAGAAGAGGCTGCAGCTGAAAAGGGGGAACTTCCAGGGGGTCGATAGCCGCCATAGTGGTGGGTGAGAGGAGGTTCCAAAAACGGTACATTACGTAACCAGACACGAGTCACCGATTTAGCCTCTGTATTTAACTGCAATCTAGTTCGATCACCATATCGATCAATACTATCCTGAGCATGTCATTAATCCTAACTGCAGCTTTGCCGACCGAGGTCGTACTGCAGATTATCACTCTCTCAACCCCAGCATCAATCAGGACATGCTTACGGGTTCGTCACAAGTTAGTTGTCCGCTTCGAGCAAGTTGTTCCTGACGCAATCCGGATGTCCGAACTTCTTTATAAAGGTCTGTCGCTCACTGAAGAAGCTAATCGATGCCAGCGACTACCTACAGTACCTGCTCGAACTGGATCGCTGCGGATACATTGAACCCAACTGTCCTCGCACGGACCTGAATTATGCTCAAAAGAAACACATGCTTCGTACGCATAGAGCACGATTGGAAAAACCCGAGACTATTAAGCCAGCCCAATACGAATTACCCGCTGGCGTTCCTACTGGCGTTACTCCATTTGTAGGCGGTATATTGACTATGAAGCCGCTACAAATAGACGGTCCTTCGAACCTGATACAGTTCTGTCAGCTCCCATCGAACAACAGAAACACCGTTCTTAAGAGCTGGTCTATTGAATTTGGAGTCCTTTTCTACGAGTTTGTCGTTGACCCGGAACAGGATCTGCTGATTGGGTTCGAGTGCATCCAGTTGGATAACACTCTGAGGGTTCATATGAGAGTCCACATCAGGACCATGACAACAGGCAAACCTCACCCCGAATCTGCGATTCCTCACTTCCTTACCGAAGGAATATTAGCACCAGTTCCTGGTGAGCCTGACCGCATACATGTCCAGGTAATTGGTCGTTCGCTCGCCATAACCCGGTGGTCTTGGATCTCTCGTCGGTTTTATACAACTGTATGGAACTGGAAGACTGGCAAGAAGTTTTCGGTATGTCCTCTCAGACTTATAACCAACACCTCCTTTACCAACAGTCTCAAACAGTATTTAAACTTTGTCGATAAATATACTGGGCCACCTCAGCTCATTTCTGAAGATTATCTCGTCGCACTCCGGTCATCTGTCCTGCCTGGGACAGCTACACATATGCCCAACTATGGCCTTGGGTGCTTGAACGTCTACAAGGTCGACTTTCACTCTACAACGTCTGTACCAGCCATTCATATAACATCACTTGCGTTACCATCAGAGAGAAACCTAGGTACTACGTACCAGCTTTCTATAAAACTTGCCCATTCGACCGCAGTTTCTATGCACCATGGCAGCTCTTCCAGAGTTTATGACCTAAGGCCACAAGACAGATTTTTATGCCTTGAGATTACGCCCAACGGAGACCCAGAGGATGATCATTATCGTCAACGTATTCTCTACATGCCTGTCTCTGCATTGCTTGATATCTGCTCAAAACAGCACATCACCCTAACTGAGCCTGAGCCGAACTTAGTACCTTGGAGTGACTGGGCCCACAGCGTCATTTGGCTCTTTGACAGTGAATTCGCTCCAAGCACATTTTTGCACTTGTTTGGTCAACGGGCCGTTGTCAGGTCATACCAAGGCGATCGTGGACAACTTATCATGCACGACTTTCATAGAAGGCGCTTGACTTCTCATGATATCAATTCTGCCAAAATACCTCATCTTCTACGGTCTCAAGACTCAACAAACGCTTCATTGTTTTGTACAGGAGACTTTCATGCAGCTGGGTCGTGCCCCAGAGTAACGTGGGATATACCGAGAATGGATTGGAGAGATTGGGTGTCTATGGATGATGAGTGTGGTATGTAGTATCTCTCCATATTTTATTTTCAGATTGGTCAATTACAGCTTGGCGGGACAGTGCTTTTACACAAAGTAAGCCCCTGAAGGCATGTTGATATGCGCATATACCTGGTACTCACCATATTTGAAGATCGAAACGACCGACTCTGGGGTCAAATCTATAGTTACTTCGTACAATTTCTAGCCTGCTAATCCCTTGCAAGGAGTTGAGGGAACTTTGTGTCTTAAAAATATCCCACTCGTGGCTTAACGCTTCATTAACTCAGCTCTCTTTTATGCAGACTTCGGACAAGTCTGTAAATCTTGAATTTTTAAGAACTACTTGATGTGATCATGTTTCGAAGTGGAATCATAATGTTTGTGGCCCGCAATCTTACTCGTGGCCAAGCGAATCGTGTGGCGTGAGAAAGGGGCGTGTGCTCTCAAAGCTTCGATTGCCATTTCGACATCCTAGTTCAACCACAACTACAACCGGCCCTAGCTCGACCCGAGTTAATTGAAAGATTCAAGTGAGCTGCTCGAGTTGGGATTGGATGTACGCTATTCACCAAATAGCCAGTAGCAATCCTCTGGCTATGTACGCCGAAGCCTTTGGTCGTTGGAAACTCGCATATGAACAACTCTCTGGTTCCCTTGAATTTTTTCTTTCCGAGTGCACAAATATTGATCGTGTGCTTCAGCATGCTGGGGCTCAAGAGTGGCCTGAGTTAGAAAAGTCGCTTCTTCGTGTAGACAGCGTCCTCGCTTCGACCAGAACTTGGCCATCACGGTTCAAAATATTGGGGACAATACGCAACAGATCGAAGAACCTTGTGAAGCTCAACAGATTACCCTCTGAGACTTTTATCAATATATTATCGCTTGCAGATCTTGCATGCATCAATGACTCCCAGAAAAAGCTAGCAACCCCTCATCGGCTCTTCCCTTTTGCCAGCATGTCAACCGTTAGCAAAGGAATAAGGACCATCGCAACCAGTACACCCTTACTGTGGACACATGTCGACTTGGTTCTAACTCAATCGTACAAGAATGTTTACACCCGACATGCTCAAAACTGCTTTAAGTATTCTAGACACCAATCCCTATACGTGCATGTTTTTATCGAAGCCGAGCCGAATTCGATAGATGCCAAACGAGTTATCAAGGTTCTGCGCCCGCATATGAGTAGAATTGTATCAATCACTCTTAGGGCACCCGGATCACTTACGAGGGACCTTGTTCGCGAACTGTTTGACAACCCTGATGTATCGCACCTCAGAGATATTTGCCTCAGCAACTTAAGCACTAAGGGTCCTTATAAGCTACCCGATAGCCAGATATTCGATGACTGCTCTGATGAATATTTGCGGTCACTGCAAACACTCATGGTTAGGGGTCCGCTCGTTTCGTTGGATAGTTCTATGTTCCAGGGTCTTACTGTTTTGAAACTTATGCCCTCCGTCCGCCCGGTGGCTCGTCAAACCATTCACCAACTCACAGGCGCATTAATGGCCTGCCCTGGGCTTCGGGTCCTCTCGCTTCTTAACTTTGGGTTCGATGCAGTCTCTGGGATATCTGCGGGGCCGGTAGACCTCCCGCAGCTCGAGCAGCTAGACTTGCGCTTTATACGTACGGCCGAACTTCCTGACTTGTTATCGTCTATGTCTTTTAGCTCCCGCAGGCTGGCTTTCAGCATGTCGGTAGATGATGAAGAGCTATCCGATGACCGGCTTCTTGCGCTACAAAACTTCATCAATAGGGTGAATGTCACACGGCTTCTTTTGGAGGGACCTTTAGAAGAGATGGGTGAAGATTGGCCAGACTTACTGATGGGCACAAAATTCCCAGCTATCGAAGAACTTGCCCTTTCTGATTTTGCTTTCGGCCGTTCCTCAGTCGGGGCCCTGCCTTGCATGGACCCAAGCTCTTTCCCTGCCATCCACACACTACACATATTGAACTGTATAACAGACCCAAACTGTTGCCGCCGATACTTTGGTTCATCACTGATCCAATCGGTTTATGTGGACGATCCCGAGAATATGAGGGCCTTTACTGGACTCATTCCGTCTGTCCAACATCGCGAATACCCATATATATGTGATGGCGAAGGTGACTTTGCTTGGCCTGTTAATGCTGATTTTTGAGTAACGAACGCACAATCATTTGTTGTGAGGCCGTAGTTATGTTACGATCGCTCTGGCCTGCTCACCGTAGAAAGTTCAGACTGCGATGCCACTAGCCCGCACGTTTTGTTTGTTTGATTTCATGTTGTCGCTCGTCATTTCGCTGAACATTGTGGTGGATGTAAGCTGTATTCAATTCTTGCTTGTAATGTGCAGCACTTTCAAGTTCGATCACAGACATTTCTGTGATTTCTGTGTTGAGTAAACAAGTGGGCAACATATAGGTACAAGATTGACAACAAGAGGGAGAGGGGCGATATCCGATCCAACAGGCACAGTGATAAAAAGCGATCGGAAGAGAGTAACAACTAGCACCAGAACAAGAAAGAGATCAAAACTAGGAAACTGAAACTGAGATTGACCAAGAGCTAACAGAAACGATGGTGGACAATTAAGACACCCAAGCGCTTGAAGAGCGTAGTGGGGAAAATATATGTACCGAAGGTATACGAAAGAAGCATATAGAACGAAATGGCAAAGATGAACTGGGACTATGCAGTTAGCTGTACCAACCCTCCTCATCACAAGTCAATGTGGTCGACGCTATGCTTTGAGCAGGCGAAGGTACGCGGGGTCGGTGATGTTGGGCCTGACGTGCGTGGCTTGGACGAGGAGTTTGTGGAGGAACAAGTGGTCGATTGTTGCCATTGGTTGGGGCGTGCATCGATGCCCAAACAGACGGAGGGGGAGGACTGGCAGAACCGTTGGGAAGGTCTAAAGTCTTGCCGTTCGTCAGCCCATTGGGTGCGTGCAGCGATCCGCCAAGACCTTGTCGCGTCGGGGTGTACACCGAGGTGCTGTGCGAAAGGCGTGATAGGGAGCGGGAAAGATCCATAGGAAGGCCGGTTACCACACCATTGCGTTGTGGTACAGGGGCAACAGGGGTCTGGGGACGGTTAGCTTCAGCGAGCTCAGCCTTGGCAGTATCAAGCTGATGTTCGAGAGTGACGATTTGGTTTTGCATCGACTGTGCACGTTGCTATACAAAAAATAGTTAGCGGATGAATTAAGTGCAGCTATCCCTGGTCTGACTCACATCGTGTTGCTGTTCAGCCTCAAGGAGATCTTTAACCCGAAGTTGAAGTTGAGCAACCTGCTCCTGCACCTGGGAGCGAGTTTCTTCGAGTTCGTCAACCCGTGCACGCTGGGTCTCCAACTCGGTCTCGGCAATAGTGGCTCGGCGCTCCCAGTCAGCCACTTGCTGCTGAGCTTGTGCGATCGTCTGCTTCGCGGTTTGCTGGCCACGAGTAAAGTCGGCGATGCGGCGCTCCTGTTCCTCAAATCGCTTCTTGAGGTAGGTGTGTTCGCCTGCAAGAATCTTGCTCTCGTCGCGCGCTCGCTTGAGCTCGGCGACCTCCTCGGAGTCTTCCCTCTCCATCTGTTGAACGAGGCTCTCCACACGATCGGCAGTGCGACGAAGATCATCCCAGTGTTTTTGTTGCGCCATAAGGTTGTTGCGTTGTCCTTCAAGTTGGGAGACGAGCTTCTTGGACGACTCGAGATCTCGTGACGCGTAGGTAGCTTCAAGTTCAAGAGTGTTCACCTGATAAAATGATTAACCTAGCCCAATTGAAAGCACCTAGTAACTCACCCTCATCTGCAACTCATAGTTCTCCTGTGTCTTCTCATTATTAACCTTTTCGAGGGTAAGAATTCGCTCTTGGTTGACGCGAAGTAGCGCCTCGGCTTTGTCTGCCTTGGCCAGCGCCTCCGTCAATGTAGATTGCATGGTACCCTCCTTGGCCTTTAGCACACTAAGCTCGGTATCTCGGGCAACAGTCAATGCATCACGCTCAGCTGCCGCGGCACGCAAGCTAGCCAGTTCTCGCTCTGCAGCCTGCAACCTCTGGTCCAACGAATCCCGTTCGTTCTGTGCCCGTTCGTGAGCAGCGCGCGCCGAACCGAGCTCGGATTGCAATTCGACATTTGCTGTAGTGAGTTTTTGGACATCGTCGAGCTGACCGATCGAACCAAGTTTGGTCGTAAACTCGGTCTGGGCAGCCTTGAGAGATTCGAGCGCAGCTTGCAGTGTTCCGGGAAGAGCTGCGAGTTCGGCCGATTGAGATTGCTGAGATTGTACGATCTCTAAGGTCTTGGCGAGCACATCCTGTTGCTGCTGGGACAACTCGTCAAGCTTGGTTGTTGCCACTGTGAGCTCAACAGGGCGCAAAGCAGGGGCAAGCGCTTCCATAATCTTTTGCGAGATAGTTTCGGCATTGTAGGAACTGTCACGAACAGCGAGGCGCGAATCGAGGCGTTCAACAACTAAATCAGCGACGTGCTCTTTCAAAACATGAGGATCTGTCGGCGGAGGAATAGACGACCTGAGCGCCTGAGCGGTTTGCGTCGCAAGGCTAGAAATGTCGATACGAGGTGGCTGGATATTATTGAGGGCAGGAGCAAGGTGCTGAACAATGAGCATCGCCGTCTCGCGTTTGTCGGACGCAAGATCGATAAGCTGTGAGATATGGGGCTTGACGGCCTGAGTGAGTTGCACAGTCAAGGCATCGGTGTCGATCGGTGCGGCACGAGCAGCCTCGAGGTGGGGAACGAGTGTCGAGACAAGTTGATCAACCAATCGTTGATCCTGTCGGTGGACAGCTTGCTCCAATGCACCAAGTTGTGATGCCAGCTGTGAGAGCGGATCCGCAACGCTTGAAGCGATATGTAGGCGCGACTCCTCGGCCAGCCTCGAAACGTCGGCCGAGAGAGGATTTTGAGCTGAAATAAGATCCATGCGCTCCATTACGGCAGCAAGTTCGCGCTGGAGCATCGAGTGGGTGTTCAACTGACCAGACTCAATCGTGCTTCGAATCAGCTCCAGGTCGAGCTCAGATGGTCCGCCAATCGATTCAGATTCACGACGGCCGAGTTCAACAGACTGAGATCTCGAGCTATTAATCGCTTCTCTCAACGCATCCATACGCACGTCCAAAGCCTGCTCCACGACACCTCGGAGGTCATTCACACTGGTTCCAATAGTTGGATCAGGCGGAGCCGTGAACAGTCGCTTGGCAGGCGAAGGTGACGCCCTGCGCGGTGGTACGCCGAGCTTCAAGAAGCCGGGGATTGGCGACTTGGACAATGGCTTTTGAGCAGACATTTCCACTGGCCCGAACACATCGATCGTTGGCTTGGGTGGCGTAACATTCCTGGCCTTGCGTGAAAGCGAGATCGAGGGTACGTTTATATCGTCCAAACTTGGTCGGTTCGAGTGACCGTCAAACGCCTCGCGCGAGCTGAGCCTCGAACGGACAGTCGGTCGGGTCGGACCGTCATGCTGAGCCAGCGACTTGAACACCGAGGCAGGAACAGTGTTGGCATGATTAGGCTGGGCGAATTCTGGGAGGGTGTTTCGTTTAGTTTGCGGCGCAAAGATTGTAAGCGGTGTCTTTTCGACCGGCGCACTGACAGCAGGTGGAGGCAGTTCAGTGGACGAGGTGCGAGGAACAAATGATGAAGCCGAGCCATTGAATGAGAACGGCTTCGCAGCTGGGTTGAGCGTGGCTTTGGGAATAATCCTCTCCGCAACGGGTGATACGATGGTTGGGTATCGCCAAGTGGTAATATTATCTCGTCCGGGCGTGTCCTTTTGTATGGTCTCAACCGGTGAATCAAGTTCGGTGTTTTCGAGGCCAAGCCCATCTGAGATCCTGCGCTGCCTCTTTTCACGCCCCTGAGTTGCACGGGCAGGAGACTGGTGAGGAAGCTCAGGCTGTGGCCTCGAGCTGGTCGAATCGCCCGATCCAAACGATAGGGTGGGTACGCCGGGCGGGAGCTTGAACGTAAACGACGCGTTGCCAAACATGTTTCCGCTCGGCTTGAACTCCATAGCTCCAGCATTGAGCTTCGTGCCGATCGAAGCCTGGCGCGAATGAGCACCGGCCGGTGGTGCGATGGGTCCAAACTCGGACGGCGATCCTATGCTTCCACGTACAGGCTGAGAAACAGGAATCGAGGACGTGGAGCTCCCGCGAATCGAGCCAAACACAAACGGTTTGGCAAGCGGGTTGAGCGATTCGCGTGCGACGTTGAAGCTCGGACCACGACTGTGCGACGGACGATCTTCGACGTGGCGGAGCTCTGCGCTTCCAGGCTTGGGCATCGCAAATACAAGGTTCGCTGATGTTTGTCGGGAATGTGAAGCGGATTGAGGGACGGGAGGAAGTGGTCGGAATGGTCGAGGGCTGAGGCTTCCAGACTGATGCTGCTCGACAAGTTGTGAATGGATCGTCTGGGGATGATACCCTTCTTCGCTTGGGTTCGACACGATGTCCTCTGACTCTGCACGCTCCATACGCGACGGACCATACGACTCCGACTCGACATGCGGCGGATGCGGGAACTCGGGGATCCGACGAGGAAGTCCAACTTGCGCCCGTGCCAACTTGCGAATCCTGCGTTCCTGACGCGCACGATCTTCGTCCGAAGGATTTGACCACTCGCCTGTACTCTGTCAGATACTCAGCAATCAGTACTCTATCTCAATTTCCAAACTCGCAACACACCTCGGTATCTGATCCAGTCCATTCGGCCGCAGCATCCTGGCCGTACTGCCCATTCTCCGACTGGGCGCCGTCCCAGGTCTCGACCGCCGATCGAGCTTGATGCTCCTCATATTCGCTCTCTCCCTCGGGCAAATCATCCTCACGTGGGATCCTGTTCACTGGTGGCTCCTCGCTCATCGTCCTGCGCCCAAGCGAGCGCAACGACGCATGCGATAGATGCCGCGAATGGTGTCGACTATGGGCTGCGGCAGTCATCGAATCGTCACCCTCGTCATCTGCGTCTTCCTCTTCTGCTTCCGGTTCGGGGTTGGTTGGCGCCGGCTTGAATGGTTGGCCAAACGCTTGGGTGAGCTCTCTAGTCAACGAGTTCGAGCTCAGTCGTTTGGGCTCGGGCTGCTCAGCTTCAGACGCAGTCTGGGTATCTTCGTCTGCTTCGTCTTCTTCTTGTCCCTCGTCTTCCTCCTCTGTAACGTCTAGCCCGAATCCACGAACAAAGTCCGGGCGTGAGAGTGCAGTGGCGCGAATGGGTACAACTCCCTGCGGCGCGTGGATGATCGGAGCAGAACTCTCGCTGTCCGAAGTGACCGAGATCGAGGTTGAGAGGTTGGTGGGAGAACGCTGGGTAGTAAGGTCCAGGCCTCCGCCGAGCTGTGGACTGAGGCCGAATTGTGGTTGTGATTGGACTGCAAGAGACTGGGTATATCCGTGTTGATGTGGTAACCTGGGTGCGTGGAAGAATGGGCTATTAGGTCCTGGTGACGAGGCCAAGGACGGCGACTGGGATGCTTGGAGCTTATTGAGTTTCGAGAAGAGGAGGCTTGGGTCTGCGGGGGTCGAAATCTGCGAATCGGCGGTATAAGTATACTGATCAACCAGCGAATCCTTGTTAAGCGGAATTGAACGTGTTGGTAGCGTGTCGTGAATGCACGTGGTCGCGTATGATGATGACGATAGTGATGGTACGCGACTTACTGAGAATGCACGGCCATGAGGCTGAGAAGGTAGATAGGAAGCGCCACTACCGCGTTCGACACCGAGTTTTGCGAGTTTTTCTTCGATAATTTCTTGTCGCATGACGTCCCAGGCATGCTGTAAATAGTCATTTATTAGCTGTATATTAAACGCTGCAGATCTGCGCGTACCTTGCCAGGGAGGAACACCCCGATCGAATTTGGTAAATCACCGCGTGTGACGTGGTCCGGATGGGGCTCAACAGTCGTGGCCTCGAGCCCGCTATCAATCAAGACTTCCGGGGGTAACTCGGAGGCGGGGACTGGACTACGAGACCACAGCGATTTCGTCCGGCCACCAGATTCAGCGCCGTCTACCTTGTCCTCTTCAGACTCGAGCGGGAGCTTGACGGTCATCTTCTTCTTCTTGACGTCCGGTAAACCGGGGGCGTTCTCTCCGGCCGGAGTCATCGGGGGTAACGGACTCGTCTTTCGATTCGGACCGCCCAACACTGCCTTGGGGGGCCACCGATACTCATCGTTCGCTTCGACCTCGGGACAAACGGTGGAAGACCCAATCCTCCTGGTTGTGGAGGCTGCCCATGACCCATCATAGCCGCAAACTGCTGCTGCTGATGCTGAAACGAGCCTCCACCGGGAGTCATGAGTGCCATGCTCGCATGTGCGCGGTGCATGCCTTGTCGGTTTTGCGGTGGTGGCGGTTGAGGTGGTTGCTGTTGCTGGGCGAGGAACGAGCTTTGATTCGGCCCTGGGGTGTTCAAGAGAAAAGCAGTCTGGGGGCCGTGGGGAAAGTTGTTGGCCATGAAGCCTGTGTTGATAGCGGGTGTGAAAAGAGCCTGCTCGGCAAAGTAGTTTGGCCCGACGGATATAGACTGAGGCACGTTTAGTCGCGAAAGGTGGTGACGATGCATGGGCCCTGGATGGGACCCGTGGTGGGGTAGTGGAGGGCGCGTAGCCATACTAACGAATGGCAACGGTTATCTGCTCGGTAGTCAGCAAAGAGAAGTAAAGCAGCGCCATGCCCACACACCTCAAAATATACTCAAGAAAAAATCCTCCAAAAAAACGAAGGACACAAAGAGAGACCAGAGCTAGCGACGGCGGAAAAAGTCAGTCACGTCGTACACCACAGATATTACAACGTACCTTATACAAGAGGTGCTGGTAGCGGGGAGGATGCTGGTGGCAGCGTGGACGCCGGGGACACAGCAAACCAGGCAAGAAAGACCGGAGCAACTCGAGTGCGGTCGTCGCGACTTGACGAGGAACTCCACGATTTGAATAACGGATGCAAACACAATGAATTTCAAATCTGCCCAAACACTTCCACATCTTCACATCACATTCCTCTCTCCCTTTTCGCGTCAACAAACCTAAACGTCTGGCGTATGTGTATTTCCTATCTCTTGTCTAACCCGAGCTGGACATCTACCATGACTTGTTCTTTCCACATCTTGTGCACTCGTCCGACCTGCGCCACGTTCAAATAGGGATGATATGTGATTTACCAACTTGGTTTATATTATCTATATGGAGGCTAGACTCACCAATTCGGGAAAACCTGGCTCCCTGATGACTTCCCCGACCAACTGCCGCAGCTCATCAAAAGACATCTTGTACAAGTCTGAGTCGCCTTGACGAAGCGCAGAGAGAATTGGACCTTCAGTTTGCTGAACATCGGCGCTCGCTTGATGAACAGGCTGAGACGACAACGGACTTGAACTTGTAACGTAAATGTGCGTGGGCGGCGCAGATCGCTGTGTGAATGCTACGTCATCTCCACCTGAGTTATCCGTGACTGCAGGAGCCGAAGGGTGGACCACTCGGGTGGTTTGAGAACCGTTCGCGGCAAAACTTGAACTTCCTACCAGTGAGGGCGAGCTCAATGGGTCTGTGAACATGGTGCTTTTGCGGTAAGAGGTTTTGTTCATGGGGTTTACCGGCTGCGAGTACCCAGAATCAGTCGTATTGGGTACTTGAGTCGCTTGCGAGGTCGTGCCCCTCGACTCGCTGCAAGGACACACGGGCTGAATCGACTTGACGAATTCCGAGGCATCGGATTCAGATGTGAAAGTTATCTGGAACCTTCGGTATGTCTAGCCACAAAATTTCAACCTGCTCAGCATTGACACACTGTATTTTCACCACTAAGAGGGCGGACCTGGACAGCTGAATCGCTCTGTATCTGCGGATATAAATAACGGAACGCGACTGTAGAGTTTTTGTAAACCGCTTTCAAGGGCAACTCTCTCCCAGAATATCGTATCTCCGAGAACGACGAGAGGTCTAACTTTTCCTAGCGCCATAATCAGCTTTCTAGAGACAATGTATGCGCGATTTGACGTACAAGTACAACCTCCGGGACAATCGCGTTCTGTGACGCCTGCGTCTCGCTCGGCTCGTCCGAAAGATATGAGAC
The DNA here is from genome assembly GCA_016906575.1 of Ceratobasidium sp. AG-Ba. Classification (NCBI taxonomy): domain Eukaryota; kingdom Fungi; phylum Basidiomycota; class Agaricomycetes; order Cantharellales; family Ceratobasidiaceae; genus Ceratobasidium; species Ceratobasidium sp. AG-Ba. The sequence continues at coordinate 2,947,705 of CP059613.1, read as the reverse complement.
TTTCATCACGAACCGTGCAACAACTCCAGGACGCGTGGTCGTCACGTCCAACGTCAACCTGAGCTGCTCCCCAGAATGATGTTTCCTGTGGATCGCCCTCACTCAGCACTGGGTAATATGAAAGTTAAAAACTGCACACCAAGGAATCTCACCCGCCACAACATTCCCAGGCAGAGACAATTTTGACGAAGAATACTTGATTATATTGTGTACAGTAGTCGAAGTCGTCGTTTGCGCCATGGAGGTGGAGGTGGTGGGGCGTGGTGGCAAGCAGTTCGGCGCTAATCTAATCTAATCGCCAGCCAAATTTTGGTTATGGCAATTTGCAAATACGCATGAGCCTGCTCTTCGTCTTGACCACTACACCTGCTTCCTCGGACTCATCATGGCTGTTGCTGAGACTGCTATTGCTCCTGAAGTCCCTGAAATTTCTCATAAGAAAAAGTCTAAGAAGTCTAAAGCTGCAGAGGACACCGTGACGAATGGTACACAGTTGAGTAAAGAGGAGAAGAAGAAGCGGAAGAGGGCCAAGGAGGCGGAGGCGAACGAAGATGTAGCTTTGGACAAAGCCGAGAGAAAGAGGAGGAAGAAGGAAAAGGCTGCTGCCGCCGCTGTTACCGAGGAGGCTACGACTATAACTCCTGAAGAGACGGGAACGACTGTCACCCCGTCAGAAGAAACGCCCGCGCCCGAATCCAAAGAAGAACGACGAAAACGGAAAAAAGAGAAACGTACTCAACGAGAGGCTCTTGCACAGTCTCAATCCGAATCTGCCACTGTTTTGCCGACTCCCCCGGAAACGTCTTCATCAACGCCTACGCCTTCTGAAGTATCTGCCTACCTCACCAAGAACAACATTACTATTCATGCACCCTCTGGCGAAGTCACTCCGATTCTGAAATTTTCTCAATTGACTTCGTACGGAGTAGATGAGAGGTTAATCCAAGCGACTGACAAGTTCAAAGAGCCGTCTTTGATTCAGGCGTGTTCGTGGCCCGCTTCGTTAAGAGGACACGATGTGGTTGGGATAGCCGAAACTGGGAGGTACGTAATGCAGCTGCTTTATATCGATATGGCAGGACTTATGTTTCATACAGTGGAAAGACTCTCGCATTCGGCCTCCCGGCTCTGCAACACATCATTAAATCCTCTCCTACTCCCACACCAGAGCAGAAGAAGTCTAAAAAATCAAAGAAGCAACAGCCGAGCACGGAGATAACCGTTCTAGTAGTCGCTCCCACACGTGAACTCGCTATTCAAACGCATGAAACTCTACACGAACTTGGAACTCCGTTTGGGATAGGGAGCGTGTGCTTGTATGGAGGTGAACCAAAAGACGGACAACGTAAAACGTTGTTGTCTCAAAATGGGGATGGGAGAACGACGAGGATTGTTGTTGGAACACCCGGAAGATTGAAGGACTTCATGGAAGAGGGTGTGTGCGATATCAGCCGGTGAGTCAACATCGTTTTGGGCTTGAATAGAGAGGATTGACGATTGTTTAGGGTAACATACCTTGTTCTGGACGAGGCGGACAGGATGCTAGATAAAGGATTCGAGAACGATATTAGAGCAATCATCGAGAAGACCGCACCAATGGAGCAGCGTCAGACACTCATGTGTGCGTACAAGTGTTTCCTTCTCAACCTACGTCGGCTGACCAACAAACCAGTCAGCGCGACTTGGCCTGAATCCGTTCGAAGGCTGGCTAGCACATTCCAGCGAGATCCTGTCCGAGTGACTGTAGGAAAGGATGAACTCCAAGCCAACAGTCGAGTCGAACAAGGTCAGAACATCTCTAATGGTAAAACCAAATTTCTAAAGTACGTTCTGTTGGCAGTGGTTGAAGTGTTCGACGATGTTCGCGAAAAGGACAAACGACTCATCCAACGGCTCAAAGAACTCGGCCACAAGCCAAACACACAAAGTCCAGACCGCGTCTTGATCTTTGCACTTTACAAGAAGGAATGCGACCGGGTGACCCAGTCGCTTGCGGCGCGTGGGTACCATGCGCTTGCCATTCACGGAGATCTCGGACAAGCGCAGCGGATGAAGGCGTTGGATGATTTCAAGGCGGCGAGGACGACGTTGTTGGTCGCCACAGATGTCGCAGCTAGAGGATTGGATATACCCGAGGTGAAGGCGGTGGTGAATTATACATTCCCGTTGACGGTTGAGGAATACATCCACCGGATTGGGCGAACGGGTGGGTCTCGTTTTGCAGTCGTTTGAATGATTCCTCTTTGCTGACGAGCGCATATAGGACGCGGCGGTAGAAGCGGCAAGAGTATAACCTTCTTCACTGGTGCGGATCATGAACGTGCTCTCGCTGGCGAGTTTGCGCGAGTCTTGAAAGATAATGGATTCGACGCCGAGCCATTGAAAAAAGTGAGAGTTTTTCTAAAGCATGCCGAGCGTTTGTTCACAGCGGCACCAGTTCCCTATGACGATCAAGAAAAAGACGCACGGGTCATACGGTGCCTTTTTCAGAGACGATATCCCTACCGATGCGGTACCCAAAAAGATCAAGTTCTGAGTGTTTTGTTTGCACACGCTGGATTTATGCGAGTATTGTTTTGACTAGCATATTTATTTCAACCATTCGAGCATGTAACACGCAGCGCATGTTTGTTTGGCACTTTGATAGCCACTTGTGTCTATGGCCCTTACCACTGGCACCACTCGAGATCCTACCAGCTCTGGGCTGTTTTTGCTGCGGCCCAACTTGTGGCTAGAGGTGCTTGATAGCGGATTGATTCAAATTCTGACCTAAATGTCAGAGCTGCGAAATGTCGCAGAACTAATCTCGATGAATAACCTGTCCGTCACAATGCGAACTGGGCTCCGCCAAATGTACAAATGGCCTAGCCATCCTAATTCAAACACAGGTCCTGTTAGAGTGTTCCTGATCCAACAATTATAAAAGACACGCACAACCATGTTACGTTTTCCACTCAGATATGAGGGCAGCCGAATGAAGGTCGTCGCGGCAGAACTAACTTTACGACAACCTCGATGATCTTTTGACAAACTCTCGACGTACCGTTGTAGTCAAAAGATTCCCTCCTATTCCTTTCAGTTCATCGGATGCCGGCGTCAGACAAACGGGTGACAAATAAAGATAAATATTATTGACTTCGAATCTCTTGGCTTGGTGATCCACGGGCGTTATCAATCTTGCTGTTTTAGTTGACGTTATCGTATTTCGGATCCACGCCCATTCTGCTTGACAGAAACAATTCAAACCCACGAACACCTATTCAACGTCGTCGGAAACAGGTTCCGGTCCTGGAGTTATTCCTGGTGAGGATCGGAAATAACACCAGAATTGTTTAGCTGCCAATGTAGTCTGGCGGTCAAGCCTTGTGGATACATATCGCAGATAATCGGGGCTTAGAGGTCGGGCTATGTTGAACCTTGTGATGGCCTGTATGCGTTCCCACAGACTAGCACGTGACTGATTCTGTGCCTTGCGTCATCTACTAGCGACGTCGACCGCACTCGACTTATTGCTCGGCCGCCACTAAACACATAGGACTCCGATGAGATAAATAAAAATATCTAGACGCATGAAATCCACATACCATGAAGTCTATGCGGTCATCCACGGCTGTATCCTCGAGATGTTCCAGCTATTGCCACGACGCGACCGACCCTCTGCCAAGGCTGGACGAGCACTAGCGCACAGCATGTCGTGGGTGGTTCTAGGCATAAGGTGGGGCCGCGTGCCTACAATACACTTACATAGGCTGTAGTAGTAACCCCCGCACTATGCCCCTAGGACGGCCTGCCTCGTCGACTTCTGTCGAATTCCGGCCCCACAACGCACGCTCCCCATGCTAATCGCGAATCTGAGAAAAGTGATGCATTTGCTATATCCATTTGAAGAGTTTTGCCTTGATTGATTCATCCCTTTTGTGGCAGAACTGCACAGCCTGTGCTCCTATCTTTGCTGTCGTTGATCCGACGACCGAGGATACATTCTTTGTAAATGCCCAACTTTTAGCTCGCAAACTGAGTAACAGAAGCACCAACGAAGATCGTAAATCACTTGTGAATCGTTCGGGACTTATCCTTGAGAACGTGACTTTCGTGCTCCTCGACGAACCTCCACAAGCGCTAGAGTCTCCACCCGAGCCACTTGAACCCATACTGGAAAGACTATATGTGGAACTATGTTTGTCATCTTTAGAGTCGTCTCACACGTCTACTGCTAGCCTTCCTGAGCTTGTTTTATTGCCGAGCGACAATCTCAACCCACACGTGCAGGTCCCCCTTGCTGGGATCCTCCTAGACTATCCAATTGCATACGTACCCATGCCTAAACCTAGATCACACGACACACCCTCTTACCTCAATAGACATGCCTTGTACGCATTTGACATCTGTTTGAGGCCTTTGCGAACCGGAGACGCGTATGTGAACCCGCTCCCGCCGTCACCCGACCAAATCTAATCAATTCATTTTTCAGACTCGAACTCATGAAGTTCTCGTGTCCAGCGGAGTTTTTAGCACCTGAATCTTCCACCACGAGAAATCTAAACGCGTTGCGTGAACAGCTTGAAGTGGTCATACAGAATTTGAACTCTAACATCGACGGGGGTGATGGACCTCAATGGGAAATCGTTTTTTCCCATTCTCGGATCACCATGGACCGGGTCGCGTTGTAATATCCATGAAATTGGTGCGTTTACCAATTAGGTGAGCATTTTAGTTCATGCATATGAAGCCACTTATGTCTTATACCTAGGATAAATGCGCTCCTGAAATATAATAATTGAATTAGGATGTTTTGGGCTTAAAGAAGCCACGTTCGCTCATTGTCCCTAAGTCATAGAGATCTCTAGTTTCTCCCCAGATGGTCTTAACCCTTCAAGCCCTTTTGCCCGTCCCAACTAGTCTACCGGTATCCGGTCACGAAGAATCCGGTGCCACGGTGGCACGCCCCTTGCCTCTTTTTGTCCGCCGCGCGCACAGCGCGTTGTCGGTGCGAAATCGGAGCGGGCCACATGTTTTCCCAGTCGAGGGGGGGATCATGCGCTCTAGGTCGCAAACTGATTGAGACTCCGGGTTGAACCAGGACGTTTCCCACTCAGACCCCATTTCTGCTCACCTCATCCAGTTTTGCTCATGGCTTCTTTCTGGAATGAATGCCTCAGGTGGGTTGATGCCCCCTTTTTACACTGCCCCACTCTCGTATTTTGCACGAGGCGTGTCCGCCTAGAGCGTACGCCCCGCCATCTGCTTACACGCATTACATTTCCCGAAAGAAATAGACTCTTTACACGAGGTTTACGGCTGGCTGAATATCACCGATGCGGCCCAAGGCTCGGCGGGTTCTATATCACGAGTTGCGCGACCTGGGCCGACGAAAGCGCACATTCCAGATCCTTCTCGTCCGAATTGACGTACAAGAACTCAGACCCGTGAACTGAAACGCGGGAGCGTGGTGGGTAAATCGAAATTAAACATCCTTCCCGTGCGTAAATGCTTGACTTGCCGATTGTCTTGATGTCCGTATAGACCTGAACAGTGATGAACGACGAGATGTGGTGCGAGTGTCTAAATGATTGCCCGAACATCAACTTTGGAGCTACAACCCAATGTAGTGGACTGGATTCTGATTTGACGGAGCTCCTTGTGGCACTCGGACCAGGTCCGACGGTAAACCAGAGCTAAGCAGAAGTACGGAAGGTCCGTGCTGAAAAGTTAAACACGTTTATTCGGCAGATGACCCGTTTTTACTTTTAGACATATGAAACTTTTTATGTCATCTTGTCATCTACGACCAGGCAGGATAAACGTGTCCCAGTTCTGACGCCAAGGCAGCCGAAATTGCGTGACAATGAATAGTGAGCTTACGTGCAGACGACACCTAGGCGCTGCTCGTGTCGTGCGAAATATAACCCGTGCCTGCGATGCCGATCGGTCGTACAAGCAATCTATTCATACGTAGCCCAGCCCTAGACTATCCCAGATAGCAAGTGGACAGCATATATCATCATTCAAGAATTTGCCACCAATATCGGGAGCGCTCAAGGTTGGGGCACAGTCAAATTCAAATCACGGGATGTCCCAGTTTGGTCAATGCTCGCCAACTGATCTTCAGGTCTGATCACAGGACATTTCGCGAGCCTCCGCTCTTGGTGCGAATTCTCGATTCGAGAAAATACCTACGCATCTGCCATTCGCGAACGTCGAACCATTGCGGATATATGCATCTGGCGCATACGTTTATGGACATCCCCAGCTCGTTTTCAGACCCGCTTGGCGATCGCTGTGATATACCAGCCGAGGGGCACGTCTGATCGCTGTTGACTTTTTGGAAACCGCTCATCTCTCAGTTTGCGAACCATAATCGTTGGCGGCATTCCGGCCTGTGGATCAAGACAAAAGAAGCAACTACATTGCGACGACAAACGGCGCGCCATAGAGATTAATGTGGAGCAGGTGACCGACGCCCCTGCCGCACGTTGATCTCTTCACGGCGGAGGCTCGGGTCTCGATCAGGAGCTGAGGCAGCTGCACATCAATGGGGATGTTCAGGCGATCCTCAAACTGAGTGGACGGGAAGAGTTTCGCGCGGTGGGTGCGTGCGCAGGGTGCAGATGATGTGCGTGGCCGGTTTACTCACATTGTACGTTCGATAGGTTCTATAGCAAACACAATCACAATACGGGGCGGGCGACAATTGGCTTTTTTGTGACCAGACGCGAGGGTCTAGCTCAGGGAGTACTCAGGGAGCTGTCGGAAGCAGTGTTTGGGAAAACACGCGGACGACAACACGCCGATGCCTCGTGTTCACTTTCTGGCGAGATGATAACCAGCCGGTTTCACACTCGCCGACATCCATTCCCCCTTTCTGCTTTCGCTTTTCTCCTGGGCAGTCCACGATAAGTCTCGATAACCGACAGGCACGACCATTCCTCCACGCTCTGATCTCTTTGAGAACCATACCCTCAGAATCACTATAATTCCAATCTCCGGCAACGTATATTAATGTCCTCCACCACTCCCCTCGATCTCCTTTGCTTCGCTGCCCTCCAGCCGCAGGACGAGTTTGCGTACCGTCTCCCCCACCCTCTCTCTCCGCCCGCTACGACCGTCATGCCCGCCAGCCGCACGCTCCCATCCTTGGTTGCCCTTGCGTCCATGAACTACACGAACCACGAAGAGTCTCTGCCGCCGCTGCTCGGCTCCCCTATCCAAGTCCGTCCCTCTGGCGGCCGTGCCGAGCGCTACAAAAAATACGAGGTATGTGTGCTCCCTGTCCGCTTGCCAGCTGTATTCTGACCGTCCTGTAGTGCACTGGCTGCGACAAGCGATTTGAGCGCCCGAGCCAGCTCCGCACAGTAAGCTTGTTTTGTTGATCGCCCCAACGCACGTCACTGATCGTCCTCTAGCACATGTTGTCCCACACCGGCGAGAAACGTAAGTTTTGAACATCGGTTTCATCTCGTCCGACGATCTCACGTTATGTTGTGTCTGAAGCGCATGCTTGCGAAGACTGCGGCCGCCGCTTCTCGTGAGTCTCTTCTGACACTTCCCGTTCTGGCATGTGCTCATTCCTATTCAGGGTGTATTCCAACATGCGCCGACACGAAAAGACCTGCATCATTGCGCGCGAGCGCAAGATGGCGCACCGCGATTCGGACACTGATTCCGACGACGCTGTGAGCGCAACCACCAGCAGTGCGACTGCGAGCCCGATCACTCCCAAGTCCCGCTCGCGTGCGCCGGCTGCCAAACGCCAACGTACCGTGCATCGTTCCGGTACCCAGCAACAGTGGGTGCCGATGAGCCTGCGCGCGTTCTCGCCCCCGGATTCGTCGGCGATTTCCCCTGTTTCGGTGAGAAAACATTAGCCTATTTAAATTTCCCTTTGTTACGGCCCCTCCCCCACGCTTTCCCTTGTTTTTGACCTCGCTTTTAGATGTTCTGGTGTGGTTGTTGCTTGCTCTCTTGCTTTTGGGTCACTCGTCGCATTTGTTCTATATCTCCACGCACGCACTCCTTTTTGTATTCTCCAACTTTTATTTTACACAACATACTATTTTTTTGTGTTGAACATCACGTCTTACACCGGTCTCTTCGTCCCTTCCAGGTTCCGACTCCGCCCATTCGCCCGTGGGGCGCGCGGGAAGAGCGCGATTCGTATGAAGAAGCTTGCGAGTACCCGTACCACCCTAGCATGTGGCGCAATCGTCTGCCCGGTCCGGCACTCATGGCCGCAGACGAGCTCATGCGCAACGCGACGATGCCCCGCCGGTGGTTGATGGTCTAAGCCTCAACAAAACAAGCTCTGTCGACACGAGCAGAATACCCTTCAAATCATGTGGTTCTTATTTCTCTCACTCCTTATGTCTTTTTCTCCTCTCTATCTCGAGACGACACTCACGACACATGAATGTGAAATCTCCATATGACGATATGCACCTGTCTCTCCTTGCCTTGTCTCCAATCTCGTTTTTCTGTCGCATCTGGGGTTCTGGTTTGGTTTTGGATCAGTTTTTGGACTCAATGTAGTTGTACGAGGGTCCCAACCGGCTGCGAAAAGTGTATGCTGATGTATTTGTGTACCAGAGTATCTGACAAATGAATGCAATTCTCCAAGCTCAAGTCTAAACTATCTAGCGTAAATAGTGTAGAATGTCAAGTGCTTTTCGTGTGATAGCCCCTAAATAAAATTTACTGATTGGATAAACGGGTTCACGACAGTCGATCATACAACCTAGCGCCTTATGAGTCTTGGTTCTTGAAGAGCGGATGTGACTCGTACCTTTGGCGCAAGAGACGCAATCTTGGACCATCCTTTCATTCGGAGGTCCGCGCTCACAACACCACCTATCCGTGTACCCAGCAGCTCCTTCTTGTTGTTCAAAAGCACCGCCGCGTTGTCGTCGAACCGAATATACCTGCCGTCCGGACGCATCACCTCTTTTTTGGTTCTCACCTGAGAGAATACGCCTCGAGTCTAGATCTAGTCTCTCGATAGAGCAAGTGAAAACGTACGACGAGCGCTCTTCTGACATCTCCTTTCCTGACCTTGATCGCTGTTGCGGATGCAAGAGCAGTCGCAGGGATCGGCCTCGCACGACGGATCACGACGACGATCTCATCGCCCACACCTGCCATCCCTAAGTTATGCACATATGTATGATGTCAATACACGTTCATGTGTGACAATGACGCAGGTCTGGACATACCAGTGCCCGTCGATTTTGACTTGAGGACATTGACGCACTCTGCGATGAGGGCACCCGAATTGTCGATGATCTACATGGATGTTGGTCGAGATCTGCGGCAGACGTCAGAGATACGTACGTTCATGCAAGCCTTGAGGCCGAGCATCGTGACTGGTCGTCGTCGCCGAGCAATAGCATCAGTTGATTGGTCAGCAACCCAATTAGCGCCAGTGCAATATGTGAATTGAATTGAGCAGCCGTTTGTGGACAACGCCAACGGTCATGAGCCAAGCTCCCAAGACTTGGTCATCTCCTCGTGGACTTGGGCCACAGACTTTGCACTTCACACTCGACATTTCGACAGTCCCATATGCTCCATGTTCAAGACGTACTTCCCACATAATCGATCGCCGAGGTTTCCCGACATTTGTAGTGGAATTTGTAGTCTCTTTACGACAAGTCGGCAGCCTGGACCGTTTGAGCAAAATTATGAAACAACCACATCTGGGCCTCCTGGTCTTAAAAGGCCTTGGCTCATGTCATGCCTCGTTCACCTCCCTGCCGTGCCTTTCTGCGCTCCAGCCTATAACTTGGATCCATCCTTCGACTTCGCGACTCGATATCTTCCCTCTTCTGTCGGACGTCTACGGCTGACAGATCCATATTGCCCCGAGTCAATTCAGCTGCCGCAGTTGAAGTTTTCCACCTTGTAGCTAGCCTGCCAAGCACTTGGCCCGTCTTGCCACGCTACTCCGATCCCCACCAGTCATGTGCAACGAGCGAAAGAGAGAAGAGCGCAAGCGTTTGCTGAGTGCGCTGCTCGAGACGTTGCGGCACGATACATGCTGTCCCAAGAATCCGTGAGTCACACGACCAATAGGATATAGCAACACTTTATCTCACCCTGCATCGATTGAAATAGTACACGTTCCGTGGCGTTAAAGGAGCTCGAGCAACGAGAGGAAGAGCTATTGCAAGTCGAAGACGTTGTCAGGCGTGAACTTTGTGCTGTTCGCCGCCGAAGAAATAGTAACCTCCCGATCAACGCCCTTCCCACAGAACTCCTCGGGTTTATCTTTGGGTTGGTCATTGACAGTGCACCCAAGAGCTTTGCTTCTGCTGTCGGACGATGGCCGTTTACGGACAATCTTCCTCAGCTCGATACCACCAGTGGGGCCAACACGCGCGATTATGACTTTCACTATGCTCTCACTCTCACGGCCGTCTGCAAACACTGGCGCGAAGCCACCGTTGCCTCTGCCCGACTCTGGTCCACAATCTATCCTAGCCGCTCAAAGCTTGTGCCACTGCAGATCGAACGTGCGAAAGAGGCTGGATTCGATGTCATACTTACGGCAAAACACACCAACAAGAGCGCATCCAAATACTTGGCGACACCTACCAAGTGCTCTATCCCCTATTGGCCCGAGCCGTTGACGAATCACCTACGTCAACTGATCGTCCAGTTCGATGAGTCCCAAATGCAGCAGTGGACAGCCACCTTGTGTAGCGCAACAGCCCCTCACCTCGAGACTCTATGCATATCCGTTACGCGTCACGCAAACGTCGTGTATACTGAACCCCTATTCGGCGGCGTTGCACCACGGTTACGTTCCCTTACTCTCTCAGGCTTCGTCGTCCCGTGGGACTCGGTGATCTTCACGGACCTGCGGGACCTCACGTTGCGCCAACACAAGACAATCCACCGTCCGACGATGCCGGAATTCCTCGACCTGCTGGGGCGCAGCCCACGCCTCCGCCGCCTCGCGCTCGAACTCTCGGGTCCCCAACCGCCCTCGGCCGAATTCGAACACAACACGAACAATATCAGCCTGCCGAATCTCGCCCATGTCGTGCTGCACGACATTGCACCCCACGTCGTCGCGCTTCTCGTGCACCACACCACTTTTCCGTCGAGCGCCCAACTGGCAATCTCTCATGGTCCGCACACCCTGCACGCGGTCGACACGCATGTACTGTCCATGTTCACACGCTTCCGGACGCCGCTTTTGAGAGCACGTAAAGTCCGGCTCTTGCCCTGGAACATTGGCGCGGATAAACCGGGCGCGGCGTACACGAGCGGCAGCGGGCTGTTGGAGATGCATGTGCATCCGGATCTGGCGCGGGTCAAGGACGTGGTGGACGGGATCGTGCGTACGCCGCTCCGGTACGTCGATACGCTCGTCATGGAGAACCTCTCGATCTCGGACCCGGAGCTCGTGGTAGGGTTGCTCCGGCATATCCACACTGTTCAAACCCTCTCGGTCTTGGACTGTACGTTTGACGCAATCGTGGTCCGTGCGCTTGCAGATCCCGAGAAGAATTTGTTGCCCGAGTTGCGCGAGCTCACGGTTTCGGGTCACGAAGCGGGCGAGGACGATATCCGCGCGTTGATCGATTATCGAAAGGGCAACGAAGCATCGACGCTCGAACGATTGTTCGTGCGCCACTGCACGCGCTTGACTCCTGAATTTGTTGGATGGGTCGAGTCGGGAGCTTGGTTGTGAGCGAGGATCGGCTACGATCATTATGTTACGCATTTCCCTATCATCCTTTTACTCATTTCATCTCTATCCGGTTTCATCTCGCGTAATTCTGTGATGTATCTTGAACCTGTGCTTAATTTCATGCTTTGATATTTGAACTCGGCGTCCTCGTATGGTCAAATTGGGCTCGGTTGTTATTTTTTTTTGTGCCTGTCGTGTTGGGTGGGGCACGCCAAACTTGAAAAACAGTCTGAAAGCGCTTTTAGGGGTCCTGTTGTAGCGGGCTGCAAACGGCGACGATCTTCCACCGAAGAGTGCATACACTCTTGGGCCATTGCACACCTCGACATACAGCAAAGGCAAAATCTTTTTCACCCGAGGTACGAGCTGGACACGATGATCGCTTACAAGCTTTGCCTAGGGATTATACAGATACACGTGGGGTGAGAGGCTAGCTGAATGTGGGGCAACCTTCTACGTGTAGTTCTAAACCCGTCAACGTGGCCGACGAAGGCTAGATGGTTAATTTTCAAGTTTTCGGTTTCTCGTAGCGTGCAGGCTTGTCACACGCTTCTTGTATGCGCTGTTGTGTGAACAAATCCGTGACTGTCCCCGTGCACTCGGCATGTGTCCCGAAATTAAAACATAAATGACGTAGCGTCAGGTTGATTCAATAACACATGGTACTAACAAAAAGCGAAATACCGAATGTAATTCAGCAAGGGATTTGACGAGACAAAGTTTGAGCAAGGTGACAGCCTCCAGCCTGCCAGGACGAAAGACAAAGCGAGTCAACGACGAATAGTCGACAAGAATCCCCCAGGCGCACTGAAATTTCTGAAATTAGTGTCTATATAGTTTGTCTTTCCTCTAACGAGAGCCGGAAGTTGTACAAGGACTCCAACGGGCTGATTCCCGGTTTATTTCATCCTGGGGATCCGAGCATCTCGCCCTCGTCCCCTCATGACAGCATAGGCCCGGTTTCCGAAGGATTCGGCTATGAGCTTTGCTTCTGAACGAGACAATGAACACGATTCATATTAATTCGATACAAAGTCAAGTGTTTTAAGAACAATAGCTACACGCCAAAGAGAAGTCGCCCTAATGGTGGGATCTCATTCTTCTGGCGTTCGATCATGTTAAGCAACCTCTTGCTGTGTTCATCCGGAACCGGTTCTGAGCGTTTCAAATTAGTACCATTTGTTGGATATATGTATCCTGGCCTGATTTGGTTTTTAGTAGTGGGGGTGAGGAGCAATAGGCTGACCTACTCGGGAGTGCAGTATGTCCCATTCGCCGGAACCTTGCCGTCAATGAAATAGTCGCGAACGTGTTTGTAAGTGCACAAAGATGGGTGGGAAAATCTTTTTGAAGCAGGACAAGTGTGGTAAGCATATATCCAGTAAATTAGCTTATACCTTACGTGCAATGTCCAAAACTAGGGTTGGGCATAATCCTAAGTTTGCGGTGACTGGTGTAAGCCATAGCTAAACTTACCCTTGCTGGACCAGCAGGGAAGCTGATTCTGCACCGAAACCCCGTGCCATCTTAGCAGCCGATGATAGCGGAGTGACTACATCGGCATCCAGACTAAGGAAAAGAACGGGAAATCTGCCACTAATTGATCAATGTACCAGAAAAGTAAATACAGCACACCTACCTTGTTTTCTGCAGCCCCTTTGCCGTAGTCCAAGGGCCGGTGTAGCGCTGACTAGACTGGAATGACCACCTATTACAATAACCAATGATATTGGCCCAGGTTTCACCTACAGGACTAGTTTTACCTATGCCCTGAAAGCTATGTTCCACTATGAACAACCTGTACGGTTGGTGTATTCTAGTAACCTACTATTTGGTGTAACTATTGACCGAGATGTTAGTCGGAGCTGTGTCACTACATAGAATCATGAACAGTGACTCTTGAGAGCCATATCGTTGCATAGAGCGGTTGAAAATATTCTATATTCGTGTTAGTCCAGCTGTATGACAGTTAATAATATGAATATACGTTGTTATAAGGCTGGTAAGTGAGGCTCTTTAAAGAGCCATAGATAGCTTCATATAAGTCTTTCGCATCTCCTCGTTCGAGGGCCGACAGTACTGTATTTGTCCGCGGGGGTAGTATTTTTAGGGCTAGATTCATCGTCGAGAATACCTCAAACTTACGTTTCATGAACGTTGGCCACATATTGGGGGATTTTAACATTACCAGCATCATTTGCTGAAGGTCCGAAGAAGTATATATACCTGGACCAACAATCGAGCTTCCTACCACCGTGGGCCTTTTACTAAGTCTCTCGATGATAGCACGTAGCCTCTTGCGTAAACTTTCGGTCGTCTGAGTCTCATTAGATCCAGCAGGTGGTTTAGCAAACTCGCAGTGCTCGGGACCGGCCTCGGCACAAGTAGATAAAAAGCCCGTGTAGGTCTAGAACCACGTTCAGCGATTACGATTATACTGGTAATCTTCTATAGGAACCTTGTGCGAATCAACCATACTGTCTTTGCCCCACTGCCATATGTTGTTATAGTAGGAATCTGCATTAAACACGCCGTCCAAGACCATTCGTTTGACAAGATCCGGTCGCATAGCAGCCAATGTGGCACCAAGGGCCGTGCCGTAGGAGCGACTAATCGTGCCGAAGTCATGGAGCTGTCTATCTAGGTGTCATATTGTAGCTTACCCCCAGAAGTTAATCCCATCTTCCCCAAGTGCTTCGGAAATTTTGACTATGTCTTGCACGACGAATGCTGTGCCCACGGACTGTAGCATCTTGTGGTCACCATTCTGTACGCAGGCTGCATTGATGCCAGTTTGTATAGCGCTAAGTTTGTTGACCACGGCACGATCAACGTCAAAAGACGAGTGTAGGTATGGCATGCCGTTCCTAACCCCAAGGAAGATAGGTCAGCAAACACCTTGTGTTATGCGCGCATATCACTGACATAAGTTCTCGAGCGCTCATCGATATAACTTTTGCCTCGGCGTCAAAACATGAGGGCCATGGCCCTGTTAGGTTTACCCCACTGTCCATAATTACAATGACTCAAGAGTTGATGGCAGTTCGTATTAGTAGCTTGGACATACCGTGGGTCAAACCCAACAATATCGTATCTGCCTTCGGTAATGGTTTGTAGCGTTTCAGCTTCGGTGCTAAGCACGTATACATTCCCAGATCCGCCAGGTCCCTACATGCGTTTACGTATAATTTAGCAATACGCCCGCATGGATTGCTGATCATATGTGCTCACCCCTGGGTTGGTTAAAATTGTACCCAATCGCTCCCCTGCTGAGACTTTAGCAGGAAGCTTACGCATAAAGACCGAGACTGTATCGTTTTCGGAAGGGCTGGAGTACTGAAACCCGGCTTAATTCTCAGTGCTCAAAGCCACCGGGATCGCTGTTGGCTTACATCTCTAGGAACTTCAAAAAAGGCGCATTGTGTCGTGCTGCTATCTGGGCAAGGAAACCAATTTATACTTGTATTCTGGTGAACAGCGAGAGCTCCAATGACGAGCCCTGCTATGCACTGAAAAAATAGAGCGAACTAAACACATAATGTATCAGCGCCATGTCAGATAGTAGCAATATTGAAACATGCCGCCTACAAACATGACAATTTGATCCGTTAGCGACTCGTCAAGGATAAGCACAAATGTCCGTAATGGAGGGCAGATAGCCAATTTAATGCATCTGAGACATTGCAGCCCCCTATTAAATACTTCTCTAATTCGCCTATAAGCGGCCAATCCGCCGTTGATACGGGGTTCCCAAATCTAGCTCTGCGTGTAGTAGACGGCGAGGGTGCTTAAGTGGAGCATGATATCATAGAGCTCTTGGCATTCGGCGCAAGCGCTTCCCCGGCGGCAATTATGTCTTGGCTTGGAGTGGGAGAAGCTTCTACACGCCTTTGGGACTAGCACTCAGCCGTACTCAATAGCAGCGTAGCTTCAGCTCTCCAGTTTCGCACTGAAAAAATAAATAAATAGACGAAGTTTTTTGTGTTGAGAATAAGCGGAAAGGCAATACATGGTAGTATCGAAGAACGGCAAGTATGAGTGTGGATATATGCGCATATATGGATCGTAAATGCACAAAGCGCAAAGCGATAAGCAAAGATACAAGCTAAAATACCAAGACAAAATATCCCAGGCAGCGACGGAACACGTCTCGACTAGCTAACTACTGAAGCTTTGCGTAACGGTCGACCCAGCATTGCCCCCAGTTGGCAACTGGACGGTAAGGGTCACTTCTTTCAGAGCACCATAGCTCCGTCGAACATATAGGCAATGATCCCCAATACACTCGTTACGTCGGTGTCTCTTCGCGATAGAGGCGATCCTTATCGTAGCAGCGGCACTCTCGTGGGTTGGGTCAGCCACGCTCAGCTCTCCGCTCAAGTTATCGGTTTCGGTCAGCTTCATCACCAACGTCAAGGGCTTATCAACGTGGATCGTGAGTCCCATGTGGGGCACGTAAACGGTACCGCCTTCGGGCTGCCAAAAAGCAACAGCGAGCGTGCGATGGCTCGAGTCAACGGCAGCGCTTACTATCTCCGTGTTCGCAACTGTCTGGGGCGTGCAGCGCGCGGCTTTGCTCGCAAACTCGTACTTGTTCTCGGTGGCGGGGAAGATCGAGTACTCGATAGGAAGGGTCAGATTTGCCGGGTTGTGGACGATCCAAGCAGCGAACATATCCTTGGTTGATAGTGGCTGCTGGCTGATACCAATATCAGCCCAGTTGCCTGTCTTCGTCTCCGCATCGACGGAAACCTGAGTACATTGAGCAATCGGAAAGACGTATCCAGTGCCTGCATGCCATAGACTCTCGACGAAGCTATAGTTGCCGCTCGTGACAGAGTCGCTACCGACATAGATGTCACCGACTCGCAAACGCTGGTCAAGAACAGAGAAAACCGGAGCAGACGACGTAGACACGATGCTGTTCACAAGCACATGCTGGACGTTGTCCTCGAAAAAAATATAGGCCTTGTTGAAAGACAGAGCACCGTTGAGAGGGTTCTTGTATCGCATAGCGGTAATGCCGACGCTGCCAGTAGACGCCCCTCCTGCATATGTTTCTACGCCGATGATCCCTGTAGTGCTACACTCCAGGGGCGTGTTTCCGTAGTCTATTGTAATACCTGGGATAAGATTGAAATCACAAGTCGCGAACATGTCGCTGTACTCTTGACCGGTGGTATACTGATACAGGGCACCATCAGAGAGGTGGAATCCCCTTGGATTTTGCGAGTTTGTACACTCCGATGTTCTAGTGCGTTTCGAAAGGACCTTGAGAGTTGAAACAGTTGTTTCGGTACGGTGAACCTGAGCAATTATGAGAAACAAATCGGTTGCTATGTCGAATGTATACGTACCATGTAGTCTGAGTTCCAGAACCTTAATGCGAAAATTGTTAGCTTTACAACAATAACAATGCCTGCTAGGAACATACATACATTCGGTTTCCCAGGAGATTGCCTGCGTTGGCAGACTTCGGTACTTGTGCCAAGTCATGTGCAAACTTCTGCAGCTCGGGCTGGTTCCATCCATCGCCAACGAGTGCTATTTTCGTGAGGTTCATCCCTATGCCGCCCGTCGCTCTATGTGGCCCAATCAGTACATCAGAATGGTGCTGGCCAGTAATGAACCTACTGCTTATCCGCGATAGGAAATGAAATCATGCGGCCAATAACACTCTAATATGGTTTACGCAGTGAGTTCGTTTCGTCGGCTTGTTTCGGGCATGTAAATATACTAACATAATCCCAATGCGCAATTTTCGCTGGTGCGTCCGCAAAGATAGTCCACTGTGTTCCGGCGATATGAGATGCGAAAGCGGCCCGTGAGGTTTCATTTGCTTGGAATCGTGTCTTTGTGGCGGGTATCTCAAGCTCAAGCATGGAATTAGTGCTGGGGCGGGTATCAGCGGGTGGCTCGGCCGGCATGTCTCATAGACTTACAAAACCGCACCATAATTCCCTACGCATACGTTAGATCGGGAGTTTACAGATAAAATTTATATTGACGCACCATCATATAAGTTACCAATATGTTGTTGGAAGGACCCATCAGGTTTTATCCCGTCCACCAGGTCACCTGGGTGCACTACGACCTATCAATGCATCTTGTTTAGCCCAGCGTCTCGATGAAGCTTTCGAGTAGGAAAGCACCTCGTTATGGATACGCTCATAAGCATCGTCTATGCGAGAAATGTTAGCGGTACCATTGTTCTCCAACAGTCCAGCAGCGATCCCTATACTGGCTATATCAAGAATGTTCGCTCCACTGATGTATCCCGGTTGAGGGTTGCGATAGAACGGAGCGTAGCCTCTTGCCGTAATAAATGTACAATTGCCGTACTCTGTGGGGGAAAGTTCATCTCGTAGCAGCAGGCATGTCGATCCAACCGGAGTTGGGAGGCGAATAACGTTGCTAAACCAGTTTGTGTTCCATAAACCGGGTGTCCCGCATGGACACAGGTCGTCAGGCTTTCCGCCACCATCCAGACAAGCACCATTTCCAATTGTGCTGTAGTCATTGGCGAACCAGTATTCCATCGCCCGGCCAATGCCAGCTCGTAGTTCGGGGTCCTTGACATACTGGTCCGCTCCGTCGACTCCACCGTGGTAGGCAGCTGCCAGTGCCACGATGCGGTACCAGTGGTCTGTTGCTGGCCAGTTGGCTCGCTGTGCGTCGCATCCAGAGGTATAGTTCACATCAGCCCAAGTGCCATCCGCTCGAAGTGATCCGAGGCTGGAGGATGCGGGTCAGTGGTTGGTGCGGTCAAATATGACCGACGCCGTGCTTACTAAGATTCGACTTTGCTGGCTGAGCTGCCACTCCCAGCTATGATAGACGATAGTCGACGTTCATAGACAGCTTGGACGTCGGCCGCGTCGTCTGCTTGAGCGGGCCCAGGTAATAACGACAATCCTGCCAACAGAGATAAAAACAATCCTGTCCCCATGGTAAGTAGCCGGCGCTGGAACGAGCGAATCAGCCTCGAGCGAGTTGACGGGTGTAAGGAGTACGTCTTGGACGGGTCCGAAATTCAGCGAGCGCCTTTTGATCTTTGCCCCGTAGGCTACTGACAATAAATTCTGATTCTTCCGTTGTCTGATCTTCATAGCTCGTATTGAAAAATATCCCTGTCAAGATTAAAGTTATTAGAAGTTGCACCATCTTCTGACATCAACGTTATATAACCTTCGAATAGTCTTCATATGCACCAGGAAGATCGACCGGCCCTGGATTCTACTTATTCTTGTTGCTCTTAGCATCACCGAGAATGGCATAGCATGCACATCCCTGGTTGAAGGCTGGAAAAGCAGTGGCTACTATCATAGACGCGAACAGCCAACCACGAGCGACCCGAAGTCAATCTGTCCAAGGCGATTTAACTTTAGCCTCCACCCTCGGATGATAACAGCGAACTTGAACTTGATTCAATGGCGCCGGACTTACGCTAGGGCGCATCAGGGAAATCCCCGCCAAATGGCAAAGCCTGGCACCGGACGGGTATAGGCTTATTATACCCGTATCTCATGTAATATCCTCAAGCCTGAAATACATATGATATCATCTTACACTAGTCTCCGGGGGATGACCAGCTCCATAGGGCTTGCTAGTATAATCATTTCACCCTCAGTCTGACCTATCTAGCAACGCCTAACAAGCTACTTTTCAGCCTAATTTCCGGATGGGGTAAACAGCCAGTAGCTGACCGCTCGCTTTTCAGCTTTCCATTTTATTGCGCATTTAACATATTTCAAAAAGCCATTTCCATTGAAGGTTTATATGTAAGATACATGAACTAGCTCATACATGGGAAAAGCAAAGCGGACGTCCTGTCCTAAACGTAGCCTTGGCCTCTAGCGAATGGGCATCAGCAATGCGCACGTATGCTGGTGTCTGTTCGGGTATAAACTCAACGTATAGGATCGAGAGGATTTGCCAGACAGGAAACGGCATTCAGCGCGAGTACAAAGTTGAGTTAATAGGCTTACTTACTTTGAGCCTTACCGTGTGATTATTCATCGAAGGGAATAGCAAGGGGCAAGGCCGACGCCAACTCGCCTGCCCCCAGCGGCATTATATATCGTAGCGTGTCGCCCGTAGATCACACCGCATGCTTGTAGCCTGTTCTGAGAATTCGTCTATTGGAGTGGAGCGCATACAGTGACGCTGTGACAATCGAGCGTAATTTGTGCGGAAGATTTCCTAAAAGGGAAATAAACATCCTTCAGCACTAGGATTCCGTGCCACCTTTGTCTGTCCCAAGAAAGTCTCTAATCAGGAATCAGGCTGAGATTCCGCTTGTCGGTCGCTTAGGATGATATAACAGGTGCTTCGAGATAAAGTCAGCATTACCAGCGCTTGCCATCTTCACCAGGGGCTCGCGAAATCCCTGATAACTAGCAAATTGGAACTTGTTCTTATTCGCTTTTGTTACAAATAGCTGTTCGAGCTTTTGCATCTTGTTTGGTCCTAGGTGATTTATGCTTTTACACTATTCCCGCGTCCCCGCCACTCAAGATACGACATCGCCAGCGTGAACGCTGAGTTATCCACCGTAGCATATGTACCCGCACACCTGGAGAAAGGTTTCCCACAAGCTAACCTCACAGACGTTATATTTCAGCTGCGACAACAAAGTGTGGATTCCACATTAGAAGCTCATCCCTGTGAGACAAATTGCTCATATGCAAAAGGTTTGTGACACGATGGGACGAAGCCTGCGGAGGAAGCATCGTGAATACTCAGCCGAAAGAAGAGCGGGTCGGACAGCTCACGTGACCCCTTGGCCTCGCACAGAGGCCGACGACGAGGTGCGCGTGTGTGTGCGCCTTCGCGTTCTTTTTAGCCCACCGCCCGCCCTCAGTTAGATTTGTTTATCAGTCGATACTGTAAGTTATTTGATATGAACTGAGCCCAGTGCCGCCCAGAATGCGTTTGTGGGGGCGATCCCCGCGGTCGCACTCTGGGCGGCCCGGCCACTCGTCAGTCCGCCTGCAGCGGACCGACTCCCCCAAGCACACCGCGTATGCTGGGCTCGGTGCATATGCCTCGCATATATCGGCAAGTCCGACTCAGAGCGACCAAGGCTAAGTACGCATATCTCCTAGATACTTGGAATGTTGGTTGCTCCACACTGTAGTCGCCCAGCATCATCGATTCTGTAGTGCTTTCACCAGGGTTTGATTGTAGATGATCGCAGTTCATGGGCCAAAGATTGCCATATGCGTGGATTGCTCATACTTTCTGCGGAATTTGCTGGCCTAAGTAGAAACTTGTGCACCGGCTCAGTACAACTAGGTTGGGAGAACATATGTCCAGCAATTTTAGAGCTACAACGAACAGAATGATATGGCACCTCCTCAGCCAGGCACAAACGAGCTACTTAGAACAGAATAAAAGCGCTCGGGGGTTGATTCTTAAAGTTCCATCATAACAGCTGCATGAGCATAAAAGCTGTGCAGTTGCTTTTTCACTATATGCGGCAAAACTCCGGTATGGTAAATGTTTCCAAAAGCAACACGAATGTTCATAGGAGATGCTTACGAGCGTCGTCTGCTGTTTTGCGTATCGGGAAGCAACAGCAATGTTAAGGATGTTGAGACGTAGTGAGTATACAGTCAACTCCTTGAAATAGTATATGAACTCATCCATCATATCAACTATGATAGCCTTGGATCGCTTCAAGCGAATGGGGCTTGGCCAGATATCGACTATACCACAGGGTGTGATGTTCGGCGTTTTGACGTTGGGCCGCGTCTCAGCACTGGATTCATCTTTGGAAAATGGCAGCAGCATATCATGGCGGCGTGCGAGGTGCGGGCCAGTACGTCATGAATCCCAAGCTTCGGTCTGCCATCAGCAAGGCAATGGAGTACTGGTTTGCGAATGACTTTAGCACCACCGGCAATGGGGCTTGTATGGATGGTGGTGGAGTCGACGGCGACCAGTATCCATGTGGGACGCCCAGATTATAGAACACAAACCGGTTTAGGTAAGTGTATATGTAGCCGTTGGGTGCTTTAGTCACGCGAAACTGATGCGTGTTCCTTCGGTAATGTTATCCTGATCCCACGGATCACCTGTTCAACATGCGTACTACTGCGAGACGAGCTCACTCCAAGCGAGTTGGCGACTGCATACACATCACAACTTGCGCATATACAGCATTCTACCGAGAGAAAACCGGGATATGTCGCCGACACAAACATAATTGACATGATTTCAATTGGTATAATGGCGGGACTTTTGGAGAACAATCGAAATGGTAACGCCAATTGCATACAAGACGCTTACGAGTGTTTGCATAACGAGGTCCACGGAGAAAATAAGTACTAACCTAATCATGGACTTACCTTACTGATTCTTAGATAGTGATTCACCCGGAAGCAAAAGTGGACGATATCAAGCCAGACGACTCTTTCCAGCAGCACGCTGTGCTCTACAATAATACGCCTTGCCCTTGTATCTTGATCGCGGGCGATGGCTGGGATGTTTTCCCTCAAGAAATTACGGAAAAGATTTATAGGTTTAGTAATGGTATAGTGCATATGCGCTAATCGATTGTGTTATAGCCCGAACTCCGTCATACAACTAGAGCTTCTCGCTATTGATACTCAATTTTAGCCAAACGAAACCACCAAATGTACTTTCGAAAAATACATAGGCGGCTCGCGTTGGGTGACATTCGCCAACACTGAAACTGGTGTTGTGCATCGTGATATGGTAATGATTAGGGTGCGTGTAGTTTTGTAGACTGTAACTGACGAAGACTAGACTGTGATTGACCGTATGATCACCTAAACTGTAGCGGAAAACCAGTAAGCCAAGTTTAGATAGCACCACGAGATTAAATAAGTAGCATTCGCTTGCATAGCGCCTCTGCTGACCTTCGGATGAACCTTACTCAAGTATTACAACTAGGAGAGGCGTGGAAGAAAGAGGAGATTGTTAGCTTTGGCACCGATATTGCTGGTCCAAATCACGGGGCATCAAATGCTGCTAATCTAAACGGCAATCTTATGTTCTAGAACTCGGATTATATAGTGAATCGGCTGTCTCTTATCTGGGGCACATTTCTGGCTCTTTGGGCCAGGTCCATCGTTTGGAGGACAGTGGATGACTGCCCGTAACGCGAAATTCTTTTCTAGATCTATTCTATCCCATTCTAACGGGTCCATCGAGTCGCACTACGGCATAGCCACATGTACACACAGAGACACATGAGATATTGCGGTTACTTCTGTGGCGCCATTTGACAGGTGTGGAGCGGGCTAATCGTCCGTCTCCCGCTCGATGCCAGCTCATGAGTGCACGAGTCGGGCGATTACCTGGCATGAGCAGCGGTGATACGCCCGGGAGTATTTTCACGAAAAATTGACATTGGCGCATGTACCAAACAAAACGCGCGGATGGATGAGCATACAGCCTTGAATTTCAAAATTGGGTTGTGGAGCGCACGTGTTGGCGGCTGTCAGGGCTACTACCAAATTTGGACGATACGCTCATCCATCCGCGCGTTTTGTTTGGTACATGCGCCAATGTCAATTTTTCGTGAAAATACTCCCGGGCGTATCACCGCTGCTCATGCCAGGTAATCGCCCGACTCGTGCACTCATGAGCTGGCATCGAGCGGGAGACGGACGATTAGCCCGCTCCACACCTGTCAAATGGCGCCACAGAAGTAACCGCAATATCTCATGTGTCTCTGTGTGTACATGTGGCTATGCCGTAGTGCGACTCGATGGACCCGTTAGAATGGGATAGAATAGATCTAGAAAAGAATTTCACGTTACGGGCAGTCATCCAGTTACGACGCTGAAAATGCTTTCGATCAGGACAGTGACCAGCGAATGCGTGAATGATCAAAGCCCCTTGGGTGTTCATTCTTCCGACGGAGTAGTCTGCACGTACCCCTTTGAGTTATAATACCGCCCAACAGCCCGGAAAATATGCATATGCTGGCGAAGTGTCTGCCGGTAGCGTTGGTATTGCTGCTATGCTGTATAAGAACCCCCTTACTGGTGCTCTCTCCTTCAACAAGGCTTACTTCTTCTTTGACGGCAACACCCAGCACGTGCTTGTGAACGACATCAGATCTACGTCGTTTGCTCCGGTGTTCTGAGTACTAGGCCAGCGTCTACGTACTGGGGATATCTATGCTGGTAGCAACTCCGTGGCTAGCAGTAACTACAGGAGCGTGGGGACTTTGTGGCATACAGATGCTGGATGTGTCTTCCCGGGTGGGCAGAAAAATCGTGTGTCTGTCGAAGCCGAGACGAAAACCGGCGACTGGGTCCCGCTAGGCGCCAGCACAATGGTGACGACCAAGGATATGTTCGCCGCTTGCATCGTTCATGGCCCGGTGAACCCGGCCCAACCAATCGAGTACTCTATTTTCCCTGCTACCAAAAAAGGACGAACTTGCGAACAAAGGCGCGCGCTGCACGCCTTAGACTGTCACAAATACGGATATTGTGAGCAGCGCTACTGATTCAGATCGTCGTACCTTCGCCACCGCCTTCTGGAAGGCCGAAGGTGGTGTGGTACACGTTCCTCAGATGGCGCTAACAATCCACGTTGACAAGTCGTTGGTCCTGGCCCTAAAGCTGGCTGAGAAGGGCAGTGCGAGTGGAGAGCTCAGTGTGGTTGGTCCAACCCACAAGAGCGCAGCTGTTAACAGAGGGATGATCTGGACTCGAAAAGACATCGTCGGGTTAATTCTATTGGTGATTATTGTCTGAACGCCCGACAGGGCTCCATCAATACACTATTCACGACGCTAGCTATCGACCTGCCAACAGAAGGTATGGCAGGGTCAACTGTAACACGGTAATTCAGCCGAAGAGCTTGATGCGATCGTGTGTTAGTTCACACGTTACGGATATATTTGTAACCGTGGTGCATATACCCTCGATCTTGATGAAGTTATCCATGTAGTTTATTTTGTTCGCCAGGAAACTATTAAATAATGGCATCGAAAGGAAAGCTTGGCTACCTCTAGGCATATCATCCATCACGTCTTGCTGTCCACCAAGGTAGTCGAATATAGAGTATCACCATTCTAAGCGGCACTAGAATAGAAAGACGCAATGTAGATATATAAAAAAACGCAGTATCTGGTGCATACTATAAATAATTAGATGAGTGATAAACTAGTCTGGGGTCTATAAAGTAATATGTTGGAAGTCAGCTCAAGACGCCCAACAAAAGCAATCCGCTGTTCTACGTCTCAGGTTTTGGTTTCACAATTTCCTCATCCGTAACCTTCCGGCGTTTATTGCTCTGGACGGTCGGAGCAGGGACCTATGGTAACAGCTCAAGACCGCAGGGTTCAAACATGTCCACAAACAACCAGACGTACCAAATGCTTAACTATAGTAATCTCATCATCATCCGTGTCAAGCTCGTCAATGTCTACGATCTCAGGTGTGTATTCTCGCTCCCGTTTGACTGGTAGCGGGTTTTCACAAGGGATTATACCCCGCGCTTGCAGCCAGTCTGGATGGTCTGGTGAGTCGTGCACCAAAACAATTCACTACGAGTATCACTTGCCCTCAGGCCCGTAATGGAATATGAAAACGGTTGGTTGTAGCTGCTGGTCACTTTTCCAAGATGTGGTCGTCGGCTTATAGTTGATCTGTGTAGCCTTTCCAAGTCCCGCAGCGCCGGTGTGCCCCTTTTTTGCTGCCTTTTCGTGGATAGGACCGTTCTCTTTGGGTACATTAAACTGAGTTCGTAGCCTTGACTCGCCAGCGCTGCCCCACTGAAGTTTAACCCGAATGGAATTGAGATCTTGTTTTTTTTCCTTGGATGAAGCAATTTCTTCTCGGTCTACCCCCCCCCCCCGGTGATAGTGCATAGCTTGTAGCGTGATTCAGTGTAGTCACATACCTGTAAGGGTTCGCTGTCCAAATAGAAATGGTCGAGTAGTGGATGGGCCAACAAGCTGGCTCTTGATATTCCATTCTCTTAAACCACTTCGAGCTCGTATTATAAGACCATCCATCACGACCCCGTCCAACTGAGGTTCGGCACGGAGATCCATTCGATTCTTTGGGATCTCCAGCAACTCGAATGCAATCTCAAATTGACCTGCTTCAGAAGAGGGAATCCAGCACCTTTTGCCCAAACGTTCATCCGCACACTGCTCGACCGAATAGTAAAGAACGTACTCAATGGTATTTTCATCGACTTCGTTTGTTTGATATTCAGATAACTGTGCTCCACCGATGTCTCGTATACAGACCGAAAATCGGTTGAAAATCATCTCTGGGGTTGGAGAACGAACCCGCACACGTGACATATTGATGTATAGCTCAACACACAACACATATAATCACAACCCAAACAAACGCAAAATGCACCAAGCCGCTTGTGGCAACCGACTATGTCCGTTAACATGTCTTTGGAGTTTGGATCGAGAGCAACCAAAATTTCGAATCTAACCAATGAAGAGGAACCTAAGTGCTCTGTCACCCGATTAGTGTTCAGTTCAGAAAAAGTAGCTCCTCAAACTTCGGAGGCCAGTCATATAGCGATTGTCAATCAAAAATCACTAGAGGGTGAATAAGGCGCCAAATAGAACGGAAAGTAACTCGAAATACAATGTTGATTATATATTATAATAGACCCAATTCAACCCCTCGCACGAAAACCCCATCTAAGTCTCTACCTTTGGTTGTATGCCTTCGTGCCTAGTTTTTGGGCGTTTGTGAGTCGAAGTCACAGGCACAGGTATCTTTTATCCATACAAAACCCGCTCAGTCCTATTGAATGAGGGAGCTAAGTAAGCGAACGTACCATGTGCCTAACCACTGTAATCTCATCATCGTCGGTTTCGAGTCCATCAACATCCACAAGCTCTGGTGTACCATCACGAACCCGCTTCTGAGATTTTTCAGATGCAATAATTCCTCGGGCCAACAGCCAGTCTTGACATAATTTGTCGATTGGCACGCCAGTACGCTTCGAAAAACAGAGCACTTACCCTTAGGACCATATCGAAATATAAATACGACCGGCTTCGTTTGAGACGGCTTGAACGAGGTAGATGTTGGAGTATAATCAATTTCAACCAGTTTGCCCAGCCCTACCGATCCAGCATGCCCATTTTTAGCTGCCTTCTTGTGGATAGGGCCGTTTTCCCGAGAGTGCTTGAATTGGCGCTGAAGCCTTTCATTCCCAGCGAGTCCCCATTCCAGTGTAACGCGAATGGTGTTAAGGTCTTTTCGAGGTCTCTTCTTTGACGATGCGATATCTTCTCTGTCTACAAAAGATGTGATATTTTATTCCTCTAGTATGTACCTCAAAGACCCACCTGTCAATAGGCGCTCTCCAAACGTGAACAACCGGACCGTTGAAGTATCAATCGCCTGTCCTTCAATGGTGTTGTACATATCTCGTGCTATGTCCTCAGACGGAAGCACTCTGCCGGAATATTTGATTCCATCCAGACAAGGTCGACAGTGAAGATCCAATTCGTGTGTTGGGCGTTCCGATGGCTGAAATGCGATCTCAAAGTTTGATCCATCCGTCGAGGGAATCCAGCACCTTGGTTAGTGCAAACAACTTCAACGATCCGAAATGGAGCAGCATTAGGTCAATCACTTACTCTATGGTATGTTCGCCGAGCACGTTGGTCTGATATTCAGGGAGCTGGTCCTCATCGGGGGTCTGGATCCACACCGAAAGGCCTTGGAAGATCATTTCAGGTTCAACCTGGTGTTTGGCACGTGATTGCAGTACAAACCAGCCAGAACATTGACCCAACCAGCCCCCCGACACCACTCCCCAGTAGGCGCTACGTCAAGCCCTGAGTTACGCGAATAACTCGGTTATAATATTGTTACTAAAATGATTTAAAATGAACTTTTCTACATTTACTCCGTCAATCGATAGCTTACATATTGGCTCCAGAATCGATTCGAAAGCGTTGATGGCAACGCAACGCTACAGACATGGAACGTTGAGATGCATGTGGAGGCAGAAAGTCACGTCAAAGCTTAATGAGTACGCGAATATAAGAAAGGGGCACAAAAAAGGCTATATGAATGCTTGAGAGGGGGGAGTTGAAACCCTGTAGAACATTTGGCCACCCGTCCTATCAGTGATATGATAAACGTGGGTTCAAAGCGAGGAGTATTGCTTTGGTTTGATTTCTTTGCCTTCTTCTACTTCGTCTTGTACTTTTTGACGTTTACTCATGGGAGCAGTGGGCGCGGGAACCTAAATCATCTCGGTCTGAAACTGAATGTGTAGCTGCGGTCAAGTACACGTACTAAATGTTTGATTATAATCACTTCATCATCTTCATCCTCAGTTTCAAGGTCGTCAATATCTATGACATCGCTCTCCGCATCACGGCCTCGTTTTCGAGACACAGGGATCTTAGATGGCATTATTCCTCGCGCTTGTAGCCAGTCTCGGGTATTCTTAGTGGCCAGCTCTGATGTGCAAACAGTGAATCGGCCTACCTTCAGGCCCATACCGAAAGACAAATAAAACAGAGTCCATTGTATTTGTTGGATCGAATGTACTTGACGTTATGTCATGGTTAACACTTGTAACCTCTCCAAGCCCCACTGATCCTGTGTGACCTTTCTTGGCCGCCTTTTCATGAATCGGGCCGTTTTCCTTTATTTGAGGAAACACCGTCATGAGTTTTGCATTCCCTGCCTTCCCCCATTCGAAAACGAGCTTGATGCTATTTAAATCCTCCGGAGTCCCCTTGGACGACGCAATATCCTCTCGATCTAAATAATTCATGACAGACAATCATTTACAGCGAGTCGTAACACTTCACCTGTTAAGACCCGCTTTCCAAACTTAAACAATCTTCTTGCGGAGGCGCTAACTATCTCATCTTCGATCAAATTGCGCAGTTGCGCCCGTATTCTGTTATTTCTTGTGATCAGAGGAGAAATCCGAACCCCATCCAGCAAAGGAGAGCATCTAAGATCCAAAACGTGCTTAGGAGTCTCCGGGCACGTGTATACAATCTGGAAATTGTTTCCTTCGGTTGATGGAACCCAGCACCTTGAGAACATGAGCCGAGACTAATGTCCACACAAGACTCATTGGATACTTACTCAATAGTCTTGTCATCTACCTGATTAACAGCGTATTCATCGAGCCTATGATTGTCTGATGTTTGAATCCATGCGTTTATGTTTCCGAAAATCATATTCGAGGATGAGCGTCGAGTTGTGGCTCGTCTGATCACTTGACGCCCATGATCATACAGATCACTCTTCGGCCTGTGAAGATGCACGTGACCCATCGAGCCCGGCAACTCGGTGACTCTCTTCCCCGCTATCCATGGGTGTGGGGTGGTGGGGAGCATCTTCGTTCTCTTAAGCCCGCTGTCGAGATTGTCTCGAGACATCTCCCTCCACACATCGCTTCGGCATTCGCACTCACTCTCTCGAGCTGAACCAGGCCACTATCAACTGAAGAACATGGCGGGAGAGAAACAAAAACTGAATCGTGCCTTTATTGTCGGTGTCGGACTGACTGCTTTCATCAAGCCGCGTGCTCAGCGTGATACCTCTGACGTGGGTTGAATGACGTTCCAGCGAGCAAAATGCTTAGTGCTCACCCCGATATTTTTGATTAGATGGGCCTTGAAGCAGCTACTAAAGCGCTTATTGACGCAGGCATTACATACGACAAAGTTCAGGCCGCGTGGGTTGGATTCGTATGTTCCTTTCTAGTATATTTCGTATCAGCCAGGAGGCTCAAAATGCATCGTTTAGGCATATGGCGACAGCTGCTGTGGTCAACGTGCTTTGTACAACCTTGGAATGACCAGCATCCCAATCACCAACGTAAACAACGTACGCATTCATCCCCCGCTCTTCTCGCTCCTTTATCCTATTCTGAGTTATCTTTGAATACAGAATTGTTCTACGGGATCCACCGCCATCTTCCACGCTGCATCATGGGTCCGTTCGGGTCTGGCCGACTGCACTCTGGCCCTTGGATTCGAGCAAATGTCACCTGGTTCCCTAAAGTCCAATTTCCCAGATCGTGCTCCTCCCATGTTACCCTGGGCGATTGCAACTGAAGAGGTTGAAGGCAAAGGAAAGAAAGGCCCGAGTGCGGCGAGGATGTTTGGGAACGGAGCGAAGGAGTACGGTGAGAAATATGGATCGACGAGGGAGCATCTGGCAAAGATTGGTAAGTCTGGCTAGCTTTACGGAGGCCAACTCCAGTGAGCTAACAACGCGTAGCCTCAAAGAATCATACCCATGCCTCCAAAAACCCATATTCCCAATTCAGAACTCCTTGGACACCTGAGCAAGTCCTCGCATCGCCCGCAATTACAGATTACCTCACTAAGCTCATGTGCTGCCCAACTTCAGACGGAGGCAAGTTCTTTCCGTTGCTAGCTGTTACAAATCTAACACAATCCACTAGCTGGATGTATAATCATTGCCTCCGAGTCTTTCGTCCACGCACACAACCTCGAGAACCAAGCGATCGAAATCATTGGACAGGCCATGCACACCGACTCGCCTGCGACGTTCGAGTCACGTTCTGCTATGGAGATTGTTGGATTCGATATGAGCCGTCGTGCAGCAAAGGACGCGTTTGCTCAGGCAGGCGAGGGTGATAACAGGGATAACGTTGGTGTTGTAGAGTTGCATGGTGAGTGTAACTGGTCTAAGTAAGTGTATGCGACCTCTAAGTCGGAGTTATAGATTGTTTTGCTGCAAACGAGGTATATTTCAGTCGGTGCGATTAGTTGTTACATATGACTGACGATAGATGCTGTAGCTACTTATGTACGACGCACTTGGATTATGCAAACCTGGCGAGGCACATAAACTCGTTGACGCTGGCGATATCACCTACGGCGGGAAGTACGTGATCAATCCTTCGGGTGGGCTCGAAGCCAAAGGGCACCCACTAGGAGGTTTGTACTTCTAACACTCTCCCGATCAACGAATATCTTTAACGTGATATGGTCACTAGCCACTGGGTTGGGCATGCATTTTTACATCACCACTCAGCTCCGTGGGGTGCGTTGACCTGTTCGCCCTCGCATAAAACCTAACCCCATCAATTCTTTATAGTGGGCCGGCCCTATGCAAGCTCCCAACGTTACCAACAAACTAGGACTGGTCCATAACGTCGGTCTCGGAGGTGCAGTCGTGGTGAGCGTTCTCAAGCGCCCCGATTTCTGGAAGGAAGGTGGAAAAGATGGTCGTGATCGGTGAGTCGCACTTTACGACAACGTCAAAGCATAGGAAGCTTACTTGCATACTCAGCCTGGGATATAACCACGCATGCGAGTGCAAACGTGTGACCCACGCGGATGTCGATCGTGCCAAGGCAGTTCAACATTCAAAGACACTGTTGGGCTATGCGAAGCTCTGAGACACGTAGCGTGTGTTTTGTGGGTCTGTCTTGCTTGGAAGGTAATTTGTATTATTATGGCAATGTTTCTGAATGTAAAACACAACAGTAAAAACGAGAGTATGTTTGATTTTGAAGTCTGAGACACGAGTATAACTTACACAGACCCAAACACATTAGCCCAAGTGAGATCGTTCTGCCAGCCAAACAAAATTTTATGATTGAATCATCTGAGAGGTGTTGGCAGAATCCTCAAGAGGAAGCATATCATCTGCCTCGGCCTCTTCCTCGTCAACTTCTACTTGTTCTGTCATTTTTGCGCCACTTGCCTAATATGTATTGGTTATAAAGGTACGCGACAAGACGCCAATCAAGAGCCACGTACATGATACATCGCTGTCCAATAACCAGCCCAGTACGACGCGGAAACTGCCTTTTCGAATATCTCATCCCGCGTGAGTGCCGTCAAGTCGGGAACAGCTGTAGAAAGTGCTGTAGGGGCGTATGGTCCAACGGTAGGAGCTACAACCTTAGTGGCAGAATCGGTACCAAGGGTTGGGTCATGTGAGGGGACGAATGTATTGAAGTCGATTGGTGCAGAGTCGGCTTCTGCTTCTTCCCCTTCTTCCAGCTCGTTGCCTTCTGCACCGACATCGTCGTCTTCAGCCTCACCCTCCTCTTCTTCATCGTTTTCTTGTGGCTCGGGTGGTTGTGCGTACCATCTAGCAGAAACGAGTGAGTAACGGCCCTACAGACATAGCATTTGCACCTACAGCGCGCTCTTGTGCACTGGTTCAGTCTTCCAAGTCTTTTCAGGACCGTTCAAAGACTGATATCAACATGAATGTAAGTTCGGCCCTTCGAACAGGATAGCCACCAGCTCACCTCGTACTCTTCCACGGCAGCATCCCACGCCTCGATAAGCGCTGAATCATCCCAAATCTCCTCTTGCGTGAGCTGGCGATCGATGGTGTATCGTTTCGGCTTGGACTTTTTCACAGGTGCCGATGAAGGGGTCGTGGTTGGTTCGTCCCAGTGATGATGCCTGTTCTGTTGAGTGCCGTTCTTTTCCCAGCGCTTGCCCTGAGAGCCGTTGTTGCCGCGTCGTCGCTTTGTTGGTGGTTCGCGAAAGTCGCGAAACATGGCTCTGTCGGATGGTGGACCAGTGCAAGTGCCAGGTCAAGCGCCAGTGGCGCGGGTTTATTACGTCATTGATGGACGTGTGGACTTGATCAACTACCACGGCGATGATCTCCGAAAACGAACAGCATCACACTGTCCACTGCTGCGCAAACTCGACAAGCGTTGCCAGTTGATATATATACCGGGATCTGAGCGCCGTGGGCAGTGCGCTCCCAAAACAGATCGGACACTCCTCCCCGCCGAATTTGTTCTAGCGGGATCACATCCTGAGATTGTGCGACGCAGATTAACGTGTGCCCTGTGTGGGTCTTGGCCAGTGGCTCGTGCTTCACGACCACCACCATCACACACCTTCCCCTTCGCCTTTCATATACCCAGGGAGCGATGGTAACCCGACTCATCCTCACCCTTGTGCCCCTTGCCGTCGTAAATGCCCAAGAGTTTCATGGAGGGTACTGGAAACGCACGTCGGGTGGGGGTGGACCAGAGACATTTGTGATACCATTAGCACAAGATCCTACTGGTTTCTATCATTCGAGTGTCCGTATGGTGAGTCGGCTGTTCCAACGCATTATACCAGACGGCGCAACAACATGGGTTGTTCTGCACACGACTCTCTACGTGTTGGACAATGGGTTGGACATAATAGAGCTAGACTCCACGAGGCCCGCGACAACCGTGTAGGCCGCATCATGAAGAAGCTGCGCTCCAGGAACAACGTCACCGCCACGATTCAGACCCGATGCTGACATATATTCCTGCATCTCCTTCGTTCATTTGTGTACAGGGCTCAGACGACCAAAAGTTCAATTTTTCGATATCTGGCTCGACAGGGTACACCATAGTCGCTGGTCAGGTGTGCAACGCGTGTGGCGACCAGAACCCGCTGTAGGTATTTTCGGCCTCGCTCGCTTGGCGTTCGGCTCGGTCATGAATTGGCGCTCATGTTTGTATTCCCAGGTATACAGGGAAGAACTCTACCTCGTTTCAGCCCCTGGGATCTGTGCTCGACGTTGCTGTGGACGGTGTGAACCAGGTGTTTGGCAATCTAGCCAAGGAAAATTGTGGTTTAAAACAAACCAATGGCTCCTGGTGGCAGTATAACAACCAAGTAAGTCGATATTATGCTCACGCGTACATGGACCAATTATATACTCGATCAGACCATTCTCATCGCCAACAGTGTCAACGACGGGACCCGAGACGTCTTCAACGTTAACATTAGCGGCATCTTTGGTCTGAGTCCTACCGCTGAATCTGGTTCGCCAACGGATACCGTCCTAGGTGCCTGGCTCTCCAGACATCCTCAAGCCCAAAATGTCTCGGTTGGATTCGCACTCAAACGACCAGATATACTGAATACCACAGCAAGCTCCAACAACTCTACCGTGTCCACAAATAGCTCATCGCCAGCTGGTGAAATGCACATGCTTGCCCCAGACCCCGATTCGTACTATGGCCAACTTTCTTATGTGCCCACGGTATCCTACGAATCGACCGGCGGAAGTACTTCGGGCACTGGCGGGGGCCAACAGATGCAGGCTACGGGATGGTCTACAAAGCTCGAAGAGTGGACATTTCTGAATGGAAACGGGGACCGAGCCGTCGGAGGTCAAGGAGCTGTCGCGGCAGTCGACCCGTGGTACGCAGCGATCATTATGCCAAGGAGCCAAAGTGAGAATATCTGTAAGTCGAGTTTATTTTAGCGACGAGCGCGCGAAAAAGTCTGATCACAATCTTCAGTCGCGAAGATCGCTGGTTCGCAGCTGGTATCTCCCCCTGAAGCTTCGCAGCAAATCTGGAATATTCCATGCAAC
Organism: Ceratobasidium sp. AG-Ba; assembly: GCA_016906575.1. NCBI lineage: Eukaryota > Fungi > Basidiomycota > Agaricomycetes > Cantharellales > Ceratobasidiaceae > Ceratobasidium > Ceratobasidium sp. AG-Ba. Next base: position 2,913,694 of record CP059613.1, on the reverse strand, counting down.
ACACGCATGAACCTTACAATATCGATTGGTGGGATCGATTTCGACATGGACCCGAGGGACATGATTATACAAGGAGATACGGTTGCGGGCAATACGCAGAAGAGACAGGATGCGATGTGTGAATGTGCGGTCCAAGGCTGGACGGACCCCGAAGTTCCTGGGTATATGCTGGGAAGTTCATTTATGCGGAATGCCTACGTGTGAGTTTACGGGCGTCTCACCCGCTTGGTGGAGTTTGGCTCAATATTTATTGAAATAGCGTGTACAACACCGCTCAGAGCAACTCGAGCCAGGAAAACTCCATTGGATTTGGTCGAAGATTTCCGTTCAACCCCCCAAGTGCGGCTCAATCACAACAGGCGCGGACGACCGGGATTATTATTGGCTCTGTTGTAGGCGTGGTTGCTCTGATAGGCTTGGCCGCTCTCGGGTGGCTATGGGTTCGGACGACTCGTCGAAATGCCCATCGAGCACCGAGCGATGAGTTTACGCCGAGGTCTCCTTCGGTGTTTGTTCATGGCGGATACAGTATCGATGGAGGAAGGAATACGGGCGCAAAGATTGGCGGGCTCTCTATCACACCAGGCGTTATTTTCACGGCTTTTTCTGGGAACGACCGTCGTGGGTCTGATCCCGAAGTGTACCCCCTGATGCTAACCCCGCCAACTACGGGATCACCACCACGCGAGGGCAAGGCAATCAAGTCGTTTTCAAATCAGCAACAACAGCCTCCCCTTGCATCATATAATGACGAGCCACCCCAAGAGCTGCACAACGCAGCACACGAGGCTTATCTTGCCCGAATAGCGCGACGTACACAGATCAAATGGTCGAGCGAGACTAGAGATACCGCTGGGTATGCGAAGATTAGCGACCAAGACGGAGATGCTGGTGCGCATGCGTACGGGGATCATGCGCCGGTTTACGGAGAGCAGGGCAGGTATGACCCGGACCGAAGCCCTCCGCGCTCGGCGGGCTGGGACCAGCCGTACTTTCCTCCAGCACCTCCGTCGGGCAACAGGATGTCAATGGTGGTTGAGCCAATTACGAAGCCCGCAGAAGCAGCGCTGCCGAGGGACGATACGAGGAGTTGAGTGGCGTAGATTTATGTTTTCTATACAGAGTGTACGATTTTTGTTTTGATCGAGTATGTTTGCCGGACATTTTTGTTATTATGATATCCGTGTACTTTTGCTAAGATATGCCCAAACCGACATTTATATGCTAATTCGATTTGACTGGAGCAAGCATGGATCCATGTACCATCCGTTGTGTATGACCAAGCCTCGACCGGGGCATGACCGCTCAAAGCAAGCTACTGTAGCGGCCAGTGAATAACGTCGGTCCCGGTCCCAGCCAAGGTTGACGCGACGTTCGGAATTTCCAATGTCCCATGTCCCAGTGTGCGGCGACGCAGCGGGACATCGAGTTCTAAATACAGAAATGTAAAAACACCTATTATTATATTCGTATTCTGGTTTATATTCGAGTGTGAAGCTACATGGGCGTTTATGAGCTCACCTAGCCGGTACCCAAGTATATATTTGTATCAAAACCACAATAAAATCCCATTCATGACAACTAATATCTTCGGTTGTCCCACGTCCCTCGGTCGGTCGACGCAACGGGACATACCTACCAAGCAGATACAGATAGTAATAAGCGCCCGTCGCTTTTATATAAGCGACGTTATTCGCTGGCCGCTACAGTAGAGCGTAATCATTGCAACATAATACTATGCTGTGATTGGGTATGCCAATCATCGTGCAGATGAATTTGCAATTACTGGGGTGTCATCTGTAAGTCGATCACTCAGCTCGTAAGCATGATTACGCGAAAGCTGACCGACCTTGTATACACCTTGCTGCAAGTCAACCGGGCTGGTAAGCCGAGACCGCTGCTACAATAACGAGGGGCGTTGCGTATATAAAGCAGTCGGGCACTCGTTGGCTCAGCATCTCCTTCCCAATCCTCTAGCAGCAACCGCATTGTATCGACTTGGACTTGCATTTCTCATCTACTTGAGCATTTTCCTTCAAAACTACTCATCACAATGTCCAGTGTCAAGAATATCGTAGTGGTTGGAACGTGAGTCCAAACATTTGATCATATGTATGCGCTATAGATGACATGTTCTGGTCCAGTGGTGGGGGTGGACTTACACTAGTCCAGACACTGCAGAAGCAAATCAACCAGGAGACACATCGCATCGGTAAGTGCATGCAACTGTCTTGTGAAACAATCGTGCTAATTACAAATCCTAGTTGTCATCGAGAAACGCGACTACTATGCTCATTGGCCTGCCTTGATCGTAAGTAGCTCCACTAAATTCTTAAGCCACTTATTTAGCATAGTTTACCAGCGCGCCGCGGTGACCGATGAAGGCGCAATCGACGAGAATGGCCTTGTTCCTTACGACCGAGCTTTTGACCCTTCCGTTCGTGTCGTCCGGTCTACCGCAAAAGAGATCAACCGATATGAAGTCATAACCGAGTCTGGCGAATCAATCCCGTACGAACATCTGGTTTTGGCAACAGGAAGCGTTTGGAGCGGGGCGTTGGATTTGCCAGACACTCGGAAGGCGGCTATAGAGCATCTTCGTTCATTCAAACAACAAATAAGGGCAGCCCACCGTATTCTCATCGTTGGTGGGGGCTCGGTTGGAATCGGTTAGTCTGAGACAGTTTCCAGATAATTCCAGCAACTGATCTCATTCGCTTGGGTCTCAGAATATGCAGGCGAACTTCGCCATTACTTCCCGGAGAAGACGGTTTCTCTGATACACGGCGGAAAGGAGCTGATGAACAAGACGTACCCTGCCAAGTTCCGCCGGTCGATCTTGGATGCGCTTCAAAAGATTGGCGTTGAAGTGGTACTAGGGGACAAGATCTCACCCAACACCGTTCCAGAAGAAGGATACGTGACCACCGAGCATGGTCAGAGGATCCAGACCGACATGGTGATCGTGGCCACCGGCGGCCGACTGAATAGTGAGCATTCAGCCCATATTTTCTGGAATTATGCTCATCAGCCTCTTTGTTAGCGGATGTTGTGCGCACGCTGGACAGCTCGATCGTCGCCCAGACCGGTACAGTGCTCGTTACCCCAGAATTGAACGTCAAACTACCCTCAGGAGCTAAAAACGTATGGGCTATCGGAGATATCATTGAATGGCCAGAACAAAAGGTACGATCTACCCCGTCGAGCCAAAATCCGGGCCACTAACTGGCACACTTCAGATGGTTTTCAAGGCCTCACGCGGCCATGCTCCTGTTGTTGCGCAGAACATCATTGCAGCTATCCAAGGAGGGAAGACTGTGGCCTATCTAGGTAAACCGGAGATGATTTTTGTCACCATCGGGCCAAAGGGCGGGCGCGGACTAGCTCCGTTCTTCGGCGGCATTGTAATCGGCGATTGGATAGTCAGCAAGCTAAAGTCGGGGGAGCTGTTTGTAGGCAAGGCCAGGGCAGCGCTTGGATATTAATACATTTTAGAACTATTTTATTCCTTCGGTCTAGGCTCTATGTCGTCCAGTAGATTCACCTCCTGTCATGCTGGCTATTATCTTTATGCCTCGAATAATTGAATCATTGTGTCTCGTTTCATAGTCACACTTGGTGATCTGGTAGTGGTCAAGACGGGTGTTCCTTCTGTGGGTGCGCAGCCTGGCTGCTGTGAAGGAACGTGTTAGTGAATTTCCAACTAGTACATTTGAAGAATGGCCATTGAGTATTTTCGTTATGCTCCAATATGGTAATACAAGGCACAACATCAGATTTAGGTCGTGCTTCTTGATCCGACACGGAGAAGTCTAGATGACCAACATCTCGTGATGCCGACCCAACGTGAGTCCAGTCACGCATACACGGACCCCAAAGTTGCAGGTTGCACAGAACTGGCGATGTTGATACCCGTCTCGATATCACAGATTGCGGCATGTCGAACACGCGACGTCCAGGCAGAATCAGACTCGGGATCTCTATACAGCGATACGCCTGTTCTCCTGGTATCAGCGGCGATCTCAAGAGCCTGTTATAGATCCAACACGCGCATATAGTCGGTCAATGATAGTGGCGTTTATTATATGATACTTTGACATATGCATAGGAGGACGATGCGATCGAATGTGAACGAAAGCGGGGATATACAGTGCAACGATGAGACCAGAAGCGTGAACGAGAAATGATATATGTACACAATGCCTGCAGCCATAGTTAAAATCCTAAGTTACGATGAAAAGTGCGTCGAAACATAAACATAGCAATGCGGTGTGAAAAAAATGCTAGTACGAGTCATTGACCCACTCAGGAGGCCACATGAGATCTCCTGTGTGGGTGACGGGAATGTGACCAGGCACATCATAGGGTGAAACAAGCTCTGGACCGCACCAGGCGGGCGTTGACGGAACTAGACTCTGCGAAGCGTAATTTGGCAGATCATACCCCGTCGGCAGATAATTCAAACCATAGGACGGGGCGGGGACATTGAAATAACCCCAGCCCTGAGGGTAGACAACTTGTGGTGCCATCTTGTGCTCAGTCGGCACCGGGTACTGTAACATGGTGGTTGCGACACCAGGTGTTCCAGCCATGGACCAAGATTCAGAGGTATCCAGTGAGCCGGAGCGTTGGTGGAAGGAAGATCCGCCATGTGAGAAGTCCGGAGTGGCATTTAGGGGTAGGACATGGTCACCCCACTGGCCGAGGGTTCTAGTGCACATGTCTGGAGCTTGTTCAACGGGGGTGCTGTAGCCGGACATGAGTCGTTCTGGAGTCTTGGGTAAATCGTAGAGTGATGCTTGAGGACTCTGAGAGCTGCTGATAGAATCGTGGTCGAATAGACTGCCAGATAGATGAGATTGAAGTTCCAGTGCGTCCAGCTGTACGCTAGCTCGGGCGGAACGCGGTACAGGCGCAACAAGTGGCAACTACATCAGAAGTTAGAATGTGGACGCCAGTAAAAGTGGAAGTCACATACCGGTGGAGCTGCGGGGATATTCACAGTTGACGGAGCAGCACTCACGCTCGGCCGTTTCCGCAGTTGTCCCCCTATCTCCTCTCCCGACTTTCCGGCAATGATGAGCTGAACGATGTTGTCCATACGTTGATCGATCGGGTTGGGCATGCGCACGGCCAAAGGGTCGTAACGTGCACTCGATATCATCGATGCTTTTTTACGTGAGCGCGAGCCCCGAGGTCTGGGCGCCGCGGCGGGGGCGTACGTCTTCCCTTGGGATGCCTCTTTTTCGAGCTTGGACTGTTCAGCCCAGAATTTTCTGTCGTCGTCGTGCATAGCTTTCCACAGTTTGCCTGTGATTTTGCTACAGGAAAAAAATGAGCCGTCAGACGGACAAAGAGCGGGGTAGGGGGAAGTACGAACCTCAACTCGCTGCCAGAGGACTAACAACTACGATGAGCTTGGGGGCGCACGTAGAGACGGAGAACAACTTACTGTAACCTGTTTTAGATTTCCTTGCTTGATGTACCACGTTCTGAACAGGATGAAGGGGTTTCGAGGGCGGCGAGATACCTGGGACGGCGAGCCACTTCGAGGTGGCTCTTGTGGATCAACAGCCGGGCTCGTTGTGTCGTTGGGAGTCATAGCAGTCATGTCGGGCGACTCGGACTTGACGGGGGACGGCTCGGGAGACTCGTTTTTCGTAGGAGAGGACATGGTGGAGAGTGGGAGCTAGTGGCGCCTGCTGGGTGGTGCGGCGGCGGTTTTGACAGGGGTCCTCAGGGTTAATTAGTGGATATACATAGTGTACATAATTGTATTGTCTTGTTTGAAATTGCGTCAAACACGTTACAAAGACATAGGGCGGACACGGCGAAGATAATACAGCATGGAGAAACACGCGCGAGAGAGCATACAGCAGAAATATTACACAAAAAAAAAACGAAGACAATAGCTAGTAGGTATGGGCATAAGGGATATATTCGGCGCCTCGTTGATCTCCGTGCTTGTTCGTGTTTATTCGTTTCATTCCGAATCCCTTCAAATTCGTCCACCCTCATTCTCGGTAAGATCCTCCGTGTCAAACCCGTCGACTTCGGCCGGGACTCCATCTATCGCATACCTGTATGCGTCGAGGTCGTCCAGATCCCCCGCCCAGGTCGAGCAGAACCCAAACCGACGAGGATATACTGGCACCGGTGCCGCGATTGTGGATGCAGAAGTGGATCCGTACTTCAAAGTACCCTCGGCCGGCGCCGGAGGTGCCTCGACAAAAACAGGAGAATCTGGAGCGCACCACTCGGCAAGTAGGCCCAGATCTTCACCGGCGGCGGTGTCTGTCGAAGGTTGAGTGTGAGAGCCAGTCTGCTGGAGCTGTTCAAAATACGAGCCCACGGTCGCGTAGTTGGACGGCAGGTGGCCGTAAGGCGTGTCGAAAACATCCGAAGCCAAGTAAGTGGGGTACTGGGCGATGCGACCAAACGGTTGGAGCTCGGGTGCTGTGGTCGTTGCGTGCTCGTTCTCGGACGTAATCGAATATTGGTGGTACGAGGTCGAGCATTCATTCGAGTCGTTCAGGGGCCCCTGCTCATTTGTCAAATCGTCGTAAGACTGGACAAAATACATATCAGTATCGTGATCAGATACATGTGAAAATTACTTACCATGATCGTGTTCAGAGTCTCGGACCCACTGAACCCCTCACGGAATGGCCACGCACGAGCGACCTCCGCATCGAAGCTCTCGTAAGTGGCATGAGGGTAGGATACATCCGAATCGAGCGAAAACTCGGGAAGTGGCGCACTGCAGGCGGCAAGAGACCACTGCTGATCCTCGGGCTTGGCTTGAGGAGAGGGCGTATCCACAGAGGCTGAATCCAACGAGCTGGACGACATATCACCCGAACCAGGGCTGGACTGGCGAGACGAAGAGTCGATCTCGGCTGGAAGCTCGCCGGTTCGAGGGGGGACCCGGACGCTGAGAGCAGGAGCTGCACGCTTGGCGACGATCTCGAGCTCTCGCACTTTAGGCTTCTCATCAAATTCGCGAACTCGACTGGATAGACTACGCCGACGAGAACCAGCTAAATAAGCCTCGGCAATATCGCTGGCTCGTCCATTCGAAGGGGACTCAGGCTTGCGGGCACGCCCAGTCGAGCGAGGAGCAGTGTTCCTGGGCGGAGGGGGAGGACCGTCGCGACGAGAGTTGGGCGAATACTTGTAGTTTGGATGTCTCAATGCATGCTCCCTCTTCTCCTTCTGAGCAGCCACCCTCCAGTAGTCTCTCTCAGATTCGGAAAGCCCTTTCCAAATCTTGCCCACGATACGACTATAAAATACAAGTTAGCGAATCCATAGACAGAATAATACAAGATCACACACCTAATCTCGCGATGATCGTTCTAGAATGAGCGGGCAACCAGTATTAGCAACCGAGAACGCAAAACCCAAGCCCAAATGAAGGAGACCCACCTCGACGCCCGCCAAGAAATCTTGCTTCACATACCAAGTGCGATACAAGATGAATGCGTTCCTCGGGCGCGGGATATGTCCGGGCGGTTGCCGACGACTGTGACTCTTGATTGATCGAACCGGCCCGACGTGCGACTCATAGTCATCGTCCGGCGAGGGCTCGCGCGAGCCAGGCGAGTCGTCCGAAACAGGCGATCCAGAACGAGGGTAACCGATCTGCGCGTCCGAACGAATGGCACGGGCGCGAGCGGCCGTGCCCGCGGTCGACAAACGTGGAGAAACAGGGGATTGTAGCGCGAGAGGAGAGTCCGACTGATCTGGTAGTGATAAGAAGGAACAGAGGTTAAGCATGTATCAAAGGTAGAACAAGCAAACTAGTTGCGTACAAGAGGTATCATGAGCGATCGAAGACCGGTCGGACTGGCGGAGACCGACAGACATAACGGAGCCAAAGTATGATACAGGGAAGTGATGGTAATACCAGACCCGGGCGCGGTATGCGTATCAACGCCGAATGAGGATGTGGACGACTGGACAGAGTTCGCAAGCCCACCGTACTTAAAGAGACAGTAGCTAGCGAAACTCGTATTCCGCTTAATCTCTCAAAAAGCTATTCATCCAGGCCGACAGGCGTGTTTCTGTAGATCGGGTGCAGGTGAGGGCTTTGCATCGTGGCTTGTCGACCTAGCTTAGGCTCTCGATAACGCGCACAATTCACAGCCGAATTCGGGACAAAAACTCGAAAATCCGTAATTATGAAGGGAATATTCGACGAACGACACGTGCTCCACCTTGACGATCCTCTGAAGATCCAGCGGTGATTAGGAGTCTGCCGCATTCAGGCAGGAAGAACCCGAGTGGGTGTGAACATTTCGGGAAGAATTTGCACAGTGTGATGACAGAGAGTGAACTCTGTTCCTCATGTTTGCGCTAACGAAGCACCTTTGTGGATTGTGGGCGGCTACGTTGTCTAGGACCTGAGCTCTATCGGCATATGGGCGCGCCTCGGTGGATCAAGATTGGCCAGCTGTTGAAGCGCTCGCGGCCTCATAGACTCGTAATTGACCATTGCAGCTCTATCCGAGCAGCTCGTGCACAAGAATCCAGTACACGTTCAGCTTCATCCTAGCGCGCAACCAAAGGCAAGATCGATATCCCAACTCCGAGCTATTCCCTCGACTATACAGAGCAAGGAGAAGAAGACGCCCGTCGAAACCGTCCCTAGATGACCCGAGAACTTTGAGCCAGAGCATTACGCAAGACGCAGCAGACAGGCACCCAGAGTGTACTTGGAGTGGTCGTCGTCATCCGGAACCCTTGATCACGTCCGAATCAAGTAACCATTTAGACTTCCTGATTTAGGCGAGCCATTGTCGCCTAATTCGTTTCCGCTCTAGGCCTCGTAGTGGCGCCCATCTGGCTCGATACTTTCCCTCGGATATACCCCTCTGCCTCGTCAATCAGCACATGCTCTCAGCCACCGCATAAACGGCACACGTTCCCGCTCCATTAGTCCGTGCACAATGAATTCAGCTCCCAACTATGCCGCTCCTCTCGAGCGCTCAATTTCAGACCTCCTTCTCGCGCAGCAACGTGTTCAACGTAGCCATCTGTCCGGTTCGATCGCTACTCTTAAGCTCCAAGGCATAGTTAACAATCTCGGAATAACATGCAATCTTGTAACACGTGCGTAGCGTACAAAACCGACATAAGACAGCCAATCAAAATACAGACTCATGCAAGCAAGCAATAGAAACGATACAGAATAATGCTACAGCTGGAAAGAAAATCCGGACAACTCCTAATAATAACCTCCGCAAGTCCCCCCCAGCTATACAAGTTTAGGCTAATATGACAACAACACATCGGGTCTAGGTACGAAGATGCAGGATAGGACGGACGTGTATAAAGCGGCAAGAGAAAATGAATGCTTAACCAAAGGAGCCTAGTTCCCGCCCTCCAAAGCAACGCTCCGACGAGCCCGTGCCGATTGGACAGCTAGCCAGAGCGGTTAGTCGAGGTCCTATCCCGCATCATGGTGCGTAGCTTACCGACTAGATGATGCTCCTTGCCAAGAACCTGTTTCGCAATCATTTAGCTCGCAAAGAGACCTCGGGATAGACTATACGTACAGCGAGCGCATTGAGCACAACTTCCTGCTCACGAGTGACGATGTCCACGCCAACCTGATCGCCCAATGCCTTTCTCGTCCTCATCTCTCGCTGCAACACATGGAGCGCCGAGGTGAAACAGTGCTACACGACAAACCGTCAGCACACATCGACATACGACGCCTCAGAAAAAACTCACTCCAAACATCACACCAATCTGGGAAATCTCCGCGTCTGTCAACTGGGCGATCATGCTCTCGACCGCGCGTGCAGAAACTAGGCACCGATCGTACGCCAGGCTGTCCGTATCTCCGAGGACGTAGAACAGCTGAATTTCCGCATTCAGCGTAATGAAATGCGGATAGAGGCGTTCCCAAACGAGGCCGTTGGAAGTACACGGGAGCTGCGGTTCGTCTGGAGGCTGGCGAATGGGAGGAAGGTAGCCTCGGAAATGTCTAATTGCAGTGTAGACAACATTGTACTCGGCCCGGTACCGGTCTGGATCCGCGTACGACCTGTCTGACCGTCAGCCCCTGGAATACACAGTCTAATTGAAACCTCAAACGTACAGGTCAACGCCATCCCGCCACATGGTTCCCAGACGAACGGCGCGTTCCAACAAAGCGGTCGCCTTGACTTGAAGCGTCGTTACAATGTCCGGCGGATTTCTGGGGACGAAACGCGGCGCGAAAATGTCTCCCAGAGTCGCGTATGGTGCTCCAGATGCCTTGCCCTGTTCATGTACGTTAGCTGTGTCCAGACCCCATGAAACCGTACCCACATTGACATAGTCTTCCAAGGGACGCGGAAAGACCGTCTCGACTCTCGAACGCTGGTCTCCATCATCTCGGAAATTGGCTGGGAGCCCAGTCGTGGCTGCGGCGGTATGGTCTTGAAACCTCGGATTTAGTCAATCTTCCCAATTGAAAACTCGTCAACTTACCGACAAGAACGAGCTGCCAAAACGCAGCAATGCGCTCTCCATGCTCTCGAGCAGACCCCGGAGGCGCAAGGTGGTAATCGACCTGTCGGATGCGTAAACCCGAACGAGGCGGAGGCGCAGCAGGCTTGAACCAGTCGGGCGAAGAGATTTTGTGCAGGCCGCAAGTCATGGCTAAATTACAAGCCCGGATTTAGATGTCTGGAGCCAAGACCACTGAAGCATGGACTTACCAACGTGGCAAGCCGTGTTGGCTTCAAGATTACCCTCATTGATCCTTCCTTGAAGGTACAACATGGTCGCGAGCAATGTCATGCCTTGGACACAGCTAAAATAGATTGAGGTGCGCATTGCATTTTGAGCATGTAGAGACTCACTTGAACAAGCGGTCGCCCTCGGAATGACCACGCCTCAGGCAGCGTCGAGCCCTTTCCAAAAACTCTGGGATGAGTGCCTCGAGTTCGGGCTCGCCAGAAAACTGGGCCGCAAACGTATAGATCATCCACATCAGACCTGTGACAGCCGTTAGAACAAATCGACGACAGCATCGAGAGACGTACCGGGATGCGGGCGGCCCTTGGGCGGGTTATGAAGACTAGCCAGAAAATCTGGAACCCAGATTTCCAAGCCGACCTGTTTACGAAACGGTCTGAAAAAGGTGTGAGTTGAGAGTTTATCTCAGAATAACCCGACTTACAGGAAAATCTCGAGGCTATTTGTTTTTAAAGGTCAGGAATGGCCTCACAGAGACTGAGAATACTTACAGATAATCACGTTGGTGGGTCGGCAAATCGTCCTACCGAAACAACCTCAGTTCCTTGTGCAAAATGAAATGCCGATCGACCTACACACTCCCACCAATTGCCTACCAGCGCCATTCCCGAACTAGGAGTACTCTCGTTATAACCAGCAGCCGAATTCGTAAAGCGACGATAGGTCGCCGCCGATTCGTTCTTCCAGTGCTGAAAGAAGCTCATCACGACGTCGACCCCAAACACCGGCGGAGACGGTATCGGGCGGTTGCGCACAGAGGCCGAAGCGCTCGAGTTTGGCGCGCCCAGATACGCGTCATACGACGCCAACGCACCACCTTGGTAGGTGCCATATGAGCCAAAGTGGGCCCCGTGAGGATAATTAACCGACCCACGGAACGGGCTGCCACCACTGTTGGGCGAGGCCGGCATCGTGCTCGGGTCCCAGTACGGGATCGGCTCAGCAGGGCCCGTCGGCAAGGTGGGGGTCTCGAGCGTGCCCATCGCGCTGTCGATCGACCAGGCCGGGGCGAGCGGCTGGGGTGCCAAGTTGGACGTGTCCACGTGTGGAGCCTGTGGCGCGATAGGCGGATAGGGGCCGGGCTGTTGGGGATAGTCCTGATCGTCGTCGTCAGCATCGTCCTGCTCGTCGACGTGGAGATGGGTGAAATCGGTGGTCGGGGGTTCGTCTGGCTCGGGTTGACCTGAGTTACGCGCGGCGAGCTTGCGTTCGAGGTACGCGAGGCGTTCCTTGAGCGCGGCGTTTTCCTCTTTTTGGAGCGTGAGCTTGCTCTTGCGGATTTCGTCATAGATACACTTGTCCGTTGTGCCCTGTTCGACACATCGGCTGCAGTGCGGCTACAGGTAAAAAGTGAGTGCGGGGCGACATCGGTGAAATGCGTTTAGAGACCTTGCCGGCGTCACATTTCTGCCAGATGCGGAAAGAGGGATGAGCCCAGAAACACGAGGATGAATCGGGACAGGACGTACGACTTTGCGGGAGCGGCAGTGATGACCTGGATAGCCGAGGTTAGATTAGAAGGGACGAAAAGGTGTTCATTTGACTCACAACCAGCGCCTCGGAACTGCCGAAACGCGTGGAGCGTGGTTAGCGCCATGGAAAAAATGAATAAAGCAGACATTACGAGGGGGTTCTGGCGGTTGGAGGCACCCGACTTGCGCGTTGGCCCGGTCGACGACATGGCTCACGGGGGAGGGACGGTGGCCGTCAGGAGCACACGCTTAAGGGGCCCATCGGACGCGGTCTAAACCCTTGGCCAGGGTCCAGCGCGGCCCATCGACGCTGGGCCTGTCTCGCACGCTGCACGATGGCCGAGCATCGCACGCCGGAGCCGAGACCGCACTGGCACGATTTCAGCCATTCAACCTTTGTCACAACCTCAAATGATTACTCGATTCGGAGTTTACTACATGATGGGCATCAACCGCCAAGGCACCGCGCATCCCCGCAGCCAATTTCTACAGCGACTCGATGTTCGGGTGGGGCCCAACCGGCACAATACGCGTCGGATTGATCTGCGTGTGGGACCAGTAGTAGTGCGTCTTGATCTAATAGGCAAGTCCTCAGATTCCGCACTCGGTCATGTGCGCTCCCCAGTCACTTACGTGTTCAAAGTTGGTCGTCGTCTTGAACGCTGGCTCGTTCCAGTACAGGTTTTTCATCCACCGGTTAATATTGGGATAGTCGTGTCTAATCGACTTGACATTGCATTTGAAGTGGCCGTGATAGACCGGGTCGAACCGAACCTAACCCAAACACAGCGCGTCAATCTCGATTCGTGCCACAAAAAAGTGCCACATACAATCGTCGTGTACAGTCGAATATCGGCCTCGGTTAACCGATCACCAATGAAATACGTCTTGCCCTCGATCATCTTTTCTAGCCTGTCCAACGACGCGAACAACGGCCCTGCAGCGCTCTCGTACGCCTCCTGGGTCGTCGCGAACCCACACTTGTACACTCCGTCTGAAAAAAATAAACTAATTAAAACACCGACGGGATTTGCACGGAACTAGATGCGACGGACTGTTCACAGTGTCATAGACCCACGAGTGAAAATCATCAATCTCTTTTCTCAATGGCTCTGGGTAGATGTCAATGTCAACCGGCTCAGCCAGATCGCGGAATGCAGTGTTCAAGAACCGAATGATTTCCGAACTTTCATTATTGACCTATTCAGAGATCAGCGCGGGTCATTCATCCAACGCCCGAACGAAACCCACAATCGTTGAATTTTTCTTGTCCCACACAATAGGCACGGTGAAGCTAACCCAGTTTGATTAGACACTCGACGGCAGCAATTAAACCACCCCAACTCACCGACCGCTGTATTCAGGATCAGCCTTGAAGTACAAGTCGCGCATATGGTTCGAGTTTTGAATCGGATCCGAATCCGCTCCAGGGAACTCGTCGCTGTCACAAAAATTATGCGCATGACCGAATGGCAAGCGGGGCGGACTTACGCAGCGGCAAACGGCCATCCCAAATTCCCCATACGAGGAGACACAACGCTCAAACCTAATCCTATCAGTCTCACAACCGACTCGGACATTCAGTCGACCTACCAATAACATCCTCGAGCTTCAAAAGCACCCTGGTAATCAACACCCGATGCGCCCATGGACACGCATAAGACACAAACACATGATACCGTCCTATACAATCCCGTTCATCCCAAGTCCAAACCCCGCCACGGCTTAATCGACTCACCCTTCTCGGGCTCGTACTTTCCACCCTTTTCAATTACATCCCGGAAAGACGACACCTGCCTCCGGAAATGGCCATCCGTGCTCGCCCATTTGGTGATGTTCTTTTGAGCGTCAGACTTGTCGGTCGACATTCTAGTGATCGCGGTGGTTGAAAATGTTCTTTGTGCGACAAACGACCGACTGGGTAGACGGCGGACGAGGAACATACTGTGAGAAAAAGACCTTGCTCCATTGTTTTATAGGCAGCGTACGATCTCCAAAGCGTGACCACCCAGGTGTATGCGAGTGGCAAACTTTTCCCACGGCGGCCACTGGTTTCCGTCTCACTTGAGCCAGAACGAGGCGGGAATTTCCAAGGACCGCGCTTAACCCAAAGAAGGAAACTATCAATGTAGATATAATTGCAAGTCGTACAGGTGCGTACAAAACGTAAAGAGTCAATAAATATCACTGAAAGCAGTTCGAAAGCGCGAAAGCGATAGACACACAACAAAAAAGACCATGTAGAACCCAAAGACAAAAATCGCCTCTATTTTCGTCTTCATTGGCGAGGTCAACCGCTAGTCACTACCCAAACCACACTTCAGAATCTACAGCCTGACCAGAAATCGCTGAAAACGCTCACCTTACATTTTGGCAGTGACCTCTACCAGAGACGCCCTCCATCCTAGCACTGTACTGCCTCTCTTCTCCCCTCGCAAATACCTGCTTTGCCCGCCGCCAACACCTGAACAGTTTGTCGTCGCGTAGGCAGAGGTCGTCGAGGAAGCAACGTGGGGGGCTGAACAGCCGCCAACCCAAACACATCCTCCGCCCTCCCAAATTCGCTACACCCAAACAACGGAATCTCGGATATACTGATCTTTCGAGGCGTCCCATCCCCAGGCGTCCCAGCCGCACTCGACCGAAACGAGGGTGTCTCCAACAACACCGCCGCGGGCGCAGACACAACCGTACTCGACCTCGGCCGACTCCTTTTCTTCTTGTTCTTCTTTTCCATTTCGGATACCTCGGGTTGAGAGCGTACCTCACATCTCGACGAACCGCTCGAGGACGAGGGACGGGCGGCTAGACGCGATTTGGAATCGTCAGGCCCAGATAGGAGGTCATCTTTACGCCCCGTCGATTTGGCCCGCACATGCCCGAACGCATGTTCAAGACTCACTTGCAGAGGGAGAGCCGGGCGTCGTGCTGGCGGTGTCTTGGGTGGTACCCGAGTCGGGGACAGCGGATAGATGGGTGCTGGCGGTGTCTCTTCGTCTAGGATAAAGAACGGATTTGGCCGTTCGCTTGCGGGCGTCACAGAAAACCCAGGCGTGGCAGGAAACGTGTGTTTGAACCGCTCATTGGGGCTAGCTATCGACTTGCTCGACGGGTCAATTGTCGTAGGAGGGAGTGTGATATGCGCGGGTGCTTGCCGCCGGCTTCGTCGTGGTGGCCGTGGTACATCTCCAGACATGACTTCAATCCCAGCGAGCATTTCAGCAAGAATTACAGAGTGGCGGGACCGAGATCTGAGGACACGCACAGGTTTTTAAAGTACACAGAGTATGATGTAAAGAAAGAAGGTGGAGCAGCGAGTGACGACGCGGTGAGGGGCGTGCACCACTAGACGGGGGGCAATGGCGTATCTGCCACGCGTTTTGAGTGGGGCAGAGAGAGAAGGCCTTGCGATATTTCCCGGCACGAGCTCGCTCGGTGGTCGTTTAAGAGAGGCCCGACTTCCATATGAGTTCCGACGACCAGCCCCTACTCCTGATTGACCTAGGCGGGCCCCTATATCAGCCAGGCCTATCCCCAAATCAAGCGCAATCGTAAGATCCGGGGGTACAGTAAGGGGCATGCAGCTGGTAGCCTGTCAGCACGATGCATGACCGTGGTCGCTTTCGTACTGCTCGAATGAACGGGCACGCTGATCACCGACATCAGTACGGTAATCCACATGACCCAATCATAAAACTCGCGCAAATCAAGGCTTACAAAATACGGCCGAACGACGGAAGAACCGACTGGGCCCCTCCCCTTTATTTCTACTCGTTCTCGACAAAGCGAGAAATATACGTTCAGCGCGTAGATAACAACCCCCCCACAAGGAGCCCCGCACGCCTATCAAAGTTCACACACAACGGTCGGTCAGAACCCAGGTTCGCATTGCTGGCGCAAAGTATTGTATAGCAGTAACTCAATAGACTAAGGGGGAAATTAAAAGAACATCGAGAAACTCGCAGCCATTAACTCAATCTTTACGCAGCAGCCTCATCGGGTGTCGCCTTGTACACCTGCCACAAAATCATGTCAGGTCACGTCGTCTATCACCCAATCTATACATACCTCCATCTCGGCATCAAGATCTGCAACGCTCTTGGCTGGGCGATCATTGCCTCCCTTGCGACGACGTCCACGTCCACGTCCGCCTGCAGGCTTACCGGCCCGTTCAGGTGCGGCACCGCTAGGACCGAAACCGTAAACACCCTCGTTCCTAGAATTCAAACCTAAAACTTTACCTGGCAGCGGCCTTTTGAGCAGGCTGCTTCTTCTCGGCCGGTGCAGGCGCGACACGAGAAGCAAGCGACGGGGGCGGTACCTTGGTGGGATCCATCACGATTTCGATCTTCATCGGGCGTTCTGAAGTAGACAACAAGTGAAAGAGTGCAAGTGATCAGTCGGATGTGACTCGCGACAGAGGAGACAGCAAGCTAAACGGCATTCGGTTCTTCCACGCTCGCAGGCGTTCTTGGTGTGATTTTAGGGGGGGACATCGCAAGACTTGATCAGAGTCTGCAAATGTCTAGGAGTAGTGGACGGCGGAGGGTGCGTAGGATAATCGAGCGGTGCAAGGGTGCACACAGCTCCAATTCGCATCGGCCAAATTGACCGAGCGATTTCCGTGCTCCATAAGGCGCTCAACCAACCACGCTGGGAGCCGCCTCACCTCAAACGCCAGGACGTCCGGCTCCCTGTAAAAACGTAGGAGTCGGCGTCCCCACCATAGACATGACATAGCCTGTCACCCCGTAACCCGCATGCGCAAGACGATCCAAAGCCTCGCGGCCGGGAATTGCGTCACACCAAGAAACCACCTCGACGAGATTCTTCAAGAAACGCCAGGGGATCAGGAGAGTAAAGAGAGAATCGACTACTAACTCCCATCGATGAGCCGGTTGTTGTACTGCTCAAACGCCTTGTTCGCATCGCCCTTTTTCTGGAAAATCACAGTTGCGGTGCCCTTGGATCGACCTTGAGAGTCAAAGTTGAGTTGGACAGAGCTGAGAGAGCCAACAGTCGATTGGAAGAGTTCCTGGTTTAAATACGTAAGCGCCTGAAGCGGAAAAACAAGGGTAACAAACAGAACGAACCTTGATCTGTTCCTCGTTGACGTCAGGGGGTAAACCGGAAACCATGATTTTTTGAGCGATCGCTTGGGCACCGGGTGCGGCCGATGCAGGCTTTGCCGCGGGCGAGCCGTGCTTGGAGCCAGGAACGGTGGTGGAGTAGCGCTGGCGAGCGTTTTGGTTGCCAGTAGCAGCGGGGGCGCTCGCGCGGCGTCCGGACGCACCACGACGGTTCTTGGGGCGCGACTGCATGATCTAAAGGGTCGTATGTTGGAAAACTGTTTTTTCTTCGTCGGAGAGGTCAACGCACTTGGTCGAGAGACTGGTCAAGTCCTGCGGAGGCCATTGCGGTTGGGTAGGTAATAGGGAGAGAACGGTGGTGAGAAACTAGCAAAAAAAAAATAGAAAAGAGAAGGAAGAGGGGAGTTGGTGGTGGCAAGCAACAACACTGAAGACGCCTCGTTACGGCTCTTGATAAGGGCAGGCAGCGCATCGAGCACGGGCCACTCGGCGCTTAATGCCACTCTAATTTCCTTTCCTTGACTCTTGTCAGTCACCGCCATAGTCCCACATGTCACGAGGCGGTCGAGGAGGATTCGGTGGCGGGCGTGGTGGATTTGGAGGGGCGGCGAATATGCCCCCCATGGGGCTATCATTTGCGGATATTCAGTCGTTGTCGAGAGAGCCGACGGCGCTGTACCCGGTGAGTGTTATGACTCGTTGAATGTGGTTCATATTCTAATTTGGATTCTTGGTATCATGAGAACTAGCCCATGGACCCTCTGCCTTTACTATCTTCTGTGACTGAAGAAGAAAAGGAGATTATTGCACTCCAGGACGGCGTAGTAGCTCGATTGCGGGCGTCGCCTTATTACATTGTAGAGCCAGAAAAGAAAGAAGGTGTGTATTTCGTGTAATACTCCGAAGTAAACCTTATATTTTTTCTAGAAGAGTCTCGGTACTCGGACAGGTTTCTCAGGCCGGCTGCACCTCCAAAACTTCAGGCCAAGGACCTGAACCCAGCGTTCTTTCCACCAGATTTGTGGGACGCATACTTTAATCCAAAGAAAAGAAAAGGTGAATGTCGGCACAGCTTCAGCCTCGATTGTTACTCATCCTAGTTCCATTCAGCCAAGAAGGCCAAGGAACGCGCTCGGTTAAACTTGGACAATATCGAGGCGGAGGATGGAAAGGAGGTGAGTAGCCTTTGCTGTGTTTCCAGCATGTTTCTGATCTATGGATAGGACGAAGCGTCCGAGAAAGGATCTGTCGCTGGTTCAGACGACGAAGACCCGGGTGATTATGATGAGGAGAACGAGGTATGGAAGATTTGGTTCATGTGCCGAACTCTACTGAGGGCGCTTGTAGGAAGAGAATGACTATGCGGACAATTACTTTGATAACGGAGAAGACGAAGACTATGGGGATGACGGAGGAGAGGATGGTGGGGGTAAGTGAGGCTATCTAATGCATGCAGTGCAATGGCTAACATATGAGCATAGGCACATACGATTAGGCTGGTTTGGTTTACGTGTGGATACTTATAAAAATATCGTATAATTTATCGTTGTATGCAAGTCGCATTCACGCGATACTTTTGATGACAAAATCGTTGATTGGTATTGGACATGTCTAGCTTCATTTGTCTTGGTTTATTAATCCAACGCCAACGATGACTCCCTCTGACAGTATGTCCGCAATCTTCCGTCCCTCCTTTCCTTGGTGGGCTTGGGTCTGGACAAAGTGTGTCTTGATAGTCTTGGCTCGGGCAATCTGAGACCGGTTAATTTCAATGCGGGAGAGAAAGATCGAAAGAACGTGCATACCTCTTTAGTGTGGTGAAGACATTCTAGATAGTCTTCGGAGGCCGCGCGGCATTCAGACGGGGAGTCGGCATTAGCATAGCACTGACGCAGCTGTCAGCCGTGTGCTACGCCGCGGTCGCTGAGCTTACCTTGGCGAATTCCTGCCAGAACGGAAAGCAGCGCGAGCGACCTGTACATATATGTGAGTGCCAGACAAATCAAGCTACCAACTGATCTGACCGCCGGTGTATCCGAAGCCAGACTAGTACATCGTCAGAGGGAGTTTGGTGCCCGAGAGAGCGTGCTTACTGCCATGATCGTCGTCGAGTTCTCAGAGACTGTGCTTAGTCAGTCCCACGTGACCGCTGGCAACCCTTGGCCGACTACGATGGAAGAGGCCACATTCGTCAAGACGCATATCGCGGCCCTAAGCACGCTTCCGACGACGTACGCAAACGACTTCCAGCCTGCGCCAGAAGACCTTGTGCGAACACGTGTGTTTCCGGTCAGTTGTACGTATGATGTGTCTTGCAGAAGTAAATACTGCAAATTAGATTGAGATCCTTCCGCCACCCGACCGCAAGCCCGTCCAAGCTGGAGTGACTGGTGCGAGCTAGTTTTCTTTTGGAACGTTTCAGACTTGTTGGCCCCAACCGACCATAACACTGCCCAGGACAAATAAACGTGACAGTCAAGTCCCTAAAGCCCGCACTCTCTTTCCCACTCGCCGTTCTCCCCACCGACTCGATCGCGTCGATAAAGGACCAGCTTGCGCTCCACCCCCGCGCACCTCCTGCCGACGCCCAGCGCCTCCTGCTCAAGGGGAAAGCTCTTGCCGACAACAAGCTCCTGCGCGAGTACGACATTGGCGACGGCGCGACTATAAACTTGCTTGTCAAACCCGGAGTCGACTGGACCGGCGAAGAGAAACCGATGTCTACCCTAGACAAAGCCCCTGGTCACCTGCGCATCCCCTCCCAAGACAACATGGCCATTCCCTCTGTCGTGCTCTCCCCCATCCCCGACCCCGAGGGTCGCGCGCCGTCTCCGCACGCGTTGGCGCTCGATGCTACTCCGCCCCCTCGTGAGTAATTTGCGATGATAACGTATGACGAAATGTTTACATTTCCCACACCACAGTCTCCTCCTCGGTCCGGCCGTCATACCACCAGACGATTGCATCACCCGAGTTTTGGGACAAGCTCCACGCGTTCCTCTCCACCGAGTTCTCTAACAGGGAAGATGCCGATGGCGCGTTCGAATCGTTCCTCATCGCGAGCAAAGAACAACTCACCGCCGGCGAGATTGCCAAGATTCGGGACGCGACCGGTATCATCGGCATGGCCGGTACATAGAGTCTGATCGTGCCTAGGAAAGTGCTGGGTTCTAATCATACCTGAATTGCGCTAGTGTTGGAGCCTGTGGGGTATTTACCGGATTTCTCTCTCTCTCGACTGGGATGTGCCGCGCGCTATTTTCTTATCTCCTCATTTTCATGAAATGCAACGTTGCTTTCCCGCTCACTTGCGCTTGGCCCGAACGTTTTTCCGATATAAATAGCTACCCGAGTCATTAGGATTCCATTCTGGCATGTGCAATTGCACAGCGCCCGGCCATGGAACCATACTTGTCATCCCTGCAGCTGATTATCGTGCATGCCGTACCTGGGTTCGTGATGAAACTCAAGACCACTTGGCTCGGGTGCGTTACTCGATTCAACCAATTGGACACGCCCGGTAAGCCGGCAAAACGACTCCAGCCACCCAGTTTTTCACTTACAAATGATGAGATCAAACCCACCGGCAATGGACAGAAGACGAACGACCACATGCTTCGCTGCTGCACATGGTCGCATTTGATCTTCGGCACTGTGTCTCCACACTCTGGGCACGTATAAGTTGTCAGTTGGAGGGCCACAAGCTGCACTCTCGACAGTTCAACCATGTCACACCAGCCAGAAGGCATTGTTGCCGAAGGCTCGCGCCACGCCTCCCCGGTCGTGACGCCTACGGACGAAAAGGTTCCTGGCTATGACGAGAAGCGGGGCGACTTTGGTGGCGAGCGTGTTCATGATTCAGACCATGACCATGACATGTTCGGTGACGACAAGCTCGACCCGTGTGTTGCTTTTTTGCCCGAGATGAATTTTGATCGACTGATTGGGGTGCTGTAGCCATGAACCGTTCCCCATCGATCCCATGTACGAGGAGGAAGAGTATCAGCTCACTCTCCGTGCACTTGTAGTTGGATGGGTGCTCGGTGCCGTCGTCGGTGCCTCGGTAAGATATCCCGATGCTTGATGTCGAAGGCACCATTTAACTGTCGGTTGCTCAGAACATCTACCTCGGTCTCAAGACCGGCTTTACTTTTGGTCCTCAGCTATTCGGTGCCATCTTTGGTTTCGCTATCCTCAAGCCCTTGTCCAAGGCGTTCACTCTGAACTTTTTGCCTGGATGGGTCTGGGGTGGTGAGTTCGGACCCAAGGAGAACTGCACCGTTCAGACCGCTGCTACCTCTGCCGGTGGTATGGGTATCATCTTCGTTTCCGCTGTCCCTGCGATGTACCGTCTGGAGCTCTTGTCCGAGCTTCCTTCCTCCGATGTTGGCAAGTGAGTGGCCTTGACTTTTCCGACGTTGTTTTGCCCTTGCTCATATGATTATCCAGATTGCTTGCGTTGACCGTCAGCGCTGCGTTCTTCGGTGTCTTCTTCGCCATTCCGCTGCGCAAATACTATATCCTAAAGGAGAAGCTCATGTTCCCCACCCCGACTGCCACCGCATTTACCATTCGTGCGCTTCATGCGGGCCGAACTGGTGCTGAAGTTGCGCGCAAAAAGTCGATTGGTCTCGCTTCGTCTTTCGCGGGTGCCTTTTGCTTCAAGGTCGCTTCTGGTTATCTCCCAGGTGTTATCTGGGATTGGCATATCGGCTGGACGTTCTATCGTCTTGGCTGGACGAGCATGATCCAACTTGATAACTACGGCTGGTGGCTCGAGTGTATGTCGTTTCGTTGCCTCTGCCGTGCACGAATATTAATTGATACATTGCTTACAGTTACCCCTGCATTCTTTGGCGCTGGTATGCTCTCCGGGATGAACGCCTCTTGGAGTTTCTTCGGCGGGTTCGTCCTTGCCTGGGGTATCATCGCGCCCTCAATTATTCACACTGGCGTTGCCGTTGGCAAGCAACGTGCACCGGACGAGTTCCCAGAAGTGCTCAGCTTCCAGTCCATGTCTGCCAACCCCATCGAGTTGTTCATCACTGCCCCGTCTCCGCGTTACTGGCTCCTCTGGCCCGGCGTGCTCATCATGTTGGTCTACTCGTTTGCGGAACTCGCAATGAGCTCGCGCGGAATGTTCTCCAACTTGGGCGGCGTTGGCTCAGGCATTATGAACAGCTGGCGCCGCTGGAGGACTCGCGGTGACCCGAACGTGATCCACGCAGAGGATGATAACGATCCCACGAAGGTGAGTGATATTAGGGTTCTTGGGCTTGGGTGTATGCGCCGAGGTGGATTCTTACCCGTTTTGGTTTCCGTGTAGCCCGAGGACCGTGTGCCTGCATGGGCTTGGATGACCGGCCTCGCCGGCAGTTTGGTCCTTTCTTGTGCGTTGTTGGCCACCCAGTTTTCGCTCAATGTTGGAGAAGGTATGTACAAGTCTCTCAAGTAAGAAGCTGTGGCTGACATTTGTTGTATTACAGTCATCCTCGCACTCGGTAAGCATCGGATCCCGCACATTATCTGTCCATGCGATACTAAACCTTCGTGCTCCTAGTGCTCGGCTTCCTCTTCTCGTTTATCGGTGTCCAGTCCTCCGGATACACTGACATCAACCCGGTATCCACTGTGGCCAAGGCCTCGCAGCTCATCTTTGGTGGTGTGACCAAGGGTGCTGGCACGCAACTCAAGCCTGCCCAGGAAATCAACTTGGTCGCCGGTATCATTGCTGCAGGATCCGCCGCGCAAGCATGCGACATGACTGGTGACCTGAAGACTGGCCACTTGCTTCGCGCCAAGCCCAAGAACCAATTTGTGGCTCAAATCACAGGCTCCATCGTCTCAGTGTTCCTGGGTGTTGGGTTGTTCGTGTTGTTCACCAAGGCCTCACCGTGCATCTTGTACCTGCCGGAGGATGGTATTTGCTCGTATAGTGCTCCATCGGTGTCTGCCTGGGCTGCTGTTGCGACTGCCGTTACTGCCCCGAAGCTTCGTGAGTCATCTCGTTATCTTCTCCACATGCTTGATCTCTAATGTATCACCTCCTAAAATAGCTGTCCCTCCCACGAGCGGCTACACCGCTATTGGTCTCTCGATCGCTGCCGTGATCACCTGCGTTGTTAAACACCTCTGGATCCCGCGCAAGTACTGGGTCTACGTTCCCAACTGGAACGCCATTGGCCTTGCGTTTGTCGTCCCACAAACGTACTATGGCACCGCCATGGCCGCTGGTGCTACGTTCAATTACATTTGGGAGCGACGCAATATCCGTTCGTTTGACATGTACATGTTCCCGATTTCAGCTGGTCTGTTGGCCGGCGAGGGTCTCGGCGGTGTGTTGCTCGCGCTCTTGTCGGTTGCGGGTGTGGGCGCGGATGGTGTCAAGTACGGCACATCTGTTGGATGCACGAGTAAGTCGGATCAACCCTTTTGTGAGGGTGTATGCTGATCAAACGTGCCTTTTTCACAGTCAACGAGTTCTGCGGATAAAAAGGTCTCTTAATTACGTATCTTCTGTGTACTTGTACTGGTTTCACATGATGTCTCACTGCTCATGATAATATGCATGTCTGATTTAAACATCACTGGCCTGACTAAAGCCCCACATGATTTATTAGATAACCCGGTGGAGGCACCGGTCTAATTTTGCCTGCCGTGACGTTACTCAGCATGAAATGTTTCATTTCATCCGGCACCATATAAACCTCGACGTCAATCTGGATGCTTTGTCTCGTGCTCCCCACCTTCGGTCGGCAAACGGTTGGGCTTGCGTGGGCATCTACCCAGCGTTCTTGAATAGACACTTGTTCTCGAGCTGTGGGGTACTTGACTGAGGCTTGATCGACCATATCGACCATGTCGTCACAGACGCCTGTTCCTGGATCGCCCCAGACGCCCTCAAGATCGTCGTCTGTCGACACTCGTCATGATTCGAATTCCAGTCCTTCCGATGTCGAGAAACAAGAGCGCTCTGCCGATATGTCTGTTCAACCGACGGCTGAAAAAGGAAACGAGGCTTGGGAAGTCAAGTTGGACGAGAGTGATGACCCAAAACACCGACGGACCTCTCGCAAATGGCTGATCGTTTTCGTTCTCGCAACCTCTTCAACATGTGTCACCTGTGCCTCGTCGGTGGTAAGTCATTCCTTCAGTTTTGTGCCGGACCTCCGCGGTCTCATGACCTGAACCATTCCGTAATTCTAACTCACGTCCCTTTTAGGCCGCCATGGCACGCCCTGGTCTACAAAAAGAGTTTGGCGTGTCTTTGCCAGTGGCGATTCTTGGCATTTCGTTATACGTCGAAGGGCTGGGAATTGGCCCGCTATTACTCGGGCCGCTCTCCGAGTTTTTTGGGCGGCGACATATCTATTGGATCTCGTTTTTGTGGTTTGTCCTATTGAACTTTCCCGTTGCATTCGCCCCTAATATTGGTATGCCTGGCCTGCTTCTTAAATGCGCGTGTTTCTAATTCGAATTTAGTGGTATACTTGATTTTCCGGTTCTTGACTGGCTTTTCTGGAGGTACGCTGTTATTAAGGCAACCAGGAAAAACATTCTGAGCAGTACTCCTGTTATCTAGCTGCATTTCTGAGCGTCGCTGGTGGAAGCGTGGCAGATTTATTTGCCAACGACAAGGTTGCAAGGTTAGGCCGTTGTATAGCTGCTCAATTTGACAGGCGCTAACCGATGACAACAGTCCCATGGCTTGCTACACAATTAGTCCGTTTATTGGCCCCGTTCTAGGTCCTGCGTTTTCTGGTTTCATCAACCAGGTAGGTAGTATATAGCTAAATCTTCATATCGTTCTGACCGGAATATAGAATACGAGTTGGCGTTGGACATTTTACACCATTATTATCTGGGCTACGGTTCAACTTGTTGCATTGTACACGGTATGTCTAAACCAACACTCATGGGTATCAACCTTTTCTCACACGCATGCAGCTTGTGCCAGAGACCTACGAGCCTGTACTACGAGTCAAGAAAGCACGTCGGTATGTCAGACATTTGTTACCAAGAATTGGGTCTGAACGCCTATTATAGGTTAAGGAAAACATCTGGCGAAGACAGATGGTGGGCACCGCTCGAAAGAAGTGACCGGAGCCTAGTATGGACTATTATAGTGAGCTGCTATAAACCGTTCGGTGCGTTTACCTCAAGCATCGTCACTCAAATAGCTAACATAACAATATTTCAGAAATCTTGTTGTACGAGCCTATGGCTCTGTTACTTGATATCTGGTATTACCAAATGCATATTTCAATTGGCGGCTTGCTTACAATTTGCCGTTGGTCCTAGGTGCTCTCTGCTACTTGGGATTTTGTACTTATGCTTCACAGGTAAATAGATCATAGCCACATATGTTGTTGTGTCTCATGATATCCTGCATAGCATTTCCAACTATCTTCGGCACCAACCACGGCTTCAATATGCAGTCTGTCGGTTTATCCTTTCTTGGCATCGGCGTTGGAATGTTAATTGCCCTTGCAACCCAACCGTTCTGGAATCGGTACGCTTCACGCTGTTTCAAGCGCTGTTACATGTATACTCATTCATTACAGGCTCCAAGCTAAATATACTGCACAACATGGAGGGGCACCACCTCCAGAAACACGTCTCTTTATCGGTATGGCCGGCGCCATACTCGTTCCTATTGGTCTATTCTGGATGGCTTTCACGACCCCTAAAACTGTCCATTGGATTGTGCCTATCCTCGGGTCCATTCCGTGCGTGTCGATTTCTAGCCCTGCCAAAGAAATTTTTTAGCTGACGCAATCTCAACAGTTTTGGTACAGGCACAGTCTATGTTTTCACCTCGGTTTTCACTTTCCTTGTTGTCGCATACAGACCATATGCAGCGTCTGCGATGGCAGGAAATTCGTTCCTCCGATCAGCTTTTGCAGCTGTCTTTCCGCTCGTGTCTGGTCCTATGTATAATCGCCTTGGGACAGTGGGTGCTACCGCATTGTTGGCTGGATTAGCTACTTTGATGACGCCGTTGCCGTGAGTCATATACTGCATGCACTCTGCATATATCCTCACAAGTCCACCCCTTCAGGTTCGTCTTTTACAAATACGGAGCTAAATTACGCAAAAAATCAAAATTCACGATCTAAAGCTCCGGCACTACGTCGCTGGGCATGTTGGTTTGAGGTTATAGATTCACGCATCACTTTAATGTTCACGAGATTCTACTTCATTCTTATTGTATATTCAAGAGCATATGTATATTTTTTCTCACTTTCAATGGATCCAATACAGGCTATTTTCGACCCCACCATCCACCCAACAGCGACCCCAGCATGCCTTGGGATTCTTGTTTGGGGGGTGGAGATATAGGGCGCTCCTCGGGTTCCACATCGACTTTGCGTTCTGGCATCGTCTTCTTCTCTACTACTGGACTAGACCTGGCCGCTACCGCCGGCGGCTCAACACCACCCTTCTTGTAGAGATTTTCTATTGGCAGGTCGATGTAGTTGGGCACGGCGTCAAAGAACAATGGTTTTTGATTCGAAGCCGTGGTGGTGGGTTTGCCGCCATTGTATGCGAACCAACGTTTCTTGAGGTCAAGCTCCGCCTTTTGGATCGACTCTTCAAGCTCCTTAGCTGTACTCGGAGCAAGAGGGTAGAAAGCAGTCTCGGGCGACTCTGTGTTTTCAGTAAGATTTGTGTGCGTTTCACGAATATGAAGTTGCGCGCGTTGAGTTAAAGAAATGGCCTCTGCGAATTTGTTATAGGGTTCGTAAGTTTGGGATAGAGACAAAGCGCTATGTCCGAACCATATTTAGATACGTGTTTAATGCAGGGCAATTATTAGACTCACCGCTTTGCTTTGGAGAACGACAAACGAGCTTCGATGGCTGCCGTCAAATCTGCGCTCTCGTCCACAACACTTAGCGAACGCATCTGGTTGAGGCTTTGCAGGATCGTGTCCAGAAGCTTGACCACTGCCGGAGCAACGCGGTGGTCGATCGCTACTGGAGCGTCGCCTTGCTTCCCATGTGAGCCCGGTCCGGGGGATGCGAGTAGTGCATCGGCCAAAAGCAAGTCACGCTGAATGCGTCGAGAAAGGAGCTGATATGTGACGTATGACATGATAAAGTGTGCATCACGGGCACCTGGTTCAGCCGGTTGGGTGGAAGTAGCCTGGTATACATTAAGCGAATGTCGAAATAATTAAGGACACCATCGACAATACTCACTCGTTGGGCCTCTACTAGCTTCTTGGCCACATCCTCGGCTTCGCTGAGTGCAAGTAGCACTGCATCGAATTTGGTAATCAAACCTCGAGTTTGGGTTGCCTTGGGTTTGCCTTGGCTAGCGTCGGGTAGACCAACACTTGCTTGCTGCACACGCAAGAGTGCGTCCACCAGCTCTGGACTTCTCACAGGTACTGGCTGACCTTCCCAGATGAGCTCCTGTAGTTGTTTCGCCTTGTCACCTCCCTTCGCGGCTGCCCCTTCCGACCGGACCCCCTGTAATAGGTTATCATATCCAGGAACAAGAGCGGGGCCGACTTTTGGCCCTAGAGTGGCGACAATTCCAGCGATATCATACGCTCGGGCGAGTCCAAGTTCGTGAGCGCAGTGCCGGATCTCTGGAGCGATCTCGTCTGCAAATTGTGCCAGTAGAGCATGATCGCGAGACGAGGGAGCAACCTCGGCTAGAGCGTCAATGATCGTACGTGCAGCGACAAGAGCCTCAAGTCCGGGCTGGAAATCGTCCTGAAGACGGAGGAAGCGACCACGGATAGTGAGGTGATAGGCGGCGATTTCGGCCAAACCGGTTGACGAGATCCGAGGTGGTTGCGAATCATGCAATGCTTGAGCTTCAGACAAAAGTTGAGCGGACCATTTCACAGCACGACGAAAGCGTCCAACAGCAATAGTCCGCGTCTTGGTATCATCGGTTTTGGTGAACTGTGCGTGGAGTTCTTGAGCAAAGGAATATGCTCGCTCAGATTCGAATAAATGAAGCTGGAGGCTGGATGTTTTCCTTTTCTCAGAGCCTTTCGAATGCTGTGGTACAATACATACTCACTGTCCAGCTTTGAGATTCTCGGTCGAAATGACTGGCAGCTTTTTGAATTCTTTGCCCTTCCCATGCGTTATTTTGAGGCTCTTCCGAAGCCGATGAACTTTGTTTGCGCAGTGCTTTCTGTGGAAGCACGCTTATTGACTATTTATCCGCTTATGAAAAAACAAACATACCGGTATCGTGCGTGATCGTTATATCGTAGGCCATACGCCGCGCGTTCATCATTGACAATCTGCAAGGCTGGAAGCAAAAGGCCAATTAATTCATATCCATTATATCCCCCGCGTTACTGTTGCCCATACCTTTGATTCCGATTTGTTCGCTCATCCTGCAAACTACCGCAGATCGAACCTGGAGTTGTGTCGATGCTGGCGCCCGGTGATCTAGGCATGGCCGTGGATCACGTGCAATAGGATGGCTCGGACGGTTGTTGCTCTCATCCGCCACCAATTCTACTCATCAGCCTGCATGATATAATATTAGTTCATACACTAACTAGCTCTTTAAAAATCACCGAAATACTCACGCACTTGTCTGCTCTATGGCAATATATACTGCTCTGAGGACACTGGCCTAACAAACGCCAAGAAAACATCGGGGAGAAACTTCCGTTGACTGTTGTGCGATATGAGCGGCCTTCGCTTGACTTCAGGCACCGTCTGGGTTGTTGGCATTTCATCCCAGACACTGATACGCGATGAGCATCACACCTAGCCTATGGTCTACTCAAGAAACGCGGTGGATCCACGCTGTATACCAAGCCAAAACAAGTAGCGTCGGTCGCTGTGTGTCTCGTATCACGGGCTATAGACCGAGCGTCCATATGATATGTACGGACGCCTACAAGCGCTAAATGCGCTTAGGCACTCAGGCACTTAGCGCTGTAAGCGAGTTCAACCCACTGCATACATCCTGCGTCTTGCGCATCACTTCGGTCTTTCTCTGGTTGGTACAGCTCAGCAATGGGCTATGTGGTAATCAAATGTTGCATTGCACATTACAGCTATTTGGGGTCTGCTACGATATAAATACTCTTATTCCCGGTCATACCAACTCATCACCAGCTTCTCCTACATCACCGACTAAGACACATTTCTCTCTCACTTCTAAATCGAACATGTACGCTTTCACCAAAGTTGTTGTGCTCGTCACCTCTGCTTTAAGCCTTGTATCTATGGCCGCTGCTGCCCCTGTCGAGGCTTCCACTCAGGAGCTTGCCGCTCGTGGTCCTTATGATGTTCACAATGGATGGGTGAGTGACAATCCTATTGATTGAAAAAGAACGGGTAACTAAATCTAAGATTTCGTAGGCCACCTACTGTAAGACTTGACGAGATAGATGCGACACGTTCTAAATGCTCATTTTTTGTTTAGATAACCCATCAGTGGGAGTTGGAGCTTGTGGATGGCTGAACGTGAGTGTGTTTCGATGAATGCTACTCAGCGCAGCTATATGAATGCATCTGTACAGCAAGACTACGAGTGGGTTGCCGCCATTGGCACTAGCTTGTTCCAAGAGATGATGGGAGTCGGTGAGTGGAAGACAGTGTTGATGAGTGCCGTCGGTGTCCATCCTAATCATCCGGCACTCAGATGCCAACCCGAACCATAGCAAGGCATGCGGAAAGGCGGCCAACTTTACATGGAACGGAAAGACCATCAAGGTTGGCATCGTTGACAGGTGCTATGCCTGCGGATACAATGACATTGATCTGTCCCCGTCTGCGTTCCAGCAGTTTGCCCCACTCGGTTCGTCATATTTCTATACTTTGACCTTCATATACTAAGTATCCTGAAGGTACTGGCAAGCTCAATGGCGCATCGTGGAAGTTCAACTAGGTGTCAGATGGGCAAACGTCTTAGAATACGCCCCTACTGTACATACATGCTGTGTTCTTCAACTTCATTGCCCACTTAACTTCTTCAAATAGAGCACAACTCACCCGATGAAGCAAACAGCCAGAACTGAAATTTGGTCCTGAACTTGCTTCACTCGCCACAGAAGCTCTTGTTATCAAACACTTGGTTTATATCACCCGTGGTTCAGTGACACAAATGAACGAAGTCATCAAAAGGGCGTTACTTAAATATTTGTGATTTTTTTGGTTAGAAATTGTCATCTCGCGCGAGAATGTTGGATGACCTCTGCCAAAATTTAGGATTGAACGAAATTCACTAAGCACCTTGATTGCCTCGATTGCAACAGCGTACAGCTATTCAAGTTAAAACCCATCCCCAATCTTCCTCATCATCGCTTTACTCCCAACCCCCAGTCCTAATCCTAACCCAAGCCCAACCCCAGTTTCACCCAACCCCGGAACCTCCTGTACATTCATATCTCCGCCCTTCAATCTTTCCACCACTTGTCTCGCGACGTCAAGCGCAGCATCTGGCATGCCGCCCAGCTGAGCCACTCGCAGCCCATGACTCTCACGGTTAACGCCTGGGCGCAAACGGTGCACGTACGAGAAGTCGGACGAATTTGGAGAAATGGCAATGTCTGTGCAAAAGAAAGATATATGCGGTCTTGTGCACTGGAATACTGGTAAGTCGCTTGATCCAGAATGCGGATGCAGACCCGCAGGCTCGATATATCCAAGCATGTCTGCGATTTCGTGAAAATGAGTTGCAAACATAGCCCGACATTGGTTATGTGCATGGAGATGATGTGCGGTCGCAAATGCAATCGCTAGTCCGTCTCGCACTGTCGTTCCACGACCGACTTCGTCCATGATGACCTAATCTTATGTTCAGTACTTCGTACGAGAAGCTTAGAATAGGGCAGAGCGTACCAGCGAACGGTTGGTTGCTCTACGTAGAATCTCACCAGCCTCCAACATCTCGACCATAAATGTGCTTCGGTCACGAAACAGGTCGTCCCTGGCACCAATCCGTGAAAACACGCGGTCTACAACACCAATCTCGGCGCTATCTGCTGGTACAAAAGAGCCTGTTTGAGCCAGAATTGCAATAAGCGCAGATTGACGTAGGACTGTAGACTTTCCGGCCTGTTTGATGGAGTATTAGGGATGAAGTAGATTAGTGCACTGATGGTCGTTTACCATATTAGGGCCCGTGATAACCATGAGTCGAGAGTTTGAACCTAAATCAACAGTGTTCGGAGTAAACACCCGGCCAGATGTGAGCAACCCAAGCTCAACCGCGGGATGCCGCGCGTTGACAGTTAAAAAGTTCAAACTGTGGTATATTGGTAAGAACAACGAAAGGGCACCGATAGTTGGAACAAACCTGTCATTCACTATGGGCCGAACAAAGTTCATTTCAGCAGCGAGTTCTGCGAACCCAACGGTAACATCGATCTCGTCGATAATGCGCGCGTTTCGTCTTAGTGCTACTCCGTGTCCCCCAACCTTTTCTTCAGTTTAGCACTAGTATTCAACGTACCAGGGCATAACGTACCTCTGTACGAAGTGATTCAAGTGCATTGCGTTCTGCTTGATGGATTTCGGCCTGCGACTCGAGGATGGAGGTGCCCAGTTGACTCCACGGCTGGATACAAGTTATATCAGATGCCTCAGTAATCAACATTAATGCACGTGCTCACTTTGTAGAAGAAACTCTCAGTGCTTCCACTTTTAGATAACGGAATAAATTCCGGGGATTTTCTAAGGAGGTCGCCGTATCTTCTTATGTTAGAGATGTGGACGAATATTCCATGAGGTGGGGCCGTTTTCAAGACCAAGGTTGGGACGCCTGAGGCAACTTAGTGGGAATAAAGAATTTTGTTTATTTACTTACTGTATTTTACGCGTAGTCTTTGCAGCATTTCTTCTTCTTGCGCTTTGAGTTTGTTGAACCGCTTATGACACCTAAGTAGTTCGGGATCAAAGCTGTACGCGTGTAAGCTACGAGTTTAGGCCGCTGTCAGAGTACTTACTCTGCTTTGATTGACCAGTTCTTAGCATCGGGAGACAATTCGTCGGGCTCAGGATCACCGGCCGAAGGAAGTTCATGCTTCAGTCCATCTTCGCCTACCACAAGGGGAGTGACATGCACAGCTGTCCCGATCCTCTCAGCTAGTTCAGACAAGTCTGAAACTCTTCCTAGGAGCAAAGACAAACTGGAAAGCTGGTCTTTTTCATGTTTCTTCTTGCTGGAAACCTTCATCTCAAAGCGGAGCCTGCTAACAATTTCGGCGTGTGCACCAATGGTTTCAGCAATAGCTAAGAGATCGTCAGCATCACCGCGACGAAGCTGTAGCTTTTGTACCAGCCGAATGGCATCTCCGGTTTGGCGAAGTAGAGCAAGGATATCTCGACGCAGATGAGTACGTTCGTGAAATAACGCCACGAGGGCTTGCCGTGCTTGAATCTCTGTAACGGAAGTACTTGGCCCACCTGCAAACGGGTTGAGTGTCGCGATCGCTCGGATGAAATGTTAAATGTTGCTTACAGAGCCACCTAGAGAGCAGCCTTGAGCCTGAACTTGTGACAGTCCGCCGAACTACAGAGAGGAGGCTTCCCGCGGTACTTTCCCCTTGTGCACCTTTTTGGATTTCAAGTGCTCTCACGGTATGAGCGTCAATGTGCATACGTGCGTCCTCCTGGACTCGTACAGGTGCTTCGAGAGAAGGCATGTTCTCCCGAAGGTTCTCTTGCAAGAAGGAGCTAATCAGTTGTATCGCACGCGTCTCGGCGGGTGCAAAAACTGGCTTTGAAATTGCCTGCTCCGCATCCATTTCAGCCGCTGCGTCGGATGCTGAGACAGCCGTAATATTGTCTGTGCTGGAGGGCCGAGACGACAGAGGTAAAGGGGTTGTAGCAGGTCCCGCTGCAAGATCGCAGTAGGCTATGCTGGTTAAACCATCGCTTAATGCTTTTCGTATCGGGTGATCCACGTATTCTGGCCCTTCGAGTGATCTGTCTAGTACGATTTCACGGGCACTGATCCTTGCCAGATCATCTACTAGTTGAGAGGGATCCGATAATTGTGTGAAGAACTCTCCTGTAGCAACGTCCATCCAAGCAATTCCGATATGAGCCCCAGTAAGATCGTCTGAGACCACAGCACAAACATAGTTGTTATCATAAGGGTTCACAAACGACTCATCGATTAGCGTTCCTGGGGTCACGACGCGAACCACTCGACGTTCAAACGGACTGGCTTTGAACCCTCGCCCTTTTCGAGCACCAGGTATCGCAATAGGGGCGTTGGGTTTCCGAAATTCTTCGCAGAGTGCAACAAATCGTTTTTCGGTCTGAACCAGCGTCTTTAGGTGTCGGTCAAGGTGGGAGAGTGGGAATCCAGCCATTTGTACTATTCGTCCACGAACACCCCAGCGTCGCTCAGCGAGCTTGATATTAAGCAAAGAAGCAACTTCCGGTGCTTGATCAAAATACGACTCGTAGAATTGACCGACCCGAGTGAGCAGTATACAGTGGGGAAATTTAGCAAGATTTTCGATGATGTCGCGCGCGAGCTTCGTCTTTGGCACTATAAATTCATGCCGCTCAAATCAATTTTCGTTAAGTTCTTCATGCTGTCTAGACATACAAGACCTTGTACTTTTGGCGACCTTTTTAGCAGCGGGGGTCGCGGACGAGTCTGCCAAATGAAGCGTCTCTGAGTAAGCAACCTGCCATGAGCTCCAGTTATAATTTTTCGCTTGCCTGAAGATAATTCCATTTGGCTGGTAGTCTTTTTTGTCTTGGCGGCGCTGGTTAATTTGGCACCTGGAGTGAGCTTGGTTGCTCTGCTACCGGTCGTGTCTAGCGTATCGCATTGGACGGAGAACCTCGATTCATCACACTATTATGCTTACTTTTCCTATTTTTTGATAGTAATGATTCTTCTTCTTCCTTGATTTCCTAGATGTTCAGCAGATAAATTGGGCTGCTTCAGGCGTTCAAACTGTGAAGGGCTAACCGACCAAAGATCAGCTACACTAACTGTTGCCATGTAAGCCTTTGTTTCACAAGATGGTTTTGAGTTGTTAGAGTCGTTGTAAAGCAGCTGACTGTGTGCTGCTGACTGTCTAGATTTAGAGAACGCATAGCTGCCAGGATTTAGACGTAGGCGAAGAGCGCATCTCATATGGTCCTTAATTCGTCTTAACCAGCCCAATGACACGGTAATCGGGTGATCGTATTTGCTAGAATATTGGTCCTGCTGGGGCACTTTTTCAAGTTACCAGGTGTCGTTGATGGCAGATTAGAGGTGTTGTGGATTATCAAACCGGATACGGAAAGATCGTCGATCACGTGCAATCTAGATTGACTAAACCCGCCTACTTGCTTGTTCAGTGCCATCTACCAATGTGTGGGATTGCGGTGCTGGTAAGCGATACCAAAATAAATTCCAGCGAAACAGAGCTGGTGGATCACTCGCATCTATGGAGAGAAATGTGCTTGGTGTGTGCTGACCGAGGTAAGAATCGGCTCGTCTAGATGGACAGGACGGGCTACAAGCAGCAAAAAGGAGTTTGTTGAAACAAGAGACGCTGTCTAGGTCCCGACTGGTCTGGCTCTCTCAAAGTTGAAATGGACTACGGCGGGCAAGAAAAGCGTGCGGTCTCAGTCTTTGCTTCGGTTCTTCACTTGCGAGGTCTAGATGGCGTACATTCCTTAACTCGGCACGTTCTTTGAGCCACTCAACAAAGTTCTGCCCTCATCTTGAAATTAAAGCTAGGCAGCCTCACGTGGGCACTAACGGTTCAGTTTTTGTGTGGAACGGAGAGGTATACCGAATCGCTATTTGCCAGCTTGTGCTCACCAGGATGGCCAGATTTTCGACGGGCTCTCTGTATGTTAAGATAGACATATCATACTACGAGTAGACAAACAGTCATATGCGCCTAAAGGTCTCCAACGATGAAAACGATGGTGCCAAGTTATTCGATCAGATTCAACGCAGCCAAGGAGATCGCTCTGCGCTTGTGAATATTTTTTCACAAATCGAGGGTCCGTAAGTAGTGCTGCCTTGCTTTGTTTCAATTCAATCTGATCTTTTTAGCTACGCATTTATGTATCTGAGTGTGAGTCAGCTGACTGTGTTGTCCCCAGAGAGATAACAGCTCTTGCTTGTTTACAGAAACCCGATCAGACGTTATACTTTGCTCGAGATCCTCTGGGCAGGCGTTCTTTATTGATACACACCCCGAGTCCATCAGAACCTTTCTTTGCACTATGCTCAGCATCAAATAGAAAGACCAGCAACGGATTCGAGGAAATATCTACGGCTGGGATATTTTCGATGCCTCTTCAAGGCGGTTCACTCGTGGAGGTACGTAGTGTTTTACTCTTGGTATGCATTTACCTGTTACCTAGGCTCATTAGTGCTCGTCCGAAATAAACATCGTTACCCGTGGTATATCGACCTTCGTAAGTGCATCCCTTGAACGGTCCCGAAAACCACATTATAACTGCGCAACAGGCTGGGCAAATGTCTCTCAACCGAGAAGTGCCAACTGAGGAATCTGAGACAAGTTCACCAAGGCAGGTGGAGGAATTTATAGCCAGACTTGACGACAGTGTAAAGGCGCGAGTTGCAAACATTCCTGCCAATCAGGTAGGTTTCATGCCGCTGTGCGATCAGTTCGTGATGTCTAGATATCCAAATCACACGAGCAGGAGTCGGGTAGACCCAAGGCTCGTTTGGGTGTACTTTTTTCAGGTGGTATCGACTGTACAGTTGTTGCATACTTGGCTGACAGGTTAGATATACGCCGGCCCCTATGCCACAAAACACACCTCTTATACCGTTGCTTCCGCACAGGCATATCCCACCCAACGAACCAATTGATTTGCTTAACGTTGCATTCGAGAACCCTCGTACCTTGAACGCACCTAACAAAAACAATGTACAAGAAGAGAGGGCCCGGCGGAAGCGAGATAAACGAGAGCAGAAAGCGACTGAGCCCCCTTCAGTAAGCGAGGTCGCGGAGGCCAGTAAACCCGGTACATATGATGTCCCAGACCGGCTAACGGGGTTGGCAGAAGTTGAGGAATTGCGTATGCTGTGTCCCAACCGTCAATGGAACTTTGTGGGTACTGACCGAGTTCATATTGACGACACGCATTTTTGATGTTCTTAACAGGTGTCTGTGGATGTCTCATATGAGGTCTGTGATACAACGCACACATTGACTAGCCATGGAGTTGATGGAACTTGGATGCGCAGGAATCCAAGCGCGAAGAGCCTAAAGTCGTCGAGCTTATGTACCCATCCAAAACTGTTATGGACTTGGTGAGCCTCGTAGCTCATTACGTTTAGTACTTATTACTAACAGGCTTCGATGCTAGAGCTTGGCACTGGCGTTGTATTTCGCGTCCCGCGGGAAAGGGCGACTAAGCTCGGAATCTAACTCGAGTGGCGGAGAGGAATACAATAGCCCGGCCAGGGTCCTACTAAGCGGACTTGGTTCTGATGAGCTACTGGGCGGTTATTCACGACATCGCCACGCATATAGCCGAGGGGGTTGGTTGGGGTTGATAGACGAGGTATTTCGTTACGTTATACATACCCGCACATGCTGACCGTCTGTGTAGCTCCAGCTCGATCTTGACCGACTTCCTACCCGGAACCTGGGCCGCGATGACCGGGTGATTTCTGCACATGGCCGAGAATCACGATATCCATTTCTTTCTTTGCCACTGGTCTCATATCTCGCACAACTGCCAGTACACAACAAAGTTGACCCTCGACTTTCGGATCAAGACGGCGGGATGGGAGACAAAACGCTGCTCAGACTCGCCGCTAAAAGTCTGGGACTCATACTCGCCAGCAAGAGAGTAAAAAGAGCGATGCAATTCGGGAGCAGAAGTGCAAGGATGGATGCTGGGGACGCAGCAAGAAAAGGTCATATTCTACTCGACTAGCGACCAATGGTCTATACATCATTGCCTTCAAATTGATTTAATTCCAGCCATTTTCAAAAGTTCATGGTAGTCTCCACTCTTCCGGCACATGTCGTGGAAGACGCCATCAGGCTTCGCAAGCAGATTTGCTGGCGTATCGAATTCTGCGACCCGCCCAGCACTCAGAACCAGAATTCTGTCGTTGTCTATAAGCCGGGTTAGCCATAGTGGTCCACAATCGACCCGATTTTACGGTATACCTATGACAGTGCGCAGACGGTGTGCTATGGTTAGCAGGATGCTCTGCCTGAATTCCTCGCGAATCGTAGTTTGTATCCTTCAGACAGAGATCGATTCAATTAAGTGCGGAAATCAGTAACAGGGACACCTACTTGGCATCCGTTTCAAAATCGACCTGTAGGATCATGTTAGTGGGCATCGTCTCAATGGCCGTAGGTCAAGCGCATACCGATGCCGTTGATTCATCCATCACAATAACGTTAGACTTGCGCAGCAGCCTAGTATACTTATTCGTCAGCTCAACATACCAGGCCTATCTTTAAAAGAACTCGCGCTCTAGCCATCGCAAGCAGTTGCCTTTGGCCGTGACTTAGGTTATTGCCGCCATCGCTAATCTTGGAGTCGAGGGTGAACCCGATAACGTTGGTTTTGAGCCTACTTGAGCCGGTCTGGGCTGAGTCATTTGAAATATGCTTTGTATGTCCTTGAGAGGAACTCCCAAATTGAACCCGTTCTTCGCTTTGAATGTGAGATTTGGGCGTTGAACCACCTAAATCATTAGACGTATACAGATATACGCGCCGCAACGCATCATAGAGGGTAGCATCGTCATGTTCCTTAAATGGGTCCTATGAACAGACAAATCAGTCAGAAATATTTCAACTCAACCGAGTTCAACCGACCAGGTTCTCGCGCATGGTCCCGTTGAACAAGACAACGTCCTGTGGTATCAATGTCAGACGAGACCGCTTCAACGGTTTCATCAGTGGAGTGTTCTGGAAATGATTTTGACATGCACTCACCCAATCTTCAACGCCAACCGCTGTTATGTCTGTATGAGGTATGATAAAAATTCAATAGCAAGTTGAGATGTAGGGCTCGCACCAATACCGTCCAATGTGATAGTTCCAGCCGTAGGTTCAACAAACCGGAAAAGTGCTAGTGCCAATGTCGATTTCCCTCTGCTTAAAGGATTAGTAGCTTGCGTGTACTATCGATCTGGAGTCCGCTCACGATCCAGTACGGCCAACAATGCCAATCTTTTCGGAAGGCTATATGGAACGTGGTCAGCCAACCGTTTTAGTTATTATTCTATTACTGAAACGCAGACCTTAGTTTCGAATGAAATGCCATTCAAAGCAGGCTCAAGCTCAGGTGAGTACTTTATGACAAGATCCTGGACTACGAGTGTGCCTGTTGCCACAGGCCATGATGCCGGTGGCCTGCTTGATTCAATGACCATGGGCGGTTCGGATGGCAAGTCGAGGTATTCTTGAATCCGTTCCACAGAATTGACTGTGTACCTTTTAGTTTATATAATTCAATTTCTGAATTAAACTCACAAGACTGTTCAAGCTCTGTCCAAACCCGTATGGACATGTATAACTATTATTTCAGAAAATAAGTAAGCATATACTCCTAGAAACCACATAATAATACGACTCACTGCTTGCACGAACTGTTGGGCCTGCACAATGACTATACCAACGAGGCCCGCGCTCGCACCACTCATCAGTGATCCAACGGTGGTGACCAATATACAGAGGGCAGCAAGTGTATCAAACCGAAACACAAGCCACCGGTTGCACATCCAAGCAAAGTGTGACGCGGCCCTTGTGCGGTCGAGACGGTCATATAGCGTCTCGAGAAATGGCTTTTCCGAGCTAAAAGCACGCACTACAATCACACGTAGTCAATCAATTTAATGCAATATACTCTGACTGTGTTTCAATTGAGCTCACCAGTCACGACGCCCACGATGAGTTCGCTGAAAGACGACATAATCACAGAACGAGTATTCGACTCGATACGACGAAGGTCCCGGGATGCACTGATATAACCACGAGCGAAATAGAGGTGAAGTATGGCAACTAAGATACCAGGCACAATAAATGGTGGTATCACGTATACGATGGTCGCTGCTGCAACCCCAAGGGCGGCGACCTGTCTGATTACTTGGACTAGAGAGTCCTGAATGCCTGTATGTGATCATTAATCAGCAGGCGTAGCTTAACCGATATTTAATCCCATACCCCCATCAACAGCATCAATGTCTACCGGAGATCTTTTGTTAAGCATCACAACCTTCTATGCTGGATACAAAGAGCTTGCCTTTGCTGCAGGGCCAGGCGTAGTGCGGTACAAGTCATCAATCCAAAGTTATGATGACCTTGATTTGCGGTACTAACCTGAAACGGTTCAATATTCTACCTGAGGGAGTTTTGTCGAAGAAACGACTAGGTGAACGAAGAACAGAGCGCAACATCTTCTCGAATAAGATGCGGGAGGCGCGCAGTGATGATACGATCTTGGGAAATTGACTGAGCATGTTCATGAGAGAAATCATGCCCTCTTAAGAGTTCCTGTTATTTCAGTTACCCAATACCACCAAATCACAAGGAATACTTACGGATCGCTACATAGATCATCAAATAAGGAAGAACGTTTTGATTTGCTGGAGGCAATTCAAAGGGCGACCATATGCTAGTCCCAAAGCGGTTATTAGGTGTTTTTTTGTAGCTCTCGCCCCAGTCTAAAATAAGGTAAATTGTATTTGGTTGACCGATAGTCATGACCTATGCTTACGTTTAATCCATAGCTTTTCACCCAATTGCACTAGATTCGTGGTAAGTATGGATGTGTACGCTGAATGGTGATTAAGCTTACACAGCTGATTGCTTGCCAGACAGGCAACTAAAATACCAAACAACCAGTACGATGACGCAGAGAGATAAGTTTGATATACTGTAAGTCGAACAGCACCACTGTAATACAACGCTTGCTGTTAGTATGGTACCTTTAATAGACGGCCAAGCACACCTAGATTTAGCTTCACTCTCTACTAGTTTGTTCGCTGGTTTATCAGATGCGCGCTCTTTTGCTGTCTCGTTGTTCAGGGGCTGCTTGTCGATAGACTGAGTGTTTTTATGCGATTCCTTCCCGGCCTCCAAGTCCCGAGATTCGCGAAGTTGCGCAACAGTTCCTTGAGCCTCTATCTTTCCATCTCGTAGTTTGACGATCCAACCGACAGCAGGTAACACAAGATCGATATGATGAGTGACAAGAATGATGGTACGATTTCTCATGAGCGGCCCGAGCAGACACTGATTAACAAGCTGCTCCGCGGTGTGGGAGTCAACAGCTAGAATGTACCCAATTACGGTAAGTACCTAAATTTGAGCCGTTTTTAACGTTATAGCACTGACCAGATAGTATATCATCCAAGAGTACAACCTGTGTTCGAGAATATACAGCCCGAGCGAGCGCAACCCGTGCCTTCTGTCCTCCCGACAAGGAGACGCCTTTCTCGCCGATTTCCTAAATACAGGGACATAATGAATGCAGAAGTCCATTCCCAAACCATGAGCACACTGACAGTATTGTCACCATGGTCTAGGACCTCTAGGTCAGGCAAGAGAGCACAGCAACGTAAGGTCGCCTCGTATCGCTCCCTTTCGTATAGTGATCCGAATAAACTGAAAATAATACAAGTTAGTCCGAATCCGTGTGCACGCATATTTTCTACGCATACATATTGTCTTTGATTGACTCTGCAATTGATACATCAAACCCCCAAGACTGATATTACATGTCTATTCAACTCACTATGTTCCAGCCAAGGCTGTTGAGCGCAGTAGCTAACCGTTAAGGGCAATCCGCTGACTTCATGTGAGCGCCTTGGATCCCTTGGGAGATATACCTTTCCTTTAATGCAGTCTGTTTCTCCTAACAGCGAGGCCAGAACTTTATACTTATGGTCAGGTCCATAACAAAATTAGTCGAACAGGTCACACTCACAAGCTGATTTTCCAGAACCTGTTGGTCCACAAACAAGAGAAAGGGTGCACTCTGGGAATACGACGCTGATGTCCCTCAACTCGAACACAGGTTCTGGGTCTTCTGATTCAGTAGTTGGGTGT
The DNA here is from genome assembly GCA_016906575.1 of Ceratobasidium sp. AG-Ba. Classification (NCBI taxonomy): domain Eukaryota; kingdom Fungi; phylum Basidiomycota; class Agaricomycetes; order Cantharellales; family Ceratobasidiaceae; genus Ceratobasidium; species Ceratobasidium sp. AG-Ba. The sequence continues at coordinate 2,872,364 of CP059613.1, read as the reverse complement.
TCTTCTCTGGGAACCTCGGCGGAACGCGCTCTCCTCACGCCCAAAAGCCTTGCAGGTATCGATGTCATGAAAGACCTCACGTGCCGGAATGTATCCATGATACCCGAGCTTTTCGCTTCCTGGTTTGCTGGTTGGTTAACGTGATGTGATGTAGGCCAGCGGAATGCAGCGTCAGAGCAGACGACCCGAGAGCCGAACGGCTCATCAAAGGTATTTGTGGGGGATCGAAGTGATGAGACATATCGAGGAACATCCGGTTCGGAGAGATAGTCGTCAATCCGCCTTAAAGCTATAAGGCATTGTATAGCCCTACCAGCCGGTGAGATGATTGATCGTAAAAACAGATTTGCCCTCGACATACCAATTCGTAATCATTGGTAGCTATACGCCGATTGGGATTCGATTAGTCCCATATAAATGCATTACCCAATCTCCAACACTCACCGCCGTCAAGCTCGTGCTCAGCATTGCAAATATAGCAATGCAAGGAAACGCGATATCCACCGTCAACTCCCTCTTGGCCACAAGCGTGAAGCAGCTGAAGCTGACCGCAGCTACAAATATAGGCACAATAACCCACATTATAGACAGGAAAAAGTATGCTATCTTGAGTTTGCGTAGCCATTGGAGTTCCTTGGTTCGCACACCCAATACTCGTTGGACCCAACGTGACTCCCATGCAGAAAACTTAATAAATTTCGCTGCTTGGACGGCCTCATTGACCGCTCGTATTCGCCGGTCACGCATTGTGGCCTCGGCACGATGGAGAGCATCAGCGCGGTTACCGATCAAAGAGTTGAAAGGGAACGCCAGGAGCAAGACTAAATATCCAGTGAATGCAGTCCAAGCCATGTAGCTATAAAGCATTATGCACGCTACGATGATGCTGAGAAATACATCGTAGACATACTATTGAGCCAGCGGTTATGTTAGCTGATGTGCGAGGTTGGTTGATTGCCAAAAAAATACTCACCGGCCCCTGAGAGAAGGTAATGGCTAGTCTCCAGGCATCAGCTGAAATGAGCGACATGATCCTGCCAACATCTCCACCAGAAGCATTGTGTCTAGTCACATCCTCTTCGTTCTCAGCGCTGTCGCCTTTCCCGCCTGCTGCTTTGTTTGCCGAAGCGACGCTAGATATGTCCTTATGCCTCAGTATCTTCTCATACACACTTGCAACCAGTTCTCCGTCGATTCGTATCGTAGCCCGCCGAGAAAAATATAAATGCTGAAGTTCACTTTGAGCCTTGATAAGCTGACAAATAAACCAGGCGAACGCAAAGAAATACGCGTCGCTGCGTTCCAAACTCCGTGGAGTATTAGTAGTTCCAAGCGCATCAGATGTTGAAGAGGGTGATCCCCACCTAGATACCGAGGGGAAAACGGTGCTCAACGCAGCAAAGGAATAAAATTCTAGGCTATCCAGTATCGGCGCGGTAAATAAATGGTCCGCTTGTGGTTTGGCTGGGGTGGATATGGCGCGTAGTATCAAGTTGAGGAAAAACGGTCCAGAGAAGTTCATGAGAGTCGATAGACACTATTGAATGAAAGCTACGTTCAACCTGGCACCAGAGATGACCAACAAATGCTGGTAAATATTTAAATCTTACAGTGAATGTGATATCAATAAGTATATCGCGTGTATTCGCTATGTATAACCTATACAATAGCGAGGAGCCTGGACTGTCGTGTTTCGTCACCACAAAAGCGGATCGATTGCCACAAAAGAGACCAACCTCAAGCGAAAAAACTTGTTCATGACCACTCGAGTGCGGGTCGTGTAACTGAGCTTCCATACATCGTCTTCTTCAAGCGGCCGAGTTGCGCCAAGGGAAATGAGAGGAGTCATCCAGCTGAACGTTATCCATTGCCAAAGTGTGCAGTGATCCTCAAGTGAAGTGTGATTATTCTACGATACCGATGAGATCTGGTTGATGCCACGGCCATTGAACAAACACACCATTTCACCCCTCCGAGGCACCCGAGTATTAAGGGGCATGTTTGCGATGAGCGATGCTCCAACTAAACACAACAACCCATCCCCTAAATAGACGAACGACAACACCCAAATCATATCGTTCCTCGTAAAAACTTCCAATACTTGCAACAGGTCATTGAAAAGCAAAGCACAGTACAGCACGAACAAGTCGTAGTATGGCGTGCATGAGGGTCGAATAAGTGGCCGAAGCATAGCGTACGTCCAAATGACGAATAGTTCTCCGAATAAAAGGCCGACAGGTTGAAGTCGGCGCGACAGAGCAAGAGAAACCGCTGTAGCTCCTATGCGTAAGACCTGTAGGAGCGCAATCAACGCCAGAGCAACTCGTCGCCAGATGTCGGGCCGACCAGCTGCTACATTGTTACTGGTGAGGAGTGGCGTGTGTTCGTTCGCTAGGCCGTCATACGGTACGCCTGGTAGATGGCCCTGGGTCTGTGTTTTTCCATCTTCCGCTTCCGCTTTATCAACATCGTCTTGGGCTTGTGGGTGTCAGATGTTGATCGAGTGGAATATTTGCGATGGAAATACTTACAAATAAACTCTGCCAAGAAATTCAGGCGCAGCCAGCGCCGACTAGCCACACGAACTAACCCAAGTGTAATAACAGCTACAGATACGTGGAATATTATCCTCCTGAGTATGCACGGAATTGAGTCGGCACAAGCATTGATCTCCGGAGTAAGCATTCTAATTCAGGAACAACCGGGGTGACTAGTTCTGCGGTAGCAAAGCAAGGTCTGGTTAAATACCACGCTGGCAGCTACAGTTGACTCATAAGTTCTATTAGCCGCGCGGCAGATATTCGCCCTGCCTGGTTGCATGTCCGCTCAGAAGGCGTGTGGCCTCGTGAGAACCATGATGAGAACCCGAGGTGTGCGATTATCATGACTCGCTTCATGTGCTTATATCTTTATAACCACGATCAAGAAAAATAAACGCCGAGGGTACAAAACAACGCGTAGGTGAACGAGAGACAAACTCGGACGCGTATTCGTAGCTGTAGCAACTTCTATCACTTCTTAATAGTCGCCGAAAACGATTTTCATACCCCTGCACTTGTTTTTTTCGGACCAGGGAGACTTATGTGAACAACCATAATAGCTCACTCAATCCCACTAGCATATTAGCACTCGGGGATTACCCATGTGGATCACAGTCTTCGGACCCCATGTTACCAAGCCATGTTTATCTATTTCTTCTGATTGCGAATATACATACACTAAACACTCTCAACGACTGACCGCTTCTCCTTTGTCTCCTCCCTTGCTATTACATCCATCTCTACAGCCAGACTAGTTCTAGGCTCCAGATCTTCCGATGCCTCTGTATATTTGATAATCTCCATATCCGAAAGCCTGAAAAATGATATTATGACAGAAAGAATCGCCATACCAAAGCATACTGTATAATTCCAACCAAAACAATCGTTAAACCCCTTATAACCCTGGAAAAATGACAAAACGCACCCCAAGCCGCAGCCCGATAACCGGGCATTAAAACACGGGGGGCTGCGAGATCAGCGGAGCTGTCGTGCTTGGCAGCAAGGCGTTGAACGGTCGTAGAAACCGCCGAAGTCACAGCCAGCCCGACCGATGTTCCGACCTATGTGTATTGGAGCATCAGCCGACGGTCCCTTGAACAATAAAAGCGATAGGTAAGTGTGAAGCCGAAACCATTGACTCACCCTTGTAACTACGTTGAAAAGTGCACCGGCCAAGGCTTGATTATGGATATCAACGCTGTTACAGATGTGAAGATTCAAGACCGAATAACAGAGGTCCGGTCCAGGAAGCAAGAGGAGGAACGGGAGACTCATTGCCCAATAACTAACGTCAACCTTGATAAGTGCAAATATCACTGCAGCAGCCTGTTATATGATAACTCATTAAGGGCGACGCGGCACACTAGCACTAGCAAAGATCTACTCACTACGCTGAGTAGGAGACCAACTAGAATCAGAATCTGTGGTTTGACACGATTCATTAGGAGCCCCGATATGATGTTTAACTACAACGAACAAAGATAAGCCCAAACCAAATAGTCGTCAATCCCGCGGGCTTCCCACTTACCATCATACCAGACATCGCAAGTGGCAAGAAACTGAGAGAGGTCTGAAGAGGTGACAGTAGTTGAACAGATTGAAAGCTTTGCGTCTGTTAGATAGGCTGCCGAATATTTTCAAGCGACGAATCACTTACAACAGGGTAGCATAATAATTCAGCGCATTGAAACTCCACCAAGCTGTAAATACCTACATATATGCATAGCCTTTAGCTCCAACATATGTTTTGGGCTATAATCTACTCACCACGGCGAGTAATGGCCCGAACCTTGGCGTACGGAAAATAGAAAGCGGCACCAAAACTGGCTTACCAGCCCGTTCTCGTCGGCGCTCCCACTCAATAAACCCAACAAGGCAAATCGCTGAAACCGCTAACAAGCTGGGAATGTATGGGGTCCGCCATCCTTTTGGTGCGGATTCGGCACCTCTAATAATTACTATAAGTTTTGGTTACAATACGAACACAAAATTACTCACGCAAGCGAAAAGGTGAATAGCCCAAGTCCCGTGGTGCTCAAAGCTGCGCCGACCCAATCAATGCGCTTTAACCGCTTGATCATGACTCGCGCGCTTTCTCCCTGTTCGTCTTCTGGATGAGGCTGATTCGGGGGTAGGCAATACCAAGCCATGGCCGTGAAAACCGCGCCAAGAGCCGCCTGAACCCAAAATAGCGAACGCCAGCCAACAGGCGACTGACATAAGATCCCTCCTATGACGAGGCCACCGATATACCCCAAAGGCTGCGCACCACCCAGAACTATCAAATCCATCAGGCTCAGAACGATACCAGATGAAATTAAACAGCAGACTTACTAGCAAAAGCCTTTTCTCTGGCTCGTCCGCTAAAGTAAGCTCCGAATAGACCGACTGCAGCAGGCGTGTTAGCCGCTGGTCCTAGTCCAAGGAACGCCATGAGCAGAATAAGAATCAATTGGGTCGGAGAAAACGCAATCGCCAGGCTAAGCGCAGCGAACCAGCCAGTACCAACAAGAAAGAGAAGCCGTCGGCCGAGAATGTCCGCTAATCGACCAGAAAGTAGAAGAAAACAGCCGTACGTAAGGGAGTAAACCGACACAGGCCATTGGAGATCGCTCTACCGGTTGCTGTGAATTGCGTTGAAGATGGTCAAAACCGAAAGGACTCACTTGGGATATGGATAACTCCGTCTGAATGGATGGGAGTGCGACTGTCATGCATCCTGCTTGGAACGTCTACAGTACAATGCGAACCAGTGAGAGGTGGGCTACCTATGGGTGTCGTTCGACTCACACTGAGAAGTGTTGCCCCGCTAACGGAGATGACCATCAGGCCGGATTGGACTCTTGTCATAGCGGCCGAGTGGATTCGGGCCAGAGATGAAGAGGGGGAAGATACGGACTGGGGTAAGAGGCTAGTACGATTTCTTTTAAGCACATCATTACCGGGGAATTAAAAAATCTGCGGATGATGCTTTTCCATCAGGAGCGCCGGTACGGATCCTCCGAGCACGACAATCTCTGGATGCTGACGCATATATCTCAGGATGTCTGTGCATTTAATGTAAATATGAACAGATACATAGTATGGTTTCCGATTGTCATGTTTTACTGCCATTCTAATAGTGCAGCATATTCGAGTGCGTAAAGTTCTGCATAGCGCCTCGCTTAGCATTTGACTCGCCCGGATGATTATAAATCTCGCACGTGGACCAAGTCTCAAGTCTAAAACAAGCTCAGGGTCCGACAGCGCGCTGAACATCTTCTAAACCGCTCGTCATCCACCATGGCGCGGCGGATGTTATGCTCGCCGACTGTGGCCATCTTGTTCTTCCTTAATATCGTTACTATCGCACTGTTAATATCTAACGAGGTTGCTCGCAATGCTGTCGTCGACCAACTCGTTGCTGCCGACTTGCTCTCCGACAAATGGGCTCACAGTCACTACCCCGATTTCGACTCTGACATAGATATACAGAAGCCGCCTGCACCCCAATACGTAACTCGTACCAAGGTGGTGCATGACACTCAGACCATATTCGCTACTACTACCGCGACTACCACACAAACTGTCACGTCAACTATAACGAGTGTTGAAACAGTTGCCGTATCAAAAGCCAAGCTCGATGGGCTCCCTGGGTTTTGCGAGGAATGTGGACCAGAGGATAAGATGTGTGAAACATACGGGTGAGTGTTGACAATATCTGTTTTGCTCTGCAGAGGCTGATAAGACGTTGGCTGTTGGCAGCAAGTACAACCTCGAGCGCTCGCGTGCGTATGAGGGCCCCAATGCACGACTTCGGCGCGTTCTTCAAAAGGCCGCAGACGGCCATCCTATCAATATTGGTGTCTTAGGGGGGTCAGGTATGTATTTTTTGATATCGTCGACGTGTCTTCAGATGAAATCGAATGCATTTGGCAGTTACCGCTGGGCATGGCGTCCTTCATCCAGAATACTGGACAGACATTTTCTTTGACTGGTGGAATACCACATTCCCGTGAGTGAGATGAAAGCTTATGCTCTGCGCATTGAAAACTCAAATGTCATAGCCATGAAAATAATGTTTTCATAAATGGTGCAGTTCCAGCAACCACAACCGAGTACTATTCGGTCTGTGCCCTTGAACATATAGGTGGCTATTGTTCTTGATTGAAACTGGAGGCTACCCTTTGTTAATCTATCCTGCTAGACGAGGAGGTCGACTTGATCATTATCGAAATGGCGATTAACGACCCAAGGTATATTTTTAGAACTTTATTTTTACTTTATCTAACTCTCACTTTTAGAAACGATGTATTTGCTCAGAGTTACGAATGGCTCGTTCGAATGCTACTAGAGCTACCCAACAAGCCCGCTGTTGTGAACGCCCAAGTCATTGCACTCAGTTTCGACACGATATCAATGGGCGGCGACCTCCATACAGGTATGACATTGGGCGCTTGGCATACATGGTCTGATGTTCAGTATTCCACAGGCGTAGCAGAGTACTACGATCTTCCTACGGTCAGCCTACGGAATGTCGCATTATACCATGTCCTCGAAAATCCCGAGCTGGACAGAGACATGTTCCATCGCCTACCCCCATTCCAACCAGAGAGCGAGACCGACTTGCGACACGTAGGCACCCCGCGAATCTTGTTAGATAACCTCACGCCCTGATTCTGCCTACAGATGAACCGTATTGGGCATAAGGTCCTGGCTGACTTGATGATTGCCTATATGCAACGCCAGATATGCGCCCAAGCCGTCCTGAAGAACAATCCTTCCCTGCTCAGGTTCCAGCCGCAACAACATTACATTCCGGGACCCGAAGCACTCGAAGAAATGCCCAGGGTAAGTTGTCCCTGTTATCTGCGTTTTATTCTTAATTCCACTCTTATTTCTTTAAGCTTCGTCTGTTTCAACGTTACGTTCGAGGAGAGCGCGTCCCGCCAATCAAGACGACTTGTCTCACTACAAGAAGCAAAAAACATCCGCTAAAGCCGATCCGCCAAACGGGCTGGAGTGACTGGGCGTGGAAGGAAAAGGCGTATGTGATTGCCAAAGAGCCGGGCGCGCGGGCGACATTTGCCATCAACGCCGGACCCACGGGTCTCATCAAGATTTCGTACCTGAAGAGCAAAACGTTTGGGTTAGGTAGTGTCAAATGCTGGGTAGACGACAACGAGAGGGCGGCCAGGCGGATTGACGGATGGTGGAATGAGGACGGCTTGTGAGTGTTTCTTTTTTCCATGGGGATCACGCTTGACTGAATAGAGGCTTGCAGGAACATCTCGAGGTATGTCTCACACGAAATGAGCGCCTATCTTGATTGTATCTGATGCGGCGAGTGTTCTTGCAGAGACTCGAACATTGCAGAAGGTGTCACTCCCGGTCCTCATGAGGTAACATGCGAGGTACTCTCTGAGACAAAAGATCCAGGCGGAGGGCATGAATTCCGACTTATATCGCTCACAAGGTACGCACTTTGCTATTTCCTTTTCGAGGTTCGTAATGCAAATGACGCTTCCAATAGCTCATAACATTGGGTGTGCGCTTTTTGGGATTCCTGACAGATGGGCCAGAGCCCGCATAGAGTACATTTGTATGTTAGGGCTGAAAATGCGTGGAGACGTACCGCAGATGGTGATACTTTTTGTTTGCCTAGAACTTGTGCCTGTATCTTGGCGTATGTATGATAGAACCCCCAGGGATTGGCTAAATGCAGCTGTGTCAAGGACGTTCCAGAGTTTTCGTCGTTCTCATAGGATTGAAACCAGCCAACCATCAAATGGAAGTTCGAACCGCCGGATAAGGCGGCTTGATATAAGAATTGCGTTCATATTCTGTGTTCTCCATCTTTGAATCCCTTCTTTTCTCGTTTTGTTTTTGCCCTCGATGTTACGCCCTCCGCGTTTTTCGTCCATTATAGCGACACTCACCGTGCTGTACGCGACGGCCTTGACGTTGCTCGTCTCGAGCGGGTCTGCTCGCGATGCTTGGCTTGGCCAGCTTCTACCGTCCCTTGGTGTCAACGAGCTCATGCATGAGCCGCATACACTCGCAAATAATGATTCAGCGATTGTCATAACGAGAACGCAGACGGTTACAGCTACTACTACCATAACCTCTGTTCAAACGGTCGCACCAGCTACCCCCGGCCCAGCTTACTGCAAGGAATGTGGCGACGAGGACTCGCTCTGCAAGGAATACGGGTAAGTATGTTTTCAACTCTTGAATCGCCGTTTGGCTCACCAACGTTTGCACAGACGGCACAACTTGGAGCGCTCTCGCGGGTACGAGGGAACAAACGCACGGCTCAAACGTGTCCTTCAGAAGGCTGCTTCTGGGAAGCCCATCAACATTGGTGTCTTGGGTGGTTCTGGTGCGCCGTTGGAATTTTCTATATATAGCGCCAACCCGCCTGAACATGATACATGTAGTGACCCACGGGCACGGCGCCGCCGAGGGTCAACGTTGGACCGACCTGTTCTTTGGGTGGTGGAATGCTACATACCCGTGAGTGTTTTTCATATATGGCTTTATCCTAGAGGAGTCAATGGCTCGACTTTTAGCCATGAGCACAACGTGTTCGTGAACGGAGCTGTACCAGCCACAGGATCTGAATACTTCTCAGTGTGCGCCCTAGAACACATAGGTACATCTTTAAGATAAACTCAACCATGGGGCAACTAAACTTATGTCATGATAGATGAGGAAGTCGACCTGGTTATCATCGAAATGGCAATCAACGATCTTCGGTTAGAGTTTTTTTTTGTTTCGCAACTCCGGTTCGCGTCTCACAATTTGTGAATATGCAGGGGCGAAGATTCGGCAAAGTCATACGAGTGGCTTATGCGGCTATTGCTCAGCCAAACTAACAGACCAGCGATCATCAGCACCCACGTGTTTTCAGTTCACTTTGAGTACCTGGCTACTGGTGGAGATAACCACCTCGGTATGTCCCTAAGCTATCTGCAGCGCCCATAGTACCTAAGTTCTCCCACTTCGAACTAGCCGTTGCGCAGTACTACGATATCCCATACATCAATCTCCGTCATGTATTGCTTAACAATGTGCTCGAGCACGAGAATCTGATCCCTGAATTCTTCCGACCTCAAGAGCCCTTCCCGACAGACCTGCCTGTTGACACCCGTCATGTAAGTCGTTACTTGAATCTGGAAACTTGTATATAGTCTCGTTGCTGAACCTGGTGATGCTTAGATGAACCGTGTCGGGCATAAGATGCTGGCCGATCTTTTGATTGCATATATTCAGCGCCAAATATGCCGGCTCGCAGCAGACGCTGAATATCCCGCCGCACCCTTTGCTTCGAAGGATAATTTGCTCCCAACTCTGGATACCATGGAGCAAGTACCTCGGGTAAGCTATTTCTATCATTCGGTACTGTAAGCCACCGGGAAACGGGCCGGATTTTGTAATTGACTAGTTCTGCAGGCTGTAGCTGATATTTTAACTCGAAATTTGGCGTACTTGTTTATTACAGAGCTTGCATCATGTATGCAAAATTTGGTGCTGGTAGCTCAATTAATTCACGAAATACCACGCCTATAAGAAAGCCCGGGATTTTAACCAAATACCGGGAAGTGGGCCACGTGACCTACTGAGAGCTGTTCTCCTGATATATGCGTTCCCACCGCCGAAATGAGCCTTAAATGGTGCGCTTATTGGACCATTTGGTACCACACAAACTCAGCGTAACCCCTAGTAGATGCCAGAAAAACAATAGTAAGTTTTACAATGATAAGCCATTGGTTGAGATGCTTCGTGTGGCTGCAAGTGGTGTTATGAGCCAATGAAAAGCTACAGCTTGTTATGGTGTGCCTCAAACTCCGTTTCAAGGACGCATTCATAGACGCAAATATAGAATTGAAACTCACCAATACAAACAGCTACTAACACCAGTCCAAGAAGCCAAGATTTCGAGCTGCAATTGACGGAGATTTTGGGCGGAAAGAAGAAACAGAGGAGGCTTGAAACCTTGCGAAACGGCAGTCCACTTCTAGAGGGCGCGGGCGTGGCTGTGGACAAAGTTGTAGTCGTGGTCGTGGTCGCGTTCGCGGTTGTGGTCAAGGGCGTGGTCACGGCCAAGCGCCAAATGACCCATCCAACCAGACGGGCTCGGAGTACGAAATTCGAGTAAGCTGCAGCCTAGTCACATCGATTCTATGTACTTACGCCTGCACGGTACCCATTTTTACTTCTGTCTGCCAAATCAGAATCATTGGATGAAGAGTAACAAGGTCGCTTTCTGAAGTGCTAACTGCGATCTAAAAAGGTTCTGCTCTCCCAGTAACGAATTTCAGTTTTAAGAGTATATCATGCATTGTGTATTGAATCAAGACATACCTCTACTCTGTACATATTATTTTGAAAACTCAGCCTTGGTCGCTCTTGGTCGGACGTGCCGATATATGCGAACTATATGCACCGAGCCCAGCTTTCGCGGTGCTGGTGGGGGAGTCGGTCCGCTGCAGGCGGACCGACGAGTGGCCGGGCCGCCCAGAGTGCGACCGCGGGGATCGCCCCCACAAACGCATTCTGGGCGGCACTGAGCTCGGTTTCATATCAAGTAATTCAAGGCATCAATGCATATAGTCTTATTTTGAATGAGGGCGGGCGGTGGGCTAAAAAGAACACGAGGGCGCACACACACGCGCACCTCGTCGTGGGCCTCTGTACGAGGCCAAGGGGTCACGTGAGCTGTCCGACCCGCTCTTCTTTCGGCTGAGTATTCACGATGCTTCCTCCGCAGGCTTCGTCCCATCGTGTCACATTTATACAGCCCTCTGCTCCAGTTACGAGTGCATCACCAAATTTTTGATTGGATTAATTTTACGAACTGAAGATAATTTGAACGTTTCTCGGCAGGCCAATGTCCAAAGGCTACAATAATCTACATATAGATACAAGTATATGTGCGCAATGCGCATGCCAAATTTGAATCAAAACCAACCAGCCAATCCTGAGAAAATGCAGGTGGCCCACTTCCGGGTCTCGGCCCGCTTCTCGGTGTGTTACAGTATAAGCTATCAATTCTTTACGTCTACTCAGCTTCGCATGTTCGAGCCATATGTCCCCGATATTCGCACTGAAACACCTCGTACGACTTGTATGTCGACCCGAACCAAAAAGCATCCGTTGAGGCCATCGACGAGTACTGGCTGGTCTGAATGGTCTTGGAAAGATAAAACATACTTGATCGCTCGTGATCCAGGCGCGAATTTGACGTTCGATATTCAAGTCGGTCTAGCGGGAGTAGTTAAACTAGAATATTTACGTTCAAAAACTTTCGGGTTAGGCATGCTACGCTGTTGGATTGGGGAAAATGAAGCTAATGGCGTGACAATTGACGGATACTGGGATTTGAGTCTGTAGGTCTAAAGTCTAAGTTTGATTGAAATTACCTGTACATCATGCTGACCCACTTGAGTAGAAACATAGCACGGTTCGTTAGACGTTTCAGTGCTTTTAGTTAGGTTTTAACCCGCTTCATCAGGTCCGAGACGATCGCATACAACGTGCCGGCTGGTCCACAAACCGTATCATGTAAACTCCTGGAAACCACGAATGATCCTAATGGCGGACACGAATTCCGCTTGATTGCGTTAACTAGGTATGGCCAATTGGCGTGTTCTTTAATCCGGTGTTAATGTTCTTCGTGCCAATAGCAACTAAGGAGCGAGGTTGTGCGTGTGGTTTCTTCGGATCTTGTTTGTAGTACTATGTATCATCTAAACACTGTTACCGTAACAGATCGGGAAGTCGGCCGAGACCGTGAAGTGGGCCACCTGCATTTTCTCAGGATTGGCTAATTGGTTTTGGCTCAAATTTTGCATGCGCATTGTACTCGTATACTTGTATATACGTGTCGATTATCGTAGCTTCTGATCCTTGAACTGCGGAGAAATATTCCAATTATCTTCAGTTTATGGAATTGATCCAATCAAAAATTTGGTGATGCACTTGTAACTGGAGAAAAAGGCCATATAAATGATTCAAACTGGTATTTATAGAGTAGAAAGAGGCTTTGACTCAATATACAATGCTTGAGATACTCCTATAACAGAAATTCATCACTGGAAGAGCAAAACCTTGGTTGATTGTTAGCGCTTCAGAAAGCATTAACCTAGTTACTCTTCATCCGACAATTCTGACTTGGCAGACGAGAGAAAAAACGGGCCCTATGCAAGTGTAAGTACACAGAATCGCTGTGACTAGGCTGCAGCTTACTCGAATTTTGTACTCCAAGTCCGTCTAGTTTAGTGGGTCATTTGGCGCTTGGCAGTGACCACGTCCTTAACCACAACTGCAAACACGAGCACGAGCACAACTGCAACTTTTTTCACACCCACGCCCCCACCCTCAAGATGCGGACTGCCGATTTGCAAGGTTTCAAGCCTCCTCTGCTTCTTGTTTTCGCTCAAAACCATCAATCGCAGCTCATAATCTCGACTTCTTGGACTGGCGTTAGTAGCTGTTCATGTTGGTGAGCTTCGATTCTATATTGAATTCCATGAATGCGCTGGTGAACCGTAGTTCGAGGCACGCCATAATAAGGTGTGGCTTCTTGTTGGCTCATAACATCATGTGCAGCAGCACGAAGCGCCTCAACCATTGATGTATCATCATAAAACCGACTCTTGTGTTTCTGGCATGCACTAGGAGTCGTTCTGAGTTTGTGTAATACCAATAGTTCCAATAAGCGCACCGTTTAAGTATCATTTCAGTGGTGAGAACGCATATATCAGGAGGACAGCTCTGAGAAGGTCAAGTGGCCCACTTCCCGGTGTTTGGTCAAAATCCCGAGCGTTCTTACAGGTCTAGTATCTCGTAAAGTAATCAAGCTACCAGCACCAAACTTTGCATACATGATTAATGCTATGTAATCTATAAGTACGCCAAATTTCGAGTTCAAAGATTAGCTACAGCCTGCAGGACTGGTCAATTACAAAATCCGGCCCATATCCCGGTGGCTTACGGTATATCACATTCTTTTGCCTTTACTAGTTTTCTTCATCTGGCAAATCTCGACCTGGCCAGCTCTCTTGAGTCATATAGAATTCATCCTGTCTCTCACGTCCTTTGCTAGCTCGATAATGGCAATCAAAACGAGAAAATTAACTTTTTCCGTCCAGTGCACGAACTAATCAAAATTCACCCGCTTTTGCCAAGCCGTCTTTATATCAGCTCCAGAGAGGGCTAGGCTTCTCTGGAGCCTCACAAGATCGGGCTTTTAAACGGACTCTGTTGAATCCGGACACATGTAAATAGCTGAAATAACCCATATTTTGGTCGAGCTCAACATTTGTATGCGCTCGCCTCATTCCCTTAGCGTAGCTCTGTATCTCCCACTACGCGCTATGTTGCGATTTCCATACATTTTTCTAGTTTCCATAACGCTAGCTGTGGCATACGCATCGATCCCTACTGTGTTGGTGTTGATACCCAGACTAAATTATCCCGTCCCTCTCCTGGAATAGGAACATAGTAATGCTGGTTCATCGCGAGCATATATGTACCGTATATTTCCAACGCCATTTCGTTATGAGGCTTGCAAAAATCTCAACAAATCAAACCCCTGCCCCGCTGACTGTTTCCTGCCAGATTTTGGAGACGGCGAGCCATCCGAACGGCGGGTACGAGCTTCAGATGATTGATTTAACTAGGCACGTTTGCTCGCGCTTTGTTTTCGATTCAGAGCTTGATAAGAGTTGTACCCAATGTTATCAAGGAGGTGCTAGGCTTTCCCCCGTTGGGTGTGGTCCTTAGACTACTTCAGTGTAAAATATTGTGTACCTCTAAAATATATTCTCTACCTAAAAGGGTAACTCAATCAAGCAACTGGTTTGGGACCATGCATACTGCCCTTGGTACCCTCCGTAACCACTACGCTCCACTCACTGGGAATTGTACCCATCTGACGAGCAACGATTTGATCGAGAATGCCCTTGCACATAGGACCCATTCCCTCCTTTCCAACCGGGATCTTGATATCCTTGCCCTTGTATCCGATCTCTTTCACAGGGCACACGATGGCTGCCGTACCTATCCATAAAATACGGTTAAGTGTTCATGCTCCACATTGCCATTCGGATGGGACTAACCAGCACCAAAGACCTCTAATAAATTTCCGGAATCGGCTGCAGCCTTGATCTCCCCCATGGTGATATGTCGTTCAGAGACAACTAAGTCTTTTGGCAAGCCCGGGATGTCGATCTTTCCCGAAACATGGTCTCGCGCAAGACAGAGAATCGAGTCGCGCGTTACACCCGGAAGAATAAGATCCTCGAGAGGTGGGGTAACGAGTTCGGTTTTGCCGTCTTTGTTCTTCAATGCAATGAATAAGTTCATTGTGCCAACCTACGCGAATTTAGTTAGGCGGGTTGTATTAGAAGCCAAAGAGGAGCATACCTCGGTCAAATAATCTTCTTCACCCAACAACCACAAAATCTGATCGTACCCTTTCACTGCAGCCTCGACCTGTGGTACCACGCCAGGCGCATAATTGGCACCGAGCTTGTACCCTCCAGTTCCTCGCGGCGAAGCGCGGATATATTCTGTCGTAGCAAGCAGCCGAACGGGTTTGAACCCGTTCTTATAATACGGTCCCACCGGGCTACAAATGACGAACAAGAGAGCCTCGTTGGGTGGAGCAACACCGAGGGCTCTTTGAGTACCAACTGCACGAAGAGATTATGTTATGAAATAGTGATGGGAAAGATAAGGTGACTCACTGAGTGTGGGTCGGATGTAGAGACTGTGACCTGGCTCCTTAGGAATCCAATGCGAATCGAGTTTGACAAGCGTTTTGATTATCTCAAGAAGGGCTTCGCCATTGAAGGTCTATAAAGAATTTCTAAGCACATAGACTTAGGCGATAATCGAGGTATGCATACAGGCAGAGCAATTCGCTGTGCACTTCGGTTCATTCGCTAAGATTTGCTAACTCAGTCAGGATAACGCGCGAAACACGAGGCCGAGATAGCGTACCTTCATGTTCATGTCAGGTCTGAATAATGTAACTTTCCCGTTTTCGTCACGGTATGCCTTCATTCCTTCGAAGAGAGTTTGGGCATAATGGAGTACGGTAACGGAAGGATCTAATTGCAATGGGCCATCTACGACATTCGCTCCGTTGGTCAAATTCGTAACGAGAATAGTCTAAGACTTACAAGGAATGATAGTCGGCGCTCCCCATCCTCGCATGATATCCCAGGGAATCGAGATCATGTGGTCTGTCTGTTGGGACGTAAATGCTCCGGAGCTTGACCCGCCTCCCAGCGCGTCCCATGACTCACAAAAGTGTGCCCAAACACAAGGCTCGAGGACGACGGGGGAGGCCTTGGGTTTGGATTCTTATGTACGACAAGCTGAGATGGCTGGAAAAACACTCAGAGTATGAGCCTCGAAGATAGGCTTGCGCCGCATAGAGCCGAAAGACTCGCCTCGATATCTGGCAGTGCCATAGGTTCTCCAGTTAGGTTTGTCATATTAATCCTGTTGAAGCGCATAGCTGAGATACTGATTGTTCGACATTGCTGCTGGATGCGGTTGGGAGCGGTCCTGAGACGAAGACCAGCGCGAAAGAGTGAAGCCATGATTAACGTGGTAAGTTAGGAAAGCTCCGAGTCAGCTGAAAGACTAAAGTTTAGCACTGCCACCATAAACGCTGGGCGCTCAGATTTGACGCGCAAATGGCTCATGCACAGTCGCTCTTGCCGTTGACCGCGACCTTCTACACAGGCTGACATACGATTCCGAGATGCTTTTGCTCACCTCGGCGATGGTAGTTATTGTGGAGGTGCTAATTACGTGTATCTACGAGGAGATAAGAGATTATCGGACTCGTCGGCCTGCTGCTCAACGTGCCCCATAACCTGGCCATTCATTTATTGGCCAGTGGACTGGGGACGCATTGGTCAGTACGGAAAGCAATGATCCAAGAGAGCTGAGCTGCGCAGCACATTGGCAGCCTCTCGAAATCAGAATCCGGGTCTCACGTACGTTGCCATATATAACCCATCAGGCTGATCAACTCCATCGCTCCTCTCTCCCTCCACCTCCCTCCAAAATGCATCCCTCGATCACATTCATTGTACTGTGCTTCGCTGGCGTATCAAACGCAATGGATATGCCCATGTCGAGCCCGTCGAACGGCCCCAGCATGGGATCAATGATGATCCCATATTTACATTTTACGGGCGGAGATTACCTGTATTTTGCTGGCGTATCGCCTACATCCAAAGGTGCTATCGCTGGCGCTTGTATTGTTTTTGTGATTCTTGCCGTCCTCGAGCGAGCGGTTGCAGGCGCGAGGGGCATATTTGAGTTCAAGTTGAACGAGCGCCGGTGAGCTTGTACGACCGATTGGTTGAAACATTAGGCTGACACTGGCGCAGCAGACTCAGCCTAGCAAAGAAACAAGACTCGCCATCTATAGATAGGCCGTTACTATCGAAGGATGAGAGTGTGATTACTTCTGCACACGAGTCAATTGTGCGATCCAACTCGGACTCTACCCTTCGACCACTTCCCTCTGGACGCCAGCGGATTATGGCACCACTAGTGTGGCCGCATGAACTTGCTCGAGGTGCTCTGTTTGTTGTTCAGTCATTTTTCCTCTATACATTGATGCTCGGAGTTATGTGAGTGCGTTTTCCCCAAATGACTCTCTGCTGGTTGACTGACGCCCTTCAAGGACTTTCAACGCAGGTTACATTATCAGCATCATTGCGGGATCCGCGATCGGAGAAGTTCTGTTCGGGAGGTTTATCACGGAACTCACTCATTGATTCCGTTTGTTTATCATCTGAGAAATACGAGGAGTTTATCCAACGTTGGTATTGACCAAATTAAGACATCCTCAGCAGCGCCTTGCAATAAAGCTATGCTGTTGTTTCGGACCTTTCGTACTTATTTGAAGGAACGCTTTCTTCCAGGCTGCCAGAGCTTGGCGCTCAAAATAGATTGATGGGATATTCAGCCGAATGAGAGTCTAATCATCCAGCCAGGATCGGGGTGTTGAATGTCCATGAATTGACTTGGGTGAATTGCAGACTCCTGATTTTTGTATTCACTTCATAACTTTGGAATGTTGTCTGACAGACGTGGTAACTGTCGTACGTGCAGTTGGTGACGCTCCAAATCGGTGCACGACCGCCGAGTGCGATACTGGGGGAGAAGTACCAACACGATAGCACACGTTGGTCAATGGAACTCCGTTCGTTCCATTCTTGGCAGTCATCATTTCGTAATCAAGCCGATGCCACCGTATATATACCACTCCTCGAGTGCCGCACATGCCTTCCCTCTTCTCCACCCCAAGGATGTCGTCGACAGAAGTCCAACTCGAGACTCTTTACTCCCCCAGCACCTCCTACTCCCCCAACCCGCAACGTACTGGAGGAAGTCTCAAAAACTTTGCGCACGACGTCGAAGTTCGCTCCGCTCTTTCCAGCTCAAGCGACCCTTTCTCGTTCCGTTCGGCCGTCAAGACAGATGTTGAGCTTAATGAGCTAAGGGGCAGGAATAAGGCAGGCAAGAAAATTGAGAAGTATCACCGAGGACAAAATGACGTATGTATTGGCGCCACTAGTTGATGATTAGAACCATCGTTGAAGATGAAATTGGTTGTAGCTCATCGACTCGTTGTTGAAGCCCATGGAGGCGCACACTGCCGAGGCCAAGGCAGCCGAAGATGAAGATAGGCTTCCCGTAAGTTTGCGATTTCGGGAAGCGGCATGCCAAGACTAAATACTTGGTGATACTCTCGTAAAGGTTCGCATTGCAATTTATGCTTCGCTTTTCTCAAACATTGCGTTGTCCGCCCTCCAGCGTACGTGAAGTGTCCCTGTTTTGTATCAAGACAAGGTACTAACTTGTCTTGGTTTATAGTCTATGCTGCTATCACGTCTGGCTCGCTCTCGCTTTTGGCGACGTGCGTCGATTCGGTATTCGATCCAGGCTCCAACCTCTTGCTCAACTGGCTCCACAAGAAATCTAAGAGGCTTGATACGAACAAATGGCCTGTTGGTGGGAGCCGCCTCGAGACGATTGGCAACATCTCTTACGGTCAGTTGGACGCGCTTCACACATGGTTGCTTAACTGATAGTGTGCTGGGTAGGTGCTTTGTAAGTCTTTTATACTCATAAGCGAGGTCTGGCCTAAGTGTAACACAGAATGGGTGCGGTCAACTTGGTAATCGTAGTTGAATCTATCAGGGCCCTTGTCACCCACGGGGATGGAGACACGAACAAGCTGCACATTCCGTCCATCATTGCTGTTGCGGTGGCGTTTGGTAAGCTAATATTAAACTCTGCTTAAAATAGCTCTAACATCAAACAGGTGTCAAGCTCGCTCTTTTCCTCTACTGCTACGCTCTTCGCAACTCTTCGTCCCAAGTCCGTATGCTCTGGGAAGATCACCGAAATGACTTGTTCATCAACGGTTTCGGTGAGTCAAAAGACTGCCTTACCTCACCACCATCCCAGACTAATTGCAAAATAATAGGTATCTTGACCTCCGCCGGTGGCGCCAAAATCGCCTGGTGTAGGCACAATTCCCTCTCGCCTCCCCCTAAAAGTCAAACTGACAAAATTAATCTCCCACACTCGCAGGGCTGGATCCGTCTGGTGCCATTATCGTACGTACACAAATTATCCGTTAACGGTGTATTGGCTAAATTAGTACTCATCCGTTGACTTGCAGATCGCCTCGGGTGTGCTGATTGCGTGGACACGCACGATCTACGGCGAGTTCGAGCTGTTGGCCGGCAAGTCAGCGCCCCACGAGTTCCTCCAGCTCGTGATCTACAAGGCCGCGACCTTCAGTGATGAAATCAAGTGCTTGGACACCGTGAGGGCTTATCATGTATGAGCTTTTTCGTCTTGCTGGTATTTGTCTTGCTGACACGTGGGTTCGTGATTACAGAGCGGACCCGATTACTTTGTCGAGGTCGATATCGTTATGGATGCTGAGACTCCACTCTGGAAAGCGCATGATATTTCTCAGCAACTACAAGATAAACTGGAGACTCTGCCAGGTGTTGAACGCGCATTCGTGCATGTCGATCACGAGACGACCCATCGACCTGTGAGTGTATATTTCTATTTGCTTGGCGTGGTATACTTAGACGTTGAATGTAGGAACACCGTAAATACGATTAATGGGTCGGGAAAACAAGTACGATATACCCTTTGTGGGAGCACGTCATTCGGTGAGCAAGGACACTCTTGAGGTTTTTTCCGAACTTCTTCTAGTATACCAGCAATGCAATGCAATACATTCAGTTCTTTTTGTTAAGCTTGAGGCCAGGAAGACTGAACATCTGTGGATCGATGAGCTCTTAGCCATGCATCCGAACGGAGGGGGACTTACCTCGAATATGAGCTCGGCAGGAACGCCCCATCCCCTGTTTCCTTCCACGCGATTATCCATCCTGGTTCCCAAAGCCATACCTACAACTGCGCCGTATTCGTCTACAAGCGGTGCTCCCGAAGAGCCGGGTGTTGGCAAAATATCGAAGAGCATGTGTGAGAGGGCGTCGTACGTCCCTGTCTGCATATAATCCATTTGTCATGGGCACGTTGAGAGAGAGTGTATGCAACGTAACTAACTTTAGACTCCCGACCTGCAAAGTCCCGATATCCTAGAACCTTGCCTCCCTGCACCCATTTACGCAGCGCATGCCGGTCCAACCATTCCATCCACTCATCAGCTCCTTGGGCTTCGGGTCTTCCTGGGGACGAGAATAGGCGTATGCTCAAAGTACTATCTCCGGGAGCTGGATAGGGTGATAGAGGAAGGGTACGAAGCCGGCATGTTGGAGGAATGGACAGTAGGAGGATATCATGTCGAGGGAGAGAGGAGAGGACCCCCGAGACTGGGATCGGTGGAGCACCCCTGGACGAAGGGAATATGTATATTCCACTTGGACTAGAGAGCGAGCTAGGTTCAATAGAACGGGCAATCTATGCGTACATCAGGAATAAGAGGATACATATAACAAAGACATGCGTGCTTACCTCCTCCAACGTGTGGCAACATGTTACAACACACTGTTCTCTGTCCGCTCCCTCTGAATCCAATGCAAATCCCGAACTTAAACTTATTCTACACCTCCCGTTTTTTGAAACGGCGACATGTGCGACCAAGACCACTCCGTCGTCTTCCGCGGGTCCCACCCGTCTGGAAGAGTTTGGCCTGGGTTCGTATGGTAATTGGGAATCCAAGACATGGCCCGCATTGGATCTATATTTCTCGTATATGCCGCCAAGAGAAGCAGAAGCAGGAACTGTTTGAATACGATCGTAGATGTATTGCTCTAATAGTGGTAGATCGCGTCTAGAAGACAGCGCGGAACCTTTCGGAGGCAAACTATCTCTGATATTGCTGGATCGGGGAGGGTCTATGAGAGTTGCAAATAGTCTAGAGCCGCCGCGGAAATGTGAAGGCTGATGTCGCCACGGAGCAGCGCCCGATGACCGCGCCTTGAAACTCAGACGCCTCTCAAAACAAATTGCAGATATTGACGGCCGCAGTAGGTTTGCAGCTGGTCGGGTTTGAAGTGCGAAGGACTGCATGTGGTGGAAGAGTTCAAGATATCATTGCGAATTCAATCGTAGCTCAAATGACGACATCAACAGATCGGCGATGCACCCATGCCATCGCAAGTAATTTAACCACTTCGAAGAGGCCTTTTAAATATCAGCAAAAAAAAATCTTTTAAAGGGCGAGGAACAGCCCAGCAACACCCATCAAAGACATGGCACCAGGAGCCCAGTCAGCCTTGACGGCGGCGTTGGGAGTAGATGTAGCCGCGGCTCCCGAGGAGGTAGGAGTATATTGCGGAAGGGTAGTCGAGTCTACCGCGGTCGTAGCCGCTACGGAGGCGTTGGCTGGACCCTCTTGAACCGTAAAGTAAGTTCCGGCAATGGGCTCGGTCAGGTTCGCAGCAGAAGTATATTGAGTCAGGCTTCGCGCCGAATATTGAGTTTAAGCGTGCAGAACACTCGGTGAGAAGTCACTTACTTGAAGAGTGCAACGCCGCTTCCGGGAGCCGGGGCAGAAGGAGCAGTGAAATTGCTCGGCTGGGCGTAAGCAAGCCAGATGCTACAACCATCCAGCTGTGAGAATGTGGTGATTCATTGATAGGGTCTTTTACTAACTAGCGATGAGGGCCAGAGCCCGATGGTGGGTTGGGTCCTGCGTAGGCTACAACAGGGGTGCCGGTGGAATTCAGAGTCACGGTATGGTCGTGGTTTTCCCCATATGCTACAAGAACAACATTGAGTATATTCTCCATTCGGAAATGAAAGCCCGTACCAAGGTCGTTTTCGAGGTAATGCAAATTGTAACCTCCAGGGTTGGAACTTCCTGCAGTGTTGCCTGCATGACGCTTGGTTTGTAATGCACTCAAGGGAAGAGTTGGAATGGCGCACCATCAATACAAAGAACGGTGTAAAGGATGTTCGTAACATTGAACGGGCTGCCGGCAGTAGCTTCAGCCTCCTCAGTGCCACGAATCAAGACAACAGGAGCATCAGTCACATTGCTACGCGAGACTTCTTGTCCGACCGTTAGTCTGCGAAACAACGGACCGATCAGGCAAGGTGTCAATATCCCGCAGTCCTATCGACTTACGGCCGGCCGACGGTCTCGGTATAATTGAGGGTCAACAAGCCAGTTGGGCTGAAACCTGAAAAGACATCCTGAAAGGAGATTTCAATGTGCATAATCATAAATGAGTAATAAGGTTAATTACCGGGGTGATCTTAGCATTCTTGAACTGCTCGACAGCAACAGCAACAGCGAGTGGCGAGGCCGCTTAAAGACACAAACACGTAACCCGGATTAGGATGAGCGCATTTAGCGCAGACAGAATCACCACTCACCATGTGCACAAACCCGAGACACCGCACCCAACAAGACAAACGCAACAGCGGTCGTAGAAACCATGATTGATGTCCGAAATGTTCGGATCTAACGATGGAGTCGTGAGGAAGAACGTTGGGGGGTGGTTCATGAACCGAAATATTATGGTCTTTTTAAACCAAGTCCGAGACTCGAGTGCTCCATCGGCCGTAAGATACAGTTGTGCTTGGCAGGGGAACGAGAGGCACTCGCTGCCCCTCCTAAAGTTGTGAACAAGCAAGCCGATTGGTTCGGTGAGTAAAGTGCGATATTATCACCACCCTCGCAGCAGCTGATGAGAAGATCATTTCCTATTAAAGACATCGGTTGCGGTCAAGGAGGGTATGTGCACATGTGCGCCAAGATATTTCGTGAATTTTGTTGGCTTGGGTAGGGAGGGAAGCGAGATTCGAGGGCAGACTGGGTGAATCTCCCGAGTACGACATTCCAGCATTCAACGACGAGGTCGAGCACAGTAAGAGAGCCAAAGGCACTATTAAAGTATAGAAAGAAGAGATGAAGCCACTAATTGATTAGCTTTACAATCGTCGAGAGCTTCGAATGAAACCAAAGAAGCTCCGCTGATGGTATTTTTGGCGTCGTTGCAGAGTTGAGGCTTTATGGCGTTTAAGCGCCAGGGAGTGCTTTTCGCGGTATTCCTTCACGTGATTTACTCCCACACCCGTTGAGCCACACTCATCTCTGAACGTGGACACAGTATTTGGATACCGAATTCAGCCCAGGCTCGCTTGTTGCTAGGTCTCTATCCATCGGAAAGACACCGGAGCTACGATTTCAAGCAGTTAGCCTTTGTTTCTTGCTGAATTGAATCTGACGAAGATACAAACCTGTTTCTTCATCAATTGACACGAACCCAAGCCTCGAGAGATATCTCCCACAGGGCTACAAACCCCTCACTCGTATTCGCAATATTCGAGTCACTGCTTCGCTTCTAGATCAACACTCAATCTTACCTCACTCGCCCAAACTTTACCATCTCTTTCACAAAGACATTGCAAGTGCATTCAATTGCACGGAACCTTCTCCCCAGTTCACATACAATCAGAACACCCAATCATGATCTATCATCAAATCAGACGCCTCTCCTCGGCCTCGGCGAAGCAACCTTCGAGGCATGCGCTGTTCTACAGAGACACGTTCCCGGCAATGGCGCCGGTATTTCTACTTGCTTCAGCGGTATACATGGCAAGTCGCATCCAAGCCCACGCCCACCACACTCGATAGAAGTTTCTGATTCACTTTGATCGCATTTACAGGGATTAAAGCTCGCCCAATCTCAACTCGCGCATGAAAAGTTTGTGGTCGATGCGAAAGCCCGGATCGTGGATCTCGAACAGGAACTGGAAAATTTGAGAACGTCCAATGGGAGGGCTGGTGGAGAAATCACACGGAGTAGAGGTCAAGGAGAGGGGCGAGAAGGTTCGACGAGATCGTGGTATACGTTCTGGAAATGAATGCATGGGTTTGCCCACGGTAGAGCTGCTATGGGCGCCAACTTGGCCGGCGGGTCGGGAAGATGGGCAAAGCAAATAATATGAATGAATATTAAACGTAGCAGATCCCAAAATCATACAACAGCATCCCAACCTAACTCGCGCCTCCCGAAGTGCAAACCTAAACCTAGTGGTGATCGCTTTTGGACAGGATGCCGAAATGCTTGTCATACAGCTTTGTAGAACTAAGGAGTAATGCGTCATTACGTGCAAGCTTGAATGTCAGCAAGTTGCCTACCTAAGCACCGCTGAAGCCAGACCACTCAATGCCATTGCTGGCTCGCGCACTTTTTGGAATTGGAAAACATCGTATGCTATGCCGGACGTTGGATCAGTCTGCTGGCCTCTGTGAAAACCAAGAATACTGACAAACAAACACCAAATCACAGAGCAACTTCATCCTCGAGACTTGCAACCATTTGTATCGACTCTTGAGTGTTTCTAGATCGTCTTCGTCTTGTTCTAATGCGGCTAGAGCATTCTCGTGGACGTGTTTCGGGTTGACGTCCATCCGCTCGTCGTATAACCTTGATTCATCTGTCACGCGGGAATCAGAATGGAGCATCGTAATAGGAAAGAGCAGAACTTACGCTCTGCAATCATATTCTTGACAAGACTCCTATCCGCTCCGACCTCGACTAGCCCAGCAAGTGTGCTCAACAACCACAGCCAGTTGGCAACCTTTTCGGCCCGGTGTCCAACCTTCTTCCCAACTAAACCCAACCGGCTGAGTGTGTAGATGTCATCCGCAAACGAGTTGAAGAGTTCCAGTAATACTGGCGGCGGCGCATGCAAGAACCTATGCAGCAGCGGCCTCTTTTTCGACGATTTCGAAGCAAGTGGATCAGACTCGCTGAATGGAACCGAGCCGGGATTTGTTATTTGGAGTAGAGGGCCGAGCCAGCTAAATAGGATTAGGCATTTACGAACGAGCGAGAGTCCAGCTACTGTCGGTCGTAGCCTGGACTCGATCTGCATGCCCTTGAATGGTCCCTTCTGCACTCGAGCGAGCGTACGCATGTGGAAGAGGAGGTACACTTTGAGTGAGTATTGAATGAGTTTCTGTATTTGGTATATTAAGTTTATATGTAAAAAAAAAAACGTGGATTGCACGACGTACAAAGGCCTTGTCTCGTCCATTTGAAGTTGCGAGCATCTCTTTCCATACATCCTCTCGACGGACTTTGGGAGGCGCGCTCGGCACGATTTTTGTACTGGCGCTCATCGGGATTTTAGACTGCTTCATGCTGGGTGGTACGGGTGTACGATGGCCTGCGGTCGAGCCCGAGCTGTATACGGATGCGGATGGACCAGGACCGATGCTCGAGCTCATCGAGGCTGACATGTCGCTATCCCATGTGCCCCACTCGGATGAAATCGACGCGCGAGATTGGGCGAGGCCATTATCGGTCGAGGGATTGTACGGTGCGTGGCCCGATGCTGGGAACGTCTGCACTCTGGAGCGGCGAGGAAGAACAGAGGCCGGGTTTACGTGAAAGCCAGGCGTGTCAGTGGGTGGGAATACCATCTCGGACATGGTGAAATTGGGGAGTGAAGTAAAAGGCTATGTACGTGACAGTGATGAGCATAAAATAGACAGCCTAAACACAGGGAACGGCTTACCTGGGTTAGGACACCAGGGTGAGTGGGAGCGTGTGGTGGCGGAACAGGCAACGCGCAGGGCGGTTAATGGTGTGTGGAATGCCGGTCGTCACGTGAGGCCACGCTGCATGCGCGATGTTCAAGGCAGTTGGAGCAGTCATTTGTGCAATCATTTGTACAAGACATACGATGCCAGAATGCTATCTTGCATTGCACCAAATCGAGTGCAAGCATCGGAGGACTTGAGACAGGGGCTCTCATTTTGAAATGCACACTGTTGCCTAGACCAGGGCTGACTGCTCCGAGCGGCGTTGCTCTGGCAGCGACGAGCCACAAAGCATCGATACTGGCGTTGTGTATGGAGCACCTGTCAGACTAAATGCGCTGGACTGGAGATGCAAAAAAAGCAGACTAGAATTCGCATCGGACCCTGAGAGTCAACAACCACAAAACGTGCCTCCACCACCGCGGCCTGTTCTTTGCACTCTCCCAACAGAGCGCGCACTTTTCCGCGCGGCAACACGTCCTTTGTCTCTCTCTGACCTCATACACTACTCTCTCTGTTCTCTCCCAGTCTATCTCCGCTTTCTTTTATTTTTTTTCTTGCTTACTAGCCCCACACACCACTCCACCATGGCTGCCAGCAACGACTCGGTGCTGCGGTCGCCCAAGACCATGTCCCACTCGTCGTCTTTTCTCAACTTGAAGGGCATGTTCCGCATGAGTGAAAAGACGAAAAAAGAAAAGGACGCGCTGGCCTCGCCCATCCTCGGTATCGACACCCAGTCCCTCGCGATCACCACAACCCCCATTGTCAACTCGCCAACCCCCACGTCTGATACCCACGTCGGTTGTGCATCTCCGTCGCCTATCGTACCCGCTACTCCAAACGACGATCGCTTCTCCTACAATTCGTCCGAGACCCGCTCGAGCGACTCGGCTGGGGGCACTCGCATCCACCGCACCCAGCGTCGCGGTTCACGGGCACCCCGCGCATCCCAGACCCCATCCACATCTCCCTGCGTATCCCGATCGACGTCCTCGAATGCGCTGAAAAGTACTGCGATGTCCCACAAATCCACCGCACACAACGGTACATCCAAACCGACGACCGCCAACTCGTCCCAGCAGTCGATTCCGCTTCCAAACTCGCCCAGTGCCCGCCATGCACCACTCTCACCTCGCAGCATGGGTGCGTCGGCATCGCGGTTTATCCGGCGTGTCGCCTCGGCACCCAACGCCAAGGGCCTCTTCTCGATCAACACGAGCAACAAGTCGACGACCCGCAACGGCCTGCTCTCGCCCGCCCTTGACCCTTCGATCCCGCCTGTGCCGTCATTCCAATCGGGGTCCATGACGCCCACCGAGAAGGGTGCTGGCACCCCCGATACCTCTCGACCTCCATCTTCCCGCTCGTTTGCGACTCGCGCCTCGCGCGCAATGTCAGCTTCGGCCAACGGCAAGCAGAAAAATCTCTCCCCCAACGACAGGCCAAACGACGGCAGCATGGGTCGTGCACAGTTTAGGAGAACCTACTCGAGCAATTCAATCAAAATCCGATCGGTGCGTCCCATTCAATTTATGTCATTGGGGCTTTGCTGATGTACTATTTTACATCAGGTCGAAGTCGGCCCTAGCAGCTTCCAAAAGATCAAGCTGCTGGGTAGGGGGGATGTGGGCAAAGTCTACCTTGTGCGGGAGAAAAAGACAGATAAGCTGTTCGCCATGAAAGGTTCGTCACACTCATCATCTTGCGCCGCATGTATCAATCTCTATTTCCGGTTAGTCTTGTCCAAGAAGGAGATGATTGCACGGAAGAAAATCAAGCGCGCGCTTGCCGAGCAGGAGATCCTTGCGACAGCCAACCACCCTTTCATCGTCACACTTTATCACTCGTTCCAATCAGATGATTATCTGTACTTTTGTATGGAGGTGTGTCGATCTGTTGATCGCATTCAGTCCGCTTTTTCTGATCTTGATTGGCTAGTATTGCGCCGGCGGAGAATTCTTCCGTGCGCTGCAAACCCGTCCAGGCAAGTGTCTGTCCGAGGACGATGCGCGATTTTACGCTGCAGAGGTCACCGCCGCGCTTGAGTATCTGCACCTAATGGGGTTCATTTACCGTGATCTCAAGCCTGAAAGTACGTATTCACATGCCTTCGCCGAGTCACTTTGGCTCATTCCAACACGACAGACATCCTATTGCATCAGTCCGGACACATCATGTTGTCCGATTTCGATCTGGCCAAACAGTCTGGTTCCCCGGGTGGCCGAGCTGCGACGATCATGCAACTCGAGCCCAACGGCGTATGTCCGATTTTGAAACTTGGGTTGGCATGTGCTGATGATTCTCGCACGTAGGTTCCACTAGTCGACACCAAATCGTGCACGGCCAATTTGCGAACCAACTCGTTTGTTGGCACAGAAGGTGTGTACACTCCCACGGCTCTGCATCTGTCTCCCCGCTGAATCTTTGCGTGTAGAGTATATCGCTCCCGAAGTTATCGAGAACAGCGGACACACCTCAGCCGTTGATTGGTGGACCCTTGGGATCCTCATCTACGAAATGATTGTTAGTCTTCCTTTGAATTCGATCTATTCAGTCGTTATTAACGCTGGGCTCTAGTGCGCGACTACACCCTTTAAAGGTTCAAATCGCAACGCTACATTCCAGAATGTGATGAAGCTCCCTGTGGCATATCCAGAAAACGTTAAAA
The DNA here is from genome assembly GCA_016906575.1 of Ceratobasidium sp. AG-Ba. Lineage (NCBI taxonomy): Eukaryota > Fungi > Basidiomycota > Agaricomycetes > Cantharellales > Ceratobasidiaceae > Ceratobasidium > Ceratobasidium sp. AG-Ba. Next base: position 2,844,079 of record CP059613.1, on the reverse strand, counting down.
TATCACCGTGCGTGCCATGACATTTCGTGTCGGCCACTTGGCTCAATTTCAGGTTGCAGGCAAGGTCGTGATATCATCATTCGTCTGTTGGACAAGAGCGAGCACACTCGTCTCGGAAGCCAGAGCGGAGCCAGCGAGGTGAAGCAGCACAAGTGGTTCGCGAAACTCAACTGGGGACTGTTGAGGAACCAACGCCCGCCGGTTCGTCCTTGTTCGTTCCTCTCGGAAATGAACCGTCCTGCTGACTCGGTTTGACTGTGCAGATTCAGCCCGCTGTCTCACGCGGAATCGATGCAGTCAACTTCCGGAACATGAAAGAGTCGTCATCGCTCGATCTAGATGGTTCGAAACGGGCGGTGCCGGTGCCGGGCACCCCCGTGCCTACGACCCCTGGTTTGTATACCACTGAGGACGGGATGGAGCCTCCCTCGGTCAACCCCATGGATGATCTGTTTGTCGGCTTCTCGAGTGTGACACTTCACTATGATGGTGAAAACTGAATGGGATACTTTGTTGGGTTTTACGTACGGGTGCTTTTTTGACTTTTTTTGCCTCTATTTTTTTTACTCTAAGACGCTGTGCTGGTCCTGCCTATGTTTCGTTGTCGCATACTATTCACACTATCTCGTTTTGTCTTGTCTCTTTTCTTTACAACCTAGTCGAATCTGCATTCATGTGAAGTACATATCATAGGTCCAGAGGCCTGCTCGCTATTCCATACGTGTTTACCCCAGACCACTCGTGGGCGTCGACGCCACCTCGATAAACATGAAGCCAAGGCTGAAAGCTTGAGCAGTTCTGGCAGATCGGACCGTGCTTTTTTGACGCGTCAGAGTGATCGATTGACACGACCGCTCCCGGAGACGGTATGTATGCTTCCTTCGAGCATATTTGAGTGATCGTCGGGTGTGACGATCCGTCAAAAGCCTGTTTGGTACGACTTCCCACAGTCCGGCCAACCAACGAGCCCCGCCAGGTCGATTGGCTTGATGGGGACTTGGTATCAGCAGATAGGAGGTAGGCGGAGCAAGGTGTGTTCAGCGGGAGCGAACGAGCGAGGAGGGGTGCGTCCTGGCAACTACCGTTCTCGGACGCATACCCAAAGTCACTCTCCACGTAGCAGAGCTGTACACGCACCTCAAGTGATGGGAGGACAGGCGGGCACGGAGACGATCGTCGATAGGAAACGACCGAGTTTGGGGTTGCCGTAAGTGCATGCAGCCCAAAAGTCGTTCGCCCCTTCCCCCACCCAGAGAGAGTCTATCATGCGTAATGCTTGGGTGATCAGGTTTTCTTCCTTGGTTGTGTCGGTGCTTTGGGAAGTGGAAGGGCTGTGTTTTTTCGTTGCTGGATCGAGTAAGAAGCCCTGCGGGAGCGAGTCTGTGTAAAATCGAGATGGTGCTGCGACAACAACTGTAAACTTTGACCCTGCTTCCGACCGCCTCGAGAGCACATGCAAGCAAAGCTTGAGCTAGCCAAGAAAGACCCGGGGTGTGAATGAACACACACACACGGCTCCAACACGAGATTTGGGCCAGATTCAGAGCCGGAGTAGATCCAAACAATACACACGCCTCGCCGCGGAGATGAACGTATTTCCTCTTTGTGTGCTATGCATTACAAGGTTGCCGAGCAGCACAAAACTCGAGGGTTCCCAGGATTCTTTGTCCAGGATTCCTTCTTGGGGCTGGCCAACAATCCAATGAACGCCTTCCACCAGACCAATGGAGTCTGTCGCGCTACATCGAGCCCTCATCCCCCCTGTGACAAACAGCGACGCTTTCAGGAATCCAGGTCGACCTCGGGTTCTCAAATACGACATACCGAGGAGCGGTGCGACATTAAACATGATTGATACCCCAGCCCGGCCATGGCCGTATGCGTCTGCCCGGCGCACACCCCGTTTTTGGTCGAACCGTCTGCTGATTAGCATACCGGTGCTAAAAAGTCTCAGGCGAGCTCGGCGGACACAGGAATAGCACACATTGCAAGCACCGGAGCAAGACCAAGGCAAGAGGTCAAAGCCGTCGGATAGCGAGACTGTTTCGAGGTCATTTGTAGAGCGCAAGTGCAATATCCACCTCGCTGAGTGAGCTCCAAGCGGTAGACGAGTCGAGTTTATTCATAGTCTCGTCAAAGCGAGTCGGCAAGTGTGTGGGACTGGCGCAAACAGTGACCAAGCACGGCCGCACCAGCGCTGACGTTTGCCGCTTGCTTCTGAGACCACGTGCTGGCTATTGCAAGCGCCAAGGGTCTATTCTATGGCGAACGTCCAGAAGAGCATCCCAACTCGACAGGTGCTTTCGTTCGACACGCGGAAATAGAAGATCAAGTGTCGATCTGCAGAATAGGCAAGTATGGACTTATGGAGCAGAGACGTAGGCAAGGCCGGCACTCGGGCCTCGGAGCGTGCGTATATCCCCGGGAGTGTTGGCACGATGGGGTCATGTCCGTCGCTTGTATCGGTACACAGGAAAGCGAGGCGATTCCGTCATCGGCCGCGGGGTTTTGGCGGCCCAGTAGCATGTCCCATGAGGAGCAAACGGGAATAAGAAGTAACAACAATTGCCGACGGTGTTCCGCACAGGTTTTATGATCCGCGTGGGTTCGGTCTTGCGCCGGCGAGCGGGATCGATCTCGACAGTGGCGGCCGTCAATCAGCCAGCCACCGACCGTAGATGGAGATATTAAAAACTTTTTGTCAGACGCATAGGATAAGTGTACGTATCACGGACCGCTGAATTGTTCAATCACCTGCTGAATCACCTCTTCATTCTCCCGCTTGCCTGACCGGGCCCCGTACGCGATAAGCTCAGAGCAAGCAAGGTTTATCCTATAGACTAATCTCCTCACTCAAAGTAAGGGGCATGAAAACCTTTCATGTGCCACGCCATCGCTACCGTCACGAGGCTTACGTGCGAAACTTGCGGATGAGCACGGCCGTGCGCGCATTTACCCAGGCTCAACACATCGTCCGGGACACAGAATGTCGGACAAAACAAAACAAACAGTGCGAAGCTGGTCGATTAACGTCAAGCAGCGACGAAATAGACACTCGGACGGGGCATCTCTTCGAACTCGCATGGCTGGGGAAGTTCGAACCCAGGCCCAAGAATCCGTCTCTCCCCGCGTAAATGCCTAGCACCGCAAGCGCCAGGCGGTGTGCTCGATATGGAAATGAGATTTGAGCATAGGCGGTGTCCGAGGGCATGGGTGTATATAGGCTCTGAGTATAACCAGTGCCAGATGTGGAATTGGGGGTGCTTTCCCAATAGGTCGAGCCTCGGGTGATATAAGCCCAAGGGAAAGCTGTGGATTTGCGTGAACTGAGATGACAGACGAGTGGTAGCGAGAGGGAGGATACGCTGAGTGAGGGAGAAATTCCGGCTGAAGGGTGCTCGATCGTTGTGAAGGAATGACGACGGGCAAGGTCGAGCGACGCCGGGCGTGAACATTTACGCGCGTCTCGTTCTAGTGCCAAGTGTTAAGGGCGTAATTGCGACGCGCCTCGTGTTGATTTGTGATAGTGATTTTGGATGTGGGCTTACCGTTTGATGTACACACAAAATAAGCATAGGTAGATTTGAACTAGGAAATCAAACGATCACGCCGCACTGATCGCGCTTGACAGGATGTTGGAGAAGATGGGAACTGGGCAGCGTCGGGGAGTTCTCCAGATCATACTGGGCGACGACGTACGCCAAGTCGAGTTTGTTCGGGTGCCTTTGGAAGAGAGGAGTCGTGTGTGATTGACTTTTAGTGGCGATGGGGGTTCGCGAAGTACGAGGGTCGCCGTTCTTGTTCTGGCCCGCATCGTATGCAGGCCAGTCAGACGAGCATCATATTCGTGCGAGCGCAGTGCACGATTTGAGGAGGGAGAGGGCGCAGAGGTGCCGTACGACCGGGCGTTATCGCAATATTGGGGTTGCCGGCGCATATCACGATGCGCGGAGGGGGCACGGACCGGCACGGGTGGAGTTTTTTGCGTTGGAGGATCAGGATCAGGCAGGCCAGCCAGGACGTCGGTGCGTGCTGGGGATGTGCATCCACCGATTGCGAACACGCGACGCAGACGGTGGGATCGCGGATGGCGCAGCGCAGAAAACGTGTGCGAGACATATGCGCATACAGTGCGGGGCGAGCCACCCATGGCAACAGGCGGACCCCGGGGTGCGCGTATGCAGCGAAATGGGCGCGGCCAAACAAACAGATGATGCAACGCAAACGGGCTGGCCATGCACACGAAGCGGGCGAGCAGGGCTAGTGAGCTCGCACATCGCTGCTGGGGACGCAGAGCGATCACGTGCGGGCTGCTCGCCGGGTCGCGTACAGCGCCTTGGAATGCAGAGGCGCGCTCGCGGGATGCCGTAACGCAGAAACAGGGTGCATTGGGAAGCGGCGGATCCACGGAACCACCCTATGCACCCGGAGTGCTGGGTCTGGCAGGTGCTCCGCCGACCCAACGTCCCGGGGCACCGCCGCCGTGCATCCGGGGTCCCGCGCTCGCGTCGGCGCCTGAAATATATGGAGGGTTCCCGCCTCCTTCTGGCGATCGTTCTTCTCCCCCTGCGTGCGTCGCTGCCAACCTCTCTTCTGCTCGCCGCGTCAACAGCTCCAAGCACATCACGTGCATCGCATGGCAGACGTCCTTCCCCGCCCCCAGCACAGCACCATGACCTCGAGCTACTCGCCCACCCAGCAGCAGATCTACCCCCCGTCGGTCCCGCAGGTCCCACCCACCAACTCGGCCTCGCCCGAGGACCATGGCGACGGCGACGCGACCCCACCCAAGTCCGACGCCCAGAAGCTCGAGACCAAGCCCCAGGCGACGTTCCTCACCAAGCTCTACGCGTAGGTCCCCCTCCCCCTGCCAGTGCTCGTGCTCACGTTTCGCAGTCTGCTCGAACGCCCCGAGTACCACTCGATGATCAGATGGGACGCCGCCGGCGAGCAGATCATCGTCGAGCGTCCCGAGCAGCTCGCCCTCCATGTTCTGCCCAGCATCTATCGCCAGTCACGTTTTGCCAGTTTTTCGCGGCAGCTCAACGTATGTCATCCGCATTTGCTGTTCGGGCTCCACTCACCCCCCGCGTAGATCTACGGGTTTATGCGAAAAGTCAATCTGCGCAACGTCGACCCTGCCATTGACGACCCGGATGCGAGCACCTGGTGTATGTACATTTGCCAAGCACGGACCGATCTCGCTCTGACATCACTTTTCAGCCCACCCGACCCTCAACCGAAACTCGCCCCCAGAGGTCGTTGCCAACTTCAAGCGGCGCGTCCCGCCCCGTCTGCCCAAGCCCCGCAAGCGCGACCAGATGGACATGTCCCGCGTCGGCCCCGGGTCGCTCGCCCCAGGTCTCACTGTTCCGTCCCATCACATGGGTCTCGGCATGCAAGGCAAGCCTCGTCCTCGCGGTTTCTCCACGCCGTCGCTGCCATTTGGCTTTGCCGGTACAGCACACATCCAGCCCGCAAGTCAGGCCCACTCTTACTACCAAAATGTCCCGCCTCCGCAAAAATGGGGTGGCTCCGCCTATCCCAACAGCCTCCCGCCGCTCACCGTCCCAGGCGAGCACTATAGCTCCGGCTATCGCCATCTCGACGACCCGCATACTCCGTACGGCCATTCGAACCAGTACCCACCGCACCATTCGTCGAGCCAGCAGTTGCCAGTCCTCCGCGACTCGACTGCTTTCCAGTATCCTGGTTACGGCACTGGTGCGCCCGGCAGCGGCGCTGATACCTCCAGCTGGTCGTTCCTCCCGCCTGCATCTTCGCTCGCTTCTGGCCACGGCGGCAGCCTTTCCTCGCTCCTCAACCCGTCTGCCAATTCTGGCTCGTATGGTCGTCCCCCAAGCTCTGGCGGATTTGGCCACGGATCGCCCGACAGCCGGCCCAACACTGGTTACAGTGTAGCCTCGTCAGTGTCGTCCATTGGCGGTGGCTATGAAGGCGGTGATCATAATCCTTTTGCTTTGCGTCCCACCGCCGGGCCCCGCGATGACTCGGGTAGGCCGCTAACACCGACCTCTGCTAGCGGTGTTCGCCCAGGGTCAAGCAAGGGTGGGGCTAGCTCGTTGAGCATCCGCAACGAACGGCCACGAAGGCACAGCCAGGTCAGCCCTTATCCAAGCCCATACAGTCCCTACGATTCCGAAGCTGGTTCTCGACCTGGAACCGCTCCTGACGCCGATCATCTGGGGCCTCAACGAAGCCGTGGTATGGCGGACTCGTACGGTGGATTCCAGGGTGGACCAGCCCCTGCCGAGTTTGCGTACTCTGCGTCGGGCGGTGGTCCAGACAATGGTGAATGGATGAGCCAGCGAGGCGTACGACCAAGCACCTCGACTTCGACCATGTCCGGTCACTCGCCGTCTTCCAACTCGGCTCTGCACACCCCGCCCGGGATCGAGGACAGCGGAATTGCGACCACACCGCCTGCCAGCGGACACGGCCCGTCTGCGCCGTTTGGTGCCTCCGAGGATATCTCGCGCTGTGAGTAGCCCGTTCTGTTCTTGTTTGGCGGTCTTTATTCGTTCGACACCTCGCTTTAACTATTCGCCACCTTCGTCATTCCGTGTGCTCTCGGACTTTCCGACCATACCCGCTCGTCCTTTGCTTTTATTTCTGGGGAAATCTTTTGCTCATGTCCTAGCTCATCCAGCTGACCTGCAGTTTTGAACAATCAGTCTCATCCGACCTCGGCTTCTTTGGTATGACCGACGGGGGCAAGCCGCCCATTCACGCCTAAACGACTCGCCTAGTCCACCTGGTCCATGCGACGGCTTATACCCCCTTACGTCCGCCTCGTCTTGTCCCTGGATGACTTGTTACCCTCGACTAAAATTTTTGTTCGCTTATATGCGTCCCTCCCGGTTTTGTGTGTATACTTTTTCTTTTGGCTGCAGACTATGGATGGGACACTATCAGTTTTGATACTTTCACCACCTTCTTCTATGTGACTATTTTTTGCCATACCCCACCGCCCGCGCCCTTTTAGTTCGATCATCTCTACCATGCCGACAGTAGCGCTGGCCGAGCGTGGTATCCTGTTCTCTCTTTCGGGTTCTGTCGTCCTTCGACTTTCCTTTGTGTTACTTGTCCCTTCGCTTTCTTATCCATGTGCCAATACGTGTAAATTTGTCATCTGCTGCTTTGCTACTCTTTCTTCTTCTTTAGTTTACTACCTCTGTTGAGTGAGATCAGAATAGATGTGATGCTTTACAACATGTATGTTTGCTTGCGGGTAGCCTGTTCAACCGTCGTGCGGCACGACTGAATGGCTTTATCATTTCGATCACTCGGGAGACTTTTCCCTTTTCAGGACTTATGGTCCGACTTGATTCGGGTGGAGCTTTAAATGAAACCTTGGGTTCTTAGAGGTGAGAGGACAGTGTGGAGTCGGCGGGGTGGGGTGGATCGGATGTTTGGTTTATCCTTCATGGACTAGGTGTATGCGCTAACCTTGTCTTTCATTCGCCCGCACATGGAGCTGTTTCAGCTCGGTATGCACTCTCCCGTTTGGAGCGGGCCCGGACTGCCCAGTCTGAACCTATGATCCGTCCCGTCGTCCGTTTGCCCGCGTTTTTGGCTCACGAAAAAATCAACGCACTAGATCTAGCTAGGCAAACCATGCTCCGCAAAGACGGCTAAAAAGAAACCTTAATCGACATTTGTGTATGTGTATACAGAGTGAGAGGAGCGGAACAAAGAAACATCGATGACGCGGCGAGCGCGGGGTCTCGGTTGGAAGCGAGCACTATGGGCGTTGCTGCGCTTCGATTTGATTGGGAACACAGATCGTGCACACGGTCGCATTCTGTCCCGACTTGTTTGGCTTGGGTCGTCGTTGGTGGAGTTTGCCGTATCGTTGCGAGTGCGTCGCGTGCTCGAGTGGATACACACCACCAAGGTAACACCCAAATCTGGGTCTTCGGTATTGCCGGGGAGGTAAACACCCGGTCGAAGGTCGTCGTTACTGCTGCGCCCGATTTGAAAAAAGAGGGGGGAACGAGAGCGACTGTGAGCTCGAGACAGACGGCAAGGCGACTGAACGACGCATACACGTTCCACATTGTCTCCAAACCTTGTCGACTCTCATCCCCGTCGTACGATCTCGAGTCAGATTCGCCACCGACCCACGAATGAACACAAGTGTGCGCGGCCCACATCGTACAGGCTTATCTCAACCCGTGTGTTTCGTGTGGTCAAGCTGACGAGTCCGAATTGCCGAGAGGGTTCGAATACGGAGCGAGCGAATCACACCGCTCGGTCCTCAAGATGAACACCTGCGGGCTTCAGCCACACACATGGATCTTGTCGATTGTTGATTAAGGAGAGGGGGGCAGTACGGCATCCTCCCCTCTGGGGATGAGACTGGTACAGAGCGAACGAGCGAATTCACGTGTTGCCAGCGGGGCATGATGGAGCTTGGTGAGAGAAGACGAGCCAAGGAAGAAAGAAGGGGCGCAGCGCGCGTGTTCTAATCAAGGACGTCTTGGAAGCACACACTCGAAAGGATATGCACCCCAAGTTGCTTGCGTACCGGTTCATTGTTTTTGCGGTGCAGCCCCATGCGCTAGCACATCGCACACAGTGCCCGCCCCGGCGGTAGCTCTGAACGGGCCTGAGGAGATAAGCATACCTCGATGTTAGGTATACAAAGGGTCAATCAGACACTGATGAGAAAGAACTCGTCCGTCGGCGGTTCTTGCAGGTGTTCGCGGCAATTGGGTGGGATCGTCCCGGGTTCCCCAGAATACTGGCATGCAGTTGACTAACCATTGTTGGAGGTACTGTAGGATGGGTGTAAATACAATTTTGAGTTGCCTACCAAGGTGGGCACAATGTCCGTGATCAAATCCTCGAAAGATAGGAAAGAGAAAAAAACAAGCTCGCGAGACTTCCCGACTAGCTGCCGCCGCCGTGTGCCCGAGAGCTTGACGACGGGTTAATCTCGGTCGGGGGGTAACTTCGTTCTCGGAAAGGCGACTATCGGGCAGGATAAGCAAAGCGAGGAAAAAATGTCGAGTTGGCCATCAGAACTGGAGCCCGGATCCGGATAAATTGAACCGGCTCACCTCAGACATTTCGGTCTCCCTGGATCGCGCATTGCCGTTGACGAATTCGTCCGACTCATCCATAGCAGCGGGCGACAGAAAAGCAACTGCTTCCTCGTCGAGTTCTCGCCTGCCCCGCACTGGCGCTAGGCTGCGTGTCACGGGACCGCGTCCAGATCGGCCCCCAGCCACCGTACAGTCGTCTTCGTCATCGAGTTCATCCACGGCCCGGCGGGCCACCCAAGAGAGATACATGAATAGCATAACACACAGGGTGATTCCGATAATCGTCCAAGCGCGGCCCAATCCAGAATCCTCGTCGGCCTTGGCACCCTCTCTCATGTGGTAGTCTGCGAACGAGTGAATACTTGCGCCGATACTGGTATGGATGATCACCTTGAAAAGACTAAGCGCAGTGCAAGCGGTGTACGTCGTGAGGGTTAGCCGAGGCGACGAAGCGAGAAGCACGTTCATGACGTTGTAGGGGTACGGGGCGAGTCGGATAAGAAACAGCAGTGACGGTCGTTTTTCGATGGCACGCAGGATGCGCTTGAATGACGGCGAGTGCGAGATGAGGCGAGCGATATGCCAGCGAAGGAAAGTGCGAGAGAGAAGGAATACTACAAGTGCGCCGCTTAGAGCGGCGAAATACGAGATGACAGCACCCGTCATAGCACCAAAGCAATAACCCGATAACCCAATGAGTGTGGAATAGAGAGGAAGAGGTGCTAAGATCGACGTAAGTACAAGCGGACGGATTTGACAAGAGCACTTACGAAAAGTCGTCACAAATATGAGGAAGAATAATATGAATTGACCTTGGTATCCCTGACTCTGTAGCCATTGGGAAAGTTCATCCAGACCTGGTACGATGTTAATCTTGCAATACAAATAACTCGGGTAATTTGAACATACCAGTAAAGACCTCTGACTTGTAGTACGTGATCGCAATCAAAAACGCCAGACTGGATAGAGCCCAAATCATCATCGGAATCCACGGCTTTAACGAGTCAGGCACGTCACAAGAGCAGGCCCCACCCCCTAGTCTTAGTTCTTGAGAATGTTCTGGTCGAAGCGGGTGCGGCGAGCGAACCGGAGCATATGGATAGCGAGGCAGCGGTGTTCGGGTCGGGGGTGGGTGCGAGTGGAGGGCAAGAGCGTAGGTTGGCGCCGGGGTGAACGCACTGCCGGACGGAGGCCTGCTCCGTTCGTCGACCGAGTGGTGTGTAGTGTGCTGGGGAAGGGGCACGCGTGTCCGATCTACGGAGCGAGCGCGGCGAACGCCGTCATCGAGAGGCTGGGCCTTTTCGTTTGGCCACTCGCTTCTCGATTGGGGCGCATGGGAGGAGGGATGGAGATTGGGGATATGTGCAGCGGTGTTGGTATAGGTGAATGTAGGACGAGGTTGGCGTGAGCTAGAGTGAGAACGAGGCGGAGAAAAAGGAGAGTTGGAACTGGACGGTTGGTTGCGCGACATGGTGGAAAGAAGGCGCTTGGCAGGTGCTTGCTCAGTAGTCTATCGCTGCAGTCTGGAGAACGCCAGAGGTGCGCTCGACGCAGGCTCGTGCGGTAATGAGCTGATCACTGAGGGTCGAGGAGTGGCACGAGAAACAGCTCGGTTCGTCACTGCTGCTGCGGAATTCGATTAGCGCCAGATCGGGGGACGCGGGTTTTACTCACGAAGAAAACAGCAAGTTGGCTGGAGTGTCGAGTAGAGCGCGGATGTTCTTGCGCTCGCCGTCGCCGGTCGGTGGTCTGCTGGCGGCGGGGGTGGTTGCGTCGTACGAAACGACACTCGAGCCAAAGGAAGGCGGTGTGGCCCTGACTGCACCCTGATTGCCCATGTGCGAAATCAACCCCGTGACCGTTGCCAAAAACGCGCATATGTGCTACAATTAGTAGTTGCCGCTTGCCTACTTTGGCACATTCACAAAAAATAGCTGAATTCTATTGGATCTTCTAACGTAACTGCCCCAACTATAGCCATGCTCGCTCACGACGAGCCGCTGTTCAACAGAGCGTCGACGAAATGCGCAAACGAATCGAACGTTTCTGGACGCGGATCATCAGCCTTGCCCCTATCTTCATCTCCCTTGCGATATTTTCCCGTGCGCACTATGAAAATGCTCTGTTAATGGAAAGACTCACTCTGCCTCGCCATCACCGCTCACCGAGTACACGCCGCAAATTCAGCTCTACCGCACCCTCGCCTAGGTCGTTATTCACATCATCGCCAACGATCACAACCGACCGAGAGGCAGAGTCGCTGTGCCCAGGGTGGGTGTTGACCCACATGTCCCGCTCGATACCTTCGCTTGCTAGGCTCTCGATTGTCGTTTCAAAGAACTTCCGAGTCGGCTTGCCTAGAATGTGTGCCTGGACGTTTGCGGCAGACTCTAATGCGGTGACAAACGGCCCTGTAGAATAAACCCGTGCCAAGTCAATAGCCAAACAACTGTATGCACCACAATACCTGCCTGGTCCTAGTGACAAAGCTCCGTCCGAACTCCGCACGTACGACGCTCTATGCATCGCAATCAGCGGCGCGGTCTTGTGCTCCCGGTCCTTGCCACACGCGGTCGTATCATTCGGTCGCTCACCAGTCAAAATCCGAAAGGCGATATTCAGCTTTTCATAAGACAGCTCTTCGGGTGCAAGCCCAATTACCACAGAGTCGTGGTCATAAACGTTACGAGCCTCGGGGTACTCTGCAAACTCTTCCCGAGCCGAAGCAGAAATCAGAAAGAACGGGCTGAGGAGCACAAGGTCGAGGGTCAGAAGGCCATATGGCATACGATCAACTTGCTCACTTTAGATTTTGCCTACGCACGATCTCCCGGGCGGCACCCAAGCTCGTGAATACTTCTCCTTCGCGGACATCAAAGCCCATCTTGTGGAGAGACTTGACCAACGAGGACGTGGACTCTTTCGAAGTGTTTGAACTGTCAATTACAGATTAAACTCTATTCTTCATATAAATTAAATAGCCCAACTTGCCAGAACCGGACGGGTATATGTGCCTGCCTTAGTCGCTCGAGTGCTTGAACCGCCCCGGGTAGCGCGTCTTTCCCGATGTGTAACGTTCCGCTTAGGTCAATCAGCAGCGCACGTACAGCTGGCATAGTCATGTTTTCAGACGAGATGCCTTGGCTGAATCACAGTCTTCTCAAAGCTGATTTCAGTGTTGTGCGTCCAGGAGCAGTGGTACAGTAAACGAGCACGGGGCATGATGGCTAGGACGTCACTATCACCACACAATCTAAAAAAGGCAAGCCATATAGAAGATCCAATCTTGGTGAACGATCACGTGATATCCCAACAACCTCTCCAGGCTTTCACCTCTATCGTTGTGTTCTTGTTAGCTACTGGCCTGAATTAGGACATACACGCGGTTTCAATCGAATAGAAGTCAAAGCATCTATTATAATAACTGGCCCCTGTGAAAATGCTCTCTCCGCGCGTACGTTCACCCAACCATCAGTCACCTTCGTCTCTCCGAACCGCACCTGTATCTACAGCGGCTCCAAAAAAGTAAGTACATTGATTAGAATCAGAACCGAATTTATAATTGAATGATATAGGTTTGACTCGGATCAGCTGCGTGCGTATATGAAGAAGTTGCTTGCTTCGACGCTACAAGGCACCGTTTGGGATGGCAAGGACCGTGACAAGACTAAGGCTTGGTGCAAAGAGATTGGGGAACGTGTTAAAGATAGGATGCTAGGTGGGTGTAAGACAGGTCCTCGCGAAGATGTTCTAATACAACGCTTTTTACTAGAAATTGAGCCCAACGGCTTGTGAGTTGACCGAGTAAGGGCAATGGGGAGTTTGCGACTAATCATTCCGCAGCAAATTCATAGTAACCACGCAAATCAATGAGAATTTAGGGCAAGGAGGACGGTAACTACTATTGTACAGCGTCACACTTCCAATACTTACGCCCCAGCTCAGCGCTAGCATGGCGTGCCACTGGGAAGATTCGGACGCTGTTGCCCAGGAAATGTTTATGAACGTGAGCCTATAAAATAATCTATGCAGCGCATATCTAAGCTTACACTGCCTGAATACTGAATATAGGACTCTCTCATCTGTATTTGCATTGCATTTGCTGTCCGGGTATCATAGGCGCTGGCGGGAGTCGAGGGATTACTTATAGAACGACTAATACGGATACGGGAGGTATTTATTGACCTGTGAGTCTCAAAAACGCTTATATGTTCATTTCTGACTTTTAATCAAGATATTTTTGCTTTGTCGCGCTATCTATGGATCATGTAACACCCAAGTATGACAAACAAACGGTTAAACATCTTGATCGAAAACTCAAAGAACCTTCCATGGGCTTCTGAACACATCGCTTATTCATTTCGTGTAGATCTCCTGCTCCCGTCAACGTACGGATAGGGGATGGCCGTTGGCTACACGGCATCACGTGCCTGGATGCGTGTGAACCAATGGCGGGATCGCTTGGCTAGCATTGCGCGATCAGCACGAAAGTATTTGTGATTACTTTGTCGGTCCTTGAACTCCGAACGTAGTATCGAGCGTTTCTGAGAGATGGATAAAAGGAGGAAGCAGCGGTGCATGCAACGAAAGCCCACCCTCTACCTCGTACCAGTTGAAACATTATGCCTTCCCTCCGTCTCGGAAGGTGAGACAGAGTCTGCGGTGACACTATACCGCCAGCGTCTGATCTTAGAGTGTCGGTAGCGTCGCTCCTGATTTCTCTGCGGAGACTACCCAGGGACCAATCAAGTTCCACGAATGGCTTGGAAACTCATGGGGTGTCCTGTTCTCTCACCCAGCCGACTTTACGCCGGTACGTCCTCAACTGAAAGTACTACTTTCCACCGGCAACTAAACATCTAAACCTGTGCCTGTCGATCCTGTAATTAGGTCTGCACCACTGAGCTCGGCGAGGTCGCTCGTCGGCAAAAAGATTTTGAGGCTCGCGGTGTGAAGGTCATTGGTATTTCTGCCAACGGTCTCGATTCGCACAAGGACTGGATCAAGGACATCAACGAGGTTGGCTCCAAGATTGGTCCGACCGATGTGCAGTTCCCTATCGTGAGTACAGTTTGGCATGAGAATATATTGAACTGTTGTCTAAGCTTCGTACCGCGGTAGATTGCCGATGCCGACCGAAAGATCTCTACCCTGTACGACATGTTGGATGCCGTCGATGCTACCAATGTCGACGCAAAGGGAATTCCATTCACAGTCAGCATCTGCGTTCTTTGACTAAACCGTAGTTCTTGTTTGACATCTTTGGCCTCGGACAGATCCGTACGGTGTTCGTCATCGACCCCAAGAAGATAATCCGTCTCACGATCAGTTACCCCGCGCAAACCGGCCGCTCGTTTGATGAGATTATTCGGGTCATCGACTCTCTCCAGGTTAGTGGTTCGACTGCGGAGATATGTTACCTGGGTTGAAGCTTTCGTTTGCATGTAGCTCGGAGATAAGCACAGGGTTACCACTCCTGTGAACTGGAAGAAGGGAGACGATGTTATCATTCACCCTGGCGTCTCGAACGACGAGGCAAACAAACTATTCCCCAACTATGTCACTCACAAGGTGTGTATGTTATCTTGAATTTGTCTTCAGGGTTAACTTTATATCCTTGTTTAGCCTTACTTGCGTACCACTACGCAGCCTGGTGCTTAAGCTCAATATTGTTATCACAAAAGCTTAATGTATAAAGTGTAATATAATTCGTGAGATGAAGCACCAACCAACCCTATCTGCTGAACCATGTTTGGTGAAATGCCGAAAATGCTGCTCGAGGTCACACGAATGTTTGCAAGAGAGTCCAATGTTTTTGGCAAAGCATATTTTTATGTAGATTTTTACGGAACTAAGATTTTACTGAAAGAAAGCTTCTATACTACTTGTGTGTAAAAGTTGTCTTTATCCGTTAAGCACTGGGTCCTCCGACTGGTCCACCCATTTGAAGGCCGCCATGACGCATTCCCATCCCTCTAGCGTAGTGAAAGCCTGGACCTCCATGATGATGTGAGCCAAAGGCTCCTGTATGCATACAACCTCCCCATCTGTGCGGACCAAATACTCCAGGGCCCATGCCCCCACCATGGTGCATTCCCCGCATGTGATTATGCATACCACGCACATGGTGATGCATACCGCGCACTCCGCCGCGCCCGCGTCTATCTCCCATCATCCATGGCCCTTCAGGCGGTGGGACTGGCCCTTCAGCATTCTCAGAGTGAGGAGGGGGTGGGAGACCTGGTTTGCACCATGCGCCGAACATACCTAGGCCAAACGGTGGCGGGAACGGAGGTAGATGATGATGTGGATAGTGGGGGTGTGGGTGTCGATAGTGACCCGGGCAATGACCGCCTTCAAATCCTTCAAAGCGATGGGGGTGATGATGCCCCTCGATGGGTTCGTCGTCAGTATTAAAGCCTAGGAAGCTCGCGTGATGGTGACCATTGCGACTATGACGATGGTGGGAATGGTGACGGCGGTGGTGGTGACGCCCATGGCTGCGCGGCTCGCCTACCAGGTTCTCGTCAGCGTCGTTGGTGAAAGCACCATCCTGGTCACCAACTTCAGTCTCGCTAGCTGAATCGCTGGTGTCGTCTTGATCGATATGAAGCCTCGCAATCTGGCGCTCAACGAGATGGGCCTCGCCGACTTGGCTCTCGGTCTCAAAAAAGTTATCAGTCAATTGCATGATATGCTGGGGATGAAAAGTCTGTGATGCAAAGCCTCGTCGAAACGATCTTGCTTTTATATTCGCGGTCTGGTACGAACACAGCTGCGGAATGGCAGAATGGCAGCTGCGGGTACATTCATTTCAAGCGGTTCTGGAATGACTTGCACCACGCTGGGACGCTGATTGGACCGGCACTAGACTTGCGTATGTTCGGCGCCGGCAACTAGGATCCCTAGAGCAACAGAAGAATGCTCCAGCTGAGCAAGTCACAGTAGCAGGTCGTGATTGGTGTGTGGCCACGGTGTGGTGCGGTCACACCTGAAGCAATAGCCGACATTCAAGTAATTTTTTCATTAATACATAGTAAATCCACCGGTGTAGATGTAGAACTGAACTTGAAGTAATCAAGTCGTAAACCAGTCAAGTTGTGGTTGCAAGTGAGGGTTGCAATAAGCGCCAATCGTCATAATAACCCAAACAAGGACAATTACCAAAACGCCCCCGCCAGTGATTTCAATCGACCCGCCCCCTTTCTGCTTTATACCATGTCCAGTATCGCCACAAAGCGACTCAACAAAGAGCTTAAAGAGCTGTTGGATCCTGAAAAGGGGCCGCCAACTGGTATTCGATTGATCAACACAGACGATTTAAAGACATGGGTAAGCGAGGGTCTGTAACTCTGGGCATAATTATCAAACCAATTGGACCCATGCCGGTGTTAGATTTTGAGTATCGAGGTGCTCGGAGAGAGCGTATACGAGGTATGTCAAATTTTAGCGTAGTTGATGTCATGACTTGACGAAGATAGGGCGAGATATTCGCGCTCCGATTCACCTTCACTGACCGCTATCCAATGGAGTCTCCTGAGGTCGTGTTTGTCGTGAACGAAGAGTTCCAAGCACCTCTTCACCCGCATGTTTATTCTAACGGCCATGCAAGTAGTTTTTCTTTGTTCGATACAAGTGGTGGTAAACCGAGTCGTCATAGATATGCGCATCTATTCTAGGTAACGAATGGAGCCCAGTTCTGAATACGGCGGCTGTGTGTATCACATTGCAAAGCATGCTGGCATCTTGCAAAGTAAGTACGGTCCTATCTCTATGCTAGGGCAGTTCTCATGTCTTCTTGTTTGGCATGGAGTAGAAGAAAGAACGGTGTGTGGATTTTCACAGCCAAATTATTTGCATAGCCTCACTCTCATGCTCGACAGACCCGTAGACAATGACCGATATGTCAGATCAGCACCTCTATCCCCCAAACAAACTCGTTTCCATTATGACGGTGGGATCTCACTGCAGCTTGCTAACGTGTGACGATTCTAATCCATCTTTTCGTTGCAGATGACACGTAAGAAGCCTAATGTTTGTATAATTGTAAGACACTTATATTTTGCATTTAGCGTCTAGACTCCGGATCGGCATTCTTGGAAAATCTCCCGGCTTTACATTTAGTCGTAATCAGCGTCGCGTACGCGTCAAATTTTGGCTTTGTAGCATTGTACAATACCTGTCCTCTCAGGAATGGAGCATTGGAGCATAACTCATACCATTTCGTCTTGGCTTAAGATACAAAAGACGCAAAATCGTTTAATGTTTAATACCTACCGAATTCCAAGCCAAGACCAGTCCATGAACCTACTGTGCAGCAGAAACGCACAGTGGACAAACACAAAACCCAAGAAGTCAGAAAAAGGATTTAAAATACCCAGCCAAATTTCTTTCTCATTCGTTTCAGTGTAGTTCAACTCGTGCGATCAATGGCATCAACAGCCAGCTCCAGCTCTAGATCGACATCAATGTCGAATTGGGCAAGCGCCCAATCGTTGTTGGCGGCACCTGTAGCAGGGTCAATAGAGGGTTCGTTTTCAGGATCTATCTCGCCCTCTGCATCAGCGTCCGTGAGTTCGTCATCGGATGGCGAGGGAGACCGGATTCGCCGCCTGAACCTGGCAGTACTTTTAGGTGCGTTGAACTGTGGGGGCTGCGGAAAGAGCGAAGGAAGCTGTAGAGGGTCGTCGCCAGACGATCGCCCCAAGGCGGACACGCTAGGCCCATCGCAACACGAGGCCTTGTTACCAGTCCCACTAGCCGGGTCCAACCGAGGCAGCACAACAAGCGCAACGCGATCCTCGCCCATCGCCGATTGGAACACGCTGAGTTTGCCGGGCGGTGGAGGAGGCAGCTTTGCGATCGCACGTGCTAGTAGGCTCTCGACCGAGCTGTCATCGGATCCCGCGCCCCCGAGAGTCGTTATATGCATATCGGTTAGAGCCCGGTCTTGACAGGTCCCACAGCGGTCTGGACAGCTATGATGACCCGCCGCCACGGCAGCGGCAGCGGCAACTGCTCCGCGATGTTCGGCGCACCCAGCACACGCACAGCCATCTCCGCACCCACAGCTGTCCATTGTAGTCGTAGAGTGCGTGTGTAAAGAAGGAAGAGGGGTTGTCCAGGTTGCAATACTGGGTAGAAGTCCAGGACTCGCAGAATCTGGCGGAAGACTGAGAGGTTTGATGACGATTGGTGCATCACGATATTGAGCAGGGAACCGCTCTTCTTGAGATGTTTTTGGCGCGCAACAGCCACCAGTGGAAGACACTTGAGTAGGAAGGTCCTTTGAAAGTGCATGAGATGGCGTTGAAACATATTTCTTGGGCTCGGGAAGGACTCTGCGTGACGGGGTAGCCCGCTTGCCAGCGACCGCTGGGTAAGAAGTCCCAATGCAACAAGCGTCGCCGCTAGTCTGCGCCTGGATGGGAGCCAAGAACTCTCCACCGCCACATCTACAACGCTTGGTGGAATCGCAACCACACGTGCAAGAGCTCGTTGTCTTGGCTATTCAAAAATGTACATGAGCGCGGTGCTAACGGACCGAGCTATGTCTGCACTCACCCTTCTTGCGAGGTTCTTCCCGCTGCTCCGAATCGGGCGACTTGTTCGCATCGAGAAGATCTTTGACACCGTTGGGCAAGGCAGGTGTCTTCGGAGCAGTACGTGATCCTGTATCACCCGTTATGACGCCAATTAGTTCGCATTCGGTAGGTCCACGACTTAACCTCACCTTTCTTGCGTTTATTTCCCGGCGTCTTGTCGGTGCCCAGAGCTGGCTCTTCAGCATCGGCTGGCTTGTCGCACAAACATTTGGAATGGTAGGACCGAGTCTTGCGGAGCTCTCGACATCGTTCGCATTGTGAAATCGGCCTCCCCTTCTTCTTGATCTCAAAGAGTGGGCGTTCGGTATGGTGGCAAGAAGACGAGCGGTGGCCGTTAATACATGCAGAGCTAAAGAGATTTAGATCAGGTGGAGCATGTTCACCGGGAAGGAACAAGCATACCATGCGAACTTCTGGTTGTCAATTAAAATCTAAAACTTTTGTCAATAGAAGCAGGCGAGAGCAATGGCCTGGGCCCACCATGCTTAGAGGTGGAAAATAGCAGCAACCGAGGGATAGCTCCGCTGGCAAGATGATATACTCGAGAGTGGGAGCGACAGCGGTCCGAGACTGTGGGGGTTCGGGAAGAACTGCGACGACTAATGACCGGAATCAAGTCCCCGGACACTCAACACGTGTCCCCAGGAACCTCCATACCTCAAAGCTGAAGCACAATGCGCGCACTCCATTGGTCCCAACGACAAGCAGACTTGAGGCGAACACTCACTTAGATTAGGCTCCTATCATCCACGAGCAAAGTGGCTCCCACTAACGTCGAGCGTGATTTGAGCGTCCGAAATGGAAGGTATCCATATGGTGCCAAGGATTACTAGTCGATTGAATCCGGACAAAACGAGGCACATGACCGCAAGAGAACAAACTTACTCCACAGGTAAGCGAGCGCCATTGGTGAGAGAGATGTACACAGCAGCGAAGCGAGCCTGGCCAAGATTTGTGGTTACCCCTATGATCGATCGATATTCCATATCGAGTTTAAAGTTGTAGAATCGATTGTTTACTTTGCGTCATATCCATTTTATGATATTTTGATAGCAAAGAGGAGCTGCAGAAAGGGCGTTGAGAGGGGTCGTTGACGCACAAATGCCTCCTCCCGTATCACGTGACTTCCCGAGTTGTCTGATTCAAGTTTCGTTTAGACATTCATTCATGCATCGCGCAACTATCTACGCTGAGCATACAACCATGATTTGCCTGTAGCTTCATATCTTATGTGACGGAATTTGAGGTGGACCGTGGCTTACAATACATCGGTCGTGGCCCTTACAGCCAGTAACCGATTCAGCTAGCTTCAAAACTTGCGTACCGTGATTATTTTTGAGTCTTGCAGCAGCCCCAAATAGCCAACGAAGTTTGATACTTTCAAGCGCCGGGTGGTCGGGATTCGCCGATCATTCTTGAGTTGCTGGTGGTTCGAATCCTCTCGTGGATGCTCGTTTTACCCTGGGCCAGTTCACTACTGACTGATGTCGAGCTTTCGTTCGATTCTCGTTCGGGGCTCAAAGATTTTAGCTTCGTGTGAATGTTTGCGTGGTATATGTTCTAATGATTATCGACCAACCAAGTCGGTCCATCTATAACTGCTATTACACAGATTCCAGGGAGCAAACGCTTCATAGGTCGGCTCCCGAATTATCCCTCTGACGAATGCTTTACATCATGCACATAAATGAGGTCGTATGAGCGAGTTAGCATCACACAGAACTTCTTCAGCGCCAGGGCGTTTGTAGTTGACAGGTCACGAATTATTTGAAGGTGCGTATAGTATGTTCAATGCATCAATATGACGGTATAGTTACTCCAGCAAAGACGACGCAGAAGCAACTTAAACTTGAAATGTTTAATCCACAATCGTCGTTGGCTTGATCGGCCCTTCGCTTCCCTTCTGTTTCTCAATGATCTCGATTAGTCTTTCACGCTTGCTTAGGGAATTATTGGTTCGCTTCAAGGTGCTGTTTGCTGGGTATATATACCCTGGCCTGGGTGTACTTTAGTTTCCGCTCGAAGCGGATTTCGAAAGTAGGCTTACTCTGGACTGCAGTGTGTCCCATTCGCCGGCACTTTTCCATCGACAAAATAGTCATGGACGTGTTTGCGTGTACATAGTGAAGGATGAGAAATCCTATCCACGTGTTCAATAGGACGCGCTAGCTCTGTTGAATGATACTTACGTGCAGTGTCCAAAACTAATAAAATTAAGTTGGTCTATACAACAACTGTGGCAGTAATTTGGTACAGCACACTTACCCATGTTGAACGACTAACGAAGCCGAGTCCTTACCGAACCCGTCGGACATCTTGATAGCAGACGAAAGGGGTGCTACTGCATCAGCGTCCAGGCTCAAAAACAAGATAGGGTGCCTAGGAGGCTCGCTCAATATGTTCGGTAAAGATGGATAATGCACGCACCTAGTTTTCTTGAGCCCTCCAGCAGAAGACCATGGTCCAGTGTAGTGCTGGTCTGCTTGGAATGACCACCCGTTGCAATAACCAGGAAGGACCGCCCACTGTTCGCCTACAGGACTAATCTTCCCGATATTGCTGAAACTTTGTTGAATCGTAAGTACACAAAACTGTCTATGAGTTTGTGATGGCTTACTAGTCGGTATATGCATCTACTGAGATATTGGTTGGCCTTGTATCGCTACATAAGATCATGTATGCCGACTCCTGCGAGCCATACTGAAGCATAGGGCGATGGAATATATTCTAATATAAGTTAGTTCAAAAGCATCACGGCGAAAAATCCAATCGGCTTACTTGATCGTATGGTTTATACGGGAGACTGGCAATGTGATCATACAAAGAACGATACACAGCTTCACCATCTCCTCGTTCAAGAGCTAATAATTCTTTCAGTAATCAGGCAATTAGCGGGAGGCCGAAAATTTAAGGCGTCTTGAACGTACGTTCCATCATTGTTGGCCATTGGTTGGCATTATATAGGCTAGCTAGTAGCATCTGTTGGAGATCTGATGCAGTTACTATACCCGGGCCAGTGGCCGAGCTAGCTACTACCAGAGGTCGTGTACCGAGTTGATTTATTACATTATCAACCCTCTTGCGTAGGCTCTCGGTGGTTTGCTTTTCTTTCGACCCCTTGGGCGGCGTAGCAAATGCGCAGCGTTCGGGCCCCGCCTCTGCGCACATGGACAGAAAGCCTGCGTAAGTCTAAGATCGAGTTAGACGCAATTCCACTCGGTGGTTGTTCAAGGTACCTTGTGTGTATCGGTCATTCCCTCTATACCCCACTGCCAGATATCGTTGTAGTAAGACTCAGCATTGGATACGCCATCCAACACCATGCGCTTGACAGAATCTGGGTGCATTGCAGCTAGAGTAGCTCCAAGGACTGTACCATAGGAGAACCTATTTTTCCGTACCATAAGAATCTGTGTTTCGTTATCCCGCAAGAACTCACCCCCAGTAGTTGACCCCATCATCTCCGAGAGCTTCGGACATTCTGATTATATCTTGCACTACAAAAGCGGTACCGACAGACTGCAGCATCTTGCGATTGCCATTCTTGATGCAGGCTGAATTGACTCCAGCCTGTATGGAGCTGATCTTGTTCACGACAGCCCGGTCTACCTCAAAAGACGAATGGGGGTATGGCAAGCCAACCCTATTGCGAGAAAGGATTCAGCTAATAGTGTAAAATACGCATATGTCTTTCTCACATAGCACTCTTGAAGTCGAGCATTACCGCCTTTGCTTCTTCGTCAAAGCATGACGGCCACGGACCGGTCAAGTTCACCCCACTATTAAAAGATCCTATTAGTATATCTATAATTATTTACCCGCAATAACTCAAACACACCGAGGGTCAAATCCGATCAGATCGTACCTACCATCAGTGATCGCTTGAAACATTTCGCCATAGGCACCAAGCACAAATACATTTCCTGATGTTCCAGGGCCCTAGGCATGATCAGACAATGAGCATTAGTCTGTACTTTAGACACGCCATATATGCTGTATGCTCACCCCTGGGTTGGTGATAATGGAACCGAGTTTCTTCTGGGCTGAAACTGTGGCAGGAAGTTTACGCATGAATATAGAAACAGTGTCATTATCCGAGGGTCTTGAATACTGCGTTTTGTTTCATCAGCTCTGACTGTCAAAGTTTACTGGTATTACTTTATACACTAACGTCTCTTGGGACATCAAAGAATGCGCATTGCGTTGTCGCGCTATCCGGACAAGCGAACCAGGATATGTTTGAACTTTGCTGCGGTATCACGGGCGTTCCCGAAACGCGGCGAGAAGCCGCGAATGCCTTAAGACTATCGGTATCAGCGTTGTGTTTCACACGAAGGGCTAGTGCTATGTATGGAGAAATAACTTACGAAGATGCCTACTCCAATGAACCAATGAGCACGATAGATGGCCATGTGTGTATGAAGTGGGATGTGGATAATTGAGGGTTGGTGGATTGACTCGAGGGGTAGTCGCGTCCCCTTTTTAAACGCAACCCCTTTTGCTGCGCTTGATCCGTAATTATGCTGTGTATGCGTACTCCTATACTATAAGAAGAGGCTTAGACGGCGCCGATGCCGATGTGGAGCAGCATGACGAGTTCACGGTCAGCCTAAAAGTTCATGCGGAACTAAATGAATTAGATGGCTGTAAAACAATCATGAACAAATGACTCACTAGTCTTCTGTGGAGTCGAAGAGTGCTTGGTTCTTGATTAATGGCATAGCCTCAGCATATTTTTGGTCTCTCGTCTGTCCCTGACGTCATGCGATCCCGATCGAGGTTCAGTGACAATGTTAGGTCACATATACGAGTACCCACAATGTGAAATGGCAAGGACATTACTTCAGAAAGTGCAAAATATCCATATCGCGAGGGCTGCTTGCGTTGGTATCCATGATTACCCGTGCTGGTCCCACTAATTCGAACGGCGTGTGCGTATGCTCGAGATGTGCCACAGCGTCCCGACACCGTCAGGTTAAGAACCCCGCGTTCATAGCGGGAATGAGGCGAACTGGAGTAAGATTATTTAAAACAGCCGATGCGGTGCTAGTCAGCTGTGGAACGAATCACATATGTCTGCATTTTCGATTTGGGCGCGTTGGCGGAACGTGTGTCATGATTGCGGCCAGCTGCAATTTTTCAAGCTATTCTACGCCTGATTGACACCGGGTGTAATTTTATATCGAAGCAGCTCATTTACGCAGATAAATGGTAGGGGTCAAACAACAAGTGCGGGGAGCTGCGTCGATCAATGCCAATCAGATGAAGTAGACCACGTGACCTGCTTCGCGGCTAAGCATGAACTGATGACCTTGCCCCTATTTGGTTTGGAAATACGTCCCCTGTCCGGATATATAAACATGGACCTGCCTTGGCGATTCGCTGCGACCGGCCCCCGTTCAAACAGCGCCACCAACCGTGAGTCGTGTCCAAGATGTTGCTCACCGCTTTCTCATCCCGTCTAAAGATTTTCTAAACTATGGCCCTGGATGCTGTCTGCCCCAACTCTCTTCTCCCGTACTCGACCCATGACGAAAACCTCCTTCGACTTCTTGCTGTACCAATTACCGGCCAGATGATCCACTTTGTCGCGCAGAAGCTTACCGCCGCTGTTGGTTCACCAGGATGTCAGCACTTGCCCACACCTCCCGTTACGCCTATTCGTGGCAAGTTCGTACCCGATAGCGTGACCTGCGCACCTGAGTTTGACTTTCCTCCCCTGGAAACATTTCTCACACATTTGGTCTTTCACTCGAATGTCCATACAGCCTCGGTGTTGGGGAGCATGGTCTACCTAAAGCGGATTACGAAGGACCTACAGTCGGGCACGATGAACCATGGACCGGAGACCCCCTATCGGCTGGCAGTAGCGCTCTTCGTGATTGCAAGCAAGTACAACCATGACGCGTCGCCCCCGACTATCCACTGGGCGATCCACGTTGCGAACGCACTTGGGATAGATGCGACTGCCAATTGGAAGGCGCTTGTAGATTACGAGGGGCGCCGAATGGCTAGGGGCAAGGGAAGTAAGACCCGAGCAAACGATGACGGGAACTGTCTCGACTTGTTTGCACCTTCGACTGGTTCGACATCACTTGGATATATGTTCGGAGCCACAGCTATCACAGCACTAGAGCGAGACCTGCTCCACCTACTGGATTACGACCTCTGGTTCAGTGAAGAAGAGCTGCGCAATTGTCTCAACTCTCTCAGCTCGCATCCCCGCTCCAAGCGGCCTCTGGGACATTTGGAGATTAGCCTTGGACGTCCGAGTGTGGAGTTCGTGCTGAAGAACAAGCAGGCGTACAGTATGGCTATGAGCAGGCATGTTTCGCCCGCTAAGCCTGGCTTGAGCTCAACTTCGACTTACGGATCACTAACTCCCGTACGCACGCCTACCTCGCCCCGAACACCATTGGAGTTGCCGAAGTCTGCCGCAAAAAAGGCCAAGATGTGTCTGGAGCTACAAACGAAACTAGCTAGTCATCCGAACCGTTGGTCGCATACACCCTATCCTCAATTGAACCCGGATATAGACTTGAGCTATTTATTGAATCTCGTCAATCAGTCGAAGCGTCGCAACCCGCTTGTACCTCTTGGGGTTCCGGTAGTGCCTCCTTCGACGCCTATGGCTGGGATCGACTCGCTTCCGCGCATTTATGGAGGGAAATCCCAGCCTCTTTCTCCGGTCTATAGATCTGTCCTGCCCGGATTCGTTGTCCCTCCTCAAGAAGACTCACCATGGAAACACGGCCAGGTTGGAGAAATACTACATAGAACAATGGAACAGCAAGCCAAACAGTCCGCTGTCGCGTCCGCGAGTCGACCTCGTCCGATCAAGCTCCTCGACACACCACCGCCTCCTGTTTCTGCCTTTGGGTCTGGATTATTGTACCGCCAAAGCCCGAATAAATCGTCTATAGAGCCTGCTATGCTATCCAAACCATCCGCGTGGGGTTGTCTTCTAGGGGATGAAACGCAAGCGGCGCTTGAACGACCGA
Source organism: Ceratobasidium sp. AG-Ba (assembly GCA_016906575.1). Classification (NCBI taxonomy): domain Eukaryota; kingdom Fungi; phylum Basidiomycota; class Agaricomycetes; order Cantharellales; family Ceratobasidiaceae; genus Ceratobasidium; species Ceratobasidium sp. AG-Ba. The sequence continues at coordinate 2,818,402 of CP059613.1, read as the reverse complement.
CGAGCGGTTTCAAAACTAGCGTGGAAAAGTGGACCAAGGCGAGGACGGAGAGAATGGGACAAATTGACGGAATGCCCAAAGGAGAGCGAATAGGCCACCCAGTGCTCCAACATTCTGTACTATCCCCACGCTCCCCTCCCCACTTTCGAGCAGTTGTAGAATCTGGACCTATGGATGCGCTGAGTACTCGATGGGACAGGGCCCAGGGATGGCTCGCTGCACACCGAGAAGCGGAATCGGACGAGGTTTTCCGGACAACGCGACCTCTTCGAGTAGTAGACAAATCTCGACGGAGTTGCGACATGGTGATCCGACAAGGCGAAAGGCCTCCGACTATAGAGGATTCGATTGTTTCTTATCTACCCGCACCGACTACATCGTCTTTACCGATGCCCAAGTCGAGCTGGCTGGCCCGGCTCTTGGGTGGCATTAAGAATTAGCTGAACATTGGACGATTTCATAGACACCTTTTCGAACATTACATAGTTAGCTTTATGTACTATAAGTAGATGTATCACAAATACACCGAACTCGACCCTGTAGAACATCCCCTGTTTTGGTGCAACTTGTAGCTATTGTTGCAGCAATGGCTGATTCATAGAGTTGGGAGGCTTAGCGCTAAGTAGTATCATATCACGACTAGCCAGTTCATTTCGATTTCCAACCTGAAGTCGAAGCCGATCTTACCCGTATTAATCGAGCTCTTACTGTAATGGCCGCTCGAGAGCGCTAACGATTTTAGGCTTCATTTCGGCCCCCTCGACCAGCTTGATGCGCTCTTGTGCCTTAGTGAGTGTGGGCTCGTTTTCCTGATGTTTGAGCTTGCCATTATTGCTAACTAGTCATGTCCTTAGTGTGGCGTTGCTATCTGTGCCGTTGTCTACAACTTTATCCTATCTCCCTTAAGCGCACCCGCACAGGCGCAATGATCGATGCTGTCGACACAAAGTACTTATTGGGAACAACCTGTCATGGAGATTCAACCCCTGCTTCGGATAAAAACGCGTATCTACTACAAGACATTTGGCCAGTGGAAAATTGCCTATGAGGTATTCAAGCTTAGTTCCAGTAGGCATCTACCCGACTTCTGGCCAAATGCAAAGGAGGTTCTAACCTAACTGCTGGTGGCCGAGCCGATCAGACCAGGCGCTTGTTAGGGACTACACATCAAATGGCTTCATTGGGTTGATTTAGTTGGATGATCTGCTTTACCACTAGAGCCTCCCCTTCATAAAGTCGGGCTCATTCATCTAAGAAGCCAATTCAGCTGCTCTCTGGAATCCAATCTCTCGACAAAGTATCCAAGGGGCAAATTGTAAACTTACCAAAGTGTGAATTACTATGCCTCGCCGGGTACCTACTTCCGCTTGGTATTCCGCCGCACTCTCCACCTTACATTTACTTAGGCCACCGCTGCCTGGTAGCTCTGAACTACAGGATGGTGTGACCAGGTTGTTGAGTGACGCAAAAGTATGCCCTTTTATTGTCTGCATTCTGGATGATATTCTCCTCAACGTTCTCCTTCTAGTCCCCGAGTTACATTGACGCACAATTCGTACTACTCCTCAAGCGAATCGATCGCCTTATAAACATAGCTTCTGGATCCTCAAAATTACAATATTCAGGAACAATAGAGTTAGTCGTATCAAGTATCAGCACTTCAGGTTACCTACAAACGTCGGCCAACACAGACAGCTACGCAATATCAAAGAAAGGTTTAACGACAAGTATAACCGTAGCTACAGGCTTTCAGGAACTTCAGAAGCCCTGCAAAAACAGTATTTGCTGGAAGAAGCGCACGAAGAAATAAGCAGGCTAGTCGAACAGACACAGGTGATGGAGCATGCAAAAGCAGCAAAGGATAGTATACTAATAGTACTCACATTCGCAGCTACAGATAATTCTCGAATGTAGTTCAACAGGGAGAGGTCCTGTAGACAATGTACGCCGTGCCCGATGCTCTAATTCCTGTGACTAACTGGATAGAGGTTCCAGTTTCCGACTGTGCAGGCTCATGAAATCGTAGAGCGTAAATTATGTAAAGGATGGACTTGGCAAGGCAATTCAGAGTCACAAAAACCAGGTGCTATTGGTGCGCGTTGTTATAGAGCTCGACTTGGCCATTTATCGGTCATCTACATGACTTACCAAGCCCCACAAGGCTTCACCAAGACCTCGAAGGTATTGGCTATTCCTCCTTTATGCTGAAAGAGCTGAAATGACATTACTAGTTTGTTGAACTCGAACTGGAACGCCTATCCAACATAATGTATGCGCAGAAAGAAACACTCCTCCGGTTTGCTGGAGCTCAATCGTAGAATAATTCATGTTTACAGGCACGAAAACGTTGCAAGTGTTGTTGGAATTACGAAGGGATACGGCGGTATAAATGGTATAGTTATGACAGGTTCGTGGGAGCTGGTCCTTGACAATCCCTGCTGCTTGCCTCAACGTCAAGTCCATACTGCAGGCGGAACTCCGCTTGTACAGTTTCTGTCCTGCGTGGATTCAGGGACTACCTTATCTAAATGTGTAAGCATGCGTCATTATACAGGGTATCAAAGTAATAGCTGCACGATTGAAACAGCTCCAAGGGATACAGGTTAGTCGGTTTAACGCTCTTGCCACTTGAAATGATATAACCTTGTTCTAGTCAGGAGCAGAATGCGATCCATCTCCTCATTCTCGTCCCGCTTATTTCAATGAACACGAAATCGCGTATATGAACATTGTGAGTTAGAGTTACTTTTTTTACACGACCAAAACTCGAAGTCATTCGTTTGTTCTAGCTAAATGAGATCGTGGTTAGGCCAGACGGGCATGCTATTATCTACTTCTCACCCGTGGATTCGGGGCGCATTGAAGGGGCAGAAAGGATTTGTGTAAGAACATCCTTGTGTATGCGGCTTCTTCCTAGCTTACGATGTGTGACCGCAGTCATATACCATGCGTGATTCGAGGCAGACAATGCATCCTGCAGCTTCGCTCGTGATTGACGCCTTGGCGAACCATCGCAACTTTTCGTCCAATAGACACAAGTTTATTAACCGCATTGCAACATTAGGGCGGACGCGATTTATGGAAATGCAAGTCTCACGCATTGCTGCAGAGTGTAAACTCCTGCCCAGCACGGAGGTACGATGTCAGTGGAGGACAGTCAACAGACACCCTCCCTTTACAATTGGGTTGGGTGACATTGGATTGCTCGTTAAACCGAAGCCTTGGGCTGTCGGATACCACTGGGAATTTGGATCCAGCCGCGAGGTAATAATGTCTCCATGGGATCCCATCCATGAAGCGCCATACATTATCGCGCCGCAGTCCGCCCTCTACTTGACGCCAGGCGCCCACCCTATCTTAACAGATAAAAGGATTGTTTCAGAAGGTGGATGGCACAGGTAGGCCATAAATCTTTTCATGGGAAACGACCGCTGACCTAAACTTTCAGCCAATTGATTCCTAACCTTCCTAACCAACGGAAGGTGCATATTGGGTATGATTGGTCGGAGTCGCCACATCCTTTCGACGAATATGCAATAAAACAGAGGCTGAGCGTAGTTAGTATGGGAGAAATGGTCTCTCTGCATTATTGTATGTCATGTGTGTGAATCGCAGACGGTGAAGCTAACGCTTTGACTGTAGGCAGCTCGGCCGAGTATATGGTGACCATAGAACATTCGTGGTCTAGCCAAGGGATCAACCAACCACTCTATTTCCATTGCAACCATTCATTTCGCTCTGATCCTCGAGCATTCTGGGGGTTTGTAAGCACTAGCTCCAATCCCTACGCTAAGGAGACTGGGATCGAAAGATTCGAAATAAAGCTATTTTACGAAGTGTGCGCATCCTTGAAACTGTGATACTATGGAATACCATCTTAGACATCGTATTTTAGGCATTACAAGACATATCCCATTGAGGAGATGTGGCTATCCAAATACGAAAGGATGTTGCGATCCGGCCTAGCTTCGATTCCTGGTGCGTACCCTGCTTTATATCCGTAGGGGGTTATGTATTTTCAAAAAGCGGGATGTTTGATTGAATGAGAAGGTGCGAATGATAGATATGTAAGAAGCGAGTATATATAACAATGTACGGCAGCGACGCATAATGTTTGTACATGAGGCCTGTTGATTGTCGTGAACGCTTGCAAGTAAAGCTGATACAAATCGAGCATACCCTTAAAGCCCTTGACATAGCCACGTGTAGTTGGAGAATCCATTTTGAGACAATCGAATCTTTGCTCAGAATCAGCCAGATGGCAACCGAGATTTAGACTTCAAGCTGACTCAGCGCCGCACGCGATTGGGCACGTGACCGCGTTCTTGTTGCTGGTCGGCGCTAGCCAGTTCCCTTACTTCCAGCACCATGGCCTCCTTGGGATTTGCGCAATGGGCGACCGGCGTCCGCAACCGCATGGCCAACGACCCCGGCCGGGCAGATTTCAAAGACCAAGTCCAATGCCACGGCCACCTTTTTCTCCACGAGTACCTGGACGACATTCTCAACGCTCCCCGCCCCGAGTATGTACCCCCGCATATTCATCCCGACAAGCCGCTAATCAAGTATCTGCAGGAATGTAATCGAGTTCGCCAAGACACCAGGAAGGAACAAGACTGCGTCGAAGCGAACTCGTGCGACGAATGCGTCCGCACAAAAGGTCAAGCCCGTCATGCCTATCTCGTTCCCGGTAGGCCCTCTCGAAACTCCAAAATTGCCCACATACCTAAACCTTTGTAGAGTGACCCTGTTGACAAGGAAAACATCTCCGAGCCCACCCCGAAGACCCAATCTAAGGGTACTTCACGCTTCCAGCACGCTCTTTTCACCGCTCGCGAAGCCACCACTGAAGATGCTCCCCATACCCGCGATTCCATTTCTCGTGCTACTTTCTCACGTCCCGGAGTACCCGTCTTCAGTCCCGTTGCACCCACTCCGACACGAGCCCCCCTTGACGACCCGACATCTCCTTTCCGGGACGCCGACCACCCGGAAACGGCATCAGTGTCTCAACAGCCACAGGAGAAGACAATCATCCCGCAACAACTATTCACGACCAAGCTTGTTATCCAGCCTTCCTCGCCTGTCGCTCCAGCCGCCGAGGAGCCAAGCTTGGCTGTCGACTCCGTCCAGGTCTCTGAGACCACTGGACTCGCTGCACCCGAATCCCAGCAGGCTGAAGTCGATCTCTCAATAATACAAGAGGACGATGAAGGGCATTCGATTGCTGCTTATGAAGACGCACGGGAGGACTTTACCCGGCCGACCTCGATGGTGAACGAGGAAGAGGTAGATATTACCGATGAACCGCGGGTTCCGGAGGCATCCGCAGGTGCTCAACCACCCATATCAAAGGTTGCTTCGTCTCCGCCCGTTGCGACTGCTTCCTCAACTGTTCTACCTGCGAAGGCGGTCTCATCTCCGGCTGCGCGCCCAGCGACGCCTGTCCAACGACTCCCTAGCCCACCTGCTTCTGAGGACACCCCCGCACCAACTCCGAAACCTGGTTCTCCTATCAAGGTCGTCGAGCCACAGCCGGTACCAGAGCCACAGTTTGTCGAGCCGGTGGAGGTCGAACAATCTGCCTCTGCGCCAGCATCCGAGTCAATCCTTGCTCCAGAACCAGAACCGGTCACTGTGCCAGCTCCAGTTCCAACCTCAACAAGTCAACCGACGCCTCCGCCCGAGCCCACGCCAGCGGCCCAAGCTCCAGCTGTCGTCCCCCGTAGCAACTCTCAAGTTCAACCAGCTCAGGCACGGCCGGCCAACCCACCTCGCGCTTTGGGTGGAGGCTTTAGTGGTCCGTCACTCAAGGAGCTCAGGAGGGAGCCCAGCGTTTCTGGCGCAACGCACCGCGAACTCAGGCAGTCCAGCTGGAGAAAGAAGCCCGACAGTGTCGCCCCAGCTGCGACGGCCACGTCTGTTCCAGCGGCTCCTGCGGAAGAAGCAAACCGGCTCAAGCGCAAGTCCTCGGTCCTCACCAAGCCTGGAACTTCCAAGCATCAACGGAAGCATTCGTCGTCCTCTTCGCACTCATTCTCTTCGTCGGACAATGAACAAACTGAGTTACAGGTTCCTATCAAGGACGAAGACAGCACGGGTGGTAGCAGTTGGAACTCTGGCGGATCGGCGCTCGACGATTTGAGGAGCCGTTTGGCGAGGTTGGAGAAGAGTACGAGTGGCAAGACGCCAGCTGCTTCTAGGATTTGGACTACACCTCTTACGGACACTGTTGAGCTACCTAGCGACGAGCGTCGGATGAGTCTTTCAGATCTTGGTCCGCCCAAGAAGCCGTCTCTCGACAACAAACCGGCCGAGGGCGAGACTCAGGATGAAGATGAAGTCCTCAACCCACTTTCGCTTTCGACTGACGCGCTGGTCGCGAACGACTCGATCTTGTCTCATCGTACGACTACTCCCGACAACTCGCCTCCGCCAGTCCGGAGGGTCTTGCCTGCACCTCCTGTCTTTGCCATCCCCGCCGAACTCCCTGCGCCTGTGATTGCCCCAACCAAAACTTCGTCGTCGGATGCCGTACGTGCGGCGGCCAAGGCCGACGCGGCTCGGTTCTTTGCCGGAGCAAAACTTGCTCCGGCTCAGTCCAAGACCGAAACTCAGTCTACTGCTGTAACAGAAATAGACAGCGTCTTTGAATCTCAGGGCCAGTCGCAGAGCCAGTGGACGCAGAGCACGGCTACGAGTATGTTCAGTGCAGAGGGAGCCGATTTGGCTGACGTGGATGATGAATTGGATGTCGAGGTAGACATTGATGGAGATGGCGAGGCGGACGAGGAAGCAGAGGATGATACTAAAGTGAGTATTCGGTTACACCACTGATGAACAAACAATAAACAATTTCCTTTTTAGGCCAGCGATCGCACTTCCTCTCGCGCGTCCTCCGCGACTCAGACTCGATCCGCAGCCAAAAAGGGACCTGTGAAGAGTATCCAGCTCGCCGCTGCTGCCGCCAAAAAGGTACGTGGATATTGCTATGCTTGCCCAGCTTGAAACCGACTGAATGCGGTGCGTAGGCTGCGGAGGAACAGGACCGCAAGATGACAAGGATGCGGGAAATGGAAGAGCGTCGCCAGGCTGCGGCGCTGCGCAAGACAGAAGAGGAAAAGGCGAAATCAAATGAGCTCGAGAAGAAACGCAAGGAACGCGAGGAACTTGCTGCGTCAAAGAGCGTCAAGCCTGTGGTCAAAAAGGTACGTCGCCTATTATGGTATCCAAGTCCGGTGCTTGACAATGATCCACAGGCGCAAGAAGATCCGAACAAGAAACGCAAGGTTGAGGCGGAGAAGAAGACAACCGAGGCGGCAAAGAAACCAATGGCTACATCCGTATTCAAGGAGACTGCTGCTACCAAGTCGCGTATCGCCAAACCTACCCCTGGACCCTCGACCTCTGCCTCTACCTCTCAGCCTCAACTCAAATCTGCGATGAAGTCGACGACCAATCCTTTCGCGCCGCCTCCTTCTGCTACCAAGACGATCAAACACGTTGGGTCCTCGTCGAGTCTCAAGTCTGGGAGCGCGATTGGAAAGAAAGCCAAAGCCAGCATTTCAGACGCACCAGGACAGGCACTCCAAGCCCAAATGCAGGCAAGAGTCCAGGCTCAAATAAAGGCAGCGCAAAAGGAGCCGGAAATTCAAAGCGAAAATATCGAATTGCCGGACATTAACAGCGAGTATTCTGACTCGGATGACGAGGACCGCGGGAAGGACTTCCCTGACTGGGTGCAGTCGCCCGAGCTCATGCGGGCACTTAAAGATCAGGAAACGTTCAACCCTGATGCCATCTTTGGGCCGATCCAACCACTCAAGATGGGCGATTTGTTCAAGACTGGGCACTCGCGATTCAGGAAACGTACGAGCTCTGCCAACTGGGCTGGTACAGATGGCATTACCCTCGAAGAAGAGATTGAATACGCGCGTCGGATGGGATACAAGAATTAATGGTTTTGGTTGTTGCATGGACTTTGCTTGTGATGTTCGTTTGGTTTGTTGCATACTTTAACTCATTGCCCCACGCTACCTGTATTACATATGTCTTCCACCAACTATGCAATTATGCGATTCAGATTACTCTCAAATACGATGTTATTCGATATATTTCGCCGCAGCCTCACGGCCCATTTTGTCGGCAAGGCGGATGGGTTCGGGTATCCGGTACTTGCTCAGGGCCATAGCCAAACGCATGGCGGTGGTGAGAGATACCCGATGTCCTGGTGACACGAAAAGAAAGTTACTAGATGTGGGTGAGCGCAAAGCCTGTGCAGACGGGCGCAAGCCGTTAAGTATACGAGCATATTGAGACGTAAATAAGAATGACCCACAGCACCGACATAGCGGTCTCCTTCTGCGCTGAATATGCCCAAATAGTCTCCTGGCCGTTTCAGAATTTCACGCGCCTTGGTTTTCATCCCCTTTTGCGACAGACGCCAATGTGTTTGAACTTCGCTGTCCGTGTCAGGGAGCGCATGTGCGTTTGGGGGATGATACGTTTTTGCTACGCCAATCTGCAATTAACTAAAGTTGATATCTTAACACGAGGTCGAGAATGGAAGCCTACAGTTGGGATATCGGCCTGCACCCCGACTGCCGTTGCTACTCCAGCTTCCCGCACATGCAACTGGCCGTTCCCGTCCACCAAAACCACCTGTGGGAACTGATCCTCTTTGCCCAGGCGCTCAAGATGTTTCCTCAAGCCGGACAGAAGCTCGAGATAGGCTGGAGTCTCTCGGTATGAGAGGAATGATGGGATGTAAGGGGCGGTTAGGCGAATGGGGAGCGTGATGGAGTGGATGAGCTAGACAATTGCCTCAGTGACAGCTTGTTACGCGCGGGGTTTGCCACTAACCGTGAGGGCAGGGTAATCGAGAACTGTCACAACCCCATATGCATCTGGTTTTGACTCGTGCACCATTGAGGCGTTTGGATTGGAGCCCGTGGCAGAGGCATTATGGCCAGCAAAAGTCGCGCTCTCCTCCCCGTCCCCTTCTTCTTGGGTAATAAAGCTGATATCCAAGCCACCAATGTATTTTAAGCCGGATAGGGTAAATGCATTGGGTGCTTCGTTTCGAACGATTGGCTCGTCGTAATCGGAGGCGCCCTGTGTGTCAAGGGAAATAGAGTCTTGGGCAGGGGTGATTTGGAAGGAAAGATCACGGTCTTCAAAAATAGCCCGTCCTCGCAGTTTGAGTTGTTCGCTGGAACCATCCAGTTCAAGTAAAGAGCCATTCAATTCAGAAGATCACTCACGCCATCCATTGCTTCTTGACAACGTCTAGATCCTCGCTATTCATCGTGGACCGCAAAAACCAATGACGAGGTGGAGAACGAGCCAGTCGCACCTTTCGCTCGTCGTCGCCCTGACTGAAGTGGATTAGCGCCCGAGGCGTGACTCACAAGTATTTTCGGCTCCCGAATGTGAGGTAGTGGGTAAACGCAGAATGCGCCTCTGACACCCCAAGACGTCACAATAAAGTTGCTTAATAGGCTCACGAAATACGCATTGCACAGGGATGTTTACTTCCTCATAAGTAGGTATAAAGGATCGCCAACGACAATCCCTTGCATGTGTCGGTATGATCCCGTAAGGGACATTAAGAGTCCTCCATAAGATATATACGCTGTACTTGGATCCAATTCAGTGGGAAACAACTCGGGATATAACAAAACGCTCACACGTTGTCTGCCTGCCCCTCATCGAACTTATACACCTGGGACGAGTTAGAAGCGAAACCAGGGTAATGGGTTCATTCTTACCTTGCCGTACATGACATACTCATAATCCTCCTCTAAACCTTGCTGACCCTTTCCATCTGGTCGCCACACGTCTTTTCCTTCGTCGGCGGCACCTCCTCGGGAAAGAGAAGAGGCCAAAACCAGAGTAAACTTGTCGTCGACCTTTAGAGAGTATAGTTCGATGTTATAGTCCAGCGTCATGTGCATTCCCAGGTTAGATGAAGTGGCTACCAATCGCGAGACTAATAACAAAATAAGTATTTAATTTGTACACTCCGGGCATAATTTTCCCACCTCGATCAAACTTTTTACCGTCCATATCGATAGCCGTCACCGTGAAAAGATCATCAAATACTATGTTGGACTGCGTAGAGGTCATTTTGCGAGAGGAGTCGGCAAGGTTGAGGTGGAGAAAATACCTCCAGGCGCTTTCCGTGAGACATGTTAATCATTATGTCATCGACCCAAACCAAACAAACCGAAAGCCCGGTGTCACAGTAGCATTCAACGTGAACGCATACATTACACCGGCATCCTCTGGCAACTGCTTTTGCGTCAGTTGATTGGCGTTTTGCGCTCAGTCCAAGAAAATATACCTCCGTTCTCCAAGTTTGAACAAACCTCAGTTGCAGCCATGTCCAGTACTCAACGTTATTATACTCCGTCCAGTCGCGCCACACCAAACAATTGGCGAAGATACCGGAACTCATAAATGCGGTGGTTAGCAGTATTCGATGATATCAAACCTGTCTCCGTATTGTTCCGGTTATTTGCCTCATGTTGAACAATGGGTGTATGCGTCATTCGGTGTAACTCGCGTGATACTGTGCCGCAATCGTAGTGCCTATTACGGCTCGGCTGCTGGCGGGCTCAGCAAATCCTCGCACTCCGAACCCGACTCGGCGGCACAGACCACTAAATATATACCCACAGCAGGTTGCTGATTGGTGCCTGCTGCGTGAAATTGAGCGATTTTTTTTTTGCTTTCTTTTGCGCCTACTCTGCGTATTTCGCTAGGCGGCTTACCTCTGACCGAGTCCTGGTTTGCAAGCGCGAATTGCCGCTTCGGAGCCAGATCACCGACTCCGAGTGGTGTAGTGCCATGCGCAGAACATGCGCTATTTGGACCGAGGTATTTTTGCCGGTCGCTACGTCTGGGCGTTACCGTTGATCAGCCCCTTTGACTGTGCATCGGCGTGGCACTACGACTAGTGGTAGCTCCACTAATCCTTAAACGGGATCTGCCCTTCTTGGTCTGCCACCCACTGCGGCTTTAAAGGCTCATGTTCAGTTTCCGTCCATGACACTTTCGCCCCTTTACTTCCGTACCCTCTCAACGCCTACCAGGCATGCCCAAACTATTCATCGACAACCTGGGAGCCGACGACACCCAATACGCCTTCGTGGACACCGCCGGGCACACCCAGTTCTCCTCCGTTTACGCCGGTCATGATGTTGATGGCAACATCTCCACGGACATTTACCAACACGACTCTGTACCCTCTTCACCATCCCAAATGCACCTGGTCGCTACCATCAAGTGGCCGCCAAATTCCTTTCGGGATCCGGTCCTTGTGCTTCATTCCGAAGAGAAACCCCAGGACATGACGAAACTCCAACTCACAACTCACATAATTAAACAGTATGTCTCCGTCAATTTGGTGTTTGTAATGGCACACCTAACACTGCTGCTCAGATCATTAAGCATGGTCACCAAAGGTCGCTCGAGGGCACACTGGAGGCGTATTCGAGAATCGGGAAAGCTTGCGGTTAGTGATCTGCCAAGACTCTTAGCTAGCATCCGCTGAGACATTCCTCCAGCTCTTCGCAGGACATAACCGAGAGAAACGCCTTATTGCCGACGAGTGCCAACGCGCAGGCAAGCGATGGCTTCAAATAGAAACCGAACCTGTGCACCACTGTTCCATTACGGATGCCGAGATTGTCGCGACCTGGATAGCCATGAACAAGGTGACCAGCCACGACCGGAATCTATTCTCGTTCACCTTCCCGCGCTGTATTTCGAAATGTTTTTCGCTTTCTCACCCTGCATAGTTTCCGCTTTCTTTGGCGTCTTTGGGTTTTTGGGTTCCTTGTATTTTTTTTTGTTTAACTTATCATGTTTGTCCTAGATCTCATTCGTTCTTCCTCTCATGTACTATATCTTGGTCAATACTGCTATGATACACATGATATGCCTGACTCTCACGCGGTGGGCTCAGTGTTGTTTGGACCGAGCATATACTCACGCACAAGGTTTGTTGGTGTTGATCCCCCACGTGAGAACAGCGCTGATTTGGTATTCTACCACCGTTCTAAAAACGAGATTGTTATTTTTATACTTGGACTCGATCGCCTAGAGCTAATTTCTCGATGAACACAGAACAAGATACTGGAATAACACGTCGATTTGCAGTCATCGGGGCTGGAGCTTCGGGTTTAGCTATCCTCCGTGTCTTTGCAGATGAGCTCAAACAAGATCTAGCCTCGGGGCACTGTGAAATAATTTGCTATGAGAAGAGAGGCGACTCAGGGGGAATCTGGTGAGCGGTCTCTGCTCGCTGCTCACTTGCCGGCAATTTACCCTCGAGACTATAGGTTGCCCGATGAGCCCACCCCTCTCTCGACGAGAACACCCGAGACGCCACTTTACGACTCCCTGACGACAAATCTACCTTTGCCGGTTATGACTTTTACGTCTCAAAATGCCGCACCTGGCGCATGGTTATTCCCTCATCACCAGGAAGTCAACAAGTATCTGCACGACTATGAGCAACAATTTGATCTGAGGAAATTCATTACGTTTAACACTCTGGTCTCTCGGGCTATTTGGGACAGGGAGACAAAGCTATGGGAACTTAGCCTCCAGAAATCCGGCGAACCATCAAGCCAATCTCTAGAGTACTTTGACCACCTTCTTGTCTGCAATGGCCACTATGCGAAGCCCCATAGTCCGGACTTTGAGGGCCTGGATCTTTGGGCTGCTCACGAGTCACGCAGTGTGATGCACTCTATGTGGTATCGAGAACCTTCGCCTTACCAGGATCTTCGAGTGCTGATTATCGGCGGAGGACCATCGGGGAATGACATCAGCAGCGATATTTCTGAAGTCGCAAAGGAGACAATACAGAGTGTGCGCTCATTCCAAGACGGACAAGCGGGACGTATAACGCAGCGCGGGGCGATCGATCGCTTCACGGAGGATGGCTCAGTCATTTTCAAGAGTGGCAAACAAGCATATGTAGACCGAGTGATTCTGGCAACTGGCTACAAGTATGACTTTCCGTTTTTGCCCCAGCTTCCGTTGCGCCCACCAGAGCCCAATTCAACGGCACTGTACAACTCTGGCTTGCACCTGTATCCCCTATCACAGCACCTATTCCCTTTGATGTCGCCCTTCCCACCAAGCTCCCTCGCATTCTTTGGTCTACCGAGCAAAGTGGCCCCATTCCCGTTGTTTGAGGCACAAGCGCTACTTGCTGCCCGAGTGATGACAGGCCGTGTCCGTATTGACTTTGGTAAGGAGTATCGCATCGCCGCGATTCGGAACAGCAAACTCCTCGAAGCGTCTGGTTATTCTGCGGAGCGAGCAGCCAAAGCATGGCATGTCCTAGACACACCTGAAGCTCAGTTTGGTTATCGAGAGCATTTATGGCGGTTGGCTGGCGAAGCAGACAAAACGGTTCCCGCCTGGACCTGCGAACTCTACGACAAGAAGTTTGTGATCCGTGACGGATGGCGAGAGCTTGTGAAACGAGGGGAAGCGGACTCTTGGGCGAAAAGCGTCGAGACGGGTGGTACTGATGAATGGGTAGAGTTTGCGTACAAGGTACTACGTGAAACAGAACGAAAGGGAGAGCAAAGTGAGTTGCCAGACTCACTCAACCAATCGGAACGAACGCTCTGAGTCTCAGGATCTTTATTTGCTCGCATTTGTATTTCGGTCACTCAATTACAATTCAAGCCGGAAATAAACCTAAATCGGGCCACGGCGTCATATGAGATTCTTCTCAACACACCACTTGACCAACGTTCTCGCGGTCTCAGCCTTAGCGAGCTTATGCATCTCGGGCACTCTGGGCTCGGAGCCTGTACATATAAGCTCCACTGAGTCGGCTGTGCTTGACAATCGACATCAGGACAACATGCAACTCGCTCTGGCGTTGGCTTCTGCTGTAACTCTTGCGCTCCCTGCGGCGGCGCAATGTGAAGACTATAGCAAATATTCTACTAAACCGCAAGGAACACGAAGTACCGGGCCTCTGGCTCTGCCTTTTATGCGGCCCCCTCCCGAATGTCGAACGTTCAACAGCTCGGCCGTTGAGGTATTATATTTTTTTTTAAAAAAAGTACAACTGCGCAAGCGGACCAAGGCACTGACGCTTTTGACACCAGAATGTGATCGCCCAAATGAAAGGACGCCTTAAAGACCCCGATGTTGCTCGACTTTTTGAGAACACGTTCCCAAATACATTAGATACTACCGTCAAATACTTTAGTACCGACACGAATCTAGCATTTATTATCACAGGAGTGAGTCTTTTCATCCAAACACGCAGCTGTTCTAAGATGCATAATCTTAGGATATAACGTGTGTAAATCAGCCTAAGAACTTGGAGCGGAGCTCACATAGTACGCAGAGCCCAATGGCTTCGGGATACCGCAAACCAGTTAGCACATTACCATTCGCTGCTAGGGCATGATCGGGAACTTGCCGCACTAGTCAAAGCTGTCATCAACAACGAGGCAAGTTCAAATAGCAATATGTCTAGCAGAAGCTTTCAATGTTTATTCTAGGCTCGATACATCTCTGAGTACCCCTACTGTGGTGCCTTTCAGCCTCCGCCGGAGAGCGGGCTTAATGCGACCGTTAATGATTGGGCTACTGGAGTAACAGTTAACCCGTAAGAATTTCCGCCTGGTAGTCAACGTTGGACGTTGACCCAGCACGTCTGCAGGCCGGTAAATAATCAAACTGTCTTCGAATGCAAAGTAATGCGTCTTTTATGGTAATCATTCACCGAGCTAAATATTGTCAATCTAGTATGAACTCGATTCTCTATGCGGCTTCTTGTAAGTCATTTGGGTTGTTATGAGTAACACAACCCCGCTCTAATTTCGTGACTTACCTGTCGCAGAAAACTCTCCCGATCATACTATCAATCAACCAATGACTCCTCGTTTGCGAACGACAATTGGAATGCCGCAATATCTCAAATATTTCGTGTTATGGAGGAGCAATCTCAAGGCACATTTGACGAGGACTTTAACGTGATTTCCTATTACAACTGGACAGGCGGGAATGGCGCGCTCAGCCCTCAAGTTCCTAATCGTGGAAATGGGGAGCCCAAGGCTTGGACTGGGATGGTGGGAACCCATCACAGACCAAGTGATGACTTAAGTGTGTACGGTAAGTGGTATTCCAGCTGGAGTGAATAGCGTTTAAGCGTGGTTTTATCAGCATTTTTGACGCCTGCGAATGCGATGCTGTCTGTTGAACTTGTTCACCTGGCTGATATCTTGGATGATATGGGACATTCTAAGAATGTCTCTAACAGTGCTCGTAAATGGAGTTCCCAGATTAAGAAAGCAATTTGGGACCATACGGTGAGTTTATACACGTCTGTATCCAAGAATAGTTCTCACCCGATCATGCCTAGGTATCTAATGGGGTATTTGCCTATGAAACAAATGGATTAGGAAGTCAATACCTGATGGATGATGCAAATGTCCCTGTAAGTAATACATCAAGTCTACTCAAGGCAAAGTATCCTATTTGATTTGGTGTTATAGTCCCTTTTATCACTTCCGTACCTCGGATTTTTGAGTGAGCCCTTGAATATAGAAGTATAGCTCACTCGACTAAACAAATCTCGATAGGTAGAGAGGATGGAACGTACAAGAAGACGAAAAAGATGATACTATCCCGCCAAAACCCGTACTACGCGAAGGGGCCTACCTTCTTTGGTACTGGGTGCGTACTGTAGACAGTGTACTGAATTGACTCAGTCTTAAACCACTTCTTTGCAGTGGACCCCATGTTGATACTATTCACCCCTGGCCAATGTCTCTCATCTCTGCTATTTATGGCTCGGATGACGACAAGGAGATTGAGAATCTGCTTTATACAATCGTAAACGTAAGTTATCACCTGTCAATATATAACACGTCTTAACAAGTATGAGGTCGCGTGCAGAATACGGCAGGACTTGGACTTATCCACGAATCGCAGAACGTTCACAATGCGAATGATTATACCCGACCTTGGTTCGCGTGGGCCAATAGCTACTTTGCCGAGATGCTACTGGACCTCGCTCAACGCAAACCAAAGTTGATATTCAACTCGTCAGAGCCCTATATCGTCGGCCTGAACTGAACTGCATTCACGCGCGACCGCCCCGAACAACAGAGCAGGTCCGAGATTCATAAGGAGGGAACGAATGGAGTGTATTCAAGCTATTTCCTCTAGGGACTAAACAAAATTTAGCTCGAGTTTATCATTCTTTTGAAGGAGCAGGTTCGTCGGCTCTGCAACCGGACACTTTGACAAAATCGCGCATAATATAATCGGCACCTGAGATCTAAATTTGCATAGGGTTAGAGTAGTGATAACGGGCTCATTCCATTTGGACCGACCCATTGACAAAAGTCCCGAGCCCAACTCGGCATTATCCCCGTAAGCCTAACGAAGTTGGTGTAAAACGGCATAAAGATGGTTCGGCTCTCCTGCTCGTCTATGGCTGCGATGATAGCTTTGACAACGTCGTGTGGAGCTAGAGTCGGCGCAAGGAATCTATACCACCACGCCCTGGGGAACTTGGCATGGCTGAAAAGCGGCGTCATGATATGACCAGGGCACAGCAGTGTTGTACGAATGGCGGGCGTGTTATACAGGTGATCCAGTTCATAACGGAGAGATTCGTGCAGCCCGATGAGAGCGGCCTTGGACGCGCAGTAGTCACCTATATCAAGTATTATAAGTCGGTCTATAACCGGATCTAAGGGTGGACATACTCATTTGAGCCGCACCAGCGAGGCCCATGACAGAAGATACAGTGATCTAGTTTGAATGTTACAAATCGCGCATGGTCGGATCGAAATAGCTACTGACTATATGACCTTGCTTTTCCTTGATCATGTTAGGCAAGAACGATTTGAGGGTCCAGAACTGTGAGGCCACGTTTGTGTCGAGTGTCCTGAGACGTGCTTAGCTCGCCACCCAAGAACACATACATGAACAAGCTTACTGTTTAACATCGGCGACGGATAGGTCTACTAGACTTTTGCCTTGCACGACACCTGCGTTATTGACGAGGATAGTTGGGTGCCCAATCTCGTCAACAACTTGTTTTGCCACCGCCTCGACTTCTTCCCACTTTGACACGTCGCATTTGTAGTACGTGATGTTATCTTTGGGAGCATGAGAATTCTCAGCCCGGACAATTGGAGCCAGCACTTACAGTTCTCAGTGACGATTGGATTGAGATCCAGGACTATAACGTTGACGTTACGAACCGCCAGCGTGTTGGCTAAAAGTGCACCAACACCGGATGAACCTATAGGTATTATCGTTAGTCTTTATTAATAGTTGAACTTGTAGAATATAAAACCGACCTCCAGTAATCATGACAATCTGTTCGCCCCAGTCAATCCTCTCTGGGCTGTAAAGCCAGCTACCGCCATTTCGCCAGAGCCTGGAAGCAAATTTCAAGGACCCTATACGCAGATACGCGTTAGAATGGCTCCCACAAGGGGGCACCTAACTCACAAAAGGCCGTGACTGCAGCCACGTAGACCAAGGACCACTGGATGATTGGCGAGTCCCATGGCAGCCCTTGAGCTTTGTAGGTGATCGGGACGAAAAAGGCAAAGAATGGGCCTGTCATAGTAGTGAGTAAGAAAAAAGATTGACACAAGTAGGAGTGTGTACTTACTGAGGAGCGTATGGTTGATGACTTTGATAACCAAGTCCAAATCCAACTGGTCGAACACAAGGGTGGAATCAAAATGGCGAGACATCCTTAACAAGAACTATGTGCGTCCCTTCTTCTGAATAAAGCTCTTAAAAAGTGAAAAAGCAAGGACAATGCAGCCGGCTGCGTCGTTGCGAAGTACAAAAGATTGGATTGATCTTATCGTTCTGGCGCTTAGCTAGATAAGCCGGTTGAGGTGGTTCACCCGGTGCCGGCGCAACGCTTGGCTTTCACACAACTTTAACCACTCCACCTTGCAAACCACAGTCAGATCCTCCGGCATAAAAAGACACCTCCCCCCGTTTTAATATATCTTCCCGGTATCATGTCTTCTATGGACACACCAGCCTCCCCGCAAACGACAAACGAGGAAGCACCACTCGCTAGCTCTTCCAGATCTGTACCCGAAAACGAGAACGAGAAATCTGACAGCACCGATAAACTGACTTTTTCTGAACAACAACCGACATCGGAGCTTGTTTCTAAAGCGCAGGCTTTCTTAGAGTCCCCAGAATTAAAGGGAAACGACGCAGATAGTAAAACACAATTTCTTGTAACAAAAGGCATACCAGCTGAAACTGCCGACGAACTCCAAAAGGCGGTAAGTCCTACTTCCTTTGTCTTAGATTTTTAATATTTATCAAAATACAAGTTAGCCTCTATTCCTGTAATCCCTGCTCGGACGTACCCGGAAGCACTGGTCGCGCCACCGAGGTCGCGATTATTTGAGAACCTTGTGACGCTATACTACTTCTTTGCTTATGCCGCTGGTGGTTCGGCCGTCTTAACGTTTGCATATTCGGTACGTACGGAAAACGCTTCTCATAACGCTTGGCCCAGAGTAAACTATTCAATTTGCATAGAAATTCATCCTGCCTCGGTGGTCTAGGATGCTTGTGGCCAAACATCGCTTACGAAAACACCAACTCGGACTCCTTCAGCGCCTTACAACAGAATTGAAAGCTCATAAGGGCGGCAAGTCCCTCACCGCCGATTCAGTAGCGCCGACCTCCGAGTCTAAAGTGAGCACCCTGGGGTTGTTTATAGCTAGTTTATTGAACTTATATATCTCAGGAGCCTATATCAAGCACAAAACTCCAACAACTTCGCGCTCAAGTATCTGATACAGGCCCAAAAACTAACCGCCAACACACTTTGCAATCCCTTTCGGATCTTACTGGCTATCTCAGCTCTCAATACCACATCACTTCCGGTCTTAGCTCCGCCATGCGATCGTATATTTTCCAGTTCGCTATGCCAGGAGCAACGCCGAACTCAAATAAAGGCGACATACATAACGACATAAAAAAGGACCTGAGATCGCTAAAAGGGCTGTTGATTAATAGGTGAGCATGCTGAAGTTAATTTCGAATGCCAAATGCTCATATTTCACAGGAGAACATTTTTGCAGGGCTCGTCGGTACCCCGACCAGTCAGCGTGGAACGTGTGTATTAGATACGATATATTATGACGCATCTCCTACTATTGAGCTCAGACATACGAACGGACTGATTAAATAGCCTATGAACAAAAATGTTCCGTACTATCGCGGTCTGGTAATATCTGATCCAAAACAACTTCCAATTCGATGTACACCTTTACAACTCATCCCGTGTCAGTTCGTCTCCTCTAGTGAACGATTTGCTGTTGCCTTAACGGCAGTGTCGGCCGCATGGATCGCTGTTGGTACCTTGGCGCCTTCACCCAAATAGTCAATCCCGCCTTGGCATCTTGCTACAGTACAACAAGTTCTGTAAAACGTCCCAGCTGACCAAAATCTACCGGATATGTTCGGAGCTACACTGCTTAGGCGGTATTCGCTAATACAGCCGTACCGATATCCACTACTTATTTACAGTCTCACTCATCGTGCTCGCTAAACCGCCCACTGGCAGTATGGATAGCTTTCCTGCAGCACCTCCAGCCTACAGTACATCCAGAAGACCAAGCAGCCACAACGAAGCACCACCTGCATTCGAGCACGGACCGTCTGAGTCAGACGTACCAATTGACACCAAACTGCCAGTTTATATATGTGATAATGATTCGCCTCTGACTTCACCCCGGCGAATTCGGGCCCCTAGTAGTAGTGCGCCTACGTTCTCCACACCACCCTTTGACATCGGATCCAAAGCTGTCAGCGTTTTCGAACTCGTTAGCGCCCCAGAAATATGTGCACACCTAGCATTCCTCGGGGCATTTGCTCGGCTCAAAGCGACTGTAAAGTCTCAAAGGGGACCTGGTATACATGGATCAGCGGATAACCTGTGGGCTGTATACCTTGCGCGTGCTGTGGATCGATTCGCGAAGTGGGTTGACAGGGGACTGGGACAGTTTGGTGGTTATTTTTCGCGAGATATGGAAGAAGAAGAAGTGCCACCGCTGGATGTGCTAATGGCATGGCATGCGTACATGCTAAATCCGAGGGTGTATTACGAAGATGGAATGCGAGGTAAATCAAAACTACTAAAATGCCGGTATGCGCTCGTATTCAGTTTCACGCATATATGGATCTGCTCATGCAAGCGTGATTTTCAGCGCCTTTCCTCTACACCTTGTTGATCATATCATCGACATGGATACAAATCTACCTCTAGAACCCTCTTCAGCGCGCCGAGGTCGATTCGAATCGCTCACAGGACAGCCATGGTCTGTCCCACTAAACACAACCATGTCAGACACCACGATTGTACCATGTCCCCGTTGTGAGAACCGAACACCGGTCGAGGTGTGTTGGACAACAAACGAAAAGACTGGATTTGCAGAGCGTGCTTTTCGTGCACGATGCCATGTATGCGCTTCGATTTTTGATCGAAACGTCAGTATGCAGGTGTCATATTAGGTCACAACTGACGATCTTGACCCAGGCGATGATGGTTCGGGCATTATGTGATGATATTGTCGTTGTCCGAGCTAGTCTGAACAGCAAATCAAGAACTCTGAAGACATTCATGATGTCAGTGACTCAGATGATGCGATAGAAAATTCATTGTTAATACATCTTATGCAGGGGCACGATGCTAAATTGGAGAACTGGCCAGCCCGATACAAAGGAAGCGATACGCCATAACGAAATTCTACTTGTCGTTTGTAGTGATTTATTTGAACTTTTGCGTCCTAACTGGCGCACCTCACAGAAATTCTTTGATGGCCCTCTTGGAAAAATTGAGGGTGGGAATCAGCTCGCAGCGGCGGTCAAATACTCCACGAGAGCTATGGAAAATTATCTAGGGTTAGGACTAGAGATAACCGGAGGGCAACAACAGTAGTTATATCATCTCGCGGGACCAAAAAGAGGCTCTGATTATCTGTTTTTCTGTTGCAGGGTCACTCGGATCCTAGGATATTATAGATCTCCCATATACCCTTTCTCGATTGAACTGTGTGGAGCGGTTAGTCAACAATCACGTTACGGATGTGTTGAATGGCCCGCATTTTAACGTTTATTTAGACTCTTCGTCAAGGTTCGTTCATCGACAAAATGGTCAACCTGGGATGGACGGAGCCACACACTTTTGATGATGAACCCGAGTTACCAACGCGATGCATCGCCAGGTATAATGCATGGCTTGGTGTTATGGAGAAGTTCCCAAAGGAAATGATGGTGCCTACCCTTGTAAGTGTCTTTGTTGGAGACTGAAACGTTATGCTGATTAGTTGTTTCTGATAGGACATTGTACGAGATCTTCGCCTACACCAAAAGCACTGATAACCAGACTTTACGACAGGACCTCGCTTGGCACACGCACCAACTGAAACAAGAGGCATATAGGCATGTAAAATCACCATTTAACTCAAGGCTAGCTTTGTCGACCTTGAAATAGAACTCAAACTCTGGCCCTGCTGGGCAGATTTGTGGACCACAACGACAAGATTGAAGAAAACAAGCTGTCAGATGCCTATGATCAAACGGCAAAATTATGGCAGGTAGGCCAATATAACTCCATTTATAACCAATTCACCAACACCAACGCGCGCATACAGCAAAGTTATGGTATACCATATCACGTGTGTGGGTGCATACACCCACCTCCCGACCTATCGGTCAGCACGTCGGTCGCCTCATTGTCGAGGATATTTAGAGGCAAAGGCAAATCGAAGCAGTCTGTCGACTCCTACACGCACTTAACGTCCACCCACGATTGCGAGGCGCCGATCACTCATCCGTCGGAGCACAATGCCATGCTAGTTGTCGGGCACAAGCTGACCGAAGAAAGGCGAGAGGCACGAGCAAAGCTACACGATAAGTGGGATAAACAGACGCGGACGACTTTAGAAAAGGGAAAGGTTCCCGAAGGCGGGTGGGAAGCAGCGAGCATACGACGCGCCCAAGGTCACGACCAGGCGTTTATGCGACCCATTCCCAACCCAAGCCTGTGAGCACCGGTTCACTTCTACCCTTTGCCTCTGAGTTTTACACAACGTGCAGAGAACCTGTCATACCATTTGGGGCCGAGACGTGTGCAGCGCACGACGGGGGTGTTCTAGACGGTCGTAGGTTGAACGAGCGACCTACAGACGGCAAATATTCGGCCGGTGTGTGCGCAGCAGGTGTGGGGCTCCATGGTATACTCCCAGTTGGAGGATTTTCTATCAGTGCCATGGGAGCTTGTAGCCTCGGTGGTGTTATGGTGAGTGATCTCCCTGAATCTGTTGTGTTACAATAACATCTGACTTATTGATCCAGGGAGGGTGTGGTTGAGGTTGTAGTGGCTAGGGTACCAGCCTGTTAGAGCGATGATTGGATGTTTATTTGTGCGTCCGTATGTACGAATTCAAAACAAGTTTGGTACAAGGACTCGTTAAAAGCAAGAAACCACAACAAATATATAGTCACCTCAAAAAGGAGAAAAAAGTACCGTAAGGACACACTTCAAATCAATATATAGAAATCCTGACTGATGACCAGCGAACCAGCAGTAGCATGTACATGGTAAGGAAAACGACAAACCTGATCCTATAAAGTAAAAAAGATATGTTCATTATGCTCAAGAAATGATTATGAATCCACAACCATGGCCGTGCTCGACCCATCAAGCGCAGAAGGCCGCTTCTTCGCTCGAGCCTTGGACCCAGCCACGTCGACCTTGACGAGCTCGGTGGGGCTCGCATGCCGCTTGGCGCCAGCTGAAACGGCCTCGTTGTCCTTTGCCCGTTGGTCGTCGATCATGGAGAGCACGCCTTCGACTACCGCCCGATGAACAAACACATACTGACGCAACGACTGGACGAGCGACATGCGTTGTTCACGCATATCCTCGAGCACTTCTCGGATCGGTTCGTCCATCGATTGGAGTGGTGACGCCGGTTTGTTCGTCCTCGCTCGATCGATCGACCGTGGGTGGACGTAATCAAACGTGTCGCGTTCACGGTTGTCCATCGCGGAGTCTGGACGTGGGCTCGGAGCGATTGAGGTTCGTGGCGGAGGAGGCGGCAACGGGGTCGGGACCTGCAAGTCTGCGCGAGACACCATACTCTTGGCCACGTTGGTCGACCAGTTATGTGTGGTTTGAGAGAGATGCGGTCGTTGTGTGTTTCCTTTTGGTGGGCTCTCGTTCATCGGTACATCCTGGACCCCACCACTGCTCATAGACAGCAGCTTTGCGCCTCCACTCCCGCTCATGGTCACGTCGTGCACCCTGCTGCTCATGGAACTCGACCCGCCTGGGGCTGAGAAATTAAATGACGATACTGACGAACCAGTCGAAGACCGTGAAGCGTCAGTGGGCTCAAAAGTAAAGGGAGTTGCAGGCGCACCGGCGCCGCCACCACCGTTCACGTTCATCGTTCCAAGCTGAAGCGTGTTCTCCAGATCGGACGGCGGTGAGCCGTTCTTCGCCAGCAGACCCGGGCCAGCACGCCGTGCACCAAGTGTCTTGCGCAACGAGCGTTTACGTGGTCGAGCCTGCGTCATATGCAGCAGTCCAACCGGCCGACGCATCTCCGACTCGGGTTGGCTTGGCCGGCGGAGAGGAGGGGATGTGTTGCTGACGCCATCCGAGCTCGGGTTGTTCTCTGGGTCACTGTCGCTGGCGTTGTCGCTCGAGGTGTTGGTAGTTGCGTCGCTGAGCTGTCGCTGGGCATCCATGTCGCATCGGATCGTG
Organism: Ceratobasidium sp. AG-Ba; assembly: GCA_016906575.1. NCBI lineage: Eukaryota > Fungi > Basidiomycota > Agaricomycetes > Cantharellales > Ceratobasidiaceae > Ceratobasidium > Ceratobasidium sp. AG-Ba. Next base: position 2,794,575 of record CP059613.1, on the reverse strand, counting down.
TCTAGGATAGCATCAATCGCGACAAAGCTGCCCGTCCGTCCGACGCCTGCACTGCAATGTACCAGAACCGGACTCTTGCTAGCATCGAGCTCTGGTTCTGTCCTCTCGGCCTCCTCCGACGCTTCTCGTACGTCCTTGATCAACTCGAGCAGCTCGCCCGGCGTATCCGGCACGTTGAGATCCATCCACGACAAGAACTGGAACTGCACGACCTTGCGGGGTGGCACGTGTGGTTGATCGATGTGGGATAGGGCGAACGTCCGACGAATGGTGGATGCTTGATTGGGATTGGAATGCTTCGAGTTTTGGCCGAAATCGAACCCTGTGATACGCTCCACCTCTTCTTCGCCACCTTCGATCGAGATGAGTCGGAGACGCAACGGCCCGTACTCTGTGCTGGACCAATAGTCGCCGCATTTCAATTGATTATTCTCGACCTGTCGAGTGAGCATGACAATAACGTGGACGTTTTGCTCCCAAACCATGCTGGGGGATCGTGGGCATGTATGCGCATACAATGACAATAAGAGACACTCACGTCCAAAAATCAACATAGGTGGAAGGCATTGGCCCTTGAGTGGCGATGTAGCTGCGCCTGGTGCCACGGGGCTGGACGTGAGAGGCGTTGACATAGTCGGAGCCGTCATCTGTTGCTGTTTGCAAACGTACACGAGCGTGTTCATAAGGCCAGATGTTCTTGTACCTGTGACGAAAATATAAGGGGCGCCGAAGCATGATGTCGTCAATAGTGCTTGCCTGTTTTTGGAACCTTTCTCGACGCCTGCTGTTATGCTGTATGGGAAGTCGTCCACATGGTTGTCCCCGTTTGGTTGTTTCGTGTCGTCTTTCGCCAGCATCTGGCTTTCTTTGGAGTGGTGCGACATTACACCTTGAAGCCGTCTTTGTTCTCCAAGCTCGATGCTGGAAAGATGTTAGATAAAATATCAAATGTATTGCACTTGACATACCGGTAAAATTGCATCGCAAGCGCCTCGATTCCCCTTTCCTTGTCGCTATCCTCAACGATACCTCGGAGCCAAGTGGCCGGGATCTCGTCTTTGCGTGACAGGACCTCTTGGGGTAATGAAAGGGGGATGCGCTCAGTGATACCCTGAAGACAAATAAGCACAGAGACCAGATTGGAGAAAAAAGTCGCTTACATGTGACAATTCCTGATTCTGTCGAATGTTGTCATAGAATGGGTTAGATGCCTGCAGTTTGTTCGGTCTATGTCCGAGACCAGTGGTCGAGCCTAAACACCGGTCAGTGCCGGATCACGTTACAGGGCCAAAGACGTACTTTGCTGGAACGCCGACTGGGGCAGATTCTGGGTATTGAGAAACTCGTTCTGGGTAGCGCTCTCTGACTCTGCAGTGGCGCCAGACTCGAGGCAATCAGGGGCGGTGCGAGCGACTGCGTTGTGGCCGCCGACCAGCCACGCGAGCTCGCCCTGGAACCCGGCGGCTTCGATTTTGCGGAGCAGGCCGAGGACACCACTGCCGTCGACAAGCTTAGCTAGATCGGCGTCGTAGACGAGGATGCGCTCAGCGTCGGACCATGTCTCGAACGTGCGGCGGGACGCGGGCGAGGATATCATCGTTGCGAGATTAGATAGAGAGAACTTGGGGCGCTTGAGGAGGGTGCTGGGCACGGAGAGAGAGATGGCGCCGCGGACATGGGAAATAGCGTGTGCACCGCCAGAGCGGACGTCGATGGTGAGTGGGGGTGGGGTGAGCGCGAGAAAAGCGGGCAGCGTCGAGGGTGTGACGGCCGTGTAGTGATCGGTGTTTGGCGCCGATGACGGTTGGGAAGACATCGAGCTCGTCGGGCGAGACAGGCCAGGCGAGCCGAGGTTGAGACCAGACAGGCCGGTCGTTGCTTGAGAACTAGAAGAGCGTGCGATGGGAGGAGCCAGGGGGAAAACTGGCTGCGTGCCTCCCACCTGGGGCGTGTTCATCGCCGTGTCGAGCGGAGACTCGTCGGGCAGCAGCCGCGCCGTCAGCAGCGGGGCCGACGACCCAAACCTCCGCCCAATCGCCTCTGCGAACGGGTCGACCGTCTCGCTCGGCACCGCGGACACCGCAGCGCGCGATGCGTCGGGCGCAAAAAAGTCCATGGTGTCGGTCATCGTCAGGAGTGTCGTGAGCAGCAAAAGAGAGAGGGGGGCTCGTCCGATGGTGGGGCCCGTGCAGCTCCAATAATCGGGGATCTTGTGGAGCACGCTCGGTTTCCTAAATCAACCACCTGGCGACGTATGTGTGGAGTCTAGACCGCCACGTGCAGCAACACTACTTACGAGCTCACTTCAAACTCGTCTTTCGACAGTCTTGCTCGCCACGACACACGCAAGCCGTAAGTTTTCTCGTACGTACATTCGCATCCGCACAAATCCCCATTTTACTTGGTTTGCGTCACTATCATGGACCCTGATGACGTCACCCGCGCTAAATACATCATCTCATTTCAGGCTTTCGGGCTTTCCTCCACCAGGCAAAACGTCTCCCTCGCGATTCTCCAGCACCCGGTCAACAATCCCAAACTCCTTTGCTTCCTCGGCTATGATCACGCCATCAGCGACCCAATTCCGCAATTTAACCAATTTGGCGCACCAGTCATGAAATAGTCACGCTCCAACGCACGCTCTACACCACCCAGCCCCACTTAGCCCCACATTCGGACAAAATCGCACATAAAACTTACCAAATCGATTCTGTCCTTCCAAAGCGCTTTCTTCACTAGATTTGCAATGGCGTGTGTAGATTTCAGTCAACCGCGTGCGCACGCGCAGGATTTCCTTTGCGTGAATGGCAATATCGCTCGCTTGGCCGGATGCACCACCGGAAGGTTCTGCAGCCACATGTTTGTAGGATATATGAATAAACCAGATGTTCACGCACGGTGGATCATGACCGACGCATTCGGTAAACACTGTCGGTGCCCTCGTTCACCTGTTGCAACAGAACCAATGAGAAAAACTGGCCGACGGATGATAAATGTGCCCGCACCCGCTGCTAATAACAGCGATCCCATCGAACACGCCTGGCCCATGCAGTACGTATGCACCGGGGACGATATGTATTGCATTCTATTTAGCCCCTATCAGTGAACACTCTGCACCGGACAAATAGGACAACTTGCGTATCATAGATAGATAACCCCGCGGTGACACTCCCCCCGGGGGAATTGATGTACAAATGAATCGGTTTACTTGTCGCTTCGGCTTCGAGAAACAGCAACTGGGCAACAATCAGAGTTGCATCTGCGTCTCTAATCTAGGTGTTTCTTTAGAAAAAATTGAGTAATCATGCGCATTTTGGAACTCACAGGCCCGTAGAGCATGATAACCCGCTCTCTCAACAACCGACTAAAAATATCATATGAGCGCTCGCCCCGTCCCTAACCCGCAGCCCATTTCTCAAACGATCCAACCCTCGGATAGATGAAGCCATACCCACAGTCTGCTCAATCACGATCGGCACCAGGCCACTCGCAGTGACGCCCTCTCCAGCTTTCCAGTCCGACATCCACCCATATGTCCTAGCACCTCCGAGAGCTTTCCGACAGGTAAAACTAATTGGTCGCACGGCCGAACGAAGGCTGCGCGCAGCCCTAGACACATTCACCGTCATCATCCTGACCGGGAGCAAGCGAGATGGCGGATAGTCACGTGAGTCCGAAACTTGGGTCTGCAGGAGCTTTCCGACTGCGTTCCGAAACTTAACATTAACCACCGGAAAGTTCGGTCTCTGGGCCGAGTTTTTAATCTGTATTACTGTGAGGCCTTATCCTATAATTTATGTACATATTATCTGATCAAAACAGCGGTTATGTTATGAGATAAAGCACGTGACCAGGTTCGGATTTCATTAGTCCAACTTAATAATTCCCCGGCGTCTTACTGTCCAGGAATAGATTTCGGATTGACTCATGCGCCGGTGAATGTCGGTCTCGTCGCTCATATAATCCACTCCACACGTCGAAAAATACACGAGAAACTCGACCATGACACCGAGAGATACACCTACCCACAGTGGGACACAAACCCCGACAACAAATTCTCGGCCGACAGTCACTATCGACGACCAATCCTCTCGCTTCCCATTCAGAAAACTCCTAGTCGTATTCTTGAGCTTGTTCATATGTCTGTTTGTCAGCTTTCTCGATCAGACAAGGTACGTTGCCCAATCGGTCACACGAGCTGAAACTAAGCTCCGGGTAGCGTATCAACAGTCTTGCCGGCTATCGCACACGACCTCGGCGCAGCAGACCGAATCAACTGGGTTGGAATTTCCTTTTTGGTTGCGACGACCAGCAGTCAGATTGTTATTGCGAGGTTGAGTGACATTTTCGGACGCAAGTAGGTTTTGTTATTTCACGCTTTAGTTTCAGAGCAGCTGATGGAGAGTAGGTTTATGCTGATTTCGGTGATTATTTTGTTCACCTTTGGGAATTTGTTATGTGGATTCGCACAGTCGGCGGTTTGGTTGGTGAGTCGCTTAGACTGTAATGATGTCATTTGCCGGGTGAGATTAAATCATTACAGTTTGCTGCACGGGGTATCAGTGGTACGTGAACCTTACGTAGAGTTTATCTATAAGCGAGCTAAAGTCTGTACGCAGGTATTGGCGGTGGTGGGATCAATAGTCTGTGCATGATTATAAGTGCGTGCCTCTGTTATTGATGCTACTTAACGGCTTACATCGCCCTAGTGTCCGATATAGTAAGCCTGAAAGAGAGAGGAAAATACCAAGGGTTCCTTGGTGCTGCAGTCGCACTGGGCTCTGGAATCGTACGTAGCCCTGCCTGAACATGAACTAAATTGCTCTAAACTTTTTATAGGGACCTTTGATCGGCGGAGCGCTCTCGACTGCGGGCTGGCGGTGGGTCTTCTGGTTTACTGTGCCGATTAGCGTAGCATGCGTTGCCCAGCTCTGGTGGATGCTTCCTCAAAACAAGCTTAGTGGCAACTTTTTGGATAAAGTTCGCAAGGTCGACTTTATGGGAAGCTTTCTGAGTCTTGTTGCAGTCGTTTGTATATTGGTGAGCTGAGCTGATATTGCTGTGACAAAACCACTGAGCAAATGCTCTGGATAGGTCCCAATCTCTGGAGGAGGGACATACTACTCTTGGCACTCGGCTCTGGTCATCGCCATGCTTACTGTCGGATCCGTGCTTGCAGTTTCATTCCTTCTTGTTGAATGGCGCCTCGCAACGCTTCCCATCCTCCCTCTTCGCCTTTTTCGCATACGAAACATCCTTATTATTTACACGACAACACTCATGACCGGCATCATATATTACTGCAACCTTTATTTCCTCCCATCCTACTATACCGACGCACGCGGATTTACCCCAATCCAAGCCGGTATCTACCTTTTACCCCTAATCTTGATCCAAACTCTGGCGAGTTCGATGTGCGGACAAATCCTCGTCCGGACTCGTGCACCTAAACCCATTATCGTCGCTGGATTTTCAATTTGGTGCATTGGCGCCGGGTTGCAGTCGATGTTCGGGTTGAACACGAGCAAGGGGGAGATTTGTGGATATTTGATTTTGCAAGGTATTGGTGTTGGTGGAACGCTTCAGACCAGTAAGTTTATCATGGCCTATTCTTTCTTGAATAAAGTTGCCTGATCGTTCTCAAGCTCTGGTAGCCGCACAAGCAAGCGTCGATGCACAAGATCGTGCGGTTGTAACGGGTGCTAGGAACTGTAAGTCGACATGTTTTGGGTCATAAGATGCCGCAACTGAACAAAATATCAATAGTCTTCCGCACGCTTGGTGGTGCAATCGGCCTCGTAGGCAAGTTTTCTTTTAAACCTCTCATAAAATGATTTAACACGCAACCGTCGCCAGTATGCACAACTGCCAAGAACGCCGTACTCAAGAGACAGCTTTCCAAAATTCCGGAACTAGCTGGGGAGACCATTTCAAAAATTATCAAATCAGGCCCCGAAGCGACCGTTGGGACTAGCTATGAAGAGGCAGTTCGGGCCGCATATATGGTCGCTCTTCACACGGTGTTCGTCATATTTATTCCTGTAGCAGGTCTCAGCGCTGTTATGACGGTTTTCCTAAAGGTGAGTAGATGACAAACGTGTTTAGGAATATAGTGGTGCTTGATTGTTTTCTAGTCCGTTCATCTGCCTGGGGACAAGGACACACTTCCAACTACCAAGACCCCAGCTCAGGCCAACGATCAAGATGTTGCCTTGGAGCCTATGAATAGCCACTCCCGCGGAGAAAGCGACCATCACTCGGTCAGGTCTGAAAAATCAGGCAGACGAGCCGAGGCTTAAATAAGAAATAATAAGCATTGTTCAATCAGTTGGCAGAGGCTTCCTGTTGAGCGAAAGACTTGCGTAATAGATGATTTGTACTACTGTACGCTAATAGGTGCCATAATATCGTAAACGAAGCAGCCCGGTGACAACATCGGTGATGCCTATATGCGTGGGACATTTGAGGTCAAGGCTGTGGTGCGACTGCGGTGGCTTGCACGGGCACATCTTGCAAAAATCCAAATAGTGTTTACTTAAAGGTGCGCAAATAGGTTATTGACGTCCAGGTCAAGCTTGGGTACGTTACATGAACGGAACAAGGAAACAAAACGCAGCTCGTTCAAATCCACTTGACGAGCTAGTTCCAAACCCCAACCCACTTCATAAACTGCACGGCCTTTGCATGGCATCCACGCCTTGGTGGGAGGAGGCTAATGCTCGGAGGAGGGATCGAGCTAGGCACCTCGATCTTGAGAGACTTGATGATTGGGAGAGCGGCATGATGCTCCTTCTTGCCAGGCTAAAAGACAGGGAACGTCAGCACCCAGCTCGAACACCACACTCATACATAACCTACGTAGATTCCAAGACCAGTCAACTTTCCACCTTTGAGCGTACACAAACGAATCTGAGCTGCCTCTAAGTCTTCTGGGTCTTCCGGGTCCTTTGGATCTTCGGGGGTCTCAGCCTTCTCCTCAATGGTGAACGTGATCTCGTTGGACTCGCTCTCCACATGAGTTATGGCGACGTCACCAGAAGATACACTAGAGTCGACCAGGACAGCCGAGCGAGGGTAATAGATGGGAAGTTTGATTGTAGTCACGGGTCCTTCATATGGAACGCATTCAACATGAGACCTTGCATACTGGAAACAGATATGTTAGTGTGAGTACAGCAACTATTGACTTGTATGCGTACAACAAATGCGAATATCCCATAGCCAACAAACACCATAGCAATCAGAGCGAAGAAAAAGTGGCAGCAACGACGGCGGCAGCGGCGACGTTTGAGCCTAGCTTGCTCGTCAAGTCCAACCACGAGTGGCTGCGTCTCGGAGACCGGGACAGCCTCGTAGCTGTTTTTGCGGCGGATAAAACTCATGGTGGTTGTTTGAAAGTGGGGAGGGAGACGCCGATGCAACGGCTGCGTAACAGCCCATACTTTATACCTCTGAAGCTCCAACAGATCATGAGGCAAGCTGCGATCAGGGACACGAGCACTTGCGTATGCAAAAAGCCGAACGGCTTGCGGGATCTGGGCGCAAACATGTTCAAACATATTTATGAGCGCTCGTTTTCGTGGCGTTGAACACGAGAACGTTGGTGTTCAGTCACTATCGTAACTTCGAAGTAACCTTCAAGCCCAAATGCTGACACGAGTCACTTGATTATAGTAGAACGTAAATATTTATAGAAGCACACATGGGCTGAAATCAAGTCCACAGCTAGGGAAGAGTTTACGATTACACCCTAATCAAACCTGTTGTCGTCGGCGTGCTCGGGTCCCCAGACTCCTGCCCACCGAAGCAGTTTGGTAACCTTGTGGCAACCACGCTTGGGAGGGAGCAAGTCGATGCTTGGGGTGGGGATCGACTTGGGGATTTCAATCTTCAGAGACTTGATAACTGGGAGAGTAACTTCTTCATGTTTATCCTTCTTGTGGGCCTAACGAACAGCTTAATGCAGCTCGAGTTTGTTTGCTCGTGAGGACTTACGAAGATGCCCAGACCGGTCAGTTTACGGCCCTTCAGCGTACACAGACGGATCTCTGCGGTCGTGTCAAGGGATTCGTTGGCTTCCTCAAGGGTAAAGGTGATCTCGTTGGATTCGGTCTCGACACGAGTTATGGAGACCTCGTTGGACGACACGCTCGAATCAATAAAGACTTTGGAGTAGGGGCGGACAATCGGGATCTTGACAATGTTTGTGCCACTCTCATACGGAACACACTCGACGTTATGACGAACAAACTGTGTGACCAAACGCGTCAGCTCTTTACTCGCAATGAATCCAGACGCATATACATACCATGTATGTTGAAATGCCTTTGTACGCTAGATGGCCAACAAAGAGCAAGGAAAAGAAAGAGAAGAGCCATACAAAAAGACGGCGGCGGAATCGCTTGCGTTGAGCCCGGGCTTCTAGCCCTACGACGAGACGGTCGTTTTCAGAAACAGGAATGGGCTCATAGCCGTCTCGCTTGATGTCGCGTTCGAATACTGAAGGCATCGTTGGAGGTAGATGCTTGAGGAGAATGGAATGGTGATACTCGGTACTCAGAGTAGCAAGATTTTATACTCCTGGTGTAGTGCCGATGTACGCGCGGGCTTATGCTGCGGTAGCGATGACTGGCGTGTCCTCTTGGCCGAAGCCCGAACTGCGGAACCTGGAATGCGCTGGTCACGTGCATGTCTGATCGAGCCAGGTACGTGGCTGTGCTAATTCGGATTTTGATTCGGATATCCATTCGGAAATCAAAGCACGCCATGCTTGGTCAACCAAGCGTTAAAAAGTCGGACAGCTCCTGCTCATCCCCCAGCTCCTATAGCTTCCCCTGACTAGGTGGGCTCGCCCTCTGAGCTGCTGCTTCGTGCACTCACTTTGTTGCAGATATGTCTGGCGTGTCTACCCCCGTCAGCAGCTCTTCTACCCTCACCGCTCCGCTTTCACCAAAACTTCAGGACGACTCGAAAGAATCTTACGATGCTGTCTCGCCTCTGACTCCCGCTGGAATCCCTCTCACAAGTCCTGCTGCTTATACCATCGAAGCGCTGGCAGCACGTCACAGCGCGACCGTTGTCGTCTTTGACTTGGCAGAACAGGCCGGCTTCGGCGAACGCACAGCTCAGTGGACGAATGGCAAATCCGAAGCCAAGCTTGTCCATGCACAAACGCGTGCGGGCGCTGGTCTCAGCCTTGCCGGTCGCCTGAGCGGAGGAACAAGCGCAGATGGCGCTCGTGCTACTGGCGGAGTCATCACTGCATTTACCACACCTGAAGGTCTTGCCCAAATGGTCCCGGCGCTTTCCGTTCTCCCAACACCTTCGAACTCAGCACGTTTGGTCATTCAAGTTGCAGCAGTCAGCCCACTGTCTACCCTTGAACTGACTCCTACCCTAGCACCCGCCGCTCGAGCCCTTGCGTCGCTCGGCCAAGACTTCGTAGTCTTGATTTCGTCTACCGCACAAGAAGCCATCGATTTCACCGCGCTTTCATATTCCCTCCCTAGCCATGTTGTTCACGTATTCGATCATGCTGGCGCGGCCCGCGAGACAGTCAAAACTACCTTCCCGGAGGTCTCTGGTACCACTTTGCCCTTGGACGAAGCGGCCAAGACCGGTAATGTCGAACTTTTCTCGTACGCTGGTGACTCGAACGCCGAGGTAGCCCTAGTCCTGCTCAATGGACCTTTGGCATCTCTCGCCCGTTTGCTGGCAGCTCATACGCCCGGTCTTGGCGTCGTTTCCGTTCGTGCGCTTCGACCCTGGAATTCGGAAGCTCTGCGATCCGTACTCCCAGAGTCGGTCAAGAAACTTCACGTTCTGGAGGAGCTCCCAAGCCATTCCGGCACTGGGCCCCTCTTTGGCGATGTGTTGACGTCCAGCTTGGCTGGAGTGCAAGTTCGTGGACATCGCGTATATCCCACGCGGTCACATGCGTTCCACACATCAGTGAACACGCTCGCAGAATATGTAGCAGAAATCACATCTTTGTCTCCTGCACTTTCCAACGGATCCAAGTACAAAAGTCTAGCTTTCCTATCGACTCCGGCCGCGTCCTCACTCGTGCACTTGCCCCAAATTACTGCTCATACGTTCCTCACACAAGCCGGGCCAATTGCGGCTCGCCTGCTTTCCACCTCTGACGCGTTCGCTTCCTCTCAGGGTGCCAATGTTTCCCGACTCATACTCACACCTTCCAATGACGCTCACCTCTCAAACGCCTCAATCTCGGGAATTGCGAGTCTACAGCAACAGATCGACTGTCTGGTCGTCGCTGACGGAACCCTGTTGTCTTCTTACAATGCGTTTACTTTTGTCAAAAATGGTTCGCCCGTGCTCGTAATCGCTAACGGAGGCGCCCCCGAGGTTGCTTCTCGATTAACTCGAGTCGCCGTCGAAGATATCCACGCTCGAGGGATCCGGCTCTATACATTCGATCCTGACGAGGTAGCAGCCAGGATTGGCGAAGCATCATCCGACCAATCGTTATTGAAGACCGCCCTCGCTCACCTTGTGTTGCTCCGCATATATCTAGGTGGCGCGGCCAACTCCAATGCGATCTTAACGCTTGCTACAAGATTGTATGGCGATCGCATTGCCGGGGTTTCAGCTCATGCAGTTTGCGATGCTGCTTGGGCTAGCCTGGTTGGTGTTGAGGTCCCAGCTTTGGAGCCGCTGGCCGAGGACGCTGCTCCTCCCAAAGAGCTAGCAACATTTGCATTCAACGCGCTATCGCTCGATGATCCTGCATACGACGGTCGTCCATCTCCCAACGTACCTACGCTAGGCCCATCATCCGAAGCGATCAAACGGCTTCTCTTCCGTGAGGCATATACCCCCAATACCCCTGTTACCGAATCCAATTCAGACCCGTGCCTACGACCTGATCTTACCGAGGAACGATTCTTGGTTACCTGCACTGTCAACAAGCGTCTTACGCCCACAAATTACGATCGTAATGTCTTCCACCTCGAGTTTGACACGAGCGGTACCGGGCTCAAGTACGCGATTGGTGAAGCACTGGGTGTGCACGGCTGGAACGATGAGGCTGAAGTTCTCGAGTTTTGCGAGTGGTACAAGGTTGACCCCAAGTCTGCTATCACCCTCCCAGTGCCAGGTCAACCCGACCAAACCCACACTCGTACCGCGTTCCATGCGCTCCAACAACAGATTGACATCTTCGGTCGTCCGCCCAAGAGTTTCTACGGTGCACTCGCCGATTATGCGACTGAGCGCGCAGACGCCATGGCCTTGCGATTTATTGCAGCTCCAGAGGGTTCCGCGACCTTCAAGAAACTCTCTGAAGGCGATACTGTAACGTTTGCAGACGTCTTGAAGCAATTCCCAAGTGCTCACCCTTCGCTGAACGAGCTCGCGACGATCGTTGGTGATATCAAGCCTAGGCATTACAGTATCGCGTCTGCACAAAGCGCAGTTGGGGATCGGGTCGATTTGCTGGTCGTTACGGTTGATTGGGTTACGCCAAGTGGTGAGTTTATCCTATGGTTGCTGGTGTAAACATGCTTAGATTTTTATCTTTAGGCTCTCCTCGGTTCGGACAGTGCACTAGGTATCTGGCTGGGCTGAAGCCTGGACAGAAAGTTACGGTGTCAATCAAACCATCCGTCATGAAACTTCCACCCGATGATATGCAACCGATTATCATGGCTGGCCTCGGTACTGGGTATGTACTTGTTTTCTAGATCGTTAAAAGATAGTGTCTAACCATGCCAATTCCAGCGCTGCACCTTTCCGCGCGTTCATCCAGCACCGCGCCCTTCTTGTTTCTCAGGGCAAGCAAGTCGGCCCACTCATTTACTACTTTGGCTCTCGTCATCGTTCACAAGAGTACCTCTATGGCGAAGAACTCGACGCATATATTGCCGACGGGATCATCACCCACGCCGGGCTCGCCTTTTCGCGTGACACGAACAAGAAAGTGTATATTCAGCACAAGATGCGCGAAGACGGCGAGATGCTCAGCAACGCGCTTGCTGGGGCGGATAATGGCGTGTTCTACCTGTGCGGTCCGACCTGGCCCGTCCCCGACGTGTATGCCACGTTGATCGACTCTTTGGTTCAGTACGCGGGCAAGAGCAAGGAAGAGGCAGCACAATATTTGGAGGATCTCAAGGAGGAAGAGCGTTACGTTCTGGAAGTTTATTAGATTCAAGGTTTACGAGTAGATAACTTAGAAAGTTGAATGCACAAGTGCTTGAAACATGGTGACAAATCTGGGAGGTTATCGATACAAGTACTAAAAATAGTACAACGAAGCTTCGAGAATAAACGAACGAAATTCACAAGAACATAAAGATATAAACTGATAAAATAACGAACAAAGTAGGAAAGTAAAGACAAACAGTCTATACTAACTAAGAAAAGCGGGATTTGAGCAATTCAAATACTTTGTTATGATATTTTTCAGCATGGCTAATGCATTCAGTCGCATCAAACGAGGCCATGCGGGGCACGCCATCAGGTCGGGTTCTGGAGATCGGCAATTTAGTCTACGCGCCAGGGATTGAATAGGAGCATAAACTTACTTGCAAAGTTTGCATTCACGCTTACCCTCAGCAGACGCGGGGAACAGTTGTTGAAGAATTAACTTGGTATAGGCAGGCGGCAGAGCGGATCCCGAAGTTGCCTCCTTCGTGGAATGAGTGACAGACGGCGGCTGGGATACAGACGGAGCAGCCTGTGGAGCGCGTTGCTGTTGAGCGGATTCTAGCTTGATCACGGCTGGCGATGTGGGAACAGGCGCAGGTGCTGCCGAGGGAGCAGGACGGGGTGCAGCAACCGGGGCGCTCGCAGTGCCGGACGTACCGGGAGTGGAGCATACGCGAGACGGTCCTGGTTGAGAGCCGGTGGAGGACGGAGCCGCACCCTGGACACTCGGGGTATTTGCCGGTCGGACAGGCCGCAGCTTGAAGGGCTCCGGGCTAGTAGGCGAAGTCTGTGGTGGCGCCACATTCACCGAAGCCGAAGGAGCAGGGAGAGGAGCGGGAGCAGAAACAGAAACGCTATCCACTCTTGGACGCTTTTGCCCACGAGGACCACCGGGCTCGGACTGCGAGAACGGCATATAGCGTGAAAGCGAAGGGGATATGTCCGGAACGGTGTTGCGACGGTTGGGCATCTGGGGTACGTTGAAATAGACCGCAGGTGGAGGCTGACTCTGCGATGTCGATGTTGATGCAGCGTAATAGTCACGCCAATATTGGTTCTCCCCAGTGGCTTGTACAAACCGTTCCTGAAGTTGTCCATATGCATAGTTGGAGTCGTTCAGCTCGGCCACTTTGAGCGTATACCCATCCTGCACCGACGATAGTTTGGAAGACAGCTGCAGGTTGTGAGCAATGAGCTGGTCCTTGGCAAGCACGAGCTTTCTTTCAGCCTCGATGGCAGCCTCCCGATCAGCGCGAAGTTGAGCATTAGTTGCCTTGAGAGCTGCCTCTTGTTCGCTGAGGGCCTTGAACTTTTGCTCAAATTGCTGGACCTTGGCGGAGTAAGATGCAGCCTGAGCGTCAAGCTGGGACTTGAATCCGTTGATGACAAGACAAGCATCTTGGACCTGTTTCTTGGTGCGGGACAATTCCGCCTCGAGAGCGGCAATCATCGAATTGAGAGCATGACGCTCAGCCTCGATAGATGGCGAAGTGGTGATGTTGCAGTCGGACTTGAGGGCAGACTGCGCGATTTCGGTCACCATGTCCCTCACCACCTGTTCCATCTCCTGCCTGATTTCAGGGGAGATGAAAGAATGTGTCTTTGTGTCGAGTGGGCTACAACGCGAATGAGTGTTGGTAAAAATCGATAAGGGGACTGCACGAGAGCTGTACTCACAATTCAGACTTGACGGTATCGCCAGCCATGGTGGTGGGTATTGAGCGAAGTCAGGTCTTACGAGCCGTGGTATATAAAGAAGCGAGCTCCGGCGGGGTCTGAAACGGTGGCTTACTAATTTGAAATGCTCAGGGGACTAGCTGCGACTTTATTCGCACTAGAAACACCAAAATGAGGTCACTTGTCATTTCCGAGCGATCATCGGTCGGAATCAAATTATTGCCAGAACACTCCATATGGTCCTTCTATTCTATCCACCTCAAACACTTTTCCCGGAATAAGAGACGGAGTTCGCGTCAGTCTCCTGGATCGTGACATCGTCCAGTAAAGACTCCGAAAGTCCGTTTTCTTTTAGGCCGACAGACATCTGCTGCCATACCATAACGGCTAAATTTTCAGTCGTTGATGGACGTGTCGCAAAATATTCAACTTCGACATCCTAACCAAATAAGAAATTAGCCCTCCAAAAGCGGATATATTGCGTTAGTAACACGTAACACACAAGGTTTCGGTGGTCAATCAGCTCGACCACATACTGCTGTGCAATTGACTTGAGCACCCGGAGATTTACAACCATGCCAGTCTTGGAATCGACCTAATGCTTTCTCAACAACGCTAACCCCTTTTCACCCGGAGAGAACTGACTTGACCAGAGAGGGACACCGTAATCCTGTAGTTGTGCCCATGTCCGTGGATTCGGTTACATGGTCCATACAGTTTTGCGTTTTCCTCATCTGTGAGATGGATAGAATGAAGTCGGTGTGCGGCCGAGACGGCGAACGACCTTGATAAACGAACAACTGGTTGATTGCGAGGTACTGACTCGGCCGGAAGAGCCACGGTTTGGCGGCGTACTGAAGGAACGGACATTTTGAGTAGTATAGAGGTTTCGCTCAAATTACAGTAGCCTTTATATACTACTACAATGAGAGTGCGGGTGAGGCTTCACACGTGGATGGAGAGGAACCCGGCGGTTCATGTTGAGGTGAGCTGAAGCAACAGATGCCTTTGGGTCAAAAGCCTATATTCGTGGAGGGACCGGCGGCTCACGGCCAATATCAATCGAGTGTGAGTTGAACGAGCTATTCATCTCAGCTAGGTAACATCTAGGTGATTTGAGGTGGAAAGCGAACCAGGAGCGATCACAGAGACTTGATGTATGCGCCACTATGAATGACAAAAATCGATTAAATGCGTGAATTCAAAATTTTTGAATGAAGCAATATAATGTATTGAATAAATGGGCTGTACCATTTATAATGCCTGTCTGAGCGGTGAGTGAAGCCGAAGGTGATTACGCATGCTTTCGATGCTCCACGTGATCGTCGAATTGCCGTCGGGATCGACCACCACTGTGAGCTACAATGTCCAACGCAGCGGCGTCGTTTCTCTCCCGTGCACTTGGTGAGCGCCTTTGCTTGTAATAATATCGAAAGCTGCTCAAAGACAGTACCAAAAAGTCCCTGCAGCGTTTGGGTTAGCACTAGTGCAGGCCAGCATCTATGATGTTCCAGGAGGTTATAGGGCGGTCATGTTCGATCGGTTCTCTGGTGTCAAGAGTGAGGCAAGTAGGCTCTAAGCGTACCATAGGCTCTGTAATGAAACTGGGTGCGACAGGCATCGCCCGAGGGGACCCACTTCCTTGTCCCATGGCTTCAACGAGCCATTCTATACGATTGCCGTATAAAGCCCCGAGTAAGCCCTTAGACTCCCCAATATCACACCTATATTGACTCAACATCGTAGAATATCTCGACAACTACGGGGTCGAAAGACTTGCAGATGATCTCCATTACACTCCGTGTGATGTCACGACCTGATGTAAACCATCTCTCGAAGATTTATCAGACCCTCGGATTGGACTACGACGAGCGTGTAGGTTTGCCCTTGCTCTGAGACAATTGTTCATCTCACAGGCACTTTGACAGGTGCTCCCCTCGATCGGAAATGAGGTGCTCAAGAGCATCGTGGCGCAATTTGATGCTGCCGAATTGATTACCCAGCGTGAAGTTGTACGTCTTGTTTTCATGATTTTGTGAGAGGCAAGTCTAAAGCGAAGATGTAGGTGTCTTCACGTATTCGCGAAGATCTTTTGGCTCGAGCCGGAGAATTTAACATCAAACTTGAAGATGTGTCAATCACCCATCTTACCTTTGGCCAAGAGTTCACAACAGTGAGCAGCAGAGGGGCTTGCATGCGTGGTTGTACTAAGCGATATATCTATTCAGGCCGTTGAAGCAAAGCAGATCGCTCAGCAGGACGCAGAGCGGGCCAAGTTTGTTGTAGAAAAGGCCAGTCTGACACAGTGCAGTTTACGTTAAAGTCACTGATGGGTCTCGACTCTCAGGCCGAGCAAGAGCGACAGGCGGCTGTCATCCGGGCAGAAGGTGAGGCCGAAGCTGCAGCCACTATTTCCCGCGCGCTCGACCGAGCTGGGGAGGCATTTGTAACGTTCAGAAAGATCGAAGCGAGCAAAGTTGGTGTTTCACTCGCATCTGTGGAGTGTAGACTGACAGCCTGGATAGGCAATCGCTGCTGCGTTGGCTGCGAACCGCAATGTATCTTACGTACCAAGCTCGGGGGGCAATGTACTTCTGAACGTTCCTGCGACTCAGTAAAAGTGCCTATTGTGCACCTACATGTATTATACTCATTTGGCGCCCAATCCCACCTCATTGCATTGAAACAGGGCTATTTCAAGTAAGCGTCTTGAAAAACGAAATGAAAAGACAGGATAGGTATTCAGCGCTAGTTAGGGCAGGTTCAAAAATTGCCAGCCAAAGTCGTGCATAGCCGCCCTGGGTTTCGCGCTGACCACCGCCGCCTCTGATCGCTCTGTCGTGTTCCTCGTCTCTTTCTCTCCTCTATTTGTCTTATCTCTCTTCTCTTTTCCCCTCATATCTCATCTCTCTCGTCTCTAACTTGTGTCCATAAAGTTTTCAGGTGAGTCGCGCGCCAGGTTTGTGGGTTAAAGATGCTGACGATAGAGCCGTGATATCCTAGATCTAGCTTCTGTTTTACTTTGTACAGCAGTCTCCACAACTAAAAGGCCAGTATGATGCAAGGATCGACCGCAGAGGCACCGGTGAGTGGGTTTGTCGTGGCACTTTACGTATAAAATTAACTTGCTCTCATCCCAGCGCCGTGCCCATCTCTATGTTGGAAACCTCTCTCCCCGGGTCACCGAGTACATGCTCACAGAAATCTTTGCTGTCGCCGGACCTGTCCAACACGTGAAAATCATCCCGGACCGGAACTACCAGCACGGCGGCCAAAATTATGGGTTCGTCGAGTATATGGACATGCGCGCAGCCGAAACCGCACTACAGACGCTCAACGGTCGCAAGATTTTTGATACTGAAATCCGCGTGAACTGGGCGTACCAGGGCAACCAAAACAAGGAGGACACCACCGGCCACTTCCACGTATTCGTTGGCGATCTTTCGCCCGAAGTCAACGACGACGTCCTGGCCAAGGCGTTTGCTGCGTTCGGGAGCATGAGCGATGCACGTGTCATGTGGGACATGAACTCGGGCAAGTCGCGTGGCTATGGTTTCCTCGCTTTCCGGGACAAGACCGATGCCGAACAGGCCATTGCCACTATGAATGGCGAGTGGTTGGGTTCTCGAGCCATCCGCGTCAACTGGGCGAACCAGAAGACGCAGTCTGGAGGTGGAGGCGGGATGCCAGGGATGCCAATGGGCATGCAGTCCATGGGCGGTCCAGACCCCATGGGCATGAGCATGGGAGCGATGGGCAGTGCACCTGCTCCCATGAACTTCCAGGGCGGTCCTCTTTCATACGAGACTGTCGTCGGTCAGACGCCCGCGTACAACACCACCGTCTACGTTGGGAACCTAGTCCCGTACGCGACTCAGGCCGATTTGATCCCGCTATTCCAATCCATTGGCTATCTGTCCGAGATCCGCATGCAAGCCGACCGAGGGTTCGCGTTTGTCAAGCTCGACACGCACGAAAACGCAGCGATGGCTATTGTTCAACTCCAGGGTCAACTTGTCCACGGGCGCCCAATCAAGTGCAGCTGGGGTAAGGACCGAAGCGCTGGTGATCCTGCCCCAGCTGGTAGCATAATGAGCCCTGCAGCTGGAGCAGCGGGCGCGTATGCTGGAATGGTGCGCCTCATTTCACCACTCAAAACGATCGCACTGACTGATGATTATTTTAGCCTATGTACGGCATGCCCCAACCGAACGCCTACGGCCAGTACGGATTTGGTGGAACGGGCTACAGCGGTTTCCCGAACGGACAGGGCAATGTCGCTCCTGGGGCTGGGATGCCTCAACCTAACCCGGCACAGTCGGGTGCTGGCATGGCCCTTGGTGGACAAGGTGCTGGAGACAGCTCGATGGGAGGCCAGGGCAACCAGGCTGCTGGCCAATGGGGTGCCAGCGACCCGAATGCATTCTACCAACAGTACTGGGGAGGTAAGATATCATCTCAGTTGTCATTTAGCCCAAAACTGACTCCGTTTGCTTGTTATGTAGGGTATTACGGACAGCAAGCTCAGCCAGGATCCAACGGCCAAAACTGATCGCCTACGTGGCAGGCGACTAGCGTGGAGAGCATCGAGTAACGCAAGGCGTTGTAACCTTTCACCACTTCTCTCAATTTCTGGTGTGGTTCTTTCTTCTCTAGTTTTGGGTCTTTAGCCTCTCTTCATGCTCGACTTTCACTCTTCCTCGCACGTCTCACTCCGCATAGTCGATTCCGCAAGTGTTTCTATATTTTCATGATTTCAATGTGTCAATCTCAGTGTGTTACGAAATTTCTGCTCGGGTTTCTTTTTCCTCGTTTAAGCATCTTTCTCTGTTCAGATATCTGCGATTTGCTTGAAGCCACACATTGCCTCTCAATCGTTTTCCTCAATGCCAAGCTGGACATTTGCCTCTTGCTGTGCACTCGCCCGAATTTTAAAACTCCACGACCTATTTGATCACACCACAGTTCCCATAAGAAGCTAAGTTATGTACCATAACCCCTACACATTGCGATATACAAAAATGAACATTATTCGGGAACAGGGGAACAGTGATCCCAATCGTCTGCTCCTTCGTGATTAGAAATAGTGTCTGTAGGCTCCGCATCACACGGATCGACCACCGACCATCCGGTGCCACCCAGACTGGCCGGCTCATCCTCGCCGTCCGCCCCCTTCGTGCGCGACTCGGCCAACAAGGCATCCCTCTCCGCAACGGCGCGCCTAGCTTCGTACCATGCCAAGGCTGCGCGACCGTTCTCTCCAATCCCAATCCCAACCCCTAGATCTATGGGCACAGCGCACCCACAGACCATGTTGCTCAACCATTCGGGTTGAGCTGTAGCATGTTGAGCTGGCTGGAGGGTGCGCCGTTGCGTTCCTCTTTTCCCGACGCCGATAGCTGGTCTCCGTTTACGTCCACAATATCATCATCTAGCTCAGACGTGGCAGTTGAGCCAGGCTGAGACTGCCAGCCGTGTGTGCGCAACTCTGTATACTACGGTTTGGATATATTACTATGAGTGGGGGGTAACTAACAGCCATTGGCCTCAACTTACAAAGTTGTTCGCGTGGTTCATCTTGTTCGCCGCATCATTCATGTGATCCAACCATCGCTGAAGCAACCCTGCGTTGTCCTTTTTCAACTCCTCGTTGCGGGCCTCGACTTGAGATATCTCGAGCTGATAGGTCTGGGCGTCGTCGATGAGAGTTTGGAGCGCTCGGTTCTTTTCGGCGATTTGCTCGTTATGGTCTTTGGCTGCGCGACGCAATCGCTCGGCCTCATCCTTGATCTGGCGGAGCTCTTCGAGATTCAGACGCGTTTGCTCTTCCTTTTCGCGGAGTGTTTCGTTCATGGAAAGCAGTCGCTGGGCATTTTGGCCCTGGGTCTTGTACACGGCCGCGAGTTCGTCACGCAGGGAGGTGATTTGCGATTCAAGCGAGGCGACGTAGGCTACTCGGACCGGATTGCTGGAGTGCGATCGTCAGCCGATTTTGCGTGATATATTTGAGAGAAAAAAACGTACTCTTGGACCGGGGCCGAGCCCGATGCTGCTGCTCCAGGTTGGGACTGTACTGACCCGACTGCCTGCAGAAGTTTCGAGTTTCTCTCGCTCAGCAGACGAGCCTGTTGCGCTAGTCTACGATCTGGGTATCACAAGTGGTGATTAGGTGGATCAATGAGAGCGAGGCGAGACTACCGACATTGTTCGATGATCCCCGCGTAGGCAGATTCCTCTGCATTTCTCTCGACCAGCCGCTGCCTGAGCTCCTCCTGCCAAGACATTCTGTACGCGAGTCAGTATAATATTATATATAATAGTTGCAGACTTGCCTGGCAGGAATCTACACACGTAGTGGTCACGTTGTAGTGGGAAGTGACGAGCCACTAGAGGCTTTGTTGTGCCCTGTTTGTGCACAATAGTCAGAACCGCCCGTTCGTCATTGCCTCCCGCCAACCACCGTCACCCGCCGCTTGAAGATTCGCCACTTGTCATTGCTGTTCACACTCCTAGGCAAGTCATATCCGGCCTATCGCAGCACCATGCAGTGTATTATTCTATTATAATCGTGGCTAACCCTCTTCCGTTTCGCAGAATTGCCTATTTCGCTATCAGTCTCCGTTATCTACAATGGGTCGAGTTCTCCTGAAGGTAGTTCTCAAGCCACTTGGTACACAACGGCAGCTCAACGTATGCTATTGAATCTGGCTAGGTTATCATTCTCGGCGATAGCGGTGTGGGAAAGACGTCTCTGATGAACCAGTACGTCAACAAGAGGTTCAGCAACCAGTACAAGGCCACCATCGGCGCAGACTTGTGAGGCATCCCCCCTGGTGTCTGTTTGCGCGGCTTGCTTACGAGAAGGATGTTTCGTTCGATAGCCTCACAAAGGAAGTCATGGTCGACGACCGACTGGTCACTATGCAACTGTGGGATACCGCCGGTCAAGAGCGTTTCCAATCGCTCGGAGTCGCCTTCTACCGTGGCGCCGACTGCTGTGTGCTGGTCTACGATGTCAACAGCTCCAAGGTAACGTTCTGGTCCCTCTGCCCAAGCATTTCACTCACCTAACCAAAACCCCAAACCTAGTCATTTGAGACACTTGACAGCTGGAGAGACGAATTCCTTATCCAGGCCTCCCCCCGCGATCCCGAGACGTTCCCATTCGTAGTATTGGGTAACAAGATTGATGTGGAGGAGAACAAGCGTCAGGTGTCCCAGAAGCGTGCGATGACATGGTGTCAGTCCAAGGGAAACATTCCCTACTTTGAAACCTCGGCCAAGGAGGCGATCAACGTCGAACAGGCCTTCCAGACGATTGCCAAGAATGCGCTTGCGCAAGAGGAAGAGGTCGAGTTGTACGTCCTGGTTGCGTATTTCTGCCGATTTTGATCTTTTCTGACGTCTCCGGGGCATTATAGGTATGCGGATTACCCGGACCCTATCAGGATCGACTCGGACAACACTCAGAACTACGGGTGCAACTGCTAAATCTCTCGGCCGGACTTTTTATTTCAGCTCGCGTGTGATCTCGTATGCTTGGAACCAGGAACCGGGTCGTGAGGATATAACGGGTTCAAAGTATACCTATCAAACCTAACCTGTTTATCTCCCCTCTTTCTTCTTCAACACTAATCTCTACTTGCAAACGACTGTATTTTCATATTTGGGCAAATGCACCTCTGTTTTTCTTGGACGAGTGTATATGGACCAATGTCATGACCCTTTTACTTGTGAGCGCAGTTTATTTTAAGCGACCTGGAAGTCAAGAAAGAACATAGCAAGACTGTTTAGTGCCGTACATCTGATATAATCTCAGCGTTGATGATCTCGACAGATTCTGCTTGGGAGCAAACTGATCCTGGTCCGTGCGGCCACCGGCAATTATTCGAACAATCCCCGTTGAAGCAACCAGCTCTCGTCGGCTGACTCTTCACCTGTCTTCCATGGACGATTCGTATAATTTAGGCTTCGCGCGGAAGTGTGGGCGCAAGGCTACGCGACTGGCAACGTGACACATCCCCGACTAGGCTAATCGTTAATGAGGTCTTGGGCTTTTTCGCGACTTGTTTTTGGCCTTTGGACACCGATATTGGACAAAATCGAAGACCAGATACCAATGCGTCGACATTGTTATCTCTAGATTTGAATAACTACTATTCTGGAACGTGTAGCCGACGACAATCCCGCCGGCGGCTTATCGACAAAAGGCTTTGATTCTACCAGTCGCCGCGATTTCGCCGCTCATCACCCGCCAGAAGCGCCTACCAAGCTATTCTGAAGAGCTCGGCAACACTTTGTCCGACATTGTGACCTCCTCCTTAATGTCGTTATTGAGAAGCTCGCTTGCTCGCTGGCAGACTATAAAGAGTGAAGATGAATTGTCGATCCCGACCTACGATTCGGACTAGACTGACCCTTGGGTGAAAGACATGGCCGCCATGTCTACCTTGTCCGTGTTCTCGGTTTGCCTGATTTGGGCACAGTTTGTCCTTGCTCAGCAGCCTCTGTACGCTCAGTGCGGAGGTATCGGTTGGTCCGGCGGCACTGTGAGTTACATCCCCTTCGCCTGTTCGCCTTGGTTATTCACTAGGTGCCATGTAGACTTGTGTTTCTGGAGCTGTTTGCACAAAGCTCAACGACTGTATGTTACAGCTTGCACCTTGTTTGGGCGATTTGGGTTTTAACATTTTTGCTGCAGACTATTATCAATGTCTGGCTGGTTCGGCCGCGACTACGACTACGTCCAAGACGACCTCGATCCCTGTGACCGTTACAACCACTATGTCGCCCACCACCAGTAGGTTTACGCTATTCGGGCTCATGTGCGAGGCTGAAATAGTTTCGGTGATTTAGGCGTGGTGCCAACGACTACCCCGGCATCTACTAGCGTTACTTCGGCAATTGGTTTGTTCTTACTGTCC
This sequence comes from Ceratobasidium sp. AG-Ba, assembly GCA_016906575.1. NCBI lineage: Eukaryota > Fungi > Basidiomycota > Agaricomycetes > Cantharellales > Ceratobasidiaceae > Ceratobasidium > Ceratobasidium sp. AG-Ba. The sequence continues at coordinate 2,771,803 of CP059613.1, read as the reverse complement.
ACTAAATGGTGGTATGTATTGAAGTAGTTATATATAGGGAGCACGCCAACTGGAGCCTGGGCGTCTGCCATCAGCAAGGTACATCGATTTCTCTTTTCGTCTACTATGTCCAGCAACCAACTCTACCTCTATCCACTAGGCTAAAGCCGCTGTCGCCAAGCTGTCTGTGAGCGAGAAGGTGTCCTTGGGTACAGGTAAGACGACGATGTGTAATTTCACCCTGTGCAGGTTATTGAGGGGCTTTTTTGTAGGTGTACAATGGCAGAAGGGACACTGCGTTGGGAACACTCCAGCCATCTCTTCGATCAACTTCCCCGGACTGTGCCTCCAAGATGCGCCTGTTGGCGTACGATACGCGGATAAGGTCTCTGTTTTCCCTGCGTGAGTTCATGGTTCTTATTCGCCATGGTCCTTTCTAAACGCTGTTTTGATTCGTAGTGGCATCAATGCTGCGGCAACGTGAGTTGACAAGCTCGATTCTGAGCTATCTGAACTAGCTACTCATGGCTACATTCCTTGTCTCTTATACAATCTAGATCTCATACAACAACGCGGCGCTGCTATGGGAGCGGAATTTAGGGGAAAGGGTGTGCATGTAGCGCTCAGTGAGTCTCTGGATTTCCCTATCATGAAGCTAGCTGGCTCAACACCATGCATTATAGGTCCTGCCATGTGAGATTTCAGCCTTCGTATCCATATCGTTGTATTAAACTTTTATCATAGGAACATTGCCAGAGTCCCGGCCGCCGGACGAAACTGGGAAGGCTTCGGGGGCGACCCGTATCTTTCTGGTGAGGCTGCCTATGCAAGCATTGTCGGAATCCAATCTCAGGGGGTCCAGGCCTGGTGCGTCTTTTCTCTTGTTCAGCATAATATTTGAAATGAAATAGAGTTATCCCTTCAGCGCGAAACATTATCTCAACAAGTACGTACCTCATTGAGTATACCAACAAATAACTTATATAGCGACTAGTGAGCAAGAGCATTTCCGTGAAACCAGCTCCTCCAATGTGGATGATCGGTAAGACTGACAGTTTCCTACAGCGAGATTTTGCTTAATTTCTTCTCTAGAACCGTTAGTTTTTGCCTTCAATCATACATTCGTATTTTGCAGCTCACCCTTGTCCACTTCAGCAACACGAGATCTATCTCCCTCCGGTGTGTATCATTTATCAAGTGCTCCAACTGATTACTCACGATGAACTACAGTTCTTGAAATCTGTGCAAGCAGGTGTAGCGAGCTTCATGTGCTCATACAGTAAGTAGTTTGGGTCATGGGTCTGCGCTTTAACGTTTTAACAATCTCTCCTTTAGATCAAAGTAAGTCGTCGCTTTTCATCATTTTTAAAATAGTGAAACAGAGTAGTCACTGACACTTGATGTTTTTAAGTTAACGGAACCTACGCTTGTGAAAACAGCGGCGTACTGAACAAGCTGCTCAAGACAGAGCTTGGGTTCCAAGGATGTGAGCATTTCGTTTCCATCGGAGGAATATTACTGACTATTCTGCCAATAGATGTGATGTCTGGTAAGTGACTAAACTCAGTAACTGTTTAGAAAATTTGTTAAGAATGTGAACAGACTGGTGGGCAACGCATTCTGGAGCGCCAGCCGTGAACGCCGGCCTGGACATGACTATGCCAGGTGCGTCTATACCTACAGTTAATCCACCTGGTACTGAACCCAATTATTTTCTAGGTGATACCACGATTAACTCGGGCCAAACGTTTGTAACAAAAATGTCTTTGGTAGTTCCCGCAGCGATACTCAACCAATTACCTCCACAGATACTTTGGCCAGAATTTGGTCAACGCTGTCGGGTCGCAAGTCAGTCAGAGCCGCCTTGATGATATGGCCACTCGCATCCTTGCTGCCTGGTTAGCTTGGTTTCCTTGAGGGGATGACGCATATACTGACCTATACTGGCAGGTACCTCTTGGGTCAAGACTCTGACTACCCCGCGGTCAACTTTGACTCTTGGAATGTCAATGGGTTCGGCTCGCATGTCGACGTGCAAGGGAACCATAAGACGTGAGTGTATGGTTCGAGTCGTGAATGAGCCTCTCACCAAGGTTCGCCACATAGGCTTATCCGACAAATTGGTGCTGCGTCAACCGTCCTGCTCAAAAACAAGAACGCGGCTCTGCCTCTCAGCAAACCGGCGACAATTGGTGTGATTGGTAACGATGCTGGCCCGAACTCCAAGGGCATCAATGGATGCTCGGACAGGTCCTGCAATGATGGTATTCTGGGTATGGGCTGGGGTAGCGGTACTGCCGAATATCCATACTTGGTCAACGTAAGCAGTTCTTCATGAAAACAGCGCAGTGCTTAGACTATTTTTTGCAGCCTTTGGACGCGATTAAGACTAAAGCTTCATCCATCGGAGCCACCGTGACAAGCTCTACAAGTGACTCTGACTTGGGTGCTGCAGCAAACGCAGCCCGGGGCAAAGACGTTGCTCTTGTCTTCATTTCTGCCGATTCTGGTGAAGGATACATTACTGTTGAAGGAAACGCTGGTGATCGGTAGGTAGCCCAGACGAATACACGTGATATCTCTGACACCTTTTGGATCCAGCAATGATCTCAAGGCATGGCACAATGGCGACGCTCTGGTAGCAGCAGTTGCGGCTGTCAACAAGAATACCATCGTCGTAGTACATTCAGTCGGCCCTATCATCATGGAATCTTGGATTGATCATGCGAATGGTGAGTATATGCTTATCCCAGTAACCGATTATTAATTGATCCAACTACCAGTCACCGCCGTACTCTGGGCCGGATTACAAGGACAAGAGGCTGGAAATGCTGCCGTTGACATTCTCTGGGGTGCTGTTAACCCCAGCGGACGTCTTCCATATACCATTGCCAAGTCCGCCTCTGACTACTCTACATCGATAATCACCAACGGGAATGGTATCGTTCAAATCCCGTACAACGAAGGGTTGGTTTTTCCGGCATAGGTCGATTGGATCATGCACTAACTTGAAGTTTGTGGCAAGGCTTAAAGTCGACTATCGTGCCTTCGATGCCAATGGTATCGCCCCTCGTTTCGAGTTCGGCTTCGGTCTATCGTGAGTCTAGGGTTCATGAAACACGATGATGAGGACTGACAAGACTGTGGGTTAGATACACTACATTTACTTACTCGAATTTGGTTGTTACTCCTGGAGCATCTGGAGGTTCGCCTCCTACTGGCCCAGGTAGTTCATTGAGTAGCTGGTGAGCGAGTTTCAGAGCTGCTCCATCATCGGTGCTGAGGACATGGGGCAGGTACCAAGACCCCTGGGTCAAGGTGTCGTTCACCCTGAAGAACACCGGCTCGATTGCGGGCACAGAGGTTAGCCAGGCTATTTATCTAAAATATGACCAAGCACTCTAACACTTTACCCCAGATTCCACAGCTTTATATTTCTCCCCCAAGCTCTTCTGGTGAACCTCCCAATGCCCTGAAGAACTTTGACAGTGTCTCGCTAGCCGCTGGCGCGTCAACCACGGTATCTATGACTTTGAGCAGGTGGGTAGGCTACTACGTATGATACAGTGATATAGCTGACCGCCATGATTAGGTATGATTTGTCGTACTGGAATGCTGGTGCCCAACAATGGTCTTTGATTCCTGGTACTACCGGAATTTGGGTTGGCCCCAGCAGTCGCAGCAAGAAGCTCACTGGGTCTGTTACTATCTAAGGAAATACTGGCCATCCTATGTTTTAGGCAATTAAAGCAGAATTTGGCGTTGTTGTATACATTATGTGAGGCAAACGAATTGTCGGAATTGCGTGGCATGTGATTTGTAGCTCGATCACAACTGCCACATCGAGGATTTGGCGCTAACCACCATGAACTCTTCGTCTAACACTAAGCGGAGACTCGATGTTAAAGATGCAAAACGGGTTTTACGGGAATCATACCTCAAGACTCCTAGCCCATCTGTCGCGCAGTTAAATCGCATTGCGAATGAGATTGGGAGATCAGTAGAGTCAGTTACAAAATGGTATGTACATTGTACGGATACTGTTTTGGTATGTTCTCTATTCGATATATCGCTGCAGGTTTGAAAAGGAGCGACGCTCTTCGCAAAATACTACTCCAGAGCCAACGCAGCAGAAGGATCGTCTTGAGCAACACTCAGTTGCTGTGAGTGACCTATTATGATATATACCAACCGTCTTTACCTCTGTGGACAGTCAATTAGAGCTACGAATGGTAGCGGTTCAGCCAAGCCGCCAAGCCGACCATCTTCGCTTTTGAACCCCAAACGGACCGTTCCTGCGCCAAAACCAAGTCCTTCTGCTGTGTCAGAGCCGAACTCCTTGAAGGGACAACAAGCCACCCAGCCGGCCGAGCCTGTCCGAGGCGAACCGGAAGCTCCACCAAAGAGTTCACTTATATCAGCTCCAACCCAATCTGCTTCGTCCCAAGCTGCTCCCTCTCAGGTAGTTATGGCAGAGGCGGTCACTCCCTCTGTAGCTTCGCCCAAGTCTAAAGGAAAGGCGAGAGAAGAAATCGCATCAACAGGCAAGTGTCTGGTCACCACATGATTCGACCTTCCTTAAACTTACTGAGATTGTCCAGATCAAGACATTGCCATGAATGATCAAAACGACACTGTAGATCAGCCTGTTTCAGAGGACAATGAGGGTCACAGTCCAACTCTCAATGCCGACAGCCTACCCATAGCCTTTGAGGGCGTGACCAAACTTCAACACGAGTTGCATTGCGCGATGCTACTTTATTATCAAGCTACCCAAGGACTTCCCATGACGCTGCCCGATTCGCTGCCATCAAAATAATGCGATTCAAGTCTGGTATCAAAAATTAATGCGATATTATGTTATGTGTATAACTATCATAGATCACTACCATAGCGTAACTGGCTTCCAATCCCCAGTTTTTCTAGTCTCCCAATAGCCACCCTTGTATTTCCATTCTCCGTTTGCATCTTGCTCGAACCATTGCGGCGTCCACGTCTCGCCAGCCGCATCTCGTTCCCGCTTTCTCGCGCGTTGTGCTTCCTCGACCTGTATCTTTAATTCATCCGCCTCGTCAATCCGACCTTCTTCCATTGCGCGCTGATCTGGTCGCAGCCTGGAATCGGTCGGAGGCAGCACCCCTGCAACATCTGGCGTGATTTCGTTGAGGGTGATAGCGAAGGAAGTAAACCCATAATATTGGTCGGCGTAAGAAGGGAAGGGGTGAGGCCTCCAGAGAACCTTGAGGCGTGAGCCGGTGGAATCGAGGTGCTGCGACATGCCTTCATGCCATGTCCCTTCTAGTTTAGACACCGTCTTGGAGTCGGCAGAGTGGATAACGCCTGCAACATGGTTCAAAGTCGAACCCCAGAACCCACCCTCCTTAAAGTCTAATTCACAACGGAATCCAGAGGTGGAGGTTATGGACATAGGCCCAACATGCTCGAGGTACCTGTTTCCGGCGATGAGGTTACGCATAAATGACGAAGGCTTCTGCCAAGAATACGTCTCTTCGCCAATCTTGACATGTGCGGCACCCATGGGTATAATCTCCAGGGATTTGCCTACAAACGGTGGGTTCAACTCATGGTAGCTTAAAGCTAAGCAAGCGTTCCATACCCCAGAACTTATTTTTAGCGCCGCTTGTGCACCAGAACTCCCAACCTTCGCCTTGGGCGTGGCAAGCCATAATAGGTGGGTGATGACTAACTTTTTCTGCTATAAAACCTAGCCGAGTGTCCTCAAAGGTTTCGCCGAGCATAGGATTGCTTGTGCATCGTCAGCCCAAAATCCGATACTCCTGCCTCTAATTTGGATCATACTCACAAGGGTTTGCGGCTTGCTCGGTGCAACGTGCACGCATAGCCAGAAACAGCGAAGGCTGCGACCAGAGCAATTCGATCGACCGGGTCGGAAGTGCTCGCAGCCTCGGCAAGTAAATTTACATATTCGACATCTTCAGCGAGTCTAATATATGTTTAAACTAACGAAACACGAGTGGTTAATGTCCCCGCGTACCTTTGAAGAACGCTGATTGGCTCGTTGAAACTAACTGGGAAAGATACAGTCGAAAGATCCTTTAAAGAAAGGTTAGAGCCCTCGGATCACAAAGGCTATACAACACATACCTTGCCGACGTTCTTCTTGAGCACAGAGAACAAGCTTCCCTCTTCGCCGCTTGTGGGTGCAGGCAACTTGGTTCGGCGTACGACCGCAGCATCGGGTTTCGCAGCACCACTCGCTTGGGCCACTGCATGTGAAGTCACAACTTCGTCCGGCTCGTCAACCGAACTTTCGCCATCGTCGGCGATCTCTCCTTCCGCCTCATCCTCTTCGTCTTCTTCCTCGACATCTGAATGCCGGCTACTATAACTTGGCTCGCTCGGATCTTTCTCGTCCAAAAAGAACTCGTCACCTCCTTCAGGGGCATCGAACCATACGCTAGCTTCGCTCGCGAGCGTGGCCATGCTGTGTCTTCGTGTGCTGATGACCGAGGTTGTTGATCTCGCTCGGGATAGGTCCACGGCTCCGAGCAAGGGCGACATGGTTCGGGGGGTTGCACTCCGGATTTCCATGAGAGATACGAGTGCGCCGTGTTGAGTTCGGAGAGTGGCGACGGTGCTGTTTAGGTATGAGTGAACAGAAGTGGATGTTATCGAGTTTGCAAAGGATACGCGAGGAGGTTCAGAGTCTGGAGCTGGAACCGGTTCGATCGGTGGGCTGGCAGTTTCGGTAGGAGGGGACGCGACTGCCGCAAAGAGTCAAGTTCAGGATGCGGGTCTATGCGGCCAACTTGTAACAGACCTTTTTTATGGTGAAAAAGTCCAAACAAGCCCTCCTTGTCTTTATCCTTTTCCTTTTCCTTGTGTTCTTTCTCTTTCTTAGGTTTAGACGCAGGTTTCTTCTTCGAATCGTCCTCTTTAATCATGGCAATAGCTTCTTCAAGCTCTTTCAATGTCTGAAACGTCCTCCGTCAAACGTTAATGTATTAAACCTGTCAAACAAGAAGTAGGTCCAGACCTTGTTCATTTCATTCAACAACGCCAACGCTTTGTGGTCTGTCACGAATCCGATGGTCGCCGCACGGCTGTACGATCGGGCGTGTCCGTGTCCGACATGCCCCGTTGATTGAACTGTCGGTGTTGGCGGTTCTTCTTCAATTTCGCCTGAAATATTGACAAACTTGCTATCTCCCCCGAGTAAGATTGTGTATTGCAGAAGCGGTAGAGTTATGTCAATCTATTGCTCACCGACATGCTCCAATCCAAACGTCGAAATCGTCCTGTGTGAGCGCTCGAACATGAAAAGTTGAGGTTCCCGAATCAATATGAATATCCCTCCGACGTTGGCTGCTTGACAATGACGCGTGTCTGAGCAATATCGAGTCTCGCATAGGAGACTTGGGGTCAAACTGCATCTCACGCGATCAATACCCGAATCCAAGCAGCAACTGTAAACGTACAGAGTACGATAAAACTCCAGAAACAGTGAGAACGAAGTACCGGCGGGCATAGCCTATTATTGAAGTTAAAATATTGCCCTATTTTGTCTGGCAATGACTAGACAACCCACCCTGCATTTTCTTTCTGCGTTTCTTCAGTAACCATCCTCGACACAAGATATCGCCAGGCACGGCCGCTTCGGGCATACTGACGTTGACATGAACTGAGTGCGCCAGGGCACTGACTCCCTGACGAGGGTCGTATGGTGGTTTCGAGGTTGTAGCCATGATGGTGAGGTGATAGGAGACCGCCAAGTGGAATGATTGGGGTATATAAACCTAGTCTTGGTTGGTTCTAATATCCAGAATTAGACGGATGGAATGATGGGGGAGAGCTCAGTTCGCGAGTTGATCTGGGAGTCACCGGTTGAGGCACGGTCGAGGGGCTCACTTGCGTATTTCAGGGCTGCTGCTCTTGGCTCAAGTCAAGCGCGCGCCTAGGTATGAAAAGGCCCAACACGGAATATAATGATACGACAACACGAAATACTTGCAGATAAGACAACATGAAAAAGAAGGTAGATGGAGGCACGCCCGCTGGGATTATAGGAAACAAACAAGAACGAAAGCGAGATTATAGCTGAGGCTAGCACTAGCATAAATACTCGGTGTTTACTGCAGATTAGATGTTAGCTGTTGATTTAATACGAACACGAGTGAAACGTACATAATACTCGATTTCCAACTGTGAAGATGACCTGGATTAGTCGTGAGGTCCAAGGTATTAAACACATAGCACTTACAAACTGAAAAGCAGACCTTTGCGGCCAGAGAATGTTCAAACCTTGCGGGTTGTAAATCTCTCGATTCAACTGATCGATAAGAAGCCGCAATCGTCGCATTTCCTATTCAAGTCGAGTTCATTAGCAGTTCATTTAGGTATAGGCCTTGAACTCACCTTGTCATAGTGCGAGGGAATAAACAATGTCGAAATATACAAAGTTAGAATACCGAGAGCGTTGTGGATGAAACTAGGAAGCAGCCGATGAGCACTGATAAGAATCTCGTTGATCTGGTTCATAGATTCTTGATGCTGGACTGGCGTAACCTATAGTCCACGTTAGCCGTGTTGGATGTGAAAAGCAAGCAACATACCCGGCCTTCCAGTTCAAGTGGGAAAGTGGGATGGAACCTATAACAACTAAGCACCAGGCGGTCGTGTGAAAAATTCTTTTCACTCACTGGATAAGCTCTCCGCCCGAATAGTCCCGCTCTATTCTCAGGATCTCTCTGGGATAATGAACCCCAATCTGGCCAACAGGATCAGATCCATAGGCGGAATCCAACGGCGGAGGGCCATTGTAATACGACGAATGCGGTGGCCGTCGCCCCCGATCCGGTCTATTCAACACAGTTAGCCAACCCAACATCGTAAGAAAAAGAAAAAAGCGCACGTACCCATGTTGAGTAGGACTCTCTCCAAATGGCAATACCTCCAACGGATCTGGTATTCGCCCTCGACTTCTAACGCTCCCCGTCTGAGCCCCCGACTGGGGTGGTGGCAAGTTCGCTCGACCAGGCGCAGTCTCGGCGACAGCCAGCGGATGGACATAGTCTCCATCCCCGAGCGGACCGCTGACGTCCTCTGTAGACGCAAAGTCAAGATTGACATCCGGGCTAGGCTCAGAGCCACGTGCGTTGTCGGGCTCAAAGCTCGAACGCTCGTCATCGGCTTTCCCACCGTCGGGCATCCCGTGTGGAGGATCTGCAAAAGAAAAGAAAAAGAGAGAGAAAAAGAAATTGAGAATGTCGCCTGGCAACGTAAAACGCCTAAAAAGCGAAACATACCCGCGGCGGGGTCCATGGGGTGGAGACGAGCCGCAGACTCGGGAGAAGTTAGAGTGTGATGGGGATCGTCCGGGGACCAAACGGGCGCAGCGGTGGTGTTCGGCAGTTCCGTGGTCGACGTCATCCCATGACTAGGTCAGATGGCGCGGTCGAGGTGGAAAGCACGTCTGTCGTCTGGCGGCTCTTGTTGCATAGTTGCCGGCAATTGCAAATTGTGCCAGCCCAAGACAGGTGCGACACTCGCCAGACTTTTGTCTGATTTTCATCACACCACGCGACATCAAGTAACAACTCCCGAGGAGAGATCATATCATTCGATCCCGTCGCGGGAAAAACAACAAGGCAGCCAACATACGCAGCGGTCAACATATATCAAACATGAACATGGTATTCTCGAGTGTGTAGGCACAGTCATATATAAACCAACAATGCATAAACCAGGGGAGAGATGAATGAGAAACAAGCACGAGTTCTTCGCCAATCCAAATCAAAGAGAAAGTATATTATAAACTGATCAACCATCGTTTGCGTGCATCGGCGAGCCTGCGCGAGACGCGCCACTTCGCTCAGACCTTCCATCCTCTGCAGCTCCCTCACCAGGACCACCCTTGCCGCTCGGAGCACGAGGCGAGTCGGGCGGTTGAGGCAACGTCGCAATGGGTGGCAGCGCTGGCTCCTTGGGTGACTCGCTCATCCTCGTGTCCATCACAGGATCAAATCGGCCACGACCTAGACCAATGCTTGGTGACGACCGTGCGTCGGTCGACGGGGGCGGGGGGAACACACTCGGCACCGGGTTCATAACGTCCACTCGACTCCGCTTCGACTCGACCGGCAGGTCCTCGTCCATCCCGCGCTTCAGCGATGGCGTCTTGTCCCTCGGCTGCGACGACCCGCCGCGCGAAAACGGACTTGGGGGCGAGCGGTTGCTGGTCCCGTTGCGAGCCGACTGTGGCGAAGGTGGGTGGGGCAGAGACGATCCGGGCCGGTACGGCGGAGAAGGTCGTTGGCCGGCGGTTGATACAGGTGGGGAGCGGGTGGTGCTCGACGGAGGCGGGAACGCGTCATGGCGAGACTCGCGCATATGCGGGCCGGGAGATGCGATAGAGTGCACAGATGCAGTGCGCGGACGTGCCAGCGATCCAGGCTTACCCGCCGAAGGGCCCTGATAGGAAGACAGCCCGATCAGTGCGTCCGCTGCACCAGCATCATAATCCTCGTCAACGACCCTATGAGGAGGTGCCATCGTGGGGCTGGGCGTACCGCGAGACCGTGCAGATCCATTCGACCCAGACGCCGAGCGCGTATGGTTGCCGCTAGGCACAGGCGGAGGTGGAAGCGACCCGTCCAGGTTGACCTTGAACGTCGAGTGTTGCTGCGAGCCGTTGGTGCCGGGGCCTGGTGCGATGCGCTGGATCGGGGCCGACATTTCTCGTTCGGGAGGTGCAGCGCTGTTCTCGCGTGCCCCGCGCTTGCCTGGAAGTCTGCGATCCTTCTTGTCCTTGATAGCAGGGGCCGGAGGTGCCGGTTCGCGGGTCGCTGGGTTCGTCCGCCGCCGACCAGCCTTGGGGGCAGGCTCCGCCCCTGGAGCACGAGTTGCACCTGCAGGGGTAGGATGAGGGCTTTCCGAACCATGAGCTGGTTCCGGTCCTCGTTGCCCGCGCCGTGGTCCGTCTGGGGTTGCGCTGTATCGGTCGGCCTCCGCGGGATGGGGCGTCTGTCCATGGCCCTGCTCTTCTGGCCAGTACTCACGCCTGGGGGGATCTTGGTCAGCATCCATCCGGGGATCATACCGGCGAGAGCTTGCAGAGCCGCCCGCATCACGCGGGGCAGGAGAGTGCTGACGAGATGGAGCCTTCAAGGGACCACCTCGTTCGCGATCGCGATCCCAGTAGGCACCATAAGGTGCTCCTGGAGCCGATGGTGGTGGGTATGGCGACCGGCCCTCTGTCGGAGGACGCTCTGCTGGGGGAGGAGACCCACGACGAGGATCATAACGCGACTGAAGAGGCGTCACGGGCGAGGATGGGCCGCCGCGGTGATAAAACCGGTCAGAAGAACCCTGTTGGTTGAGAATCTCCACCTTGACACGCTCGGCCGCGCTCGGCCCTCGTTGACGGCTGCTTCGGCCTTCGCGGTCAGACTCGCGGTCCCGCATTTCACGATCACCACGCTCGCGTCCTGCCCATTCTCGGTCCCGGGGAGCTTCGCCACCAGGGTAGCCATTGTAGCCCTGTGGTGGCGCAAAGTTGCTCTGGCTCGGGCGTGTGGCATACGAGCCAGCGGGAGGACCACGAGGCGAAGGACTGCGAGTACGACGCTCACCCTCTGGAAACGCAGACCCAGCAGCGCCAGACAGGCTAGGCGGAGGGGGAAGCTGGGTCGGATTCGCGTTTGGGCCCTGGGATTGAGGATGGACAAGCAGTAAAGACGAGGCAGGGGGAGCGCGATCCATGTCCATGGGAGCCAGCTGGTTGCTTGAGCCACGGCCAGAACGTTCATCAAGCTGTACAGGCGGCGGAGCACGGAAGGGAGGCGACGTAGGACGACCATTGGGCGCGTTGAGAGCAAGAGCAGGGAGCTCACGAATAGGACCGCCGTCCGGTCCACGCGAGTCGGGGCGAGGTGGACGAGGCTGGCCAGGAGCGCCGCCAATCGCACCCGCCACGCCGCCGGTAAGGGGAGGTGGTGGCCCAACGTTGGCGCTGCCGCCGTGCATCGGGTTAAAGGGTCCGTTCCCGGCATAGGCAGTTGGATGGATGTCTTGGGGACCAGGCGCAGCCGGGAGGGTGCCTCCGTTGGCTTGGACGTTGCGAAGCAGATTCAAACGCTGGGTAATGTGCGGATTGCCTGGATCGAGTTCAGCGGCCCGAGCGTATGCATCAATCGCATCCGAAATCTGATTATTGCAGCTCTCATAGAGAGACCCGAGATCAAACCATACTTCTGAAATGTATGGGTTGATGCGGATCGCGCGCGAATAGGCGTCTAGGGCGTCACGGAACTGATTGATGTTGTAATACAACACGCCAATGCTGCACCAGAATGTGGGGTTGCGACCGTCGCGGTATACAGCCTGTTGATAAGACTCGTACGCCTTTTGATATTTTTGGCCGGCCATGTAAGCACGGCCGAGAAGGTACCAGCTCTGGGCGTCACTAGGGTCTGCATACAGAATCAGTACCATGCTGTGCCAGGCACGAGAATTGACTTGCCCGACTCGAGGCTCTTGGTGATCAACATGATGGCGGTCTCCTGGTTGGCAAAGGAGGCGCCTGCCTGGTGATAGAGCCAACCGAGCTGCTGAAGGACTTTGGCGTGATTGGGGCTGTCCTTGAGCACGCGCTCGTACGCATCCTTGGCGGCGTTGTACTAGGACGGGTTAGGCAAGGCAACGGCGGCGAGTTCCGAACACTCACATCCTTCATCTGCTCGTAGACATGCCCAATCTGGAACCAGATATCGATGTTGGTCAAAGGAGTAGGCGGGTTCCTGTGGATTCTGTCGAAGCACTGGACGGATGTCAATCACCTGTCAGACGTCCAATCCAATTGAACTGACCTTGAGGCTCTCCTCATATTTTTGCTGTTGTTTGTAGATGATGCCAAGGCGGAAAAAGATCTCATCGGCCTTGTCAAAGTCCTTGTCCATGCGAAGGACACTGGAAAAGGCTTCCTCTGCGTGCTCGAGAGAGCCATAACGGTCATAGAGGATGCCGATGCCGTACCAAAGTTTCGGGTCCTGGAGCTATTGAATGAGTGTGAGCCATGAGATGGCTGCATTTGAAATAGGAACACACCTTTGGATTGGGCAGGTAGTAGAGAGCCTGTTGATAGGCAGAATACGCGTTCTGGAGATCGTCCTGCATGAGGAAGCAGTGCCCGAGAGCGCTCCACACATCGCCGTTTTCACGTTGGAGGCTGAGAACGCGCTGGAAATACTCGATCGCCTGGAGCTGGGTCAGACAGAGCAGGATGACACAATGGACAGACGTACCGTTGGGTAGTTTTCTCGAGCACGTGCAATGCCGGCGATCTGGGTGAGGCCAGCAATCGAGTGTGGATTGTGGCGAATGGCGTGTTCATACGCAGAGAGAGCCCGGTCGAGGTCGTTCATCTGCTCCGCCACCGCGCCTGCATGCGTATTGAGCATAGTGTCGGGAAAAATCGGGAGACCAACGTACCGATCAGGAGCCATGTCTGCTCGTTGGCTTGGGCGAGCTTCTGGAGAGCGGGGAGCTGGCTGGTGGGGAGCGGGGCGACAGCAGAGGGTGGGGCGGCGGGGCCGGAGCGGACGAGGGCGGTGGCCATGGCCGGGCTGGGTGTTGCAGCAGGGCCGGCGGCAGAGGGGGTGCCGGGGACGGGGGGCGCAGCAAACGACGGGTGGGCGGCGGGGGTGGGGGGATGGGAGAGGGTGGGTGGCAAATGGTGCGGGTGGTGGAAGTGCGGGTGCGGGTGGCCGTTGGCCATAGCGGGGAGAGGGAGAGTTGTGCGCGCGAGCCTGATGCGGGAGTCTTATAGCGGCCGAGTTGAAATGGCCGGCGCTTCTGCTCTCGCCCAGCACCGCGATGCAAGTGATCTTGCAAATGGGCGAGCCGCGGGGACGACGGCGCTGCCACGTCACCTGTGCTTCGCAGCCCCTGTCCAGCCGGTGCTCTGGCGCACCCCTTTGCGCTTCGCTAGTCTAGACCACCTCTTTGGATCGGCTCCGCATCCGGCCACTACTCGGTGTTTTGCACCTTATCGCGCCAGTTCCTGGCCGCATCCTTGGCTGCGTGGGATTCGGCGACAAGCCCACATGACGCACGTCACTGCTCTCTTTCTCTGTCGGCGCTGCTTTGGCGGGTTTCAGAGCTCGCCGCAAGTCCGACCCGCGTCGTGTGACAGACGTCCCAGTGGCTCGTAATTCGTACGTATGGACGCTGCGTCATGCTGCGATCGGCGCCCGGCAGATCGGGGCCTAGATAAGATAAGCTCGATCTGGGACCGTTCCTAGAAAGAACCGGGATTCCCAAACACTCCGCCGGGTGCCACAAGCCCTTCGCTGGTTTTAGCGCGCGTGGTCATAAACCACGACTTCTTCATTGATCCAGCGCAACACCCTGGTTGCCGCAGGGCCCCTTCACGTACACACCTGTCATCCCATTTTTGAACTCGGCCCACCAGCCGAAGTCGGCCGAGGCGAAGCTTCTCCTTGATCTGCGTGACCGTCTTCCTTTTTCTCGCATCTCGCCCACTCCGATCCCCTTGGCGGCGAACACCCCTTATTCCGACCCCAGCACGAGGCTGCTACTCGATCTCCACCACCGTCTTGCGCTATCCCCCCATATGCGCCTACGTCTGCTTGGGGTGATCTGCACCGCCAATCGCGCTGATCCCTCGGCTCCATTGTCGCCATCCGCACTTCTGCTTCCGGCTCGAGGCACATGGCACAAATTAGTTATTCTCCGCATTCTCCCTAGGCGAGATGCCACAGCACTGCCACTCGTCCTCACCGCCACTGATGGATTGGAAATCCCCGAAGAAGAACGCAGCTAAATCTAAATCACACCCTTCCTTCCGTCGGAAGTCGTGCGGCCCGACTTCTCAAGCGGCTATAACCGGCTCACCTCCACACATCAACGCTTGTTCCAACTGAGCCTTGTGCGGACATGCTCTCACATCTCACCTGCGGCGGGCTCATGTTTCCGATAGGCAGATACGACTACAACGCCTGGCGTGCGTGTTCGCCCCGGGGTCTTATGGACTGCCTAAATCAGATCAGGGGAGTCTGGACCTGAGGTGTCGACGTCAGAATTCGCGCAATAGTGGGTTGCGGGTACGTCTCAACTCGACACTAGTGCACCCCGAGCGGCACAATAGATCATCGCTTAAGCTTCACGTGCGTTTCAGCGCATCCTTATTCAATCTCCACCGGCTTCACATGTCGATTGGGTCATCCATCTAGGGGATTGATGGTGATGACCCCCTAAGGATAGCCTCTCAGGGCTGTTCGCCCTCGTCAATATAATGATCTTGCCGCTCGTTCCGAATCAACATTTGGAACACACATAGACTTTGCTTCGGTCACATAACGTTTCTAGAACCCGGATCGCTGGGACGGGTCCATAAAGGAATGCAGAACCGGCGCCGTGGCTAAGCACGAGGGGCGTTCCGTCGCAGGGCGTCACTTATGCCGTATGGAGATAGGGTGGAGGAAAAGTGGGGTTCTTCCGCCCGTGGCGGATTGCGCGCTCTAAAATGTCATGTTGTCCCAGATAGCTCATGTCCGTAACATAATCGAAGCACGCTCTTCTCGAGTTCCTAGCCTGGGCTGCAAAAGAAAATAGGACAACCCCACGAGAAAACAAAGGCTTCTTTTTCCATCCGAAGAAAGAACCCCGGCCGGCTCCATCCTTGACACCCGCTGACGTCTATCATCCAGAAGCATCGTAAGACAACCAATCCATGATTAGGAATGGCCGTTGGCCATTTAGCTGTCGTCATCGTGAATTCGAAGATCCTGTCACGTTGCTGGGGTGCACGCGTATGTTTCTGCTGCCCCACCGGATCCTATAGCACGCATACAGGTGTAGGAGCAATTTAATTGATCAGAGAGATAGGGGCGTCGGGGAATGATCTCCCTCGTGTCAAGAGGGTCACAGGTTCAGGCTGGGTTGCCACTGTCAAACAGAATTGGTTTTGACGATCGGTACTTACCGCGACTGGCCGAGTGATTAAACGTTAAAATGACAGGCTCGTGTTTGGTCTACATATCGCGTGGCTATAGGGTGTCCTGGGTCCAGCCCGGAGAATTTCCACAAGCTGTGCATTCTGGCTTGAGAAATCGACACGTGACTGCACAGCTGCGACGTGGTATAAATTGATAGCGGGCGCCCTCTTTGTACACCTTTCGTATTTCACTCTTGTCCTCTCTGCTCTCTATTTTCTCATGACTCGTACGCATCCACATTGTATATATTATACCTGAGCAACGTTTTGACATGATAGTCCTGTTTAGGTGGCAATCAGCGTGATCACGACCGCGAACGAGCGCAAAAGAAACTCGCAAATCAGAAAAAGCCTAAAGAAAGTGCCGCTTCATTGCAAAAGAGGCGAGAAACGTCAGCTAGATACTCCTTTGCGATTTGAACGAGTCTTCTTATGTTTTTATGAAACAGTGACGCAGAGGCACTGAGGCAGAAACAGGCGGTAAGTGTCGAGTGTTGGCTTGTGGCAAACCAAGTACTCATTCACACGTGGCTACAGAAAAAGGCCGCAGAGAAAGCCGCTGCTGGAGGAGGGGGAGGGGGGAACTAACCCCGGCTTCCCAGCTCCTGATTTTCAATCAAGTTGCTGGGACGGGACGGGGTGATTCTCTGGGTGTAGATTTGATGATCCAAGCGCGATGTTTCTCTTTTTTCAATAGGCACCAGTTTGCTATCCAGTAATAGATGCAATTTGGTTTATGTATTTTTTTTGATCCCGTGATGAGTGGAGAAAGTTTGTTCCGACTTTACCACCACTAGCTGTTCTTGGATTATCCGCCATACAGCACGTACAAGGGAAAATTAATAGAAATTACACTCCTGGCATACTTCTTGCGACATCATCTTCGTTCTAGGGTTTACTCTCGATCAGAATGAGCTTGCTTGATCTACCCGATGAAACGCTGCTTCACATCCTTTGCCGGACTAAACCCGCTAGCATAGCAAAATGTCGCCAGGTGTGCAACGCCAACGCCATTTTATTCCATATACTCGCTGAAATTACCCCGCGTAGGTTTGTCGCTTCCTCTGGAAACTTATCGACGCCTCTGCCGAGTTGCACTACCTAATTGAACTGGAGCGCCTCGGCTATGTCCCGCCCGCGCAGCCTCGTCTAGGCTTGACTTACAACGAAAAAATCGAGCTTCTTCGTACACACAAGTCAAATTGGGATTCAATCTCTACCATCAAGCCCACGCGCTACCGCCTCCAGACTAGCTCGGTGGGCTTTACATCGACGTATGATTTCTATGGTGGCGTTTATGCTCGTGGCTCTACCTTGAATTCACTCGGTAGTGCAACTAGAAGGATGGAATTATACCAGCTAGCGTCGGTTAACAAGGGGACCGAGTATAAGCAATGGGTGCACGAAGACATTGGAGTTGACACGCGCGATTTTGCGATGGAGCCAGATTTTGATTTATTGGTGCTGCTTGAGCTGAGTGAACAGAAACCCATCATAGGCGCAGCACAGGGTGACCCGAATACACAGCAGTTCTTTAATGTACACTTGCGCTCGCTCCAGACTTGTGCTCCCCACCCGGACGCAACACGCCCGATCATCAACCATAGCTTATGCACGTTTGGCCGCACCAGCTGGTCCTTCTACTTCCAAATAGTTGGAAAGTATCTAGCTGTCATGTTTCTGACGGGCATAGATCAACAGGATGAGAATCACACCTCTCAGCTCAGAGTGTGGGACTGGACGACAGGCAATGAGGTCACGGTGAGTCAACTCGCGTTGGTAGCGTTCACAAGGCTAATTTTATGTACAAAGTACGTCGACGTTGTTAGCGCACAGTCGAGATCATTTGCTTTCCTCTCTGATCGACTTATTGTTTTGCCTCGCCAAGTCGCAAATACTGGCCGCTCCAGATCGAATACCGCGAGGGGACTTGGCATGCTCAATCTTTTTACCTTTGACCCTCCAAACGGCTCATCTCCGGCCCCACATGCTCGGCATATTGCGACACTTGGGCTCCCACCCTTGCCAGACGACGTCATGTCCATATCGAACCTATCCTGTCGTTCTGATCCTGCACCTTCGCCCAGTACCCAGTCTGCGAGCTGGGACCGGCGTCGCCCAAGGCTGTTTGAGCTTGCGCCGACAAATCGAATCTTGTGTCTGCGTACGGAGTTAACTGTGATCGACACCACCCGGGGACAATTTGCGATATCCGATGGAACACTCTTCGTTCCGTTTATGGATATACTTGACGCAGCCGCGCATTTATACGAGCAATCCGAGCCAACCGAGATCCCCTGGGACGACTGGGCCCAAAAGACAACCTGGCTAGATACGAGCGAACTTCACACAGGGAACGAGTGTTACGTTTTTGGACAGCGCGTCGTGACGACCGGGCTAGACACTAGCAACCAAGACAACGACGGCGAAGAGGATGATATTCCGCAACGACGTAGCATTGCCATGCTTGACTTTGAACCGGCCAGGTTATCGCACCGCACGGAATTACTTGATCCGCAACGCGAAGCGATTCTGGCAGACCCGTCCGATCACGATATCTTGTGGCAAACATTTCTTGGAGAGGGCGTTGAACGCAAGGCGAATACTCCGCTTGCAATCCAGACGTCTCGGATCCGGCAAAGGCTCACCAGCGCGTTTTATGTTATGATCGACGACGAACATAGTAAGCATTGTTCGCTCTGGTACTTGGTTGGTTACTGATATTTGTACTTTTCAGTCGTTCTTGTATTGGTAATTTCAACTCACCGAGATCAGGTTCATTCGGCTAACTTTTTGTCAGCAGAGTCGGCTTGGGGCCGAGTCTTCATTGCTGGTTTACTCATTCTAGCGTGCTGGAGTTGCTGTCTGTATGCTATGGTAGATGTACTGAACATCCGATGTATTCAAACTTATGTGACATATTGACAACGGCTCACGTCATCGCAAGGTGCGATAGGGGATGGCGTATAACTATGACGACCAAATTGAGCAAATCGTCGACTGAGGTGAGCTCATAGACACCTGATCGAGAATGGGTTTCGAGACCTCGATGCAGACCAAAGACGGCTGCATCGGAACATCGATGGCATGGGTTTCAACCCTTTTGTCTCTAAGAATGTATATCGGCGGCGTGGGAACGTACGAACGACTCGAGAAAGCTGTGAGATTGTGTGACATGGAGTGAAGTAAGGTGAGGCCCGGCACTAGACTTCCAAGCAGCGAGCGACCAGCCGCGGCACCGCTTGGCGGGGGCATATAGGGGTTCTACACTGAGTCAAGGCGAGATATCCTGGGACGTGAGACAGGATGCGCAGAGTCGTGTGTTGCGCGCGTCGGGTTGCTATATGCGCATAGTGGGAACGGCGTGGGAAACAGCCGATAGAATCCGGGCCGATTTCCCACGCCTTGCTCTCAAAGTTGCTCAAAATGCGATCGCTCTGCTTCACTCAACTCCAGCTCCCCGTCTGTCTATCCTGTCAGACTTGACACCTACCTTGGCCCATTCACGACTTCGATCTATTCTACAACACACAACCAGTATGGCTGCCCCAGTGTAAGTCAACTAGCTTAGTTGGCAGCATGAGCCGCTCACTCACACGCTCGTCGATACAGTGGTGACATTGGTCTCATCGGTCTGGCCGTCATGGTATGTCATCGCCGGCCTCGGGCGATCACAGCGCATTCAACTCGATTGCTGATCTGCGCCACTTCAGGGTCAAAACCTCATCTTGAACATGGCCGACAAGGGCTTCACTGTCGTTGCCTACAACCGTACGACCTCCAAGGTCGACGACTTCTTGAACAACGAGGCCAAGGGTAATCTAATTATCTTGAGCTTTGTGGCCAGATTATTGATTGGCGAACGCGCATTTAGGCAAGAGCATCGTTGGCGCTCACTCGATCGAGGAGCTCGTTGCCAAGCTCAAGACCCCGCGCAAGATTGTCATGCTTGTCAAGGCTGGCCCAGCTGTTGATGCGTTCATCGACCAGCTCGTCCCTCACCTCGAGAAGGGCGACATCATCATTGACGGTGGTAACTCTTACTATCCTGATTCCATTCGCCGCACCAAGACACTTGAGGAAAAGGGATTGCTTTTCGTCGGCTCTGGTGTCTCTGGTGGAGAAGAGGGTGCCCGGTACGATATTATTATTAGTAGAATGCTTGGTAAAACTCACTCACCCTCTTACCTAGTCACGGCCCGAGTCTGATGCCGGGTGGTAGCGCAGAGGCCTGGCCCGCCATCAAGGAGATCTTCCAAAAGACTGCTGCTCAGGTCGGCAATGACCCGTGCTGTGACTGGATGGGTCCCACAGGCTCTGGTCACTACGTGAAGATGGTGCACAACGGTGAGTAAAATCTGCAAATATACTATTATCATCTCATGATATTTTAATAGGTATCGAGTACGGCGACATGCAACTGATTGCTGAGGCCTATGACATCCTCAAGCGTGGTCTTGGCCTTCACGAGGACGAGATCGCCGGTATCTTCGAGAAGTGGAACACGGGCGTCCTTGACTCCTTCCTCATCGAGATCACCACCAACGTGCTCAAGTACAAGGTATGACCACTGGTGTTTTGGTGCCTATCATTACTGACTATTTGTAGGATACTGATGGCGAGCCAATGGTTACCAAAATCCTTGACAAGGCTGGCCAAAAGGGTACTGGAAAGTGGACTGCTATTGCTGCCCTCGATGCTGGTACTCCTGGTAAGCGAACTTTAAGCCACACGGGTACAGTTTCTCATTGTATGCTCTAGTTACCCTCATCGGCGAGGCTGTCTTTGCTCGATGCTTGTCTGCCATCAAGGAAGAGCGTACTCGCGCCTCCAAGGTCCTCGCTGGACCTCAACGCGAGGAGTTCCGTGGCGACAAGCAGCAATTCATCGATGACCTTGAGCAAGCACTTTATGCTAGCAAGATTATCTCGTACACTCAGGGCTTCATGCTCATGCGCGAGACCGCCAAGGAGGTGGGTGGACAGGTCAACTGCGATGCGGCAATCATTAACGGCCTTTGCACGCATTAGCTCAAGTGGGATCTCAACTATGCCGGCATTGCTCGTATCTGGCGTGGTGGATGCATCATCAAGGTAAGACTCATCAGCATCGGTGATTGCTCGATCTTGCGACTCATGATTTGTGCTCGATCCGGTAGTCTGTCTTCTTGAACGATATCACCAAGGCATACGAGAAGAACCATGACCTCGAGTCCTTGTTGTTCGATGATTTCTTCATCAAGGCTATCCACAAGGCTCAGCCCGGCTGGCGACGAGTCAACGCTCAGGCCGTCCTCTGGGGTATCCCGACTCCGGCATTCAGCACTGCGCTCGCGTTCTACGACGGCTACCGCTCGGAGATCGTCTCTGCGAACATCCTCCAGGCACAGGTACGGTCTTTCGCATCTGGTTAGAGCTTGTGTATTGACATTGTGAATAGCGCGATTACTTTGGTGCTCACACTTTCCACGTCCTGCCAGGCAAGGAAAACGACCATCTCGTTGCTGGCAAGGATATCCGTAAGTTTCATTTGCCGTACGTGTCACACTAGACCTTAACAATCTTAATCTACAGACATCAACTGGACTGGCCGTGGTGGAAATGTCTCTGCATCGACATATATTGCGTGATTTATCTTGCATTCGTATCTAGTGTCACTTCCGTTTGACTCGAGCCATTGTACCGGTGAAACAAAAATTAGGATGAATTTTATTAACTCAAAACAAATCAGCCATGTGGATTGTAAGCTCAGACGTCATTTCATGAACTATGGCGGACTTGTTGAGTACATGTACTTGTGGAATAGTTGCGGAACTTACTTGTATGGCGGCGCGGTCCGTGACATCGCTGATACCGTCATTGGCTTCTGCCTCTGTGTCACTGATTAGGCTGAGCTTTCGCCCAACCTTTTGAACATGTTTCCAAAAGTCTTTATTCCGGAAGTCGGAAGACTTGCAGGTCGCTTTGAATTTCCGCATAAAGCTGGAAATATGCATCAGGGCTGCTGTTAATCGACCCGCATAGTTTATAGACTTACCTGTTCCATGCCTCAATCTCGTCCTCCTGAGCATTTATCAGTGAGATAGCAAAGCACTGAAATATTCACGAGCGCACCTTGAGCGCAACCTCTCTTAGCTCTTTCATGCAATCCAGAGCCTCTGCATATCTCTGCGTGCTAAAGGATGCATCCACGATCTCGGGTATAATCGCACACATGTCTTCTACCGCTTTGCTCACTAAATCACCCTCGCTGGCAATGTTCTTTTTGAAGTCTGCCAGTGGTCGCGAGTTGCTAATGATCCTTCCTGGGCGAGGCGCGTCCGGGTTTGGTTTGCTCGCAGTCTTGGGTTTGGGATTGGGCGAACCGGAAAGGGAGGGGGTCGGGGAAGGCAGGGGGTTGTTGGGCTTCTTGGGCGATGTTGGGCGCTGCGACCGAGATGGTCCTGGCTTGCTAACAGGTGGCCCAAGAATATCATCTACATCCATATCGATGTTATCTGTCGCCTCAACAATCGGTTTCTCTGCTTTCTTCTTGGGAACCTTGGGCGGGACTGTGTACCCGGCGCTGGATTAATGCGCCAAAATTAACCATGGTAGAAGGACAGGCCTACCTGGTTTTACGTCAAATACCTGGATACAGTTTTCCAACGCGGGTTTTGCCCGCTTTAGTACTCGCTTGGGTGATTCCATGTATTTGGTCACTTCAGGATGAGGTAGCGGTACTGGGTCTTTTTCAAGATCGGGAACAACGGCGCCGTGGAATAGTGCTTGCTTGATACGGTGTACCGCAGGGTTAAAAGATAGTGTAAGGTCGAACCATTCTGTTCGATTTCTAACCCGACTTTGGTTCTAAGCGGCGACACGGATGAAGGTAGTAAGAAAACTGACCCATCTTCGCCTTTAGGGCCTGCATCCATAAGATCCATCCTATCGACCCAATCATCCATTGCTATGCTCATTTTGCTTGTCGGAATATATGGATGTTCAGTCAAGACGTCACCCTTTTTGGAAACGTATCGCTCCAGCGAGGGAAAACTGAATCGTCGAAGGTCCTCGGCAAAAGGGACCTGAATATATGCTATATGTTGAAATGGGCTCGTATTCTCGATTGTGCCCAAAGCTCACCTGAACCCACATCATGTAGTCTACTTCTCCGGGTTCGGCCTTGCATATACCCATCTTGGGCTCCGCATCGTCGCGCGAGACCCAGCGCACGAGAGCCATGAGTCCCTTTTTAAACATGGCGTGCACGATACTTGAGAACGCGACTTGTGCGCGAGCCGAGCCAACATCCGCATATATGTACTGTACTTCGCTCATACTATAGTGTCGGCGGAACTAACAACTTCAGTTCGCGCATTGTGCCGGGTGAATAAAGTTTTAGCAACTCACTGTGGATTCTGGGATAAACCCGTGAACTTCGATGCCCTTGCGAGTATGCAAGCCATCAAAATGACCTTCTTCGCAAGGCACCCAAGTTGAACCGTACTTGAACGCCTTGACGAGGGTTTCCTTTTCAACAACTTCACCAGGGCTCTCTTGTTTTTCTCCTTTGTCTCCCTTCTCTTCTTCGTCTTCGTCTAATTCTTCTTCATTATCTGCTTTCTTGGTGGGTTCGGGTAGTCTGACCACATAGTCGGTTCGCCGTTTCAGCTCCACATAGACCTCGCCGCCTGAAGCCCGTTGTGTTTGCGTCGGTGCCTGCGTTGAATCCCAATCCGCCCCGCTTGCTACTTCGCGTTTAGCGAACTTCTTCATCGCGGCTGGTCGGACAATAGCAGTTGCCTTGCTTGTCTTGACAGCGATTTCGATTGCTTGCTCAGGCATACTCTCTGGATCACCGATTCGGAATATATTATTGCCCATGGCCGATTTGGTAGGTCGGGGTTCGGGTCTAGACGTCTCATGGAGGGCGTAGGCGCAGGTTCCCATTTGACCATTTTCAACCCTGTCGATGAACTGGGTCCAGAAGTTTTCGTTGAGTCGCTGTGGGTATATCAATATTTGTTTCTATTTCGTTCAGAAGGCAGTGTATGTGCTTACTTTGACGTTTGATTTGTTGGGTTCAACGAATGGAAAGTCTTCGTCGTCAAAATCGACGCCGCTGATTCAGGTTCAGATGTTGTCTGAAACTGTGCTTCGGAAGGACTTACACAATAGTCATGTTTATCGCGAGCTCGTTGATCTTGTCCACTGTCGCCTCCCAGTCTTCGATTTCTAGAGGGGTTTCCCCGTCGGTTACTAGAACCATGCGGCGGGTCCAGCTAGGTTTCTTCGCCAGATACTCGGATTGCGTTTGAATGGCCACGATGATCCCGTTAATAGCTGAAAGCATACAAATAGTAAGCTCCCAATCATCTCGAGAATCGAGGGACACTTGCGATCGCCATAATGAGTCGACGGAGTGATGGCACGTATTTTGCCCAAGGTGGCAGGTGTTGGATGGGCGATTGGGATATACTCGACGATATTGGTATATCCTTCACCCGGATGCTCATCTTCCACGATGTTCTTCGTATCTGTTTGATCGAGGATAGGTTTGGTCCTCGTTCAGATCTGCCTGGTGTTGGACGAACCTTCTGTTCCAAAGAGGATGACGCCACACTGGTCGGTCTTGCGGCCATTATGAATCTGGCCGCGATGTTCATTACTTGGACAAGGACAGACTTGGTGCAGGACATACCATTTCCTGAACCTTCAGCATGACATATTGTAGTGCCCACTCCAGATGTGTAACTTCTTTGGTCCTCTCCTCGCCATCCTTTCCAGGCTCCAGGAACACGGTACGCATGGTGCCCATGGATGGTGAGACATCCACCACGAACATGGTGGCGGTATACTAGCTGGATGGTTTAGATTTATTCACGTATTTAGACTTGTCACTCACACCCGCACGGTCGACAGGCATGTTGTGGTCAAGTTGCGGCGGGCGCGTTGGCCGATGCGCGTGGTGTGCCAAATATTTGGATTCAAGGCCATCTCACGTGACTGCTGGCGCGCCTCGTCTCCACCCAACCCCTATTTTTGCTTGCTCCCACTGCTGCTGCGATGCGCCATCAGAGAGGAACCGAAGCTCCGATGGACTTTACCTGGGAGAAAAAAGAGCGCGATGTCTATGCTCAAAACAGCCCATTTCGCGTCGCCTTGGGCTGGGGCTCGGGTTCGTTCATATCATATTTTGCGTCTGTCTGCAGCCGTTAAGATGAAGCGCAAGCAGGATCACGGCCCGACTCTACGTCGCCGAGCTTCCCTGTTCCGCAACACCAAGCAGGCCCCTCATCATATCCAGGAGGTTTCCTTGGGGCCCCAGCTCAGAGTAACTGGAACGCAAAGGTACGCCCAGCCATTTCACCGTGGTTGTTCGTTGATAATTTAACAACCCGATAACAAAGACAGATTCAATGCCGACCCCAGAACTTCCGGATATTAGCATGGACAGCGTTGATCACGATCTCTCTCCAGCAAAGCCGACAGAGCGTCCCAGCGGCCCGCCCAAGGCGCAAGTTCACGAATCCAGCTCAGAATCAGAGGTTGGACCGCTTGTACCCGCTGTTCGGCGCACCTCTCGAAAGCCTTCAAACAAGTTAACCCGACGCCCCCGTAGAGCCGGGAGCGCGCCCATCGGAGAAGAATCAGACGATGACGATACAGAAGGGGACACGTATCGCGGCCCGAGGTCACTCGCGAATCATTACACCATGCACGTCAACGCACCCAATTCCGCTCCTCCGCCTGTTTCTCCGTTTGCTCCCCATTTGCTGCTTGGGTATGTGAGGGTAGTATTCAACTCGGCTCTCGTTTTTGGTTTCTTGTATATCATCGTTGTGGTTGTTGTCACTGTTCGCCGAGACATACAAGAAAAAGTGGAGATTTATACGGGCGGTGAGTGATTGGTTCATTGCCTCCGTACTTTCACTAATCTACATGTTTTCCAGCGAATGCCGCCGAGATTCAACAATGCAGCAGTCAATACGCTTTGAACAAGTGCGAGGATACGATCGTCCCTCACATGAAACAATTTTGCGACGAATGGGCGCAATGCATGCGACGTGATGCAAGCGTAGTCGGGCGTGCTCGAGTAGCGGCAGAAACATTGGCAGAAGTCGTCAATGGGTTTGTAGAACCGATCACTTGGAAAACACTGGTTTGTGCCTTGGCCCTCCTACACATGACCTCGATTTACAAACGTGCTCTATCACCCAGGGCTTCAGTGTATCTACACTTCTGCTTCTTGTCATGGCTCTCAACGCCTCCGCCTCATTTATACGACCGCAGGCGCCTGTCGAGCCTCAGCCGCAACACATGGGAGCAGCTCCGTACCCTTATCCTCCTCCGTATGCTGTAATGCCGCCTGAATGGGGTAGGAATTGGAGTGAGGGCCAAGAGGAACCTGGTCCAAGAATGATTCGGGCGACTTCAGAGGCACCAGCTCGGGGAGAGAGGAGCAGGAGCGTTCGTAGGTGACGAGTGGGTTGGTGATATATTAGCGGGATACATTTGGCGCATCTGGTTTCACTCTGTTGTATTCGCCTATCTAGCATTCTTTATACAAACACAACTCGTAGAAAAGACTAGAACGTACTCAAATACGCCAGGACTCCGAACCTTGATGCGCGACACGTTATGTAATCGTGGCTCTGAGCCCTGGCCGCGTCTCCTCTCCCTACCACGCTGCTTAAATTCTCTTTCGTCGACTGATCTTTCCTTTTACTACTACGACACGAAACATAGATTAAATCCACCATGGAAGAAGACTTTCAAACACTCCCCCCAACCCTACAGAATGTGCTCGACCAGAAAACCCTCAAATGGATCTTCTGTGGTTTGTGTTCATCTGCCCCACACTTTTAGCAATTAATTTATAAGCAAATTTAATACAGGTGGGAAGGGAGGTGTTGGTATGCAGGCTCCAAAAAGGAGGGGAGTACGGTATTGACGTGGAACCATCATAGGAAAGACAACCACGAGTTGCTCGCTGGCGATCCAGTTAGCCGCAGTCAGGGAGTCGGTGCTACTTATTGTGAGTTCCCGCACACAGGTACATACTAGCGCACACTGATGGAACGGTTTGGTTATATGCTAGTCGACTGACCCGGCACACAATTTATCCGACGCGTTTGGGCAAAAGTTCTCCAAAGAGGCCACCAAAGTGAACGGGTTTGACAATCTCTATGCAATGGAACTTGACCCAACCAGTTCAATACAAGAAATGATCGAACAATGTACGCGCATTTTCGCGTGCTGGCCCTTC
Source organism: Ceratobasidium sp. AG-Ba (assembly GCA_016906575.1). Classification (NCBI taxonomy): domain Eukaryota; kingdom Fungi; phylum Basidiomycota; class Agaricomycetes; order Cantharellales; family Ceratobasidiaceae; genus Ceratobasidium; species Ceratobasidium sp. AG-Ba. Next base: position 2,744,577 of record CP059613.1, on the reverse strand, counting down.
AACGACACTCATGCTTAGGGTTTTACGTATAGCGGATAACCAGGGCGCCATGGGATCCATGATGCAGGATTTGGCGTTTGCGATCCCAGGTGTAGACGAGGCAATGGGCTTTGCAGAAATCATGAAGTACGTTTGATATTCATCGTCCTACTGATAGACAACTCATTCTTCATAGGCATGTCAAATCTATGGAGTATTCCGTCATCGTTTTCGACACGGCTCCGACCGGTCATACACTCCGTTTCCTCTCGTTCCCGTCGGTACTCGAGAAGGCTTTGGGTAAGATATCGACGCTCTCTGGTCGATTCGGCCCAATGCTCCAGCAAGTCTCGGCGATGATGGGTGGGGGCGCAGGGCAGCAGGAAGATATGTTTGCCAAATTAGACGGGATGAGAGCGATTATTACCGAGGTTAACCAGCAGTTCAAGGATCCGGTACGTTGGGCTTGTTGATTTGGCGTTGAAGAGGCCACTGAAAGCGGAACGTTTGGAAACATAGGAAAAAACAACATTTGTTTGCGTATGCATTTCCGAATTCTTGTCGCTGTACGAGACGGAACGTCTTGTGCAAGAGCTCACGACATATGAGATCGACACTCACAATATCGTCGTCAACCAGCTTCTATTCCCGAAAAAGTGTAAGCCTATCCGTTTAAATTGTTTATATAATCCTCGTAATTCTCTTTCCCTCCCTTTCTCTAGCTTCCAATTGCGAACATTGCAACGTGCGGTACAACATGCAGCAAAAATATCTAGCAGAGGCGCACGAGCTATACGACGAGTTTTTCCACATTGTTACGCTGCCACTCCTCACAGAGGAAGTGCGAGGTCCAGAGAAGCTCAAGGCGTTCTCTAAGATGCTTGTAGAGCCTTATGTACCTCCTCAGGAGACGTGATTTCCGTAGTATTTATAAGGTTACTGGATAATAGAATTTGCTTTGGAAATTGTGACTCTGGTATCCCAGTAAACTCCAGATACTCGAACATCCAAGCTTACAGTAAACAACCCAGCATAGAGCCTAGGACTTATGTTGTGCATTGAAACGTGCACCGGTGGATTATTCGCATTGAGAGGACGCACTTGTGGTTTGTAGATTAATAGATGCAGGATCTCCTTCGCATACATACCAACCTAGAAGGACCACCTCCTATGATTCACTATACTTGCAACCATAAATATACTTGCAAACCAAGGCTTGACTCACTCTTTAATGCTACAAGTATATAGACTCAAATACCTAGTATGATAACCATTCGATATGCTGCTCCCTAATTTATGTTTTCCCGAACATTCCACGCCATTATTTCAAACCAATAGGTAAGAGAACACTCTCGCTCCGCTAAAAGATGGATTGACTATTGCGGTCAACAGGTGACCTGTGACGGACTTATCCGATAACTGCCGCGTGTCCAGCCAAGCACGCACAAAGTGATCGACACGGCTGCTTGGCGAGCGCGCAAGTCAACCGACCGAGCACTCAACGGCTATGGTTCTACCTCGTCCCCTGACCGTACCCTATAACCACCAAAATATATGCGAGCGCCAAACCTATATCCTCGGAGATTGAATTCGAGCGCAAGCTAATTGTCTGGATAGGGTACGAAAATCTTGCCTTGGGAAAAGCCTCGGGCACCCGCATAGATTTCCGTACCGTCACCGGTTCGGCTTCGGTGCGGCGTGTAATTTTGGAACCCCCCAACGCACCATGACATCTCATGACTCGTGCCGGCCCATAGTCCCCGAAAAATCGCATCAACAGTCAAGCCGCCATCGGCCTAGAGCCAGCAATCGACTCCCAGTAAATCATGTTTTCGAGATAGTGTCGCTGAGTTGTTTGAACAGTCCATATTGCAGCAATCCTAGTATGATACACAAACGCACTAACCAAACAAGCAACCACTGCCGCCTGCCAGGCCACACAGAAGAGAAGAACAAGAACGAAGCACATGTGGGGTGAAGCTACAGAAAATGAAACGAAAGTAGAAAGAACATCAGCTAGTCTAGTTATGCGGGATGCCCGTTCGCCATGTCTTTCGCTATACGCATCATCGAGGCCTTCATCCGCGTCTTGAGTTCTGTACATTGTGCTTTGTCGAAAAGCTCTGAGCAAAGATTGTCCATGTCGGGTTCCTTTTCAACCAGTCAATTTTTGTCATTGTTAATGAGAGGGGAGACAAACCTTGTGGCGATAAGCCTCAGAGAACTTTTCCCATTCCTGCTCGACCTGCGCCCTATCTGGTGTTTGCAGAGGCGGGCCAAATGTCGACTGGGGTTGAGCGGCGTCTTTCTTCACCAAGTCGATAAGCTCTTCTCGTGATTTTGGACAGCGTCTCCAATCACCGGGGGCCGGTGCCTTAATTGAGCACTCGACACGCGCCGACTCGCCAACACTCGGTAGCCCGTCAATGATCATCGGCTTGGAGATTGGCGTTGGGGCGACAGCGGTTTGAGGGGTGGGTATACTGCTGCTCGGGCTGGTCGCGCCGCCAACACCACCGTAAGAGCTGGTACCGTCGAGCGCGCCGAGTTGACCGCCGAACAGATCGTCGAAATCACTACCAAGACCAAAGGCGCCAAGGTCGGTGCTGCCAAGAGACATATCCATTCCAAAGTCCAGCCCAAACTCTGCGCCAATGTTGGTCGTGTTGAGCGTGTTAAAGTCACCAAGCGGAACCCCGAAGCTATACGCCGATTGATCCCGGTATGACGTAAATAGCGAGTTATGATTGAAATTATTATGGTTGATCGTCGATGGCCCGGCCCCAGGCGACGACATGGAGAGAGCAGGGGTTGCCGGAGTGGGTTGCGCAGAAGCAGATGGCGCAAATGTGGTGAACCCGGCCGCGTTTACCATTATATTATCTTGAGAGTTCGAGTGCATCGGTGTTTGAGGTGGTGGCGTCTGTTTGAAAAGGGAGTTCTGGGGGCTATTGGTGACGTATGGCGAGGTCGTAGATTCCGGCGAAGCACTCGATTTGGACGACTGTGCAGGTGACGTGAATGGGTTGGTATTGAGGCTAGAGATCGAGGTGTTATTAGGCGAGGTGTTTTGGTTATCCTTGGGGGCGAACTCGAATGTGAACGCGGATTGCTTGAGCATCATGTTCTCATTTTGGAGCCTGCAAGATTCACCATCAGTACATATAACTTCCATAAAAGGCAATACAGCACACCTCTTGAGCAAATCCTTGAGATTAGAATTTTCATTTTCCGAGGTGGAAAACTTGTCCTCGAGTTCACGAATTTTGTCCTCGAGCTGCACGAGGGTTCAGCTTTGGATGGGCGTCAAAACGATAAGATTACTAACGTCTTTAACATGTTTCTCCTTACGGTCACGGAACGCACGCTGAGCGGCTCGGTTCTGCTCCTTGCGCTTAGCGAGGCGATTCTCATCCGAGGTTGCGGCATTGGCACCTCCACTCTTGCGCCGAGCGGGTGCCTTTTTGGCGCTGTCGTCTAGGTAAATTAGATAAACGTTGATAAGCATTCGGTTACCGCGGCGACAAGAGACGCTGCAGAACGAAACAGAGTACTAACCTTGCGGTTGGGAATTGACGCCGTCGTCGCTCGCCTTGTGCTGAACCTTGGCACGGGGTTGTCCGTCCCGACTGCTGTCGCGGCCGGCCTTGCGTTTCGTTCCGTCACCGACCGAGTTGTTCTCCTGGAAGCTCGCGGGGGGACTAGGGCTCGACTCATCGGTGAGCGAGGGAGTGGAGCCCTCGATCTGTGCAGGCGGGGCACTCATCAATGCGGCGGGAGCAACCATGAGACCAGCAGGGTTGTACATGGTGTGGTCCCCGTTCATGAGAGTGCTTCCAGTGGTAGGGTGGGCTGCCTGCATCTGCTTCTCGAGCAGCTGCATAAAGTCGTCACCGTTCACAGAGGGGAGTGCCGTCGGACCCGAGAGATCCCAGAGAGCCTGAGGGTCGAATGCCATGAGAACAGAATCAGATAGAAGAGTGAGGTGGGATTAGACAGGAAAGAGAGCAGACGGAGGGGGGAGCCAAATGTTCAAATGGCAAGCCAATCTACAGTGGGGCGGGACGTGGGTGGTGGTTGTCCGCTAGAGAGAATTCCGCATGCGCTGATGGGGATTACTGGCCAGTCACGCCCCCAGATCTCTGGATTTTCCGCGAATTTCCCGCCACCTGCACAGCCCTCGCTGAATTCTATATAGCCCGTCGAGCCTCAGATTGCGTTTGAAAGTCTGTCTCGTACGTTTCGCCTGTAGCACACCATATTCTCGCATATTCTGCATGCTTGCAAAGCCCGCCCAAGTGCGTCTTACTCAGCGTGGTGGAGGTATCACGTGGTCCGCGAGTCATTCCGTGCCGCTCGACGCGCAGTCGCGGCGCTTGTTAGCTCGGCGGGCCCGCTCCGTATCCACGGATGCGGCGTTACGACAGCATCTCTGCTTGATCTCTGCGCATATATCAGTCCACTGCGAGTCGATCAACGAATACATTTTAACCAACGCGCGATACGCGATACTGCATGCACCACCAAGCACTGCCCAAACCAAAAAGAAATCGCCAGAGCTCACCATAAGAATGGCCCCACCCGACAGAGTGCGGAGAACAAAGAAGAAAATATACACACAAACAGATGCTGATGAGCCTGGACGGCTCCAGTCCGAAAGCGAAGGAGATACGAAGAGATAGCGGTTCATCAAGGCAAGTCCCGATTATTAATCACCGACAAAAACAGGTCTGCTGCTTGCGACAACGAGTCAGACCGCTATACATAGGCCATCAAGGTCAGCTCATATCCGTTGCATGTCTTGACGTACATACCGAATCTCTCACAGCAACGGGGCTGCCGGCAACTGTGTGTGAATGCACGTTGTTTCGCTGGCCAGGGGTGCCCGAGCGTCTACCCGTTGGGGCCGGAGGTGGAAGTGTTCGCGCATCCGGCCCGAAGAGCGAGACTGTCCGACGAATAGGCGGCAAGTACGGTCGCACGCCCGACAACGAAGCTGTATGCGGCCCGCGCTGTATATTGTCGCCATGTAGGCCTAGCGTTGAGGAAGATAAATCGAGCTTCACTCCCGAATTCTTGCTGGGGCACTGCTGATCAAAATCTGGAGGGGTCACATGGGAGATAGGAGCAAACGTGGATGGGTGTGCACATGAAATTGACATCAAGCTGCGAGCAGCTTCTTGGACGCAAAGCGCGATGGGAGCAGACGGTTGAGCAGTGGAGTGAGCGTCGGGCATCTCGGGCGCACTCTCAGTCCCTGGAACGCAATCTTCAGCCCGAACGTCATGCCCAGAAACTCGTCCAGCTCCACCACGACCGCGTCCCCCGCGACTGCCGCGGCCGCCACCACGACCACGCCCTCGACCACGCCCCGGCCTCGGCCACGTCTAGAAACAGAAAAGGATTTGTCCTCGGCAGAGGTCGTATCGGTAGCATCGAGATTGATCGGGGAAAGACTCGCGGGTTGATCAGTATCTGAGAACCTAAGTCCGTACGAAGCCTGAAGGGCGAGGTCCTTCAAGGTCGTGCGAGAGTATTTGACTTCAGATCGGGTACGCGAGAAGAACTTGGACACTTGCAACGTCTATAAGCATCGCATATAATCAGGTTTCTTTTACGTCTCCGAGGAACAACCGCTGAAACTCACCTCGAGCCCGACTTGCCGACCCAGCGCTTCACGCTGCTTCATATTCGGAAACGACTTTCCGAGAAAATAGGCGGCAAGTACATCTTTCTTCTCATCGTTCCACTCGCCATGTCGTCCGCTGCACACTGTTCGTGTTGCGAATCGAGCAAGCTGGTCACTGCTGGCCACGAACTGACCGGCTATGTGAGAGGAAGACACTGGGCTCGACAAAGAGAAAGCAGAAGCCGAAGGAGAATCAAGGGAGGGGGTGTCGTAAGATTCAACAGGCGAGGCAGTTGTGGGTATAGACGTGTGCAGGGGATGAGGAAGCTGTCTCTGAAAGGTGGGTGCTACTCTTGAAGGGGCAAGAGTAGGCGATATCGGCATCGACAAGACCGGCATGGGACGATTAGCCGGGGCCAAAGATTCAACGAGAGATGAAGAAGGCATAGAAACCGTACGCTTGGGAACCGGAGGCGACCCCCTAGGCAGGGGCTCAGATTTGTACCGCACTAAGAGCTCCTCGCCGGTTGAACTCCAAACGGAGCGAATGAACCCAGGGGTCGTGGTTTCAGTACGAACAGTGTGCGACCCATCCACGAGAGGTTGAGCTTGCATATATGGTGTGACATGCTCATCAGACGAGGGCTGCCCTTTCAATCGCTGTGGCACAGGCCAATGGGTATTAGACAAGTGGCGGTTAGACGGATGGGACGGACTTTGGCAGTATCCACTATCGCCCATGGACCAGGCTGTACTCGGCTATAAGTTCTAAATGAATATCAGCCACCGAGGTTACCACATGGCCCATAGCCTCGAAAAGACAGCGTACCGCTTGGCCGAACTGTTATTCATAATATAGCGAGGAAGTAAAGGTAAGAATATACAAGGAATATAGCACGAAATGAAACGAGGGTCAAAGACGACAGGAGCTGGGTGGCGTACGTACGCCTTTATATCATAAAACACATACTACTGGCCAGCTTTCGTGGCCGACCACATTATCTCCGTGTCGGTTGAGGAGCAAGTCCCGGGGTGCCATTCTGTCGGGCTGAGTCCAGTACGAGGGTGCCAAAACTATATTTTAGAGCACTTGCTACCCAAACAGGGACGATCGGCTACCAGCACTCCGAAATTCTATCGGAGCTAGAGCATCCAGCTGATAGGGCACATTCTACAAAAGAGACATTGTTGCATACATATTCTGTCATAGAGACTTTAGGTAATCGAGGCGTAGCCGGCCCTGTCCGCGAGAACGAGGATTGTATCGGGCAACTCATAGCCAAATAATGGAGATAGGTGTCCAGCACGCAATAATTGCGCATACGCCAACAGTCGATTTATACCTCGATCGGACCATTAATGCCAAATGTTCGGGTGTTACCTCAGATGAGTCTCCAAGAGTCAAAGGAATACCTCGAGGGTGGACGCCACAAGTATGATCATACTGATACGGTAGTGTTCTCCGTTGGTCCGTTACGTTAATAACGCGGGGAAGCACTACCAGAATATCTAGTTCAAGATGAACCCTCAAAGATTTCCCCGTACTTACCCTCTCCTACACCTAATCGTCGACTCTCCGCCGACGTCAAATATGGCACAAGGCGCCAACACCTGGGGCGTTTTAATCAATCAACTAAATCAGTTTAAAACTAGTAGGATAGATGGTCTAGGCAAGCGGCCTTTAGCTGGCTGGATTTGTCACCAGCAAAACCTTGTATCATGTTACTTAACCGTAGAGAACCGAACAAGCACATCTAGAAAAGGAAGGTCAACGGGAGAGTATAGCAAGAAGTTACATCGGGGATCGAAACACACCTTGGTGTTAGATAGAATTCATTCACGAGCTGCTTACGCCGCCGTATCCCAGTCATTCCGAATTTTGTTAGACAATTCATCTAGTCATATCAACGGCCTTCTGAAGATCTGGGGTTCGCGAAATTTGTTTGGATGTGGTTGGTTGATAGTATACATTTTGTCACCTTTTTCAAGGTCTAGAGCAGAACGAGTACAAGGAGCCCTTTTTCCACAGTGCATGATGTCTGTTAACCCAGAGAACTGCTTCAGGCATATTGATGAAAGCCGAAAGGTACCGCATAAACAAGAAAACCTGCTGAGTCCGTTCACACGGCGTCCATGCCAGAGGGGATAATTTTCCCCTTGGCTTCACGGGGGGCGTGCTCGTGTCGGCGGCGGGTGGCCGCATCACTAGACAGCCGAATCGTAAGTAAAACTTCAGATCTGCAGACCCAAATTGAACCCACGGCTTGTTGAATATGCTCTCGGAACCGGTGAATATGAATGCGTCGTATATGGCAGTACCGGCGATAGCACCGACGATGGGACCAATCTGGAGTCACTCGAGGCGATCAGACAGCTGCACCCTAGGTTAGACAACTGAAGAAGACCTACAATTGGGGTGTACAGCCAGTACTGGCTTCGGTAGTTCCATACTACAAGTGTTCAAACGCATGAGTATGCGGCGGTATGAATAAAGCCGTTCGGAGCTTGCCTTGACGCCCATAACCGGCCATCCAGCACATTAGTCTTGGTCCTAGATCGCGGGCAGGATTAAGCGCATAGCTAGGAGATACGGGATATTAGCCTGAGCCTTCTGCGAAGGAATTGTCGATCCCATGATCACTTACGCGGTCTGCATCCCAAGGCAAGCGCCTTCGCCGAGAATCGTGATAAACAGAACAAGTGGGACCAAGCCATCCGGAGGAGGACCGTTACGCCTATCGGTCACAGCAAGAACTACGAGGAGAAGAATGGCCGTAGCTAAAACTTCTGAGAAGAAGCACTGGACTGTTGGGCAAGGTTTCAGCGATCCTAATCGAGTTTATACCCGAAGAGATTCTCACTGTTGGACAGATAATCGAGCTGAAGAAGAGGAAGAAAATGGTTCAGCTGACATGGATTGCGACTGTAGGTCCAAACGTACTGCAAAAGTTGTGAATAGAGAGGCCGTCTTGATGGTTCGAACCTCTGGCCCTCCTTCGAACAAACTAATTGCTCGGTGGTAGTTGGCATAGACGAGCCCAGCGCCGGTCATCGCACCCAAAACTTGAGAAAGGATGTATGCTGGGACTTTCTTCCACGAGAATCCTCGGAAGATGGCCTGGGCTAACGTAACAGCCGGGTTAATATGTCCACCCTAGTTTATGCGTCAGCTGATCGCTTGTATGCGCACAGAAATATGGACTTGCAGAAATACCACCTGATACCCATACACCTAGAGCTGTGCCAATAGCCCATCCGAAAGATATGGAAAGATATTCCTGAGGCAAGATGTGAGCCTGGGCTATACTAATACAAGGCTAGTACGTACACCCTTTGGGCCAGGTGCGACGGCTGTACTCCCAGACAAGACCACTTGGCAGTCGACGCCAGTGCCGAATATGATAAGTATCATCGTCTAATGTGATCATCGATATAAACATATCCCACAAACGAATAGCATGTGACTTACACCCAGAAACTCCGCAGCGGGCTCTCGGAGTTTGGCCCTTCAGTTGGGAATGGGTACGTCATGCATAGGAGTTCATCTGAGCTTTAACTGACCTTATTCTTGCCCATTTGTTTGGGAATTCAGTGATGTGGTCAAGCTCATCGAGTGCAGTGCTCGGAGTGTTTTGGCGAGCCTGCTCAATGTGTTGTGTGTGTTCCTTAACCCCGTACTTTTCATTGGATTCTGAAGCACTCCGTATGGTATCGCTGAACAAGTAGCTCGAGCGGTTATGGAGCCCAGGTGAGTCGGGGTGGGTTGACATTTGAGGGGGAGACGGAGGAGAGGGGGCTGCCATTCTGCGGATGAGAAAGCGTGGGGAGATGCTGGGGGATGAGAAGGGGGAAGTCAAGCGAATCCCATCTAGCCGGCGGGGTCTTTATGGAATAGATCCATGGACTCCAAATCATAGGCGATCTTGGGAGCTGGCGAAAAGCTCCGGTTACAGCGGTGACCGAATGTCATCATCTCCCCATTCCACATTAATTCCTTAGCTTGGTAAGGGCCCGCCAGGTCCCAAAGGAAAGGTGACCTACGTCGACATTTCGAATATGGTCGCCGAAAGAATTTTGGAGCCGGCGTTATGAGCGAGGCAAGCGCCCGGCACGTGATTCCCTAAAGAATGAATTGACATGTGCTGATCGAGACCTAAATGAACGGCCAAGCTTGACAGCTCCTAAACAAATCCCGTCCCTCGCGTGCTCATATCCTGAAAAGCCGCACAGAGAACATGAATCCGTTTAAAAGCTTACTAACTAAAATATTTAGCGTGACTAAAAGCTGGATTTTTTGGGAATTTTCGTTACCGGATCCCATGCGAGGCTGACCGCCCGGTAATGCCGCTTAAACCTTGTCGCTTGTATCCTTGTCCTATCACAAGGGCCATCATTATCCAGTTGTCCATGCGGTCCCGTTTATCAGAATTCTTCCATCTGGGTCACTGGCCACCGAACATCGAACCCGGCTCGATTGATGAAATCGCGCGTGAATACGGCCCATCTCGTCTCTCCGGCTGTGTGGAATATCAGTATAAATAATTTATACCTACCGGAATAACCGGCCAGCATGATTTGGCGAGCAAAATGGGGTAGGGAAGTTGAATGTCATTGGCTTACCGGATATGCGTGCCGAGTTGCGTATAGCGTTGAATTCCTGAAGCCCCACGGTAGGGTGAAAATGCCGGTGGAGGGGCTAGATCCAGCCTACGTGCTATGCCCACCCGACCTCAAAGAAGGGCGAGCAAGCTTCTAGAAATACGCAGGAAGGAGGTTAGAAGTGAGGGGACTTGGAGGACAACAGGCACAGAGTCGCGTCAAGAGAGGAGTAGCCGTTGCCTTGGACTAAATGCAATAGCATTGCAAACCTTTAATGGTGTACAGGACCATCTAGAATGAAAATCGGTGAAGTCGGGTACCATTTGCGGCTTCTCTATCCTGGACGGAAGATCATTGTGCCGAATAAGAGTAACGCAGAACAAGAGAGAAAGCGCTGTAGCAGCCAATAGAGCTAGTAGAGACCAAATCGAGACCAAGGGGAAAGCGAGATTAACGCGAGCGTGCAAGGTGCTTTATGGGCGAGATAGTAAATGGCCTCCCGGGCCGGGCGGCTGCCAGCGGGAATGTGGTGCCTGGGATCAAGCGCATACAAGCGTACACATCGACAGTTTCAAGGTAAACTGAAATGAATATTGTGAATCGAAATACAAGAGTATGTGTGCAATCAAAAAGAAAAGCAGAGGAAATAGAAATGCTCACAGAAACCTATGCAGCGGCTCGGGAGTCACGGATGTAGTTTAGCGCCGAGCCAGCTTGTAACCACTTCAACTGATCTACAGACATGGTATGTCGAGTAGTAACATCAAAAGGAACGCCTCCGTCGCGTGGAGTTACACGAAGCTTGATCTGAGCACCAGATTCACCCGAAACAACGTTGGCTAATCCAACGGTCTCTATGTGGTCACCCGACTTGATTTTTCCGTAGTCTGCCTTGTCGGCAAACCACAGCGGTAGAACACCTTGTTTCTAAAGCGCCCTGTCACCGATCATACATATTTGAGACATGAAACGACTCACTTTGAGATTGGTCTCGTGAATGCGGGCGAATGATCGAGCAACAATCATAGAACAACCTGTTTTGTTGTGCAGAGGGTTAGACTGATAATAAAATCTCATACGGATCTCATCACGATTCTCACCATAAAACCTCGGCTGGAGCGCCGCATGTTCGCGTGCACTTCCCTCGCCATAGTTTTCATCAACAACCAAACACCACGGTTGGTTCCTGGCCTTGAATCTTTTAGCTACAGCTGGAATGGTATCCTGGTGCGAAGAATCGCCAGGTTTATGAGACCAGTCGAAGGCTACGTTGACTTCACCACCCTCGTCGTTGACAGCCTAGGATAACTCAAGTTAGTATAAGTACGACAAGCGAAATCTTGTCTAAATTCATCGTACGGTTATCACTGTGATGCAGAATTTCAGGACCGTCAAAGTGAGCAAATATGAACTAGAATTACTTACAGAGATTTTCTGAGATGTTCTCCAAATGACCCTTGTACTTGAGCCAAGGTCCCTGCAAAACCAATATTGGCACTAGTCCTGCAACTGGTCAACTATGTCGCTGAACTTACCGCAGCAGAGATATGGTCCGTGGTACATTTCCCTCGCACACGCATTAGGCACTCCATCCCTTTCAGCTCCTTCTCTCCGCCCTCTGCAAACGGGCTCCCAAACGGCTTTAGAACCTGCAAACGGCTCGAGTCTTCTTTTATAACAACCTCGGTCTCAGGTTGAGGTGCTGGGTTTGGTTTAGGAGTATATGCGAGATTGCCTGGCGTAAATCCCTCTGCCGGTAACGTGTCTCCAGATGGGGGAGAAAAGCGGAATGTTCCGCCGTTAGGAGTAGCAAGAGTATCCGTCATTGGGTTGAAGGAGAGCTTGCCAGAAATGCTGATCGCGGTTACAACTTCGGGCGAGGCAAGGAAGTTCATGGTAAGGCTGTTGGCATCGTTGCGAGCCTTAAAGTTGCGATTGAAAGAAGTAAGAATAGCTAAGCAGCAACGTGAGTGCCCGACCAGACACAAATTATGTGATATTTCACCGTTTTCTTCGCCCTTTTTGTCCTCACGCTTCCATTGCCCGATGCATGGGCCACATGCGTTTGCAAGTACGGTAGCACCAATGCCTTGAAGTGATTCGGTCAACCCATCTCGCTCTATAGTAGCTCGAATTTGTTCCGAGCCAGGAGTACACAAGAACGGAACCTGAAGAAATGGTAGTTGATGCAACCTATGTGCGTGGAAAAAGAAAGGCACTCGCCGCTGATTTTAAGCCAGCTTGCTTGGCCTGTCGAGCAATAGACGCTACGCGAGACTAAAAATAACTTAATTCATACTTCATATAACCTCTGTAGAGTAACCTACCATGTCTTCATAGGAGCTATTGGTGCAAGAGCCAATAAGTCCAGCGCTCAGTTCATCTTTCCATCCATTTTTCTTTACAAAGTTCCCGAATTGAGATAGTGGGGTTGCAAGATCCGGTGTAAATGGGCCGTTGATGGTAGGCTCGAGTTTTGACAAGTCCTATCGCGGGTACGCAGTTAGCTCTGCTACAGGAGAGGGGAATTCACGTACAATTTCAATCACTTCATCGTACTCGGCACCTTCGTCTGCAGCTAAATACCCAGACTGAGCCGCAGCATCCGCGGCGTTTGCAACAGGTCCGCGGCCAGTCGCGTGTAAATATGCGCGCATGTTTTCGGTGTAAGGGAATACCGAAGTTGTGGCCCCAACTTCAGCGCCCATGTTTGCCGTTGTCGCAAGGCCAGTGCACGATTGAGCATGTACACCAGGTCCAAAGTATTCCAGGATTCGGCCTGTCCCTCCCTAACTAGATTTTGAGAACTAATTTGGGCAAAGACGATCTTGTCATTGTGCTTACCCGGACGGTAAGCTTCCCGGCCAGATGCAAGATCAAATCCTTGGGGGTTGTCCAGCCTCCCATCTTCCCGGTGAGATGAATTCCGGTAACGAGAGGTGCACGAAGCTCCCAGGGCGTGTCTGTCATTGCATCTACTGCGTCTGCTCCGCCGACGCCAATAGCCACGGTGCCTAGACCACCCGCGTTGGGCGTGTGAGAGTCTAAGAACTGGTTATGAAAAATGCGTCTAAAATTCCGATGGTAAGAACTTACCTGTTCCCAGCATGAGCATACCGGGTGCTGCATAGTTCTCAAGAACAATCTGGTGAATGATGCCAGATCCAGGGCGCCAGAATTCGATGCCGTATTTCTTTGCAGCGCTCTCTAGGAAATCGAACACTTCTTGATTGGTAACAATTGAACGCTGAATGCGTGGTTGATTGGTATTCTAATCGGGAAATGATATTGAGTGCACATACCTGTAAATCTGCCTCTGCTCCTTCAAGTGCCTGGATAAGATGATCGCAGTGAATTGAAGTTGGAACTGCTGTCTTGGGGAGACCGCAAGTCATGAACTGAAGCCTAGATGATTGTTCAGGTCCAGTATTTGCTTTGGTTTGCGGATACGCTTACAGTGCCATTCTGCAACACAAGAGCTTGATAATTAGGCACTTCACGATAAATAATGCCAAGTAACTCACTGAGCAGAGGCGTCTTGCATCGCGACCCGTTGAGGTTTCAACCTCAGATATGCCTCTCCCCTGATTTTCTTCCCCCTTTCCAAGTCGACATGAGGTTCGTGCAGGTGCGCATATAGTATCTTTTCTCCAAGGGTGAGCTTACGGTCACGGCCCAGCACTTCTCGAACGGTCTCCAGCTTCTGGAGCAGTTTGGGATATGGTGGAGTGATTGTCGAGCAGTCCTTGGCTGTTGCGCTCGCGTGAGTCGCGAATGCCCGTCGACTGGCTCTCGTCAAGGTGTACATGTCGTGGGTGGGAAGGGGACAAGGAGAGAGTTGCGGGATGGGATGGGATTGACTCGGTCCGTTTCAGACTTAAAAGTTTAGTTGGCGAACCAGCAGACGGATATTTCGTCGTCGGCCGAAGCAGACGATCTGCTCACGTCAGCATCAACGCGTCTCACGTGAGCAATAAACCCCTTGACGCCATCCCCTTTCTTGCCAGATCGAGCTCGAAATCGTAGTCCCTACAGATTCTTAATCTGAAACTCTGCCATTATTTTCACAACCGGACGCACCTGCACCAAAAAAATCTCAAACGATTAGCAGACTCCCTCTGACTTGAGCAAATATACGCCACGATGGGATATTGGAACAACCCCTTGGTGAACGAAATGGAGTTTGAGGTGCCTAGACCGGTGGATAACATTGTATACGAAACAACGAGTGCTTGGGACGAACATGTTATGGATATCGACTACGATGTACGCACACTCTCTCCAACCCGCTCTGTGCCTTTGAGGTTTATCATCTCCCCCCACAGGTATCACAAGCCCTGTTTCTGGTTTTGGATACAAATTTCCTTCTAAAACATCTTACTCTGCTCCGATCCCTCTCAGATAAACTCCTCGAGATTGGGCATCTAATACCACCTATGTTCTTTGTGCTTCCTGGAGTAGTTGTGGATGAACTGGATTATCAATCGAAAAATGGAGTCCGAGAACGCGCGACAGCTGCCACTACATGGTTACAGGAGCAGATTGAACAGCGTGTTCGAACCGGTCGAGGTGTTCTACGAGCGCAAAAGGAGGATGAGACAGTTCGGGGAATCAAGTCGTGGCGCAGTTTGCGTGGTCGCGGCGTGAGTGCTTTTTGCTCATTTGCAACGAATTTTTCCTTAGCCGTCGTCTAGGAAAATGATAACATCATTCTCGATTGCTGTCTATACTTCTCCCAACTCAGTAACGGCCAGGTTCGTTTGCTTTCGCAAGACCGAAATCTTGCATTGAAGGCCACCATATCAGGTATCTATCGCTCGTCTCGTACAAACATCTTACACTTGGTTAACCCAGTAATGTATCAAGATATCCAGGTCATCCAGGTTTCTAAAGACAGCTCAGCTGAGGAATTTCTTAAAGAGGTTATGCCTGAACTTCAGTTGGACCTGATATTGCCAGGTAGGCCCCAGATAGTTGGCTGAATACTTGCATGATATCTCACTGCTGATTTCAAAGCACAAGTGCAACCTACAGTACCTGATAGGTCATCCTTTGCCTCTCGTTGGGCGCCAGCAAAATCCACCTATACTCCACGCGTCACAGTCCCACCACAATCGTACCATCTAACGGTCCCTGGTATGATGCATGATGACGATATTGACATGGATGATGCCATGAGCATATCTCCTGCAAGTCATCACCCAAGTCATTCTACCAACGACGAAACCGTCTATCGACGGCTTGCCGAAGATCCTTTGGAAAATTTGATCAAAAACCTCCAGTATAATGACGTTTTAACAAGGGCAGCGGGGTACGTAGTAGCCACGCATGCACCTTTAAGCACCACTTATCTCTTCATTTGCAGAGCGATATCGTTTCCTGAGACACCCCGCCAAACTTTAGTTAGGATTTCAAAGTCTATTCCACCTCAGATATTGTATTTCGTGTCAGGCCGGGAAGAGCCTGGGTATCGAGCAGGAGGGATTAAAATGTGGAGCCGCGGGGATGTTGCGAGTGCGACGGCGGCGCTGGAGCGACTGTTCGGCGAGTTAGACAAGTGGGACGACGATCAAACTCAAGACCCCGAAACGATGGAAGACAAAATCAAGGCGAGAAAGGCGTTGGTAAGTATAATCCGTGGGTTCAAGGAAGACGAGAAGCGTTGGAGGGATAGCTGGTAATGGTGCGTAGTTTTTGAATTCATTTGGACGTTACTATTTTGCCCTGTGTGGGTCTTTTATACAATCCTACGTCCTGTATGTGCATACTGTTGTACAACTCATATGTGTTTCTCATGGTTTATGCTGTTCATATTTTATATGTATATGTATACAAGCTTCCAACTTGTTCTTTGACCGCTTCCAGTGTAAATACATGTAATAAGTTGCGCTTATATGAGTCAATATTGTCAACAAATACGTTGGTTCTAGTTTTGGGCCGATATACAGCATGTGACCACGAGTGGATTACGTCATAAACGCGACGCGTGAAACGGAATTGTTGATTTGGTTGGCCTAAGCGCCCAACTAATTCCTGCTCCCTCCCCCGTCCTCGATCATGAACCGACGGCAGTCACTTGCTGTCCCCTCGAGCAGCAACAAGGAGAACAGCGGCAAGGCCGCGAAGATCAAGCGTGCCCAGAGCATCGGCGGCCCTATTGATGCCTTCAAGAGCAATATCGGTGCCGATGGCTTGAGTCCCAGGCGGCGGAAACGAAGAAGTATGGTCAGTAGCTCGAGTCTAGCGTCCAATCCGTGGCCTTTTCTGACACGAATACGTCTGATAAGGTTCCTCGAAAGTCGATTCTCAAGTCACACAACGACGATGACGAACAAACAATGGACATGACTACCGTGGTGGGAGGCATTGGCTCAGACATTACTGCAGGCAGGAAGAGCATGTTGTCTCGCCGCGTCAGTTTTGCAGCGATGGCACAAGTTCGGTGAGTAGATCACTGATTATTTTGGGTTATTGGGTTGACTTGTGGCCTCTTTTTAGAATGTTCGAGCCCACGACAAATTCCCATGCCACAGCGTCATCTCCACACCCCTCCTCTTCGCCTGCTCCTAACACGCCGTCTGCCGAGACACCCCCGGCCCGGAGCCCCGTTCCCACACGGCGGGCGAACAGCGAAGAGGTGGGCGAAGCATCTATGGAACTAGACGATGAGACTCCAGATCGTAGTATGGAGGCCGACAATAGCTTCGGCTCTGCTGGCGGAGGCCCCTACGATGGCGACGAAGGGGGCGGAGAGGATAGCATGGACTTGACCGACACCTACCAACTGGGCACACCTTCTCGCCGTCGATCGTCTGCACCTATCCCACCTCTTCCCCCTCTCGATCGAAGCTTGACGCGCGAAAGTGAGGGAGGGCGGGACGGGGAGCAAGAGAAGGAAAAGGATGGCGGCGAGTTTATGGTCAAAGTTGGCAAATCCATCGCACCAAAACGCAAGAGTGAGGCTTGGGCCGAACTACAAAGCATGACACACGCTGGGCCCGAATCGGATGACGACCATACGGGGAGCACCGCCAATTCTGATTCGAATGTTGGGCTTATTCGAGGGTCCCAACAAACCATCTTTAGCTCTCAGGGTACTTATAGCTCTCACGGGACATACAGCTCGCAAGAGAGCGCGACAGGAACCGAACGGGATGGTGACATTCCGCTAGAGGACGCACTGTCTCGACTTCGTGCCGTTAGGCAAAGTGTAGGCGGTGGTGCAGCCGACATGTCCATTGACGAAGACGAGGGTGATTCCATGTCGAGCTCCAGCGGAGACTATGAAGGCGGAGGCTATGACGACGAACGCACAATGGACGTTACCGCCATCACAGGGGGGCTACGCTTCCGTACGGATGACGAGGATGAAGATGTAGAGGCTTCGGACGTTCAAATGGGCGAAGGCTCTGAACCCGCACCAGTGGTTCCTCATGCGCCGGCTCCTACGTTCGAATTTACTACCGACCCCGAGACACGAAACGACAACGGGCCTCTGGATACGGGAGCACCGGCTAAACTTCCCACCTTTTCGATTGATCCGCCCACAGATGAACCTGCGCCAGTGCCTCCCATTGCACAAGCACCAGCAACCCCTTTCGCATTTGCGATTCCTTCATCCCCCAAAGCGGCAGCAAATCCTCCGTCTAGTGTTCCTCTCACTCTTCCGCCAACCACAACAACCCCGCTGAGCATCCCAGCGAGTACCGTTGATCAACCCACCTCTTCGTCTAGTTCCCGACCTCCACTGACGTTCGAAGTTTCTCAATCCCCCGTGCGTCCTCCGCTGGTGACGTGGGAACCACGGAACTCGCCTGTACCATTCCAATTCGCTTTGCCTGAGAATGGGACTCCTCGCCGCAAGTCTGGGGGGCTCACTCCTAATGCAACTCCTCTACGCTCCGTTACTCCTGTGCCGCAGGGAACGCCCAAAACGGTCGAGGCTCCGGCGCGCGCTTTGTCTGCACCTCCAACGCCCAAGCGGCCGCGCGACGGAGACGAGAATACGGTAGCGGAGGAGCCAGTCAGGAAAAAAGTAGCGCTAGAGAGTTCGGAGCCTACTGCGGAGAAAGAGGCAGAAGCCGGCGTTGGCAAGAGCGCTGCGCCAGTAAAGCCTCCACGTCGGCGCAGTTTTGCGCCTCGGGCGTCCATCATGGGCCGTCGGGTCGCACAAGACCCGATTCTGCCGACAATTCCTGCCTCCAGCCCAGGTCGCGCGAGCCCTGCTCCTGTGTCCCGTGTCCAGTCGCCTGCTCCTTCTCCGCGACCCACCACACCTTCGAGAGAATGCGAGCGGGAATTACGTCGTCAAGCATCTGCATCTCCTTCGCTCACCCGTGGATCGCCTCGACCAGGTGCTGCATCTCTAGATGAAATCCGCGTCTCGAGTCCCCTGAGATCTCGTACAAGTGGAATTGGCGCAAACATGGGCTTGGGTGCCAAATCCCCAGCGCAATGGAGGAATGGCGTCCAGAATGAAGCTGAACTTGATGAGGTATGTGTTATGCAACTAACCGAATGTGCGAGCTGCATGCTAACGAATTTCTAGGTCCCGTCAATCTCCGCGAGCGACTTTTTGAAGATGACTCGTATCTCGTTCATGGACGGGCTAACTGTCAAGCGACGCTCAACTGTCGGTTTGGGCGTGCTTAGTCGCGGAGAGAACCAGCCATCGACTGGATTAGCGGATTATATCACTGCCATGACAGTTGGTGTACCACAACTTGAGACATTCACCTATGTGAGTTGCTACAGCGATTGTTTGGTTGGTCGAGATCTGATTGGTTACACCAACAATGGCAGGCCGCGAAAGAACTCAAGGAGTATATCTCCAATGGCAAGAAAGCGATTCGTATCCTTGAAGACGATCTAGATGCAAACAACCCTTACCTGTTCAAAGAGTATCTCGCCAGCGGAGAGGAGGATCGAAGAGCGATCGAGGTTTGTGCTAGTGGCCTTGAACAGGGAACACGCGCTGAATTTAAAGCTGAAATCAGGAAACCTTGGGTGGACACAAAGAAGCCATGCGTATGCGATCCAAAATGTCATGGTACAAATGGAGGCACGGCTTTGTTCAAGAGATGCAAGCCGCCGCCGATCAGGAAACCGAGTTACTCCAACAAGTACATTCATTCTCTGCTTACTCTTCGACCAACAAGCTCAACGGCGTCTGTAGGACCTCGAATCTTTGCGTTCCGTAGGCACCCAACTATCTGAACCCATTCCTTCATTGCGGGAACAGCATGCAAAACTCAAGGCTCAGCTTGCAGCCGAACGAGCTGCTGTAGAAGCAGTCAAAGATTGCGATCCGGAGGCTATGGAAGAGCTTATGGCTGGGATTTCTGAACAAAAGTAGGTTCACGTTGATAGTTTATGGGTGTCCGTAGCTTACAATAGACTTTCAGTACGCAAATCGACGGCTACAAAGCCGATGTTCAGAGTAGTACGGCTAAATTGGAGAAGCTAAAGGCCAAGCTGGAAGAGATTGAGGGCGAGAAGCGTGCTTTGCTCGAACAGATGAGGGTTCACCAGGAGCAACTGGATGCATTGCATCCAACTGTTGAAATCGTAAATCTTCGAGGTTAGTTGTTCCTTTTGATGAAAACGGCCGACGTTGTGCTTACGACCCATCTAGACGAGTTTGAGAAACTGCAGCGTTTGCATCTCTGGCAGGCCGTCAAAATTGAGGACAAATATGTTGAACTAGTATACGACAGTCGATACCGGGTCCAAATGGACTGTGTTGGCTATCGACCCATCCCTTCCGGATGCCGCGTTCAACCGATTCCCCTCAAAGGTCAACAGAGGGACCAATTCCCAGCCCTTACGGAGCTTGTGCTCGATTTGGCCCAAACGATGCTACAGCAAGCGAAGAGCCTGAACTTGAAGAAGGTACGCGTTTGTAAACGCCACTCCAACTACAAGTGCTAACTGAGCGTTTTACAGGTCGTGCGAATGCTTGGTCGCCTATGGACGTCCATCTCGCATTTACGATGTAACCTGCGATTGCTCGCGATGAAGTACCCGGTGACGATTATTCGTACCCCTGGAGGCTTCGGCTTTAAAGCAATTACTTGTGTGCGCTTCCCTCGTTCCAAGGGTCTAGCAAAAGTCACGTTCACCGCCAGCGAGCAGCATGCCCGTGAATGGGGAAGACAATTGCATACTATGGGGGCGGACGTCGATATCGTATATGGAAACCTGGAGTAAGTCCACCAACATTTATTTTCTTGGAAGCCTTTCTAATCACACTACCCGTTCAGTCGTGATCTTATTTTAGAAGTTGTGAAAGAGCGTATATCTGAGGCTGTCATCGAGGAAAGCTACGGTCTAATGCTCGACGCATGCGCGGATGCGGTTGCTTGCGCCGAAGAGTAAATAATTTTTTTACAAATCGACCACTGTCCTTACTCTCTTTTCATCTATACCATGTGTGTATTGTAATTGTACTTTATGTCTAGCTTGGGACCGGACTGTTATTTGGAAGTTCATTTGGAGTTTGATGTCAATAGATCCCATGCCTCTTGGTAACGTTTGCGTGTCCCCTGCACTACGTCCTCCGCCATTGTCCAACCTTGGCTGTCCTTGCCAGCCTCGAGTCCCTTTTTGAATCCCTCGGCAGTAAGCCAGTCTCTTAGGTATTGCTTATCAAAACTCGGTTGAGATTGACCTAAGACGAAGTTGACTCCAGCTACCAGTAGATAAGTGCTCGAACAAGTGCTCACCTGGTTTGTATCCAGCAGCGGGCCAATAACGAGACGAATCGGGAGTCAAGACTTCGTCAATTAAGATCAAATCCGGCTCTTTCCCCTCCGTTTCGATGAGGCCAAACTCGAACTTGGTATCAGCAAGAATCACCCCGCGGCTTGCAGCATAGTCTGCAGCCTCTTTGTATAGGCGAATCGCAACGGAAGATATTTTTTCGGAGAGTTCTTTTCCAATGATCTCAGCGGCTGTCAAAGGGGGATTTGCATTTGATTCTAATAGGCTTTGAGGAACGACTTGCCTCGATCGGGGTGAATGTTTTCATCATGCTGGCCTTGCTCAGCTTTCGTTGAAGGAGTGAACAGAGGTGTAGGGAGCTTTTCAGACTCTACTAAGCCTTCTGGGACACGGATTCCATGCACGGTGCCAGAACGCTTGTACTCTGACCAAGCTGACCCTAGGGATGAATCGCGAGCCTCAGTTTTTGTAGAAACGGAGCTCGATTTCACAGACCAGTAATGTAACCTCTGACGATGGCTTCAAGTGGGATGACCTTGGCTTTTTTGACCAGCATGGTACGGCCTTCCAATACCCCCTTGTGCTTGCGCACTTCGGGGGGCATTTGCTCGACATCGTCGGTGATCAAGTGGTTCGGAATAATATGTTCGAGCCGTTTGAACCAGAAAAGAGCGAGTTGACTCAAAATAACTCCTTTTCCGGGCACCCCCTAGAGAAAAAGAATGAGAATCGCTTGCGATGAGAAGGGAAAATGCCGACATTTTTCAAGATCACATCATAGGCGCTGATTCGGTCGGTGGCCACAAAGAGCAGAGCATTGGGGTCAGATGTGGAGTAGATATCGCGCACCTTGCCCTGAGAGACCAGAGTAAGGTCAGGCAAGAGATCTTTCGTCGTGGTGATCGCGGGGGCTGACATCTCAAAACTTAAGAATCGGGTGAATCGGGCCGTCGGGATAAGAAGGATCAACGCATATCAATTAGCCAGATCAGGAACATTGGCTTGAAAACAACAAAGTATAGACATTTACTACGAAGCGAGAAAGAAATGCCATCAGCGGCGCTAGGTAACCCAAAAAAGCAGCGAATAACAGTACAACATATACTAGACAAATTGTAATCATCGGCCTAGTCGTCGTCACTACCTGACAGGTACTCTTCATCGCTTACAGACGTCTTGCGAGGCTGCTTGGATTGGCCAGGTGCCCGAGGTGCAGGCTCGTCGTCATCGGCCGCGGAAAGTGGCGAAGTATTGCCAGGATTAGCTGGCTCAGCGCCTGGCATGTCTGTTCCGGCGGTCTCGCGAAGGAAGACGGCTTCGAGCACTTTTTGCATCACCTCTGCATCGTGGTATACTGCTGAATCCTCCTGTAAATGATTGCGTTAAGGAATGATCACGTTAGCCTGAGAGAGAGACAAACCGTGTTGTAGGTACGAGCATTATTGAACATGAGCCGCCAGTCATCGCGGAAGGCAGTGACGGTTTTATAGTACGTGCCGGTCATGCGTTTCCGAATATGAGACATTGCAATTGGCTTGGGAATCAACTAGACAACGATGTAAGCATGAGAGCAAAGCAGAATGAACGCTTTAAAAAACACTTACGTCGTAGTAGTCGGGGTAATCACTACGTCTCGGCGGCTCTTTGAAAAGAGCACAGTGTTGATGTCCGTTAGTGGATAGGTCTTTCACGGCTTGATAGCAAACCGTAAACGCGGCCCTCATCCGTTCGCGCATCGCAGGCGAAATAGGGGGGGCACCGGCATTTGGATTTTGGGTCCGACGACGTTTCTAAATGGTGTAATTAAGTTAATCTTGTTTGAAATAACCTCAAGTAGACCTAGTACCTGGTCACGGACCGAATCGTCGTCTTCGTCCGACGAGGGTTCGGGGGACTGCGCCTTGCCTCTCTTGCGTTTGCTCGCGTTGTCGTCGGCTCTGCTCTTGCCCTTGGCCTTCTTGTTCCTCCTACTGTCATCGGGCGCTGGCGTGTTTGAACCGCTTGCCTGTTCGCGACCAAGGCGGCTCACAGCACGACTCCTGCGAGCGGGCAAGTCGTCGAAGTCGTCAAGATCCTCGCCCTCCTCTAGAGCCTGCGTATAATTCAGTAATGATCGTGTCGGCATGTCAGAACTACACTCACCATCGCCCACTGATCATCCGTCAGGCCATCGTTATATGAGACAGCCTTGCGTTCGCGCGCTCCGCGACCAACCGCCTTCATTTCAGCTTCTGGAGGCTCATAAGGTTCGTCGCGCTGATAGACTTCGGGTAGCTCCTGGAACGTAACCATGCGATCGGGTTTAGGCCCGCGGTTCCCAGCCTCGCGCCACTCGCGTTCTTCCGCCAGGTCACGCTCATAGTCCATCGTCTTGAAGCGCTCAAGTTCTACGTCCGTACGAGCAATAATCTGGTTGATTTCGTCATCGTCCATGACCGTGTCCTCGTTGACCTCTTCGTTATCCGCTTCCAACATCATACGCAAGACCGCCTCAGACTCGGCCGCGCTAGACTGGTTATCGAATCGACCGGCTTGAATGACTTTACCATCCATATCGAGCTTCTGCTTGGCTCGAGCGAGCATGTGTTCTTCCACGCTGCGCTCAGTAATGAACCGAAGAATGACAACCGAGTTCTTTTGACCGATACGATGCGCACGATCTTGAGCTTGCAAGTCGGCGTGCGGATTCCAGTCTGAATCATAGCTATAATAAACACAATGTTGGCTGCCGAAAGGTCAGTTGAGGAGGAATGAGACGCACATGATGACAGTGTCAGCAGTCTGCAAATTCAAACCCAAACCACCGGCACGTGTTGATAGCAAGAATACGTCATACTCGGAGTTAGGCGCATTGAAAGCCTTGAGTAGGTCCGCACGATCGTCTGGCTTGGTTCCACCATCGAGACGAAGGAATTTGTAACCGCGATAGGTCATATAATCCTCAAGGATGTTCATCACTTGCGTCATTTGGAAAAACATCAACACCTGTCTTTTGTTTAGCGACATGTAACAGCAAATCCAAAATAAACATACTCGATGTTTGAACGCAAACAGCTTGGGTAGAATACGATCCAGAAGAGCGACCTTGCCTGACGCACGATACACCAACGAGTTTAGCTCGTGGTGCGGATTGATCGTGTCCTCCACCTCGGGGAACACAAACGGATGCTGGCAGATCTTTCGGAGTTGCATGACTGTGTTGTTCAAGCCCTTGATACCGCCTTGTTTTCTGTCATTAAATAGTAACTGAGTAAATAAAGAATGCTAAGGAGCAGGCTGGGAGCTCACCCCTTGGGATCCTTCGTCTCTGTAAACAGCATCCCGTGCTTCTTGAACTGCATGTACAGTTGGCTCTGCAGGGCGCTCATCTTGCACTTGATGACTTTTTCAATCTTATCGGGCAACTCGCTCTCCACGTCCTTTTTCAAACGGCGAAGCAAGAAGGGGCGCAACACCTACCACCATTTGGTTAGCGTGATACGCTAAAGGAGATGCAAAACTTACTTTGTGTAGACGCCTGATAATCAGCAGAGCCTCTTCCTCGTTCAGCTCGATTTTGTCTGCGGTACCCGAGTTTGCAAAAGGCGTGTTGAACCACTCATCAAAAGACTTGACACTGTTGAAGATTTTGGGAAGTGCAAAGTTGAGCAAAGCCCAAAGTTCGGGAAGGTTGTTCTGTGGCAAAAATCTCATCAACCGGCTGTAAATCAGGAAAAATCAAGCTTACCTGGAGTGGGGTACCGGTCAAGATCAATCGGTATCGGGAGGAATAATACTGGTTCAAAGTCTGGGACAAACGACTCTGCGTATTCTTCATACGATGACCCTCGTCTGTTGGCCCACCAATGTTAGCTCCTCGTTTTTTTCCTTGAGAAATCCACCAGAAACTCACCAATGATCATGTGCACCCACTTGATCTTGCTCAAAAACGGTCGATCTTTGATGATGTACTCGAAAGTCGTCAACAACACCTGGAAATTTTGAGCTCTCAAATTGAGCTGGATCTGCCTTCGAACCGTCGGCGAGCCCTTGTACACGACCGCCACGATCGATGGAGCCCATTTGGAGAACTCAAGCGTCCAGTTGGTGAGCGTAGAGAGAGGGACAATGACCAAGTATGGGCCATGCAGTTTCTTGCGTTCGACTAGGAACGAGATGAGCGAAATAGTTTGAATAGTTTTACCCAAACCCTGCAAACCCGAGTCTTGTCAGCACTATAAACCTGGGAAGAACAAAGAAAGCAACAAACCATCTCGTCTGCAAGAATTCCGTTCAGCCGGTTATTATACAAGCTGACCATCCACTGCAATCCCTTCAATTGGTACTCTTTCAGCTTGCCACCAACCAGGATACTTGGTTGAGTTGTAATCTTCTCCGCGATCCTGTGTGCAACAGCGTAATAATCAACCTTGCCCTTGTCTTCGTTTGGATCGTCCAGGCGCGCAGCACCAAACGTCGCTTCACTTGTGGGTCCGTCTTCGGTTTCAAACGGAATTGGCGGAGCGTCGCGATGAATGTCGTCGTTTTGTTGCGCGACAACTGCCTGGGCCAGAGAGTCGAGATAAGAGTCGGTTTGTTTGAGCAGATGAGTGATGCGAGTGTCCTTGGCAGTGTCGATGAGTTTGAGGTAGGCCTCTGCAAATAATGGTGTAAGATGATAAGAACAATAGCAAGAGGGACAACCAACCTTCGTCGTCGGCCTTGAGCGCCTTGAGACGCTCCTTCGAGATACGCTCGATGCGCTTCTGTTCTTCCTTTTCGGCAGTGACATGGAACTGCAAGACCGATCGACCCATCTTGCCCATCCTCGCTCGAGCATTTTGGTTGGTCGCAAGAATCTCTCGGCCGTGAGCGACGATTGTCCCAAGATAATCAAGATGCTTTTGTTTCGCACGTCGTTCGCGCTCTTTACGCTGCTGACGTTCCAAAAGCTCTGTGTGTCGGACATCTCGAAGTGTAGGACGACGGAATCGGCGAATCGAACTCCTATCGGCAGGAAGAGTAGTGGCTTCGTACAGACCGTTGGCGACAGATCGGCGAAGCGCCTGTTGACGTGCACGCAGTTGAAGTCCTTTGAGCTCGATGAGCGCCCTTAGTTTGCCGTGTGCGTTTGCCGAGGGGTGAACGATGAGCGCGCCATCCTGTCCTGTGAGCTCGGTCTCGGGATCTCCTTCTGGCTCACCCATGGTGCTGGGCAAAGCGGATAGTTCGCGGATACGCTGAGCAATCCGAGCGTCGACAAACCGCTCGCGCGTCTGTTGAAGGGCAAAGGGGTCCAAACCAAGAGGAGTAAGGCTGGGAACGATCGCGCGAGAGTTTTTGGCCGTTGCGAGGCGAGCGGTGGGGTGAGTGTAGGCATTGTATGGATAAATGAGCGAATTGGTGTCATTTTCAAGGAGGTTACCAGGTGGGGCAGTCAATTGATCGCTTGTATCTTCCCCAGTAGTAGGCTTGGCGTCTGGATTTGAGGAAGGAAAGATGGACTGCTGAATCTCGAGCGGTACAGGCATCCCACGTTGGAGATATTTCCAGGCCGAGATCTGGGAACGGAGCGTGTTGAGTTGATTCTGGTTGAAGGTGATGGGGGTGGGTGGCGACTGGGGAGGGCTGGGTGCGGTGGTGTGTCCATTGGTATTTGCGGAGGTAGGAATGTCGAGTGCAGGTTTGCTGGGCGTAGGCGCCGCGACTTGACCAGTCCCGAGTTGCGCTTGAGCCTGTGCCTGAGCTTGTTGTGCTTGGGCTGCGACGGTGAGAACAAGTCGAGCGCATAGGGAGCGACATACCAGAGCGGGCCATCTGCATTCGCTTGAACATATTCAAGTACTGATTGATATTATGAAGCTCCTGGTTCGACGTGTTGGTGTGTCCGGATGCTTTGAGTGCATTTGCGCGCTGCAAGGTGGTTAGCCACCGCGGGGGAAAAATGGAATACCTGCACTTGCATTTACGAGGTTTTGCAGCCCCTCACGGGTCATGAGATGCACCGGCGGAAACTGCGTGTTGGACGCCATCTGGGGCGTTGGTGTCGACATGGAAGCAGCAAAGATCAAGTCCCGCACTTGCTGTGTTCGCTGCCACGTGACCAGTTGGCTTTGTTTGGTCTCGCGTGGCGCAAGTCGGTTGCCAACCTCCTGTCCCCCACCTCTCTCCAACACACTACCACCCACCCATGGCATACCGAAACCACGGCCGTAAAAACGCCAAAAAGGGCGTGCAGTTCACGCTCATGGTCGTTGGTATGTATCTTTTCGTCCTGTTTTTCTGCGCCGCTTACGAACAACACCAGGCGCGAGCGGCAGCGGCCGAACCACGTTTGTGAACACGCTCTGCGAGTCAGAGGTTCTCCCTCCCAAGATCTCCGACAATGCAGAGACGGCTCACATCGAAGAAGGAATCAAAATCAAGCCCATCAACGTTGGCAAGTTGACCAACTTGCGCTTATTTTCCTTTCCCTAAACGTGTTTTTCCAGAGTTGGAAGAAGATGGTGTACGCATTGCGCTGACCATCGTCGACACGCCTGGGTTTGGCGACAACATCGACAACGAGTTTGCGTTCCAGGAGATCGTTGGCTACCTCGAACGCCAGTACGACGACATTCTCGCCGAAGAGTCGCGTATCAAGCGTAACCCGCGCTTCCGCGACAACCGCGTCCATGCTCTCTTGTACTTTATCCCTCCCACTGGACACGCGTAAGTTGGCGCCCACTTGCTTTGTGCGTTCGGGACTGATGCAAATTCAATCAACAGCCTGCGCGAGATGGATATTGAACTCATGCGCCGCCTCTCGCCACGCGTCAATGTCATCCCCGTGATCGGGAAAGCCGACTCGCTCACCCCGTCCGAGCTCAAGGGCTTCAAAAAACGCGTCATGGAAGATATCGAGTACTACGGTATCCCGGTCTACAACTTCCCATACGATGTTGAGGAAGACGATGATGAGACCATCCAAGACAACTCGGAACTGCGTGCTCTCCTTCCGTTTGCAATTGTTGGAAGTGCAGACGAGGTTGAGATTGATGGCCAGCCTGTTCGGGCCAGGATCTACCCTTGGGGTATTGTTGAGGTTGACAACCCCAAGCACTCGGACTTTTCAAGGTTGCGCTCTGCTTTGCTCAAGTATGTTTCTTATTTGATTTTATGGTCATGGTGCTGACATAGCGTTCAGCTCTCACTTGACGGATCTCAAATCCCTCATCCACGACGTTTTGTACGAAACTTATCGTACCGAGAAACTCTCGCGCACTGTGCACTCCGAGACCGACTCATCCATCCTTCCTGAAGATCTCGCAACCCAAAGCGTGCGCCTCAAAGAAGAGCAACTCCGCCGCGAAGAAGAAAAGGTCGGCACTCGTTTGCTTCTCACTGGACATCTTCTGACCTCTTTGTATACAGCTCCGCGAGATCGAACTCAAGGTCCAGCGCGAGATCAACGAGAAGCGACAAGAGCTCCTCGCCAAGGAAGAGTCGCTCCGCAACCTCGAGAGCAGGCTCGCGGCCCAGGGCTCCCAGGGCGAGTTCTAAAACTGATACCCTCGTTTGCTTCAATCGCTCGTCTCTTCTTTGCCTCCTCTTCTCCTATCTTGTTCGCCGTTATACCTACACTTGGATCGTATCTTCTCCTATAAACTAGTCTGAACGGTGCCGTTCGCTCGTTTTTTTAAATTGTCCCTTCTTGTCTTTTTGTCGGTAGTAGTATCGAGCAATCGCATGATGCTTTATGGTTTATTACACTAGCAAGCGGTGCTAAGAAAATGCACTGGCGTGATCTCCAGAACAGAAAATCTTTTGAGGGGTGGCTAGCAGCCACAAGGTATATGCTAGTCTTACACTGTTTCCAACAAAACTTCGCGCTCGGCCTAGAGAGCCTCAAGGGAGCTCGATGCATTAAATGGGGTTAAACGGAACCAGAGGCGGGCCAGCGGTACACCGCCCAGGCAAACATAAGTCTAATGAAAGTATCATACAATATCAACGTATCTGAGCACTTTGAGTTCTACTTAGTTTTGCACCGTCTGGTATTTTAAATCCAAACTAAGGCAAAGGCACTCCATGGTGAAGATGTTCAAAACTAAAATCAGCTACCCATGTCCGGTTTCCTAACACACTACCGAGAGCAAGCATTTCATGCATCATCGTCGACCTTGGTTGCGAGCTTACCTACATCGATATCAACATAAAAATGACTAACATTATACGTTAGCACGCTCACACAAATAAGCTATTCAGATTTATTCTTTCACTGCTCTCAAGCTCACGTTACGCCGAACGTGAATGCATTTTACGAAACGGAGCAAAAAAACCTAATACGAAACGTTCACCCAAAGAATGGTAAAGCCACCGGCCATTCAAACTCGACCCCCCGATGAGTAGTAATAGGATATTCGCGCCATTCCAGACGCGGGGCCGACCCAACCAGCTTGTGAAACTGCCATTGTTGGTGGTTAACCCCGACCAATTCTACTGAAGAGCATTCAAGCGCCGGCCTCAGACCCTCAGGCCTATAGGGGCACCATATGAGATGTAAAGTCTGCAAGTGCCTTAAACCCGAAAACAATTCTCGTGGCGGACTGTTGAGATTGTACTGTGAAACAGCCAGGTCGCGGACGGTTGGCAGTTCCTGGAGTAGCCATGTCACACCTCCAGATCCATAATAGCGCGTGGCATCTAACATCAGGCGTGTGACGTTTGTCTGCAGTATGAACAAAGACAGTGTGTTTGTGTCCGTTTCGGACATCTCAGGATTAAACGATATGCTAAGCGCGAGTTCAGAACTCGAAGTAGATATGCATGATAGGAGTTGAATAAGGTCTTCTTTGAATGTTTTACGGACATCAAGGATTACGAGTTTGGATAGGCGCACCGGCTCGATTTTATCTGACCTGTTCAGTTTTTGGAACTCGCAGCCAATGAGAGAGAGTGAACGGAGATCAGGGCACGCGTTGAGGACCCCCAGAAGTTCAGGAAGCGTGGGTCGTAGTGGAGTATGCTTGGTGTAGTGCGGTGCAAGTTTCAAGGCAGTGAGCCCACGATAAACCGAACTGGACAGTGGAATATAGGGTGCATATATACCGAGCATCACCAGGTTTGGAAGTGAGAGCCTGTTCCAACTGTGACCAAAGAAACCTTCGTAGAAATCTGGGCTACGCCACCGGGAGTCGCTCTCGCGGTCGACAATAAAGAGCTCATTAAGTTGGCAATGGGTGACAGGTTTATCTCTATAGAGCCCTAATATAATCGAGCGGGCAAGAGAGATAGAAACTCGCAAGTCGAGCGAAATTATGTGGCGCATGCAACGCGCCAGTAGCTTGACTACTTCTTCCACAGGCGATTTTTCGTTCAAATTAACATTCTCGGCGATATGAATCTGCAAGGGGAGCTGAGCCGAATACCTAAGACAAGACTTAGCATGACGCATATACGGCCGGCTGAGTTTATTGTCCAGAGCCAAGTCAATATGTGTCCAAAGCGATGGTCGCCCGATTGAGACCTCTCGAAAGTATTTGGAGGTGATCAAAAGATTCTGCAGCGGTGAGGGCGTGCATCCCCTCAAACTCTGTGGATCTTCACGGTCATTGATACAATCGGCACCAGCGTACCGTAGTATGCGATAAACCGTCTCGATGGGGAGCATGTTTAGTGGAGCGAGCGACCTAGATCGATTGCGGATAGTGCCCAGGACCGCACGTGCTTTCTGCACCTGCGAGCAGCGCGTCTCGAGGGACTTGTATACTCCGTCAATATGCATGAGTGTAGCTTCCAAGTAACCCCAGGTTTGAGCATCGCGTTGCTTCAGGATAGAGTCGAGATTAATGGATTCCGCGAGGAATGAGTCGAGCGTCACAGTGAGCTGCTCGAACACGCTTTTCCAGTGACCGAAAGCCTGAGAGTAGCTATTTTGGGTGCTCCTAAGAACAGAGGATTCATCTCTATTCGGATTTTCCATACCGAAAGATGCTAAGTAATATTTACGAATACTGGCGGCTTTGAGATCAGTGTGGTTCTGTTCTGAAGCTGTGGGTGCCCGTGATCAACAGTTCGTGGTTGCCGTTTTGATGTTCAGTCTTCTGGCGGCTACTGTATATGTTTCTGTCATTCTTACTTTTCTCTGTATTGCTTACTTCTTTTCACGATGCAATTTACATAAATGTGAAGGCAAGGACGTATACACACATGAGATGAGGGCCATTCACCTAAAACATGATCCAGCACGCCAAACCGTCAGAGCCAAACAAGACCACCATATAAACCAAGGGGTATATATATAACTATCAAACATACATTGTTAGATAGCAAAACATGATAAACCACCCGCGGGTAATCACCTATATAGACCGTTTACGGTAAAGCGCGTATCAGAGGCGATGGCGTTGTCATATTGGAGCATTTTCGCCTAAAGGCGGCCATTCGCAATCGACGTCATCAAAACCAATGGTAGCATAGTGACGATGATGCACCAATGTGGCAGTGAATAGTTTAGAAATTTCGGACTCAAATTCACGATAGGCGAAGTTTAAATATATGTTTTGGGCAGTGAACAAGTCCATGATCCAGACGCAAGATCCTCTATTAAGTTTGCATCCAAGCAGATGCAATGAGCGAAGTCTAGGAAAACAACTTCCACCAAAGGAGAGTTTAGCTTCATCGACTGAAAAGTTAAATTCAATGAACGCGAGCTCTTCGATGAGGGCCAGTTCGTCCACGGGGCAAGTGAACAGCCAACCCAGTTCTTTGTTGGTGCGACCCCGTGTACCTGTCACGCACAGTCGCGTTACATTCGATCGCTTGATAAAATGACGCAGTCTCGTTGCTTCGTCGCCAACCAAGGTCCTCTCGAGAGACATACTAAACGCCATTGAACTGGATGAAAGGAGCATATAGTCTAATATGCTTAACAAAACCTGCATTGATATCCTCCGTAAATCTAAGACCTGCAGTTCTGGCAGGGCGACTGGTCCGGATGACGGTAGCGATGATTCTCCAAATCGGCAATCAGCGATCGACAAAGATCGCAAGCGAGGACATTCGGATAGGAGTCTTATAAAATCCGGCACCGTAGGCATCCCTATTGTGCCTGGAAAGCTGTCTTCAGATGAAAGCTTGAGCACGGCAAGCCCACGAAATGCCGCCCCAGTCAGAGTAATACTATGCCCATGGATTGAAATTACTTCTAGAGGCTCAGTGAAACTTCTCATCTTGTCGTTATAAAACCAATTGTGCAAACTATAAGACTCAAAGGGGTTGCATTCTTGCGTACTAAGATAAAATCGCTTGACCTGGCATATAGGATTATTACCGAACAATGCACGCACTATTCTTCGCGCGAGCGCTGCGAAAACCCGAAACTCTAATGATATAATCCGATGGGCGTAAGGTGCCAAAAGATGAGTTAAGCTAGTGATGAAAAAACTTAGTTCCTCGTGGTGTTCACAAACGTGCACGTGAACCGGGGACTGGCTAGAGTATCGCAAACAACCCCGAGCATAACGCTGATAAGCACGCGCCAAATCCGAGTCTCCAACTATCAAATCAATGTGGGCCCAAAGTTCAGGAGAGCTAGTGGCGATATGATTTAAACTTTTGCTAACAGTTAGTATTGTGCTGAAATGAAATGGTGGACCATTGCTCAAAGTTGGCCGGTGTTGAGGGGCTATACACCTCGGTCCAACAAACAATAGCACTCGAGTAAAAATTTCCATAGGAAGAACATTCAATGGGACGAGCGACACAGAGAGGTTGCGTACACTGCATAGAGCTAGTTTCACCTTGTCTAATCGTGTATGAAGAGTCGAAAACGAAGCAAGAGTGGCGTTGATATCTAATAAAGAGCTCTCGAATTCAGACCAGCCTCGGGCAGCGGGTTGGGACAAAGTCATTTCTAGACTGATACATTCAGCCAGAAATAAATCCAAAGTAGAGACGAAGTGTTCGTAAGAGTTCTTCCACCGCCCGAACGCTTGCGAATAGATGTTAGCTGCAATGTTGGAAGGCTGGCCAGCCTTCTAGCTCAGTTAAACCAGAATCACGATTATGTTTCCAACTTACATCCATTATAATGCCAAGCCACAGAATTTACCGAACAATAAGAGTAACTACTCAGATACGAGTTCGGAGAGGGAGATGGAGGAAACCCCAGCAATGATGCGGAGCGTCGTTGTGAACCAGCAAAACCAGAGCTTAAGCGCCCCGTGCCAATGCTGGTTTTGCAACAATCTTTGTGGTTAAAGTGGTTCATATCAACTCTGATCACTGTATATTATATCAACATTCGCATTTGTGATTCACAAAAAGGTCCGTATATTATTAGGGCACAGCAACCTGTACAATAACATATACTTATAACGAATGCCAATCTACCCGACCTCTAGCATTTAGCTTTTAAGATCCCCAGTCCTTTTTCTAGATCCCAACATTCACCCTCCAATCCGCTTGCCTTAGTCCCTGTAGCCTTTTCGCAGTCGGCCAAATGTAGAATATCAAGATCGATGCGCCAAGAGTGATACATATCCAAGAGACGATGTAGTAACCATCCCGTTCGGTATGGCACGTTCCACCCAGGTCCGCACATGCGGCCTTTCCATGATCTGAAACACATTCTGAAGCTGTGTATGGAATCTAGTGAGCAAACCTGAGGTATATGCGCTGTAGACAATAACCATACCTTTCATGATGATGTCTGCGCCCTCTTCCTTGACTTTGCATGTCGCAATGCTAAAGTAGTCCACGCCCTTCAACACAAATATCCTCGGCCAAGTCCCACCCAGGTTACTAATCGTGTTCAACAGCTATTCGACTCACTACTATTAGCCAAACCCACACCCCGCCCAATCCAACCGAAAAAAACTCACAGTCATGTACGTCCCACCAATCAACGGATCCGAAATCTGCGTATGGAAAGCAGACATTCCCACAAACTGAACGGTCGACGAAAACGATCCGAGCACCGTAAAAACAACAATTCCCCAAAAATACGTCGCCGGCACGGGTTTGGTGCTCGGGAACCCGTACACAATCGCCATCGCGAGCGCGGCAAAGCCCAGTCGGACCCAAAACGCGTATAGCCATGGTCTGAGTGGACGTTGACCACGAGACCATTTCGCAGCGTACCATCCTCCGATGATTTGGATGGGAAAATCGATCAAGACGGCGAGCGCAAGGTCTTCTTTGGACAGACCCTTTTCGACGAGTTTGAGCGAGGTCGTGGCGTCGTTGGCTTGGAACCCGATTTTGGCCACAAGGTGGATTATGCAAATGGACTGGACGTCTGTTGGGCGTGTTAGGTGGCTGAGAAGCAGTAAAAGAAAAGAAAACGCACGTTTGAGTTTGCATATACTCCACATAATCTTGTAGACCTTTTTGAGATTCAGGTCTGGGTCATCCGCAGCCACTGGATCTTCCTTCTTGAACGCCAACAACGCAAACGTGACGGCATAGCAGGCGAAACCCCAGAAACGAAGATATGCGTCAAGGGAAAGCATCGGGATGTCAGAAGGTGTACTACGGAAATATTTATTCCTGCGAGCAACGTCAGTTTACGCGATTCTCAACGAACAAGGAGAGACGTACGCAAAGTCTGCGCTGTTGAACGCTAAAAACACGGTAAAGGAGAGAAAGTAGCCCGAGTTGAGGCCGATGGTTTGCGCCGTCGAGGCGTACGAAAGGTTTTCTTGTGAAAGGAGCGTGAGAGCCCAGCCGTCCACGGCAATATCTACATCGTTGTTCGTATTAGCACTTTGGTTGAGCTTGGCATGTAAGACGTACCTTGGGTAGCAGCGAGGAATACTAGCGAAGTAAAAATGAATGTAAGTTTGTGGACATCCGGCTCTGGCTGGTGCTAGTCAGCCAATAGTTACAGTCGACAAGTTGGACAACTCACAACATCCATGATGGACTGCACATTGAAGCTCATCCAGAGCATGAGTGACCCGATAACAAACTGCATAGGCAAAATCCAGCTCTTTCGGCGACCAATAGTGGGACTAAAGATAGAATCGACAATAGGACTCCAGAGGAGCTTGAGACTATAAGGATAGGTTGCGAGGGAGAATATGCCGAGTTGAGAGTAGCTGAGTTTGGACTTGAGCAGGAACGGGACTGAGCCAAATGCGAGGCCGATGGGAATGCCTTGAATAAGATCTGCCAACACGGCTCAGCCAGCAGATCATCGAGAGCAAGTGACAACTTACAGAGAGTGATGAGCAGTCCCATGGCTGCCTTGTCCTTTGCGGACATTGGGGCCTTGAGCCTCTTTTCCTCGTCGTGTGCATGATCGGAGTCCAGCCCGTTGGCAGCAGCGGCTCGTTCGCTCTCACCGAGCAAACTCATGCTGACCTCCTCATCTCCAACCTCGGGCGTGCGACGGCCATTTGTTCGAGCAGTGCGAGGGGTGTGGGTGGTATGGGGAGTATGTGCCGAGTGTGGAGGCAGGACATCCATGTCGCCTTTTGGCCCGGGGGAAGGTGACGGGCGGGGTTTGGTGCGTTTTCGCGCGGAGGAGGATTTGGAAGACATGCGGCAGCCCCTATCAACTAGCCAACGGTAGTTTATTAACCAACGGCTTCCGGTGTGCTAATTGGAGAGAATGCGACAGGCCGTTGCTCTTGTGGTCTAATTTCAGCTGTGGAGTACGTGGCACACGCCGGGCGCTCACTGCAGCTGAGTCATCAGGAGACTGATCGCGCTTACATGATGCTATGCGTTCCAATCGGGGATACAGTGCGCAGCTCAGCTCGGCGGGCTTGGTGCCATGCTTCGGACCGAATTCCCAGCCGCGTGTTTCTGGCGTGGATGCAATCAAGTAAAAACAGAAAAATAGAGTATTTGTGGCACTTAAAAGTGTCGGCTGTCTGGCTCCCCCGCCGCAGATCGACAGAGGCCCTCTAGACATTGGCTGGCCCAACCCTCTCTTCCCTTACTCTCCCTGACTATAGAATGAAACCCACGAAAGTGCTCGCACTCGCCGCCCTCGCAGGACCGTCTGCCGCCCAGCTGCGCTCGTTTGCTGACTCGCTCAATCTTGTTGACAATTTTCTGCGCGATCTCCAAACCTCGGTCATTGCTCTCTCCACTCCCCATCCCCGCCGCTCATTCCACCGTCGCGTGCCCGGTCAGCACGCCAAACGCTGCATCCGAACCCCTCATGGATCGCCAGGCAACCACACTACCCACTCGACGTCGTCCACACTCGCCTCGGGCTCGACATCGACATCGTCCTCGTCGACTGCCACCCGCTCGAGCACCCGTGGGTCGACCTCGCGCCAAGCATCCACCTCGACTTTGACTTCGACTTCGACCTCTACTTCTGCGTCCACGTCTACCTCGACAACCACGTCCACTTCGACTTCCACCACCAGCTCCACTTCCTCCGCCCCAACCCCAAGCTCCACATGGAGTCTTCAGACAACTATAGCCGGCTCCAGCTTCTTCGATGCTTGGGACTTTTGGTCTCTTCCGGATCCGACAAACGGTAAATCCCCCTATCGCTCTCTAGTCTATTCACCGCTAAGCCGATATTTTTCCTAGGCGCTGTCGACTACCAAACTCAAGACGGCTCCGAATCCGCCGGACTCATTAGTGTCAACAGCGCAGGAAACGCAATCATGCGCGTTGAAACCACGCAGCAGGTGTCAGGAAACCGTAAATCAGTTCGCGTGCACTCTAAAGTCACTTTCAACGGCGGACTTGTTATTCTTGACGCTGTGCATATGCCGTACGGGTGTGGTACTTGGCCCGCATTTTGGAGCAACGGTCCCAACTGGCCCAACAACGGCGAGATCGACATTGTCGAGGGCGTGAACGGGTACACCAGGAACCAGGCATCTTTGCACACGCGTAGTGGATGCACGATTCCAGCCAACTATGGCGCGCTCGGCACGCTTGCTGCAACTGGTGACAATGCGCTCAACTGTGCCGCCGAGGAGACCGGAAACCAAGGATGCGGACAGCTCAGTTCGCAGGCCAACAACTACGGCAAGGCTTTCAATGATAATGGCGGAGGGGTATATGCCAGTAAGTTGCTCTGCTCCTTTGTTTTCCCTACTTGGCATACTTGGCGGCACATTGCTAATGCATGGTTCCACAAAAAGTGAAATGGGATACGTCTGGCATCTCCGTGTTTTTCTTCCCTCGCGAGGCAATCCCATCGGATATCACCGCTGGTCAACCGATGCCATCCACCTGGGGGACGCCAGCCGGCAACTGGCCCGCGCAAAACTGTGATCCGTTCCAGTTTATGAAGGACCATATCATGATCTTTGATACGACGCTCTGGTAAGTGATCGCGCACCCGCTCCAAGCTTCTTGGCTGATAGGGGTATTATTCTCTTAGCGGTGATTGGGCAGGAAACGGCTGGAATACCGCTGGTGTCGGTGGACAAGGAGCAAGCTGTGCCGCTTCGACGGGGTACAGCACCTGTTTGGACTATATTCGCAACGAGGGCTCCGCATTTACTGATGCTTGTATGTGTTTTTCCTTTTCTTCTTCTGTTCTCGATCTGATCGTACCCCTCTTTTCGTAGATTGGGAAGTCAAGAGCGTCAAGTTGTATACCTAAACTTGCTGTGATTTATAGAGCTCACATAGACAGCATGGGTTTTGTCATCTGGGTATTCGGTCTTCGATTCATTAGGGGAACTTTTTTTTTCAACGGATTTTCAATTATCCACGCACACGCATACATATCTAAACCAGACGTATCTATCACTCTTTCTCTCTACCTTGCTATCTAATGCCACACCTCGCTCCGTATCTATTGTATCCTTATAAGCTACACGTTCGTTATGTATGCTTTCTCTCTTCCTCGTGTTCTTTGAATACGAGGATGGGAGCATGAAGTAAATACCTCAAACAAAGTGAATATGAATATAAAGTTGAAATGAAGTGCTGCGGTTTGGAGACTTCTGTACATAGTTGGCCATTGACCGCAGCAAGACAGGAGGATAGGCCGAAAGCAAAGCTATCTATTTTTGTTATCCGGCCGCATGGTACTTTCGCTCATTCGTCTTGATCATAGGGCTATTCAGCCTTTTGACTTAATCGAGTAGTAACGAGAGCGCTTAGACATTCCTTGTCAGTCCCATAACTACGTTCAGCACAAGTGAGACAAGAGGCGACAGCAGGGGGGAACCTCTGCTGAGTCATCGTTCACGAGGGCACTCGGTTCAACCGTCTTGTTTTTGTTGTTTCTACGAACCAGAACTATAATATAAACCTTCACCCCTAAGGAACGAACACATGGTATTATATATCTGTGCAAGTGCCTGGCTAGGGGTCGTTCCCCTATCTCGCTTCGGTATTACATCTCGTCCGTTATTCTTCCGTCAAGTAGCGGGAGTCATAATCGACTGGAACCTTAGCCATGGCTTCTTTCAGTCACACCAGACATTTTTATTCGATGCACAAGATGCACCATGAACCTAAGGAACGGGAGGTCGCTTGGCTCATGAACAAGTATCCGAGGGGCCTTTTGATAGGATTTTCTCGCTAGTGTAATTCACGCAGAGCAGAGTTGGGATGATTACAACCTGCGCTGAAACTGGTATGCTGACCTGATAGACCAGGTGATCTACACCAGCAACATAATCAGTTTAAATGGCTGACATTACATACAACCTTCATGCAGCCACCTCTTCTGTGTCGGGTTCTTCCCGAACGAGCTCGTAAGAATGGTTTAGCTCAATACTTCGCCTAAGCTCATTCCGGGAGTATATCCTCTTATTCGGCAGACCTTTTTAATGAATAAACAAAAGAGTCTGGGATCAACATGAAAAGCAGATCGAGGTGAGACTTGTGCAAGCGAGATCGCGTTTGTTCCGTGCCCTACGGAATACATAGTCTCTCAGCTCCCGCTCGGAATTAACCTTCAACTGCAGGGTCGGTCATATTGCTGTAGCGGATCCATTTCTGCCGAAGGAACTTGCTTCAAAAACATAGGTTCTTTTACTTATATATCTAAGCCGCGGGTGGTGCAAACTTTATAGACGTAACCCTATATGATTGGCAAAACAATGGGTATATGCGCCACTCGGAGGAAACGCGTAAAAACCGGACCCGGGTGGTACTGTTCCAAAGCGGCTAAATAGGCTAATTTTCCGTGAAGGGCAAGCAGGATTCAAAATCGAATACCAAACTGGTTGAAACTTGTTGTTGATTATTTACCTTGATGGAAGGAAACGGACGAAACGAGCAAGGCACTGGGAAGCGAGCGTATCACTGATATCCTATGCTAGTATAACCGTGGACAAAATATCTGTATGGTCATCAAGATGGTGCGCGTCTAGATGGCGATGATGTTCATGGAAATCCGTCTAAATTCATGTTCATTGAGGAAGCCGCCGGTGGCAACGCATACTATGTTTCAGGCATGATCGTGGAGAGGGACATTGCAGCCTTAGCCAGAAAGATGAACCGTTCAGATCCTTCTTTGATGGATGCAGGTACGCACCGTGTCGTGTCTGGACACTCCAGTCTGCAGTGACTGCATCGGTACCGACCAGACGTTCAACATTAGTGTGAAAAAAACAGTGCGGCTAGTGGCTGGACATCAAACGCCGGGGGTGCTTACGCAACAGCCGTTCATTTACCAGAGTTTCCCGAGGCAACGCCACCTTCTATTGCTTTCCCCGATAAGGGTGTGCTTAGTCATACAGGGGCAGGGACGAGGCTAGAAGGCGGCTTGAGCAACACGGCTGCAGCTGGCTTGTAGTTTTGCACTTGTTCCTCTCACCCACCATGTTCCGCCGTCCGTCGTTCAACAACGCGGCGGCCAAGCCCGAGCCCGTCGAGCACACCCCCCGCCAGAACACCCCCAGCGGCGGCCTCACGGTGCCCAACACGCCCTCGACGGTCGAGCCCCAGGTTCGCGGACACAAGCCGTCGACGGCTTCCTCGCTCTCGCCGCTGTCGCCCTCGACGGGCGGAGCACCCCATGTCCCGACCACGCCGCTCACCACACTCTACCTTGTTAGCGGGCTCCCCAAGTCGCCCCACACCTGGACGCTTGCCGACACCGATTCCGTCGCGGGTCTCCACCATGCCGAGAGTGCTGTTGGACGTTGGTGGAGAGCCGAGGTTTTAGGTTCGAGCGTTAGCCCGGGCGTCGGCCGCTCGCGCAAAAAGTCCAAAAAGGAGCGAAAAGACAGTGGCGGGGAAGGCGTCATTCCTGACGGTGTCAAGGCTGGCCCCCGTGGCTCTGGTACCCTCAGCAAGACCGACCTCGGTCGGATGCTCAGCAAGGCGCTCAAGCTGTCGTTCCCGCGCGAGGTTGAAATCATCGCTGCAACACTTCAGCCTGCGAGCACCACCCACACCTTTACTTTCCAGATCCCTGCCAACGCGTCTTCGGGCGTTGGTCAGTCTCACTCGGCCCAGACCGCTCACTTGCCTGGTCTGCGCAACAGCGTCATGTCTTCGAGCACAACTGGGACGTACAATCATCCGTATGTTGACCCGACGCTTCCCCGCCCTTCGAGCACCTACCTTGGGCCACCCTCGACCACCCACTTGCCGCCAAGCACGTCTCCCACTTCGACATCTGATCCTACCGGTGACCGTGGGCTGATCACTTATCACGGAGTCTGCCTGACTGTATGGTCACATGCAGACGAAGAACGCTCCCTGGCCATTCGCCGTGCCCTCGAGTCTGCTGCTCGTTCTCGTCGTGGCTCGGGTGCTTCGGTGGGCACCACTACGCCTACTACTCCCGTTCGCCGCACCAAAGGAAGCAACAATGGCCCTGCTGGCCCTTGGACAGACGCTGAAGAAAGCGAGACTGACGCTTTCAGCATGAGCGAGAGCGACGCCGACGTGATGAATCCCAACGGTGTTGGCATGGGTGCCTCGAATTTGTTCTTGCCACAGAACACGGTGTTCTGGCTTCCGTATGCCCTCAGTGAGTAGATCCGCGCACGATATCTGAATTGTGGCACTAACACGTTGCTCAGCCCTTGTTTCTAGACACCCCATTTACGATCTCATGCGTGACTATCTCACCCTTAGTTGGGCTCGGTTCAGCAAAGACGTTCAGTCTCATACGTTGTAAGTAGCAACTCGACAGATTCTTCGCCAGTTTCAGTGTTTGATCTTCTTGATCTGCATCAAACAGGCAAATCTCGAAGATTCTCGAGTTCCCTGCACCTCGTGCTGGTGATGTCATCCGACTGGACGCGTCTCCGGCGAACGAAGTGGAAACGTTGGAGGTTGTATGCCGTTTCCCAGGCGGACTCGATTTTGGGCGCGGGCTGGTTGATGTCAATGTAGGTAGCTCATATCCTGTTTCCAATTCTCGCTAACATTTCTCGTAGTTTACAATGTGGCCTCTGTTCCGTTGTCTGAATCTGGACAACATCCTGACCATCTGCGAGGTAAGTATTTCAATTTGTTCTAGGCTCAGAGCCTGACTAGTTTCCAGCTTGCTCTGGCCCCAACCGGTAGAGTCTTGTTCCTGTCGCGCCACCCGGCTATGCTAGGCATTGCCGTCTCTACCATCCGTTATCTTGTTGAGATGCGAGGCTGGAGTGGAATTGCGCTTCCGATTGTTCATGCACGGGATGCAAAGATCTACCTGGAGGACCCGGGCCCATGGCTGATGGGGCTGAGCACTGAGGCACGGTACATCGCGAGGACATCCGCTGAGGTCTGCGTAGTCGATCTGTGAGTAGCTCTCTTTGTTTGGCTGTTTGTACAATTGGGGTTGTTGGAGGTTGGATCCTTGATTCGATATATTGATCATCAACCCACTCGCTTCCTCCGTGGTCATGAACTGAATTATTTCTATTACTATTCAGGGACATCAACTATGTCAACTGTGCTTCACCTCCGAGCGGCGTGGTTTCGACCAAACAACAACGTGACAAACTTCGGAAAATTCTCCTTGGTGCATTCGACCAATTCTATCACCCGGACAATGCTGTCCCTCCCGAATTCAAAGAAGCCTTCCCTGCTGGTCGATTCCGCCCATTATGCAAGATCCAGACCAAGCGCGGAAGTTCGACGGCCGTTGTCGCCGAGAGCATCAAGGCACCCGAGTGGTGGCACCAGACCAAGGTTCTGCAGGCATTTGATGCGGTACTCAAGGACAGATCGCGCAAGCCGTCGTTGTTGAAGCGCCTGACGCTCATGGGCATGGGTCGTCGTCAAGCTCAGCTTACCGCTGCCGAGCAGCTCATCCAGCGTTCGATCCGGAAGCGCGCAACCGCGTTTGTCGACGCCCGGGATGACTTGGAGACCAAGATTGGACGGCTGAGCCGTCGTCTGAACTTCTTGATGAGTGAGAGCGAGCTCTGGAGGGAGAAGTTTGTTGCATTTGAAGGTTATGCCGAGAAGCTCAGTGCCGAGGCTGCTGAGTTGAGGGCCAAGATTGGCAAGGAGCAGCGGGAGAGTCGGCGGTTGAGTGGACTGGTTAACGTGAGCGCCCAAGAAAAGGAGAGGCTTGCTGCGGGTAAGTTTTTTCTTCCGAGCCGTACGTACTTGCGCTCATGAAGTGTGCAGAACTTCATGCGAAGGAGGAAGCTCATCACGCTGCTCTGATTGAACTCGACGCAATGAGGCGCAACATGGACGAGATGGAACGTGAACGCGCCCAAATGGTCGCTGAAGTCGAGGCTCAAATCGAGCGTGCTTTGGCGTCGATGGCCTTCAGCGATGGCGAGAACTTTTCGGATTATTCACGTCCTGGCTCAGCTATGAGTGGAGTTAGTGGTGATGAGTCGGGCCTGCACGGTCACTCTGGGATTGGGATGGGTCACTCAAGCATCCAAGGCCTTCGACATGTCGAGAGCGGCCCGGGTTTGAGGCAAGCGAGTGGAAATTCGTTTGGGTCGGGCTCCTTCAGCGACGGGGGCAGTTCTCGCCGCTTGAGGTCGATGGCGACTGCTACGACTTTGGCAGATGACGCATCTGATGAAGTTACTCGGGTTGGAGTCGATCTCACTGTGGTTTC
Source organism: Ceratobasidium sp. AG-Ba (assembly GCA_016906575.1). Lineage (NCBI taxonomy): Eukaryota > Fungi > Basidiomycota > Agaricomycetes > Cantharellales > Ceratobasidiaceae > Ceratobasidium > Ceratobasidium sp. AG-Ba. The sequence goes on along the minus strand of CP059613.1, from coordinate 2,701,714 downwards.
CAAGGATGCAGAAGAAGATCCAACACTCGTTACGCCTCTTGGGACCCGCCGGTTCTCGGTCACCAAGCCAGAGGTGGACGGGTTTGGAGCTGTTGACAATGGGATCTCCGAGAGAAGTGATGTGGTTGCGATGAAGGTGCAGCAAATTCAGCAAAAGGTGTGCTTATTTCACTGTTGCGATGATATCCAGTTGCTAACAAGCTATCCTTAGCTCGAGAACGCACTTGCCGATCACCGTCAGCGCCGCAGCCACTCCGTCACGAGCGGTAGCACTAGTGAGGCTGATTCGATTCAACGCGTCTTGAGCGAGGGTGATACTGCCGCTCGTCGCCCTCGTGCTCCTCGTGGAGCAAGCAAATTGGCTCCCAAGCGCCACCGCTCTAGGTCGTCCGCCTCTTTGAGGGCTGCTCGTGAGGCGTTGATGGCTGCCAAGGAAGCCGTCCCGCCTATTCCCAGGACTCCCATCTCTGGGACTCCGAACGGCTCCGTGATTGGGCATGGGAATGAGACCGTGCCCAAGGTGGTGACATCCCGTGCCGGCATGACTGCTACCCCAGAGCGGTCTTCGATCGAGTCGACCGATGCCAACACGATCGCTAAGCCCATGCTCAGTGTTCAAGCTTTCCCGATCGCTCCTGCTTCACCCCAAATGCCCCCGACACCGTTGACCCCTAACCGCGAAGTTGTTGAAGATTCGGATGATTCCTATCTTAGCGCTGTGTCTGAAACTGCTCGTGGTGGTGTTCGGTCGGCACATGACAGCGGAAGCGACGAGGACACTAGGCGTATCTTGGGCCCTCGGGTCCACAGAAAAAGCGGTGCGAGGATGCCATCGCCAACTGTGAGCGAGGCGACCGCCGTGGGCACCGCGCGTGCAGTTTGAGAGGTGCTAAAATTTGTTTAATTCTGGTGTGTTTCATGGTGTGTCTTGATTGATGTCCACCTTCGTTCGTCTCGCAAAGCGATCGCTTTTCCTCCTTTATGCTGAAACAGATATACCATTTCTTCGTCTACCTCCGGTCGCTCGTTACTCTTAGCCTTTCTTAGTTTTCTTTTTGCTGTTAACCAGCCGCGCTCGTTTAACCTCTTCTTGTCACTTGCTTTTCGTTTCGCTAGCATTATCCTTGCCTTATATTGCTGTCGCGCATGTACATATTATGTATCTTGGCTGGCGTAGTTTCGTTTGTCTATACTTATGGTTTCATCGAAATCCAAGGTGCACCTGTGTTGTCCAAACGTATATCTAGTTGGGTGTGAACTAAGCGAACACTACTCAAATACGCTGTGATGGCGCAATCGGGAATGCACTGTGGTCCATTTCAACGGATTAGTCAGCTGTGCGCTGGTTCGAAACCCTCCCCTCGCAGACGTCTTGGTTTGAATCTCCACCGCGTGGCAGCACGTGGTCTGGATTTTCTATAATCGCTTGGTGATTTGTCAGGGAGTCAACTCCGCAGCACCACTGAGCGGCCGAGGCAGTCCATCGAGACAAGGTGGTGTTTCCAGACGCGCTACTGGCCCGTGCCTGGTGCAAACCTTTTGCTCCTTGTTATGTTCAAGATTTTTGTAAGGTATTCTGAGCAGTCAACTTGCTTCTGCAAGATCACTCCCCGTCTGAATTCGACACGCTCAAACGTGCAATCCCATGATCTCGGCGCTACGGTGCTTCGAACATTCCCATGCTATGAAGTCTATCATTTGCGAAACGAATGCGGAAGGTTATCGCATTGTTATCGCATCATTAAAGTGTAACATATATGCAATTGCTTCACTGGATGGCTATCATCATGGTTTTGCCGAACCTACTCCCGGTCCTTCCGAAGCACTATACTACTAGAAATCCCTGAGAATCAACTCGATGGGTATAAAATAGGATAAGGTGGTATTTTATCTGATGACGGAGAAAGGCTCTATCGACAAGGTTAAAGCAGATGAAAAGCGCCTATATCCTATGCTGTCCAATCCAAACAACTTTACCCCGCCTTATGCCAATTTCTCGATTGTATCTGCCGCAAACACAGCGCCTAAACTATCAATAGCCAATCAAAATGCGGACGGGGACCAACCGCTCGACTTTTTTGGATATTTATCTGGCCCCCTTTATGACCGGCTCGTGATTTTACTTGCTTACCCAGACGCTGGCCGCGTCTCAGACTGAGGCGGTGACTTCCGACGGAATTGCCAAGTGCCTGTCGTATTCGAGCACGCTGGCCACCGGCCAGCATTGTGCCTGCTAAAGGATGCCAGACGAACCACACCAACTGCGGGCCGAGCTTTCCCATACCTCCCCACCCTCTGTAACACTCGTTTCCACTACTCGTTATTCGATATCTCGAGGATTTTTCCATGATCGATGAATCGCACAACTCCGTAGAGCACTCAACATACCTTGATGCGTGGCGCTCAGTCCGCCTTTCCCCCTCAGGATGGAAGATCGCCAAGCAAGCGTAAGCGAAGATTATTCTGTCAATGGGAGTGAATCCAAAGTGCGCCAGTCCGTCTGATACAGGTTATAAGCGCTGAAGAGTGGGTTTGTGAAGTTGACCGCGAATTGTATCATACATAAACATATACTTTAGTCGAATGTAAAGTATTTTCTGCGCCCGTCGAACAGTTGATGGGCTCAGACAACCTTCCGGAAGCTGGCTGCGCACGACTGCCATAAGGCACTATCTAGCGTTATTCAAACCCCTACATGCGGTACCCGATCATGAATACTCCATTTAGCTTGGTCGGGCCTTGCAAGATTTTAAATGGTCATGTAAAATTATTAACCCCCCGCCCCCCGGGTAATGAATTAATGAGTCTGAAACAGCATACACGTATAGAAGTAGAGACGGCGCAAGGGAGAAGCGAGGGAGAGTATAACCGGAACAGTTGAAAGAGTATGAGGTTAGACGAATAGAAGCGTTCAGTATCGGAGCAGAGCACGGCAAAAAGGAGTATGGGTTATAAGGATGACGAGAATATTTAGAGTAAGAACGACACAGGAACTCGTGGGTCCAAAATCTCTGTATAATACCCGTATTATTGCCGTATTATACCTGTTAGATTATATGGAGATTTTGGGGCGGTTCTCTGTATAATTCCTGGGATATAATCTGCATTCTGTATAAATGTATTTCCGTTGATCATTTATTGTATTATAGCCACCTCGAGGCCTGGACTCATGTTGTAGCTACTATCAAACACGTACACGGGATGACCAAGAGGGAGGCGGAAAAAAGAAGACCACAAATGGCCAAGGAGGAAGACAATCAAAAATCCGTCGCATGCGATCTCACCTATGCTGGTCACAGCTCAAACACCCCCACCTAACGCCACCACCCCGGGCTCAGTTGGATGAGGACACAACATCTGAACCCCGACACCTACTTAAACTGGAAACCCGAACTCCCAAATTTGACGCGGGCCGCATGCCGGCCGGCTGAGTGTGCCGTAGTCGGCGGGAATGCAAAAGCAATGCTTGTCGTTGAAGGGGGCGGCGAGGGTGATGCGCGCGGCGATGCGGCTTGTTCTCCTCGCGCCTGACCACAATCATGTCGTAGTAGTGCCTATCCATCATCGTGCGTGCATCTTGATCCCGCCAACTGTACATATAGGCCAGCAAACCATCTTTTGACTTTGCTTTCCCGCCCGACCTACGAATCGTACTCGCGTTTTACACGTCAAAAACTGAAGGTGCGGTTACGCGTAATAAGGCGTAACGAAAACGGGGGGTGTAGTAATTGTGTCATTGCACCGAATGACACCGGCGTAATGGCGTAACAACATGTATTCACATGTTGTTACCCCGATTACGACACCCCCCTGTTTCATTACACCTTCAGTTTTTGGTGTGTAGGTACCTGGCCACTCTTCCGTCTCCCTCGGCGGTGCCTGCATCTCCCTAAACTTATTAGAGGGGGCCAGTGCTCATAGGTAGTTAAGGCTGACCTTAAGCCTGAAATTGAGCCTTTCCATTAGTCTACGATACGTAAAGGTTTTTTCGGGATGGGGCTGTAGTTGAACACACTGACCAGGTCAATTGCGGCTCTGTTGGCGTTGTTTTGTGGGGATTGGTTGTGGTGGTTGAATTGTGGTGACCAAAGTGAAAAGGTTGAATGTTGGGCACGGTCCAGCCCAGTTTTAGGCTGAATGAGACGATGGCGGAGTTTTTTGTGGTCTAAGCGTCGTGTAATACCGTTGTGAGTACGATATTCAAGCGTACCGAGTCTTTCTATTGTCTTATCCAAATATAATCTATATGGCGGTTGTATTTACATTGCGAATACAAGATGATATACACGGTCGACATTGCTGTTCCATATGTCGGATTTGGAGAAAACACATGTTTAACTATTAGAATCTACCGAGCCGCGAGACGTATTTCAGGAAAGTCCATTTATATTCAAAGAACCCAAATAATTGGCGTATTATGCAGAGATTTTGGACCCACGAGTTCCTGTGCGAGAACGAGAACGAGAAAAAGAAAAAGAAAAAAAACGAAAACGAAAACGAAACCGAAACCGAAACCGAAACCGAGTAGAGCATGAAATACAGAAGCCAGAAACGGGATAAGAGCAAGGGTCGATAGAGCGAAAGAGAAGCAAGAGTAGAGATATATATATAATTTATGATATGACTAGCATATCATGGGGTTTCTTCAAGTCGTAGCAGGGTTTAGCCATGCGATACGGCTCAATTTTTGTGTTAAGGGGGTCGACTATGTCGATAACGGTAGAAGAGGCAGGCGAGGGAAAGAGTGGAGGGGCGACGACGGTGCATACGACAACGACGGTGATTGATGGAGTGACGACTTACCCTTGACCAACTGAGCAAACCTTCCAGCCACCCACCCTTCTGTTCCCCAATACCGCCTTTCTACTCCGGCGTCCCCCGCCCCCGCACTGTCTGGGGCCAGCAGACAGTGGGTGGCCCTGGGCGGACGACGCCGTGCAGATGCGCATACTGGTTCACATCCGGAGTCGGGCGACCTTGGGTCGTGCTCGAGTCGGAGTGGGTACGTCGTCGGGGTGGGTGAGTCGTCTTGTCGATGTCGTTCGCACCTTGGTCCTTTCCCTCCTATCCTAGTCCCCCTTCCCTCCTATCCCAGTCCTCCCCCCCTCCTTCCCTCATTTCTCCCCCTTTCCCACCTTCCCATCATTCCCCCTACTTTTCCACCCCTCCCGAGCGTGTGTTTGCACGCTCCCGAGGAGGCGACGGAAAGGGACGCCAGGGTTTTCGCTTGACCACCGTCGACCACTCACCCCCGTCGTCCTCAGCACGTGGGTCGCCCGATGGTGCTGGGACAGGAGAGGACGGGGCAGGGTGGTCGCTCGAGGGTTCGAGCTCCGCAGCGGGGATGAGGGGCGATGCTGCGGGCTCAGGCGCCGGTTCCGTCTCCCAAGACCCGTCGTCTTTCGGCAAAGGGATACTTGCCGGGTCAAACCTGACCTTTTTTGTCGACTTCGCCTTGTGCTGCACGGGCTCGGAACGAGCGCTCTCCACCGCGAGCTCCAAGTCAGGAGCGTTGGCAGAGAAGCGGGCTAGAAGTATGTAAGCAGAGTATCGAGCATGAAGCGCTGACCGACTCACCGCATATACCCGTAATAAAAGCCACGAGCTCCTCGTAAAGGATCATGGCAAAGGCACAGACGAAAATCAATACCACTTAAATAGAAAAGCGTAAGCATGAATTCACAACCTCAAGTCTAGGCTTGCTCGACTACTCACCGAATAGGACGCGACAAATCCACCAGACCAATCGAATGGCAATAAGGTAGGACCATACGACTACGAAGCAAAGTTGCTAGTGAGCATAACTACAGTATAATCGGAAGAATTCAATGACTTACCGACGCAAACATGGCTGTACAAAAGGATGAGCTCGCAAATCAGGAGCCCTTCTTCGTCCACGACCTCAGACGGCTTGACGAATTCCACCAGCTCACAGCTACCCGGCGTGCACGGTGGGTACTCGTACAAGATAACCTCCTTTGGAGCCCCCTCAGGCTCCAACTCGTCCAAAATCCGCGCATAATACTCGATCTCGGGATTTGGCTTGTCCAGGGCATCGGTCGCGAGGGTAATCGCTACCTGAGCAGGAAGCACGCGATAAGGCGTGCACTGCCCGAGGCTAACAGCAGCCGATGTAGGCGCTCGGTAGCCTGCGGGCGACGGCTCGAAAGGTAGAATGTGGCTCGGGAACTCGATGTGGGTTCCGTGGACGTAGAACACAACCTTGTAAAGGTCGTGGAGATCGAGATGGGGCGAGGTAGCGGCGGAGGACGAGTTGGAGAAGGGGGGTGGTTGGGTGGGGAGGTGGGTACGCGCTGACAGGAATAGTGGGAAACGATCGTAAGCGTATTGGTAGTCGTATGTCCGGTTACCATAAGACCACCCGATAGAGTTCGTCCGACTCCACAAAGGTTGTGTATGCGCCATTAGGTGGGCATAACGTCCGTAAGCTCGTGCGAGGGTACGACGGGTAAGAGTGACTATCGACGAGGTGGCGGTGGCGGTGATATCGGGGACGGCGGCCAAAAGCGTGTTGAATGCGTCGACGGTAGGACGCAATGATACGGCGGCGACCGGCGTGAAATACAACACGATGTCGGTCGAGGTTACTGGCCCGGGCGGTGGAAGGAAAGAGCCGACTGGCAGCTGGAGGCCAGCGCGGCTTAAGCCAACGTATCTAAAAAAGGAAATTAGCATGTCAGGATGTCGGCCAGTAAGTCGGCCATGCACTTACGTTCCTAAATGGGCACCACGGATGCTGACATCAGCGACGGCAATGGTTAGGTAGTATGAAAAGTTGTCGAGGCTGAGGAAAGTAAAGAGGATGGTCTTGAAAACCGAGGCGAGCGCAAGAGGCTGGAGGCAGTACATCTTGAGTCCGTTGGTGGGACAGAAATCGCCCCCCAGCCCAGTTTTTATAGGCCAGCATCGGCCCTCTCGAGCGGGCGTACATGCTGCCCGCAGTGCCAAGGTTTCTAAAGATAACACATTTTTTGGACCGTCTGTCCGGGGGTTGGGGACGCCAGTTGCTTGGCCTCTATCGTCGGTCATGTGACATTGCTCTGGGCTCGCGACGTGCACTCGTTGAGCGGGGTTTGGCTCGTTTTTCGTTCTTATTTGGGGAATATAATATATAATGGGTGTATAAAACATAATAGACAATCTACTTAACTCGTCTCACAGTCTGGTAAGGCAGAGCAGACATCACATGATGTGTCGACGCTTTTGTTTGCCTTGGTTTGTTATCGTGTGACTACCCCGGCTGGCTCTCTTCTGGGTGTCTTTATTAGACCACACCAGAGTTTCGTTTGGCCGATGGTTGGCAAAGATAGATTTCCCTTTGCTTGGCGGGTCTTATTCCGCTCCTCCGCCGTTTGGTCTGGAACCTAGAAAGTCTGGACCATTTCCTTTTTGATTTAGCTCGCGCCTTGTGCTGGCGACCAGACTGTATGCGCATAGATCGGTACCAAGCTGTCGAATTTACCAGTGATATCAGATTTTTTATGTGTTGGATGCGGGCTCCGGTCCAATATAAGCTGTTTGCACTGGCTTGACATACTAGAGCGAGACCGGGTTTGGATTTACATTCCATTCACGTTAGCCAGACAGGCTCGCCGAGGGCTATCCACACACCCCGAGTTGACCCCATGAATCAGTAGTGATTATGTATAGAGACAAAATTTAGAAAACGGGGTGTGAGTGTCACCTAAAAGAAGATCATTGGATACGATGGGGAATCTTTGTAATCTAATCACGCTGGTGGAAGTTTTGCTCGAGGCTCGTGCCAAACCATAGTAAGACAAGGTCTACCACACTCACTTGCATCAATCCATGGAGATGACATAATCGTATTTGTTTGTACATGATTGTTTCTATACACATGAGACTGAATGCATAGGTCTTTGCTATTTACTCGGTCCGTTCGCTTGGTGCGCTGAGGAGGGTATAATAATTCGGGAGCATGGGATTTTGGCCCTTCCCAGGTATTCCCCTTTGCTATCCCTAAAAATTGTAAACGCAAACTTTGAACATGCACGCCTTTGAACTCCTCGTCAAACTCAACGCGCCCTTCGAGGGCGTCCAGTTTGACCAGCGCCCCGTGGTTTGGCGGTTGTTCGCTATGATTGTTGAGCAGGTAAGCACCCCCTAGCCATGACTTTTGATGTAGGCTCACCACCCGTTCGCCACTGCCGCCACATGTAGGTGACCGAGCCGGATGTATCCTGCTGCGTCGCCAGAAGCTACGGAGACTGGGTCCACGCCAATTTTGGCGCTTTGCGTCTCGTGGTCGACCATTACGGTATTCGTTATGATGACTTGTCTCTCCTTGATCTCATGGTAAGTAGTACTTTCTCTCTTTTGCTCAATCACGCTAACAATGCAACACGATAGCCTGCATGGGAGCAAGTCGAGTTGATGCAATATGTGATTGATTATTTCGTGGATATGGTAGAAGTAGCAGAGCGCACGAAGCTAAGTATCACAAGCAAAAAGGTCCAAATGCTGGTGCCACTGACCGTGCCTCAGATTGGGCGAGAAGTTGATATGTATATGAGAGCAAATGAGGAGGGCAAGGAGTGGCAGATTAGTCCCGAGGCTACGGCGGCGGTCGACAAGGCGAAATGGAGGGCCAAGACTGCAAGATGGGGTGCGGTAGGCAAATTGGTCAGAGTGGTGATGTCGAAAGCGTAGACATATTTCGTGGTCTAGAGTTCCGATCGGGTCGTGTCTGAAATCTCCTCTGTCTTTGACTCTTGTCTGTTTCTCTCTCATTTCCTTTTCATCTCATCTCTTTCTCGGACACTTCCATCCCTTTCTCTCCCATCTCATTATCTCTTTCCCGGACGGTTCGCTTTCTCTTTGTCTCTCTGTGCTCCTGCCTCGGACATTTCACTCTATGATTTCTGTCGTCTTAGCTACTAACCTTAATAACCTCTCTCACACGAGCCGCCCAACGCAGCACGTTTCCTACAGAATCCTGCCTATGTCCTCGACTTTTCTTTCCCGACTTGGTGGGTCCACTCTTATGATACACCGTACTGACTGGCTTCTGAACTTTTAAAATCTCAGGACTCAATTCATCGTGATCTTCTAAACTAGGAGGCGTACGGATTTGCCGGCCCTTATGATGGTAAGCCATCCTCCAGATGATCACGCAAACTTCTGACGCAATTACACATATCCCCAGACTGGGCTCGTAGGACCGAGAAACACCATGCTCCCTTCGCGTCAGAAACAAAACCCCTTTCCTAAAGAAAAAAACAAACCGAATAAAAATGAATAGTCTCCTAACCCCATATGACTGGAACTCTTGTATTTCCCAATTTGAACGCTCGTATGGTTTCCCTTGTTCGCGCATTCTGAATATCCTGTATGACTGCATCTCTGGAATGTTTTACTTGATCTCTGTCTTTCTGTGTTTGGACTACTTGTGCTCTTTAGGCTCTTTGACTTGGGTATGTAGGTCGTATGGGTTCTGGAATGTTTATCACATCCGTTGCATCTACACCAAGGAGATATGGACAACTGGTGATCGTACGAAGTAAATAACAGCGTTTTGGGCTGTTTTACGAGCACATCCCTGTTACACAATCCATTACTATCACCTAAGATATAAGAAATGGGCTATATGCATCATATTTGAGCGCCCTTTGTGCGGAAGCAAGATCAAGGGCCCAGAGCCGGGCCGCTTCAAGTGTTTACGGGGTTGTGTAAATATGATGATCGCCCTGATGTGGGTTCGTCGTCCACAAGCTCTCCAAGTCAAAGCTGCTCCAGCTGCTTATGTGCTTTACACACTGGCTCGTCGAGAGTCTGTTCGATAGACCGTGTCACGCTCTTTCTAGTACAGAAACGCAAACTTGACTGATATAAACGAAGATACAAATACATTTTCTACTTGCGGATTACAATTATTATGTTGTTACATCCAACCAATTAGTCCATTTCCTCAATTTCCAAGTCGTCATCCGCATAATCCATCTCCTCATCATATGTCATTCCACTACCTTCGTGGTTGGGCACAATAAACAGGCGATTGTGAGGTCCATCAAACTTGACGTTCACCACTTCGCCATCGCGTATACGGTCCTCAAGAATGAGAACTGATAGCGGATTGAGCAGCTCTTGCTGAATAACGCGGTTGAGTGGACGAGCGCCATAGATGGGCGAGTAACCGATAGAGCCGAGGTAGTGCTTGGCTTCCGGCTCGAGGTTTATGCGAAGCTTGCGGTCAGCGATGCGTTGCTCGAGTTCTTTGAGACGAATATCGACGATCTTCATTACGTTGCCGCGAGATAGAGAGCGCTAAGATAAATGTTAGTACCGCGAGTAAAAAAAGCATCATGAGAAGGAAACTTACGAAGATGATAATCTCGTCGATACGGTTCACGAACTCGGGAGGGAAGTGCGACTGGATAGCACCCATCACCAAAGACCTTGCCTCGGGCTTCACTGGCCCTTCGCCCATATCATTGAGGTACGCCGCGCCCAGGTTCGAAGTCATAATCACGACCGTGTTCCTAAAGTCCACAACGCGACCTTGACCATCGGTCAAGCGGCCATCGTCGAGTACTTGTAGGAAGAGCGTAACAAATTCGCGCGAGGCCTTTTCGATCTCGTCGATGAGTACGATGCTGTAAGGCTTGCGACGGATGTACTCGGTGAGTTGTCCACCGCTCTCGTGACCGACGTAACCAGGGGGTGCACCAATGAGGCGGGAGATCGAATGCTTCTCGGAGTACTCGGAGCCGTCGATACGGATCATGGCGTCGGGCGAGTCGAACAAAAGGTTTGCAAGCTATAGAAAAAAGTCATTATATGCGTCTAAATAGAACGAGATAAACAACTCACAGTCTTACTCAAGAGGGTTTTACCCGTACCAGACGGACCAGCCATCAAGAACGAAGCGATCGGACGATTCGCGTTGGCCAGTCCACTGCGTGACAAGCGGATGGCGTTCGCGACCGCCTTGACTGCCTCAGGCTGCCCAACCACACTCTCCGAGAGAATCTTCTCCATCCTCAACAGCTTCTCCCTCTCGGTTGACATCAACTTGGTGACAGGGATCGAGGTCCAGCGAGAAACAATCTCAGCGATGGCTTCAGGAGTGACCGAGTCGTTCGCCGAGGGTTCCTCCTGGTCCTTTTGTCGTTCGAGCGCCTCGAGTCGTTTCTGGAGGTCTGGAATGGCATAGTAGCGCAAGTCCGAAGCGGTGGTGATATCGTATCGTCGCTCGGCTTCGTCCGCCTTGGCCCTAAGCTCGTCGATCTTCTTGCGAAGTTCGTTGAGCTCGTTGCCTCGGCGCTTCTCGTTCTCGTAGGCGGCCTTGAGGGGTTGAAGGCGGTCCTCAAGGTCGGCAATGGCTTTCTTGGCCGCGACGAGACGTTCTTTGCTCTGAGTATCTTTCTCGCGCTGAAAAATACAAGTTAGGAGTGAACCCGAATCGGTGATCGGTAAAAACTTACCTCCAAAGCATGAATCTCAATCTCCAACTCGAGCTTCTTCCTCTCCATTTTATCGATCTCTTCCGGACTCGTCTCACGCGTGACCCTCACGCTCGCACAGGCCTCGTCGACCAGGTCGATGGCCGAGTCCGGCAGGCGACGGCTAGTGAGATATCGGTGGGCGAGCGTAGCAGCTTGGATGAGTGCCGGATCGAGAATGCGAACACCGTGATGGACTTCGTATCGCTCGCGGATACCACGGAGAATATTAATCGTGTCGGGGACTGTCGGCTCGTTGACGATTACTTGAGCGAAACGCCGTTCGAGCGCGGCGTCCTTTTCGATGTATTGTCGGTATTCGGCATAGGTCGTTGCACCAATGCAGCGGAGCTTGCCACGGGCCAAGAGAGGCTTGAGTAGGTTCGCGGCATCTGTAATTTATAGTTAGTATGGAGGTGAAGCTGAATAAGAGGATACATGCGTACCCATTCCACCGCTGGTGTTACCACTTCCAGCCATAATGAGGTGAAGCTCGTCGATAAAGAGGATTATGCCGACACCCTCTTCGCCCTTCTTTTCGATTTCGCTCAAGACAGATTTGATACGTTCTTCGTACTCGCCCTTGTACTTGGCACCAGCCATAAGCGCGCCCATATCCAAACTGAACAGTCGCCCGAGGAGCGACGCAGGAACATCACGTTTGACGATTCGCTGCGCCAGCCCCTCTACGATGGCCGTCTTGCCGACACCGGGTTCACCGATCAAGACAGGGTTGTTCTTCGTGCGCCGACATAGGATACGAACGGCACGTCGGATCTCGTTGTCGCGACCGACGACGGGGTCGATCTTGCCTTCTTCGGCGAGGGCGGTAAGGTCGACGGCGTACTTGGTGAGAGCGTCGAAGCCTTCTTCGGCGTTTTTGCTGTCGACGCGACGGTTGCCGCGGACGTTTTGCACGGCGGTTTTGATGGCGGCGGGAGTGAGGGATTGTTCTTTTAGTATAGTCGCGATGCTGGGGTCTTTGATTAAGGCGAGAATAAGATGGTCTTGGGCGATGTAGGAGTCGTGCTATAGAAAAATATTAGAGTTTGCCCGTGGGAATTTGGAAAGAAGTACCTACCATATCCTTTTGCAGTGTTTGCGCTTCGCGTAGGACTTTGAGTAGTGCGGAACTAAAAGTCGTATCATCGGGAGGCGGGTCCTGAGTTGGTAGTCGTACTAGTAACTTTTGTACTGCACGATTGACGATCGCCTATGAGAGATGTCAGTAAGTTCGTGAAGAACACAAGTGCCATGTTGACTTACTGGATCGCCACCCGCTTTAGATATTACAGACGAGAATAATGACGTCGGTGACGCGCCCTCGCCCGCCTCGTTCAAGAGGGCATTAGCAAGGTGGGCAGGGTGGACTTGAGCGTTCGCATGGTCCTTTGCGGACTGTAACGCAGCCTAAGTCGAAACAGTTAGTATATATTCGCGACTAGAGCCGAGACTTGACTTACAGCAATGGTAAGTTGAGTCTTGTCTGTGAATTCAAAGTTGGACATGAGGGGTAGGCGAAGGAGGAAAAAGTAGTTGGCGAGCTACGGTGGCCACTGGGCTGCTATTTATACCTGTCTGGACGCATTGCGGCGAGAATGGAGTCGCATTTTCTGGACAGTTCCCGTCGTGTCTGGGGCATTCTCCGGGATTCTATCTGCTGAGTCAGCACCTCGAAGCTCAATTTCCAATTGCATCCGATCGCCATTTGACGTCACCGGTGACCTCGACCCTAAGCGCCCTACGCATCTGGCCCTCACTCTTCGACGACACTCGTCACATACGCTCAACAAGGTCTCTCCCATGGTGTGGTCATTCCTCACTACGGGCAAGGAGGCCCTCCATGCGGTAAGTAAACAAACATTAAAGTTCGTGAACGTTCCACCAACTTCGAGCAGCTTCTCAACCGATTCTTGGCACCCTATGTCGAGAACATGGATCTCAACCAATTACAATATGGGGTGTGGCAAGGTGAGAAGGCTTGCTCATTCAATGAGGGTGTGATGTCATCAATACGTGCTAGGACAACTTTCGTTGCGCGGCCTCAAGTTAAAGAAAGAGGCACTTGACAAATTTAGATTACCGGTGGATGTCTTAGAAGGCACGTGCGACGCGTAATCATATTCTTAGTTGTGTTTATGTCTTTTGTCGACAGGTTACGTCGGTACATTTACTCTGACCATTCCGTGGCAAAACATCACTGGAAAGCCGGTCGAAGTATTCATTGAAGATGTGTATTTGCTCGCAGTACCCGCTGCGGAAAGTGCTGTGGGTTCCATCTAGTCGAATCCCGCGATTGGGTTTTATTCATTGCTCATCACACAGTTTGACCCTGCCGAGAACGAGGAGAGAAAGCAAGCTACAAAACAAGAACGCCTGTCGGCGGCAGAAATCGTGCGGATGAAGGGACAGGCCGCCGACTTGTCCGAGAAAAGTCGGCCGAGTTTATTTGTATCATATCGTAATTCTAATATATATTTTATAGATACCTCTCAAGAGCAACAGGGCCTTATCGAAAGCATGACGACTCGGATCGTGAACAACGTCCAAGTTACGGTCAAGAATATTCATATCCGATACGAGGACTCGATTAGTGCACCCGGCGTAAGCCAGTTTCCGTAACGATTGGGATGGCCATCTGAACCTTTAATACCAGCATCCATTCTCTGCCGGTATTACCCTCGCCGGTTTCACAGCACAATCAGTCAATGAGCAATGGGTCCCCACATTCATCCAGGATACCAAGGGTGGCATCCACAAGGTATCTAATATCTATACTATAGTTCGGTCCATACTAAACATCTACTTTGCTAGCTTGCGAGTTTGGAGTCCCTTTCGGCTTATTTCAACACGGATATGACGAGTATGGCTGGTATGCCTTTCGCGGAGGCCATGCCCAAATTCAAAGCTGGAGTACGTATCATGGTCTATTTCCCTCTTACTTTACTCATATTACGAACAGATCTCGCATCACGACCAGCCTCCGCCCGACCATCAGTTTATCTTGAAGCCTGTTACTGGACAAGGCCGGGTGCGTACTGCGTCGGGCTACAGGCATGGCGGTCACTTACGTATTTGTGGCTTTAGGTCATCATGAACCCTAAGCTTGATAGTGAAACGCCCAAGACCGACGTTCAACTACTTTTCGACGAGATCGGGTTTACTATCGATGACCACCAGTATCGCGATGCTATTTCCATGGTCGACATGTATCACTTTTATTTGCGGCAACAACAGGTGTGTATTGCACTTGGTATAGTACCGGCAGATTTCTCACTATGGCTGGTCTCTCCAGTATCGTGCGTTCAAGCCGAGCGAAGATGAACTTAAAGCGAACAAGGCTCGCGCGTTGCTTCAGTTTGCTGGAAAGATGATCCTGCGCGAAGTCCACGAGAAAAACTATAGGTGGAGCTGGGCGCACTTTGCGAAGCGACGTGATGATAGGAAGCGCTATGTTGAACTCTTCAAGAAGAAGGAAATGGACAAGAACAAGACTTTGAACGCAGAGGCAAGTGCATTCAACGTGTGATCCTGAACCACTGATCGAGCCAGAAATCAGGATCTTGCTATATTCGAGGCGCTTGAGCGGGAGCTGGTGTATGAAGATATCCGCTTCTACCGATCTATCGCCCGATCCGAGTTGCGAAAAGAGCGCGCCTCGCGCAAGGCTGAAGAGGCAGCTCACCCCCCTGCTACGGCCCAGGCCGCTTCAACTGGCGGCGGCTGGACGTCCTGGATTTTCGGAGGAGGCCACAAGGACACCTCGCAGAAGACCGAAGAGGAAGACACCCTGGGCCTGGAATCCATGACTGACGAGCAACGAAAAGAGCTTTACCAGGCCATCGATTTCGATGAAAAGGCTGCAGTCGCCGCCTCGTTTGAAGCCCCGCGGGACGCAATGAAGATGCGCATCTCAGCTCAACTTAAGCGTGGATCGTTTGCGTT
Organism: Ceratobasidium sp. AG-Ba; assembly: GCA_016906575.1. Lineage (NCBI taxonomy): Eukaryota > Fungi > Basidiomycota > Agaricomycetes > Cantharellales > Ceratobasidiaceae > Ceratobasidium > Ceratobasidium sp. AG-Ba. The sequence goes on along the minus strand of CP059613.1, from coordinate 2,686,286 downwards.
GCGTTCGTCTCAGTTCAAGACCGAGGGTGACATGATCTCGGTGGTGTTTGATGCGTTTAGGGCAGATGTTGTTCAGCGCCCGGATAGCATGGACGCCGTTGTTCAGCTCGGAGGGTTTGGTGTGCATGACGGGACTCAAGTTGGATCGATTCATCCTCAAATCGTGCGTGTCAAGGAGAGTCATCGCAAGCCGACTATGGACGAGCGCAAGGCTGTCTCAGTTCATGACAAGGAATCCAAAGATAATTGGGGATCGACATTAGACGATCAAGATAGCGTCGGCGGTGATGAGTCGTTCCATGATGAGCCCGAGTCGGAGAAAGGCGACGAGAGCAACGAGCCGGGGCAAAAGGAGGAGGAAGAGGTAGAAGACCCGTTCTTGTTCATCAAGTTTGAGAACAACCCGTTGGATGAGCGCGCCGATACTGGACTGACCGTGCGCATGCGCTACATGGAGATCGTCTATCACCGTGGATATGTTGAGGCGATCTACCGATTCCTCAAGCCTCCCGAGAGTCAGCTCGAGTCTGTTGGAGCCCTACTGAACGCTGCCGGGGAGACACTCGAAGGCTTGAGGAAGGAAACACGCGCTGGCCTGGAATATGCGCTGCAGCAGCACAAGACTATTGATGTGAAGATGGACTTGCAGGCTCCAATTATCATTATCCCCGAGGACGTGACTGTGAAGCAGTGCCAGCATGTTATTCTCGACGCCGGTCATATCTCGATCGTGAGCGAACTGGTACCGAAGAGCACGATGCGCGAGATCGATGCGAAGAAGAAGCGACAATACACAGAGGACGATTACAATCAACTGGAATCATTGATGTACGATCGGTTCTCTGTCAAGTTGCACTCTGCGCAGGTAGGTCGATTTCGTCTCCACAATCTGATGTAGGCTGACGCACATTTATTCGCAGCTGCTGCTGGGAGGTGATCTCGAAACCGTTCTTGCCGGTCTGAACCATAGTCATGATCGAGCGCAAGAACTTCATTTGCTAGAGCGGATTAACCTTGATTTCCTTGTCCAAAATACCATCGTGCCCGATGCCGTCAATCTGGCCAAGTTCAAAGTGTCTGGCAAACTTCCTGAGCTCAAGGTCAACCTTTCGAACCAAAAATACAAGGGCCTTATGCGCATCGTCGATATCGCCATTCCCAACTTTGGAGACGAGAATATGACCGCTTCTCAAATCAAACAAAAACCTAACAAAGAGCCCGCACCTCCTCGTCCACTCGCCCTCCCTAGCAATGTGTTCTCGCGCGCGGCTGAATATGAGATCGGGGATGTCGACGTCGAAACCAGCAGCTCGACGAGCCGAGATGAAGACTTCTTTGAGGCCGAAGATGGCGAAGCAAGAGACTTGCAGCTGCATCAGCATACCGTCGAGTTCTCGTTTGCTGTCGAGAAACTCCAAGCGTCGTTGTACAAGACCGCACCCGACGGGACCGAGAAGCTTCTTGCGGACACTGTTCTCGAAGGGTTTGCTTTGCAGTTCGCTATGGCCAAGTTCAATATGAACGTGGATATTGTACTAAGGTATGTATTCGTGTGGTTCAGGGATAGTAGATGGCTATATGCGCGATTTGTATAGGTCGATTGGTGTGGGGATGGTCACAGACGAGCAAAACCGCATGCAGCTTCTTACTTCGACGCAGGGAATGGACGGAAACAAGACTCCGACCGACCTTGTTACCGTCAAGTACATCCGTGCGCAAAAGGAGTCTCCAGAGTTCATGTCTGTTTATGGGGGTATCGACCAGAGCGTCGAGGTGGCGCTGTCGACTTTCAACTTCAACGTAGCACCTGAACCAGTGCTCACCCTATACGATTTCATTATGTCGACTTTTGTGGGCGGCAACGACGCAAACACGACTGCGCCTACACCAGCCGCATCGAGTCCTGGCACTCCCGCGAATGAAGAGCCTCCCCCACCTCCAGCTGACTCCGGTAAGATCAAGGTCAAGGTCAAACTAACTAGCATACGATGTGAGTGTTGCATATAACGGCCATGGTAGAAACTTTTAATTGTGTATGGCACAGTGTTATTGATGAGCATGGAGAGCATTGGTACTCTGGTCCTCCCATCCGCTGATGTTGAAGTTTTGCTGCGCCCTGGATCTATGCTTGTGGAAGCCAAACTCGGTCAGCTGTCCCTCAGTGATGACTCTTTGATCGAGACACACTCGAAGGACTTCAAGCAGCTGCTCACTATCGAAGGGGATGACTTTGCCAAGTTCAAATACGAAACCTTTGATCACACAGATCCGAACTTTGCTGGCATTAATTCATCCGTCCATCTGCGCGCTGGATCTCTCAAGTTTACCTTCCTGGAAGAGCCTCTCCGTGATATATACGCCTTTATGATCAAATTTGCTCGTCTCAAGAGCTTGTACGATTCAGCGACACAGGCTGCCGTTCAACGCGCTTCGGAAATCCAAAAGATGAAATTCGACGTTGTGGTTCAATCTCCTATTCTGATCTTTCCCCGGGACGCACATACTTCCAACGACGTGCTCATTATGAAGCTCGGTGAAATCGTTGCTAGCAATGAATACGATGGCGATGACGGACGTATTACCGCTGGATTGCGCGGAATCCGACTTTCGTCGGATCTCTCTGATGGCGAACAAACAGCAAAACTACGAGTCATGGAGGACGTTGACATTACAGCGATTGTTGAGCAGTACTCGAACGTCGACAGGGCTGCTTCGCCAAATAAACCCGATACATTCGTATGTTAGCTGATCTAGAAATGCACTCTTCGTAACTAACACCACGCATATACCCAGATTGATATCAAGATGTCCGACATCCGTGTAGCTCTCACCCAGATTCAGTTCAATATCTTGATGGAGCTATCGCGTTCTGTACCGCAAGTCTTTGCGACAGCAGGTGAAGCCGAAGAAGAAGCAGCTGAATCGTCTAAGAGAATGTCCACACTCCCGATCGAAACACCTACTCCTGCCCCTCCTACGCCCAACGGAAATGGCCCACTCGTGGATTTGGGGCCTGAAGTCTCGTTGACTGCCGTCGACCAAAACGGCAAGGAGATCAAGGTCTGGACTTCGCTTGACTTGGTGTTCTCGTGTCACGCTGTGAAGCTACATCTCTATGATCATAATGCGGTTCGTGAAAGCAATCTCAAGGAGTGCGGTATTGCCCGGTTCGCGCTTGTCGATAATATTGTTCGATACAAGTCGCTGTCTGATGGCGCTTCTGAGGCCGAGGTTGTCCTGAAATCTTTAACGATGAGCAACACCCGCCCTGGGCCATCCAAGTTCCGAGAAATCATGCCAGCCGCTCAGCATGACCGTAACCAATTCATGATCCTATATTCTACATCTGGCGGATCTAAGCCGTCTTCTCGTGCTATTGCTACTATCGACTCCCCGAAGGTTATTTTCTCGATGGACCCGGTTTTTGCCCTTGTCGATTTCTTCACTAGCCCATTCCAGAGTGCCGGTTCGACTGAGAACGAGGATGCCAAAATCGAGGAAGTTGAGCAGTCAAACACTCAAGATTCCGAACTGGCGTACCGGGTTGACATTCATGACTTGTCCGTCAATGTGTTGGAGAATGACGCTGACCCTCACAGCCAAGCGATTCAACTCACTGTGAAAGAAGTCTCAACATCCCAGCAGGTCCGTATCTGCATTCATGCCAACAAAAAGCGTTCTTCTAATATCTTCTTAGGGTATTCTGGCCTTGACGGTCAACCAACTTGGGATGTCACTCGGTCGAATGGGTCGTGCCTCTGAGAGTGTGCGATTCCTGGATGACCTTGACGTTACGATTTCATTGGACACAAGAAAATCCACTGCTCACCAGATGACAAGCATTGAAGTGGCAGCTCAACCTATCGTATTCCGTGCCTCATATCGCGATATCAACCTCATCATGGCTATTGTCAATCGAGCCATCGAACTCTCCTCCAAACCCCAGGCCGAAGCCGAGAACCAGAATGGGGGTAGCCGACCGGACGCGTTATCTTTAGTATCTTCATCCATGCCACCGCCCTCCCAACAAAAGCTTCAACCACCCCGATCCCGCAAGCCAACCCGGCGGCCAAGCCACCGCTCTGCGTCCAATGTTCCCAAGCTTGTGATGTCCAAAGAAAAGGTGTGTACTGCTTTTTATATTGCTGATTTGGATCCTTAAAGTACCTTTCTTGCAGCTCAAAGCTAGCTTCGACGGATTCCGACTAGTGTTGATAGGCGACCTCCACGAGTTGCCAATGCTTCACCTTAAAACCAAGCCTTTCGATGTCAGCGTTAGCGACTGGTCTGGGGAGGTGGGTTTGTATTAACATATCGTCACACGCGTCTACTTAGAGTAGCCTACAGCTGAAAGCAACTACCACATTCGGGACATCGATCAACTATTGGAATCTAACGAACTCGCACTGGGAGCCTCTTATTGACCCATGGACGTTCTCGATCTCGGTAAGCGTTATTGGAGATGTATATGTTTCAACTAACCAGCATTTAGGCTGTAAAAGAAGAAACTGATGGTACACTTACGACAACACTTTCTTCAAAGGAGCGCCTCGACCTCAACGTCACTTCGGCATTTGTAGAGCTTGCTATTAATACTATGATGGTCTGGCAGCAAAAGGGAGATCAAGTCCTGCAACGAGCTCGAGGTGGAGACGCGCCATACCGCATACGTAATCGTACTGGCGATGTTATTCATGTTTGGTCAGACCAAGAGGCCTCTAATAAATCTGGAAAAACGCCCCAGTCAATCAAGATTGGCAACGACGAGTCGGTCGAATGGAGGTTCGATGATTGGAAAACTCTTCGTGAGGTACTCGCCCACATGCTATTAAATGGACGACGGGTGCTAAATTGTTGTTTAGCACGTATCAGCAGCTCGTCCGCATCTTATCGGCGTCCAGTTCCAAGGCAAATCCTGGGAACCGGTCAAAGGTATTCCTGTTGACCGCGAGGGCGAGTTTGTCTACGCGCTCAGGCCAAATCTCGATAAGATCATGGACCGCTTGTTGTGCGAGATCACTGTTCAGGATAACATCAAGGTTATCACATTGCGCTCTACCTATAACGTTGAGAACTTGACATCATATCCGATTGAGCTTATCCTAGTCGACGCATCCAACAAGCCAGCTTACGCCGTCCAGAAAATACGTGAGCTCAGCCTGCTATTACTATTAAATCCAGGTTACCAACCTACTCGTACCAGCTCCCGGAGGACAGTATGCACTCCCAATCGAAGCCGTGACCAAGAACCGCATCAAGCTAAGACCAGACGGTATGTCCTAGTGGAAGCCCGCGTCACACTTTACTGATTGACACAACAGCCGGATTCGGATTTGCGTTCTCTCAAATGAGTCTTGCTTGGGAGGACCTCGTAAAGCGACCCAATCTTACTGTTCCTTGCAAGTACAATGAAGGCAACGAGGCTCCTTTCCGTTTCCAAGTTTTTGCTAAATATGATGCCAATGATCCTATTACGAGGTATGCCCGTAGCAGAATACTCGAACACTTCTTGCTGAATCTTGTGACTTAGGCGGTATCCTAAAATGAGTCTTCGACTACGGGCACCTATTGAACTAGAAAACCTACTTCCATACGACTTGAACTATCGCATATACGACAAGAACACCGGCCAGAACTGGACATCGTGAGCTCCAATCATAATTTAATCACGACTATTTTAACACCAGGATGCAGCTTCTTACGACGAGGCGGGACCATGCCGGTTCACTCTGTGGAGCTAACTCATCTTGTGCTGCTGAACGTCGAAATTCAGGATTCAGGTAATGCGATCTATGATGCGCATAAACGGATACTCATGCTAGCCCTAGGGTTTAAGCCAAGCTCGTTCGCGATCATCAACGCAGACGCGGACGCAGATTTCGATATTGAGAAAACGTTGACTTTGCCTGATAAAGAGGGGCGTAAGCTTGACCTTCGATTGAATTATGTGTAAGTGTATACAGGCATAGTGGCGAATTGGACACTAATTGAAACCCTTTTAGTCGGCACCCAGAATCTGGCGGGGCGGTCAAGGTTCAAATATACAGCCCATTTATCATGATCAATAAGACTGGGCTCCCGTTCAGCTTGCGAGCTAGCCGCCCTAGCCGAGGTACTGCGCGTGATGCTGCAGTCGGAGATAGCAGTACGTTATAAGACACTAGGTGTTAACCGGCATAGCTGATCCCGTTCATTAGCAACATTGACCAAACCAACGCCTTTCAGTTAGTGGTTCTACTATCATTATTGCTTTCATCTAACTAGTTCTTATCCTAGTGTTTTCGCATATTAACAAAGGAGGTAATGAGTTTTCAATCAGCGTTGCCGGCTCATCGTGGTCTACGGTTAGTTGTTTAGGAAAATTTAGAACTCTTATTTACATATATCTTTTAGCCTGTGAACTTCGAGTCTCTACGGACTGAGACTGAGATCGTAATGCGAGCAAACAAGAGTGAAGACTTTCATTTCGGTCTGTCATGGGCGGAAGGCCTTGGCAAATACAAGCTCAGCAAAGTCGTAACCCTTGCGCCGCGCTTCATCGTCAAGAACATGACTCATCGACAACTTTCATTCCGCGAACACGGTGTCCCGCCTCAGAGTGGCTCTACTCTTGATCCAAATGGCCAAACTCCCCTAATAGCTCTGCGCTCTGGCATGAGTGGACTGCTGACTTTCGCGTACGCCGAGCTCAATGCTAAATGGTATGAATCAGCTCCAAGCAATCGCGTTAATTTTTACACCCACTGCCAAACAGGTCGTCCCCCATCAACATCCAAGACATTGGGCGCGTACATCTTCGAATGCCGCCTCCTGACGACGAGCATCATCACAACCCTCATCTCCTTCGGGCTGACGTTGCTCTAGAAGGAGGAACTGTGTTTGTTATCTTGAGTCGAGAAACAGGGCCATGGCCGTTTAAGATTGACAACCAGAGCGATTATCCCGTCACTATCTCACAAATGGTACGCATACATGCATTTGAGTGTACCAAAATGTTAATTTCAACCTTGCATTTAGGACACTACTCGTCTGGAGCGTGGCGACCAGCCTCAAGGGACTACACAGTATGACGTTAAGCCTCATACTCACATATGGTATGCTTGGGATGCGCCGGCTGCAATAGAGAAAAAGATTCGCCTGGTCATCAACGGGCACGCGAAACATGTAGACATCAACGAAATAGGGAACCTTCCGCCGTTCCAGTTCCCAGTAAGCAAAATAATTCTTCGTTTGGGTTAAAGTTTCCTAAGGACCTTCAGATTCCACACAGGGGAAACCGCGCTGTGTCCCTCGATGTGAAGGCAGAAGGGCCAAGCCAAACTCTCACGATCTCTAATTATCTTGAGGAACGAAGTGTCTACAAGCGTCGCGCCCGCACCAGCAGTGGCACCCTCCAACGTCAAGACACATTCACAAGTCAAGAGGCATTCGAAGCGGTCACAGCTAAGGCGACTGTTGGTTTGGTTGTCAAAGTAGATCTTGAAGGCATTGGGCTATCGTTGGTTAACAAGCGAATGGTCGAGTTACTTTACCTTACCGTGGATGGGATCGTCCTCCAATACACCGACACGGATGCGGCTCAGATCTGTGACATATCACTCAAGCGCCTACAGATCGACAACCAGTTGCACGACTGCCAGTTCCCAATTGTTCTTCAGCCAACTTTGATATCTCAAGATGCTAATGCTCTTCCGTCTATCCAAGCATCGCTCATGGTACTCAAGGATAACTGTGAGTCTAATCCAATAATTTATTGCTTGAAGCAAACTTAATCTGGCACGCAGCGCATGGTGTGACATTTATCAAATATGCGTCGGTCTTGCTTCAAGCACTATCGATTCAACTTGACGAAGACTTCCTATTTACCTTGCTCGACTTTGCAAAGCTGGAAGGTGTTGCATGGGGGGCTGAACCACAAGAGTTAGCCACTTTTCTTTTTAATATCTGGGTATCACTGATAATCACCAAATTAGTGTCTTTACCGAACATCCTGTTGATATTCCTGAGCCAGCAAATCTTAATCAGGGAGCACAAGACTTGTACTTTGAGGTTCTGGAGCTCCAGCCGACCGAGCTATCCCTATCATTCGTTAGGTCCGTACATACCAATGTCGAAGAGAGCGAAAAGTAAGTACCATGGTGGTGTCTCCATGGCTTGTATGTTGAATTGATACAGGGTCAACACGCGAAACCCCGTGGCTGTCGTAATCAATGCTATGACAATGGCTCTCGGAAATCTTAACAATGCCCCATTGCGCTTCAACGCACTAGCTATTCGCGACATGCGGTTGAGTATGCCCATTCTTCAAGAGAGAATCACCTACCACTACCGTCAAGAAGTCCTACGGCAACTGTACCGCGTCCTGGGCTCTGCAGACTTCCTAGGAAATCCAGTCGGCCTGTTTACGAATATCAGCGGTGGCGTGGCCGATGTATTCTATGAGCCATACAAGGGTGTGGTGATGCACGGGAACAAGGAACTTGGAATTGGAATAGCAAAGGTTTATGAGCAACAAATACACTCACCTCACTTTGCACTCACAGTATCTAATTTTAGGGCGCTGCGAGCTTCGTCAAGAAGACAGTGTTCGGAGTTACCGACAGCATGACCAAGGTTACGAGCAGTATCGGCAAAGGTAAGTATTTTTAACATCCTCTAAGGCATGTACTCAACTGCGGCAATGTGCACAGGTCTTTCAGCTGCGACGTTCGACGAAGAATACCAACGACAACGGCGCCTCGCACAACGAACAAACAGGCCAAAGCATGCCATGTGAGCATACACTAGCCATATACTTGTCTAGGCTCTAACACCGCGCTTAGCTACGGTGTTACAGCAGGAGCAGAAGCTCTTGCGACAAGCTTTGCCAGTGGTGTGGAGGGTGTTGTGGTAAGCATCACGCCCAGCACAAAAGCAAGATGGCTGAAATTTCGTTTATTCAATCAGATGAAACCCATCGAGGGAGCTGAGACGGGTGGAGCAAGCGGTTTCTTCAAGGGAGTTGGAAAGGGACTCGTAGGGTTTGTCTCAGCTCTACTCCTATTCGTTTGCAGTGCACTTATCTGTGACCTAGCAGTGCTGTCACCAAACCCGTCATCGGCGTGTTCGATTTGGCTGCCAACGTCACCGAAGGTTGGCTACTTTTGGCCTAGGGCTGGAATCACTTGACTGATGTGACTTGAAAGGTATCCGCAATACCACCACTGTGTTTGACAACAACCAGTCCGAGCGAGTCCGAAAGGTACGGCTTGTTGAAAAAATCTATCGAACATACGAGACTAACGGTTTTGGGTTCAAGCCCCGACACATCCCACCGGATGGTATCCTCACTGCATACTCGAGTGCCGACGCCCTGGGGCAAATGTGGATGAAGGACCTCGATGGCGGACGCTTCCGAAACGAATTCTACGTTGCACATATCGGTGAGTCTGAGTCTCTTACACCATACCTTGGGACTCCAGCTTTTGGTTCTATTACTCACTTATTACGCACTTGCAGATCTTCCAGGGGGCGACACGGTAGCCATGCTCACTACATCTCGCATCATGTGTTTCTCTGTCAACAAGCTCCGGCTCGAATGGGAAATGCCATTCTCGTCCCTTCAAGGTGTTACTATTGAGGACACGGGCATTCGGTTCACAGGCAGGTCTGGACATGAACACGATCGCTTTGTTCCCATCCCCAAGAGTTCGCCCAAGAAGTGGTTCTTCCATGAGATTGAAAAGTAAGTCGAGGATTGGTGGTTGCTGGGATAGAGTACTTATGGCTTCAAATAGGGTCGTGAAGAATTACAGTGCATCCAAACGCATCGAGCGGTAGACTTCTATATAACAATCTTGGACATCTGTTTCCGTATCTTTCATCTGTATATTCTCCTCGTTGACTTGAATCCTCAATATTATCACACCATCCAACTCGAGTTTTGGCTTCAAAAAATCAAGCGTATCTGCATTGAAACTACATACGCACAAGAAGAATCAAAGCCGAGTATTAAATACGCGTCTCCGCCGGTATATAAACTACTTTCCAGAACAGTTCAGGCCCACCCAAACGACAAACCTGAGACTCGAACAAGAATCAAATGATGGTAAAAGCAATGTCCCCTCCCCCCATCTAAACAAGCATACAACGACCCTCTGTCGGATAAAAACACAGCGTACACAAGCTTCCTGATGATACATCTATGTTTCGTATCCATTCGTCAGTTCGTCGCGGGCTAGCTTACAGCGCTTTCCTATAAAGTAAACGTAAGGAGTTTGAACCGACGAAAAAGGATAGTCAACTTACGCTTGGCCGTTGGCAGCGGGCTTCCTTCCCCGAGAAGCGGGCGCCTTGTAGGTACGAATGTAAAAGTCGATGAACAGGAAGAGGTAGCTAGTGAGGAGCGCGCAACCAAAGAGAGCAGCACCCTCGGTACCAGAGCAGGTGCCCATGCTGGGGAGATGAGGCCAGTAGGTAGCGCTGAAGTACGAGTAGCTCGCAAAGTAGACGGCGACAAGGTCGATGATGAACTGGGTGATCTGCATGGTGGTGAGGTACTTCTTCCACTACGTGTGCGAAATACACCGGTCAGTATACGTCATGGTGTTCTAAAATTACGAGACACGCACCCATATCTTGCGCCCACCGGCAGTAGCCCAGTAGTAGTAGTCTGAAATCACCGGAGTTAGCGACCGAGCGGGCCGTGAGAACATGCGAACTTACACATGAACACATGCACCGTCAAGTTGAGGACGATCGGAACCCAAGACTATTCGAGAAGCAGAGCGTGAGATCATGGGAGACGTAGGATAAAGCCAAGTACGTACAACGCTGGTGTGACCGTTGAGCTGGGTGAAGCAAAGGAGAGCAGTGGCGGCATGGTGGAAGACGTGCAAGAACGCTATTCAAACCAACGGAGCACGTTAGCATACAGCTCAGTCAAAATATAAATGTGGACCGACCAAGAGGCTTCTTCTTGAGGGCCATGAAAACGGTGTCGGCGAGTTCAACATACTTGATGTAGTAGTTGATCATGTAGTAAAACTCGAGCCTCTAAAATGAAAACACGCTGTCAGCGACTTGATTCACGCGTACTCGTGCTCGGAACATGTGAAAAAATATCTCCAAGACACGCGACTTTTGATGGATGCGCGTTGGCACGTAAACTCGCGCCGCCGCACGAGCCGAGCCGGCAACCAACATCCAGCAGAAAAATAGCCAAAAGCAACATAAAAAAGAGCCAGACACTTACAGGAGTCCAAGACTCGTCCGCGCACATTGCCGAGAACAAACCGTTCTTCCACCAGATGGGCAAAATCTCCTCAACCATGAGCACAAGCAACAGACCGCTACCGAGCGTAAGGTACATGTTGTGGAACTGGAAGAGCGTGGAGAGCTTCATCGGTTCACGACCGCGCATAAACTCGCGCACGCTAAAGATGGTGGTGAGGTAGCCGACGAGGCAGGCGACGACGACCGGCACAGTCGATAGCGGCGTCACACCCGGATGGTACTCGGTCAGGTAGTACGGCAGATGCCATTCCTTTGGTATCACGGAGAGCAGAGCGTCGGCGAGGGGGGCCATTGTGGGGGAGGTGGTGGTAGAGAGTGGAAGGGTGGGAGAAACAGCACAGGCGGGGGACGGGAAAAACTCTAGAGAGACGTGTTCTTATATAAGCGCTCTACTAGGCGCCGACTCCGCGTGGTCAAGAACTATGTTGGTTTTCACATGATACGTTTCGTGTTTTTTCGTTGATTACTTTTCGCGGCAACTTGAATACCTTCAAGCCGGTCCCAATGCGCAACGTGGTCCAAGAGTCAAATCACTCGGCCCGGATTGGAATGTAGGGGAAACGGCCACGGAAATGGCATGTGTAGCTATGTACTTTACAAGAAAAGAGCCCTGTAGTATACAGTTGCGAATATGAGCTGGGAAGAAATAACTGTGTCCCGGGGAAAGCATGAATCAAACGGGAGAGTAGACGACAGCGTAAAACTAGAAGCTTTGAGTGGGTAGCAGATGCAGGCAGCAGACATATAGAGTGGTAAATTAAGTAATGACGAGCGACGGGACACCGGACACGGTGGTGAGGTAGAGCTTGTCACTGGACAAAATATCTCGATCAGAATCGGCGATTCAAGGGCCGGGCGGCAACATACCTCTGGGCGTTTTTCATCAAGTCTTGCATCGACTGAGTAGCCTTGCAGGCCCTAGCGTTGTCCGTCGCTCGGCTTTGAGGAAGCATAAATACGAGCGCCAAGGGACTGTGGCAGGGGGAGAGCTGATAGCTGGCGTTGATCTGAGGTTAGGGAGATGGTCAGTCCATTGTGAAACGCGTATTTTTGGTACAACTTACCCCTGAAGAACGCAACGAGCCGGTAAGTTCATGGACTACATCAAGCGAGCGGCGACGAAGATCCTGAATGTCATGAAGGTCCCTGCCTGAATACGAAGTCATGAGACCAAGGTATGGCTGTGCGACCGAAAAACAGACGCACCCATGACCGGGTCGGTATAGCAGGTTGGGAGTGTACAGTGCAGCTTGACAGAATGGCTGGGCCCACCAACCGCATCTGCGATCCTAGAAAGGAAGAAAGGATGAGCACCCTCGTAGAGTCGCATGGAAAGGCAAGGTCGTGTGATCATTTGGGGGATGATCCAGGAGGCGCGCCCAATGCTGGCAAGTGACGACACTTACTTGGAGAGGCACCCAACAGCATCCTCGAGGCTCTGGAACTGCAATGCGGGGTAGAAACTAGGTCAGCTGGCTGTCGAGGCCCGTAATGAGAAATGGCAAAAGAGGAAGGTGACCTTGCGCCGCCCCGACTGAGGTCGCACAGTCGACGAGGCGTCGCGAAGCGATTCCGAGTGGAGCCAGACGGAAGATGAAAGTGCAACACACCTCCTGGACCTGTTCGTTCTGAGCCGACAGGACCTCATCGCGCGATGCGGGGAGGACGAGGGGGGCTGGGGCACTCGACATGGACAGCATGGTGGGTTGGTTGGGCGTGCAGAGCAGCAGAGATGCGAGATTGCGAGTTCAAACCGGCAGAGATCGTGGTGGAGATGCGGGGGACGGGTGCAGCAGTCGGGCTCACACTTTCGCGTCCATTATATGTGGTGGAAACGGTTACGGGCTGTGACACTGACAGTCCCGGTCCGGATGCAAATGTCCCATTCCGGAAGTGACGTGCTCGATCCCGCTGCGCTCCTTTTGCCACGCATGGGCACAACTCTCGCTACCCACCTCTCCACCACGCTTCTCGACCTCGTCGCCACACCCGAGCTCGCTGCCTCGTCCACCCCCGACGACATCCTCGCGCAATCCAGACGAGTGCGTCATTTCAGCTGCTCGTCCGCGGTATCTCCGCCGTCACTGTCGACGAGAATACTTACCCCAGACTCGGAAAAGTTGTCTATTCGGGGATACGGCTGCATGCGTCAAATGGCGAGCTTGAAGCTCGCGGCCGCACTGTCGAAGCTAATCTATCACTGACGGCATGACGAACAGTTCTCATCCCAGCCACTCACTGCCTCTTGGCAGCCTTCGATGATCTATTTCTGGCTCACCATTCAGCAGAGCTCCAAGAAGCAGCATCTTTCTCGGCGGATATCATGTATAATCCAGCGCACACGACTAACTGTATGCACAGGATCGGCAACTCTACGTTTGACAACCGGCACACCGGAGAACACAGACCGTATGCTCGGAGTGTGTTCGGTTGACAGACTACGCGTGAGGCGCGACTAGAAAGCATGGCTCGCGACATCTATCTAGGCTCTATCTGCATCTCCCTATCAAACAGACGTTATTCCTTCGAAAACACGAGTATTTTGCCACTTTGGGAGTACTCGGGTGTGACACGCTGCGTGACCCGGAGTCGAGCCAGGGCAGACAGTCAGCCGCCATGACAGTGGGCGATGGTCCTTGGCTCCCCACCGGGCGCAAGCGGACGATCTGCGTAAGACTTTCTGAGCAGCAGATGATCAAGCATAGATGCGTTATCGTAAGATAGGTAAGGCGGGCTGCGCAACCCGCCTATCGTAGCACCCCCGCTACCCCCGTTGTGCATGCCGAGCAATCCTCCCCGCAAACTCCACACGCGTATGTCTTCTACTCTCCGCCACCACTCCACCGCATATACGCGAGACTCATCTAGATTCCTCATACCCGACACATCTCTTACGCGAAATAACACATATAAACAAAAGGGAAAATCAACAAACTAAATTAAATCAATTTTTAGTTACGTTTGCCGACTCCGTCCGAAGTCGGCATCGTACGGAACATGGCCCAGACACTTCTCGTTCGTTGGGGACTGTAACACGTTCGCGACCGACGATTCTGCGAAAGAACTGTATCCCCGCACTTGACGAAACTTTTACCGCGAGTGCGGGCCGTACCCGGGATGGATAACGCTCTCATCGATTTCCGGGATTTTGATGTGCAATGTCCCAATTGAGTACAGTACAGTGTTTTGGCCTAGATGCGCAAGTGACGACAACTCGCATCGTGAGCTCTAGACGCGATTCGGTCGGTACTTGTTCGAAAAGTGTTTGAGTAGCCACCCGGCCAAACGTGGCGCACGCGAGCCGAAAATATCACCGAGACTACCGTGAACGATCATCTTTCTCTTCGATGCTAGGTCGCATTTGAGGCATCATCGCACGCTTGAGAGCGGCAGCCCCTCACTGATTTTCATTCGATACCAGGCTTCAGCGCCCACAATATTTGTCGAATGCATGGTCATAGGGTTTTATCCATGCCTGCTGATTCTTTTTGGTTTAGCCGTACTGAGAGAGCAATGGGGACGCTTGAAACGGTGATGCAGCTCCGTCCTTGCGGCTTTGAACAAATGACCGAAGGCGAGCACACAGAACTCGTGAGCTCGAATCTGTCAAGATATAGTTTGTTCGCTACTCGGGACGCTAAGAAGGCAGGCACCAAGAGTGCTTGGCGAGCGCCTTTTAAAGCATATCCGGCTAGCACGGCGGCAAGCCACTCCCCTGCCTCACGCCGTCTACTGTATGATGACGCTCTCGACGTTCGAGATCCACGAGACTTGTACGTAACAGGGGAAGAGTGATGCATTTCCGTGCCTCGGCATGAGAACTAGAGGGTCGGGTGACTATATGCGTGTCACACTGTGTGTTCAGGTGATCGCTTCCCTAGGTCGAAGTCGGGCGAACAAATAAACGTTGGGGATGTATGCCGCCGGCAGTGGACGGTCAACTGAAAGTATCGTACGTCACATAAAGTCTAGGCGAATGCTCAGGAGAGGCGTGTCTGGAGTGCGGCCAAGGAAATAGCCACGCCATGCCTTGAATTACGGCTCGAGCGGCTCAGATCCGGTCCATGTGAGCAAACGGATGCAGGACGGGTCATATGAGTGGGAGCAAACATCCCTAGCTTAATTGTTATTTGACATTTTCAACATGTAGTTGTGCTAGCGGGTATACGGGTATATGGGTATACGGGTGAGTAATCATCTCAGCTGAATTTAGGTGACCTCATTTTCTGATCCCTACGCAACGGTATGTGGTACCACTGTCCAACACGAGCGATAATGCATTGTTAGCTGTATACCACGGACATCCCATTGACGCCATGAATACATATCAGCACCACGAGGAACGTGCATTTGCGATATACTGCTGAGTTATATATGTTCTCATAAGACCACGCATGTCTGCAATAATCCTAAGCTGGAATGTGCTAAGGAAATACCGTGGGGATTAAGCACGCGAGGATGACTACAACTAGGAGTTGATTGGAAGAAAAAAGGCAGGAGAGCGAGCCACATAAAGAAAAGTGGTAGAGTCCTAGCCATGTGAGACAAGATAGAAGGGAGAAATATGAGTAATAAAGACATAGCGTGAGCTGGTATTTTTCCGCCTATTTATAACTAGTTGATACGACTAGTGATGCTTGTTTAATTAATGATCTAAGCTAAATTACACCTTGTTGCCTGTTAGAGCATGTAGCAAGACACTAATTTACTTTCATGTAGAGTTTCAGTTATTTAAAAACACAAAAAAATATGAGGCTTATGGCTTACCGCAACGAGGCCGGTACAGAGTCGAACCAAGGATAATGGATCACACGACCTTACCTGAGGCGATTCATACATGCTCGCATTTTCAGTCGGTTCGTTTTGTGACAATAGAATCTACACCTTCACAGGTCTAATATTGAGATGAGCCACCCTACGATTATTAGAACTATAGTAATCGATACGAGCATGTCGGGTATAGCCATTTGGCCGATCCGATCAAAATGTTGAAACCAATCAAATAAACAATGACCAGGTTCCTGTCCCGTGACGTCAGAGTGAACGCTCAACGGTCACGATCCTCGCTTTACGCCCTGGTCTACTAACGGTATATAAGTCATAGAGTTCGTCATCCCCACTCATTCTCAACTACCATGGGCAGTTGTTCTTCGTGCTGCGGACGTCGTAAGCCCGCGACGGGCGAGCGCGAGCCACTGTTGCCAAAGACGACGGAATACGTGCCCCCAAAGCCAGCATGGGACAAGGCGGCGGATGCGCTCGGTGCGCTTTCGGCAGGAAAGATGCCCACTCAGCGTCAGGTCGATGCAGCTTTAAATGCCCTGCTTAACTCCAATATGCTAAAGGTGGGAGCAACCTCGACCGGGGCGTTGAGTGCGCGTGGGAAACAGATGGTCCTGGACGTTCGAGAAATCGTGCAAGCGGTCGCTAGAATTGGGATGGAGAAGAACGGTAGGTACTTCCTAGAATCGCACTGGCCGTTTACTTAACTTCCGTATGCAGCGGATGATCTTATACAAGATATCATTTGGCAGTATCGTTCAATGAGTGCTGCCCCTGTTCAAGTCGATGCCAACTGGCACAACCAAAGCAAGATTGATATTAACGTTGACGGAGCGGGTGAGTTCCGCCATTTGATTCTGGAGCAGGGTTTGTTCACGAACACCATCGCGCAGTTGACCATCTCAATGACATTCCGACTGTCGATCAGCCTGAATTAGCAGAGGACTCCCAAGCTCTCGCCGATTCTATCCGTACTCTTCTCTCGCTCCTCCTTACTTCATCTGGATTTCGACTCATCATATCCGATATTTTGATAACTTCGCGACAAATACTCGCAGACACGGCCTCTGATGTTGCTGCGGTGGCTGCTTATGTAGAAACGAAGGCCGAAGACGTCGAGGACACTGTTCGGCCTGATCCACATGAAGGTCAGGCCGGCGTAACAGTGGAGGATGCGATGAAGCAGGCTGAAAAGGTCGACGAGACGGTGCGGGGCGATTTAGAGAAGGCTAGGAAGGAAGCCGAACTCAAGAAACACGTCATCGAGGAGCGACTGGGAGAAGAATCGCCGGACCGAATCAAGCAAACAGTTGTCGAACGCATTGAAGCTGTGAGTGGGGTGCATCTCATAACAATAACCGACATATTTATATGATCCCCTTGAGATTGTTCAACAAGCACAAGATGACCCTAGATACAAGGCTTCGCTCCAGACGATATTCGGTCTATGCGAAAAGTATGCTCATATGACGGCTCAAGCTGCCAGTTCGGTAGTGTCTGCTACCCAGTCTGCCGTTGCCGATTCTACGTTCGAGCCTTCAGCTTCGGTCGATCCAGTTATTGAAACAGACCCCCACCTCAAGCGGCTGCTGAGCGACACCCGGTCCCTGCTCGAGCGCTTCGCTGGCGGATATAGTCTATCTCCTCTTGGTGACTTTATGAAGAAGTTTCTTGATGACCTAGCTCATGACGACTCGAGCGGAGTTTCTGATCTTCTACGTGATGCTAAAGCTTGGCTGAACAAGGCGCTCGAAACACCTGGCTGGCTTACTAGTCGACCCGCACGCGCAGAACTGGACGCCCTTTATGACCGAACGAAAGACATCCTTAATTCTAATCCTCCCTGGCGCTCGGATCTTCAAAAGGCGTCCTCTGAAGTGAACACGTTCTCCAACAAGCTCAAACAAGACACTGCGACGCAACAGCTGCTGGGTGCGATAGATGCTCTGGGGGCTCATACGCATGCCCTGGGAGTAGAGTCGGTTCGTTCTGCTGGATGGAAGCAAGTTCGCGCCGAGTTGTGGCGCGACGCCATTGGTTGGTTGCTCCCCCGCGTCCTGGCTGTGCTCAAAGCCGTACCTCTGCCTCGAGTGGAAATGAAAAGCGACATGGTTGATGCTGTCGTCGATGACGTGACATTCCGCGCACCATCGTTTATCCCAGATCATGTCCGCGTTGAAAACTGGAGCGAGATTCGAGTGTTGGGGAGTGATGCCGTCGACAGCCATGAACGGGACTGGATCGTCGAGGGCGACAGCACACTGCGTATGCATATTGACGGTCTTCGAATCACCGCTCACGAAATCGCATATTTTTTCCACCTCAAGACTGCGCTTTTAGGTTATCGTGACAATGGACTGCTGAGCATTGACCTTGGTCGCGAATCTTCCGTAGGCGAAGGGGTGAAGCTGGACCTGGCTCTTGAAACCGACCTTGACCCATTGTCTCACGCCGCTGTTGCCCCTGAATCTGATACGCCTCCACCGTCGTTTTTCCGTGTCAAATCCGCCACAGTAGATGCCCCTGGGCTAGACTTTACGCTCTCGCGGACGCACCATTGGATACTCAATACCATTGCCCAGCCATTACTAGGCCCCGTCGTCCGGGCAGGGGTCCGTTACGCACTCTCGCAGTCGGTTAGAGCTGGCCTCGAGGCGTTAGATCGTAAGGCAGGAGAAGTGTATGCGCACGCAAAGGAAGCATCGAGTACAAGGCACATCGATTCTGAGCCAACTATCTGGGATTGGTTGAATGCATTCATGAGGGGCCAGCAAGGACAGGCGAATGGAGGTATCAGGGAACCAGATGTCGAGAGTGACGAGGAAGCGGAGGAAAGCAATGAGCCCGAGGTGCAGACCGATACCCAACTCACAATGAAAGGTGTTATCCGGACGACACATCAACCTGCCACGGGAAGTCAGCCTGAGTCCGAGACCGTTTTAGCCGTTGGCGTGGGAGAACAAATACTGCCCGGTTTGGGAGGCCCGGAAGACGGAGGAAAGGCCCCAGAAGCAGTGGAGCGCGCGAGAGAGGCGGTGGACGACGTCCAAAATGTTGCTAATGGTGTGATGGGGGAAGCTCAGCGGGCCCGCGAGAATGGTGAGGAGGCGGTCTCAGATGCCAAACACAAGGCATCAGATGCGGTTGACAGGATGGAGGCGCGGCGTCGGGCAGAGCAGAAGAAAAAGGGATGGAAGAGCAAGGCGTTTGATATCTAGGGAGTGTCTTCAACGAGAGCTAGCGTGTCCTGCTGTTGGTATAACGAAGTGTATTCGAACGTTTAAATATAATGCACTTGTGCTGTACGACTAGATAAATACAACTAATTCTTCCAGCTGGTAAACAACGAAGTCAGTAGGATCCTATCCGTGCAACTAACAGTACTTACATCTTTACAACGCAGTCCTTCCCTCCACTAACAATTTTGTCTGCGACAAAGTCAACGCAATATACTTCATCTGTATGCCCGGGTAGGTCAGTTCCGATTTTGTTGGTCTTTAAGTTCCAAATCTAGAACTGAAGCGTTAGATACTAAAATCGGAACATATGTGGCACAATGTCTACCTTGATAGTGCTATCCTTACTCGCGCTCACTAGCAACCTCGAATCTGCGGACCAAGTAAGCCTGTACACGGGGCCTACATGACCCCTCAGAGTGGCCACGAATTTCCCTGTTCGGCCATCCCAGACTCGCACGGACGAATCCCAGGCTCCACTCGCGGCCCACCGACCGTCTGGACTGAAAGCAACGTGTGCAATTTGTCGCTGGTGGCCGGTCAGTCTCGCAAGCGGTTTGATCTTCACAGGGGCCTCAGAATGTGTTGCAGTTGGATGTGTTCCGAAAACAGACCAGAGGAAAAGCGTGTGATCGTCTGAACCAGAGATGACGAGCTCGGGTGTATTAGAGGTGATGTGATCGTATCTTTTCTGGGCCCTAGATTTTACTGAGTGCAAATTTTTGTGTGAATTTTGTTGGGGAAGGAATATGAGTAGGTATCATACCTTCATCCTCGGAAGCCGATCGTTTGCCGGTGTGATCGTATGGGCCTGTACGGAGCACAAAGTCTGTGTTCAAGGCTAGGGTCGTAACCCAATGTGCGTGATCCTTGAGTGTATGCAATAGTCTTCCCTGGTTAGAGATTTAATACATGACGGAATTAAAGTGGCGTAAATCCATGCTTACACCGTTCGGATCCCAAATTTTAATTGTCCTATCACTTGATGCAGTATACAGTGCCCCCTTTCCGGATCCCCCTCCCCAGCGGACTACGTTCACACTTGCCGTGTGGCTCCCAAGGGTGTATTCAAGTCGTCGGGTTGCCGTGTTCCAGACCCGGACTGTCCCGTCTTTAGATGATGAAGCCAGTCGAGGGTCATTGGGGTTACTAGTCGGTCATAAGAAGTGCTTGTGGCATATTAAATGCTTGGACTTACATGTGTGCTGGTTCCCAAGCGAGAGACGTAATCCATTTTGAGTGTCCCTTGAAGGCCTCTCCTATTGGTTTTCCCAGT
Organism: Ceratobasidium sp. AG-Ba; assembly: GCA_016906575.1. Taxonomy (NCBI): domain Eukaryota; kingdom Fungi; phylum Basidiomycota; class Agaricomycetes; order Cantharellales; family Ceratobasidiaceae; genus Ceratobasidium; species Ceratobasidium sp. AG-Ba. Next base: position 2,665,718 of record CP059613.1, on the reverse strand, counting down.
TTGGGATCCCACAGTCGCACCTACGCATTGCGTGTCAGGTAAATGGTAGTATTAACTTCGAGCTGGTGTGCCCACCTGACCATCGTGGCCGCCCGTAGCTAGTTTCCTCTCTGTAGGTTCCCACTCGACGCACAAAACCCACCCTTTGTGGCCACTAAGCGTGTGTGATGGGGTCTCAGTGTCTAGGTTCCACAACCGAGCATTGTTATCGCCAGAACCGGTCGCCAAAAGATTGCCAGTAGGAGAAAAAGCAGCACACAAAATCGCTGACGAGTGCCCTAGAGTCTAGATGTCTCATAGTCTGCGTGATAACGACACACATGATGTACGCACCCGAGAGCGTGGAGGAACATCGCGTTGCCGGTCTTACTCGGAAGACAGCCTGAGGCGAACAGTAGACAGTAATCACGTCTTCAGCAGTGTATGTATTGGTTGGCTTATCGAGAACATCGGACTGGAGAGAGTCGGATATAGATATTCGAACCGTAGCTGCGGGGTCATTTGCAGTCGGTGCGTTAACGTGGAATGCGTATGGCGTTGGCTCGTCGTCCTAATGCAAATAGATGAGGCTCCTGTGTTACTGAATCAAAAGGAAGCGTACTCACATTCGATGCCAGTTTGTTGATCATCGTCTCGAGTCCATCTCTGCTAAAATCCGCCGGGATATTGACGGCGGGTGCGAGAGGGGAACCGTCATCCTCAGAGACGAACTGCACGACGACGTTAGGAGCAGGTGTTTTCGGCAGAGGTTCTGGTGCTTGTATTGGCACTCCATTATTGAGTTTGATTCGCTTGGGAGGTGGCAATCGCGTTGCCATTGAGTATGAAGCCCGTGGCTGGTGGATCAGAAGCGAGCCCAAATTTAATTTCCAATAGAACTTAGCGCCAGCACAGCCAGGCCAATTTCCAACAACGCGAACTTGTAGCTAGCGCCAACCTCCACGTCCACAGTTGACCCGGCCTTTGACTTGATTCGTCATAAGAATAATATAGTAATTCTTGCTGGCCAAGAAAAAATTGCATGGAGTCTCAGAATACTATAGTGTACGCCGCCTATGCGGTGTTCAATGTAATGGTTGCCAAAGAAGTGAACGACTTGGTTTTGGAACCGTACATGGTGAGTATACGAGTATGTAAACGGTTATTGTTCCTCATAATCTTTCAGGATGAGCCCTTCCATATTCCGCAGGCACAAGCATACTGCGGGGGTAACTGGGACGTCTGGGATCCAAAACTTACAACTCCGCCTGGTCTGTAAGTCCATATCCTTCCAACCCTATTACATTGTCTAATTTTAACAGCTACGTGCTCTCTGTACTTCTCAAAAAGGTCTTCTTGTTTAAATGCACTGTGCCTATCTTGCGTATGAATAATCTGCTTCTCAACTTGCTGTTGCCTCCCCTGGTCTCGCATTGCCTAGCTCTCTATCGATCCGATCGACCTCCTCGAACGCTTCTCCAGCCAACCTTGGAGTCTATTGTTATATCTGCCTTCCCTCTTGCTTGGTTCTTCTCATTTTTGTATTACACCGAACTCGGAAGTGTTGTTTTTGTGTTGGGCACTGTCCTTGCTGCAGGGCGTGGTGCCCATCTCTTGGCAGCCTTGGTGAGCATCGTAAACGCGACGGGCTCCGTTGTACAATATTGATACTTGCTTCCGATCAGATGGGCGCCATTAGTTGCACCTTTCGTCAGACCAACATAGTTTGGGTTGTGTACGCCGCTGCGTTTAGCATTCTACAGGACATGAGGCGAAAACGAGTCCAATCAAAAGTGTCGGACAATCACCCAGGCCGACCATTGCTGTACGACCCGATGGCGCTTGATGCCTCGTTGTGTGAGCCGGATTGTTTGAACTCAAACCCCTTGGCTAATATGCCGCAGCCGACATCCCGACAATCCTATCTAGCGGTTTATACGCATTGCCCTCGATGATGGCTATAGCCTGGCCTTACGTTATGCCTATCATTGGATTTGCTTCTTTTGTATTCTGGAATGGAGGGATCGTACTCGGTCAGTCCATATGCTGCAATTTGCCAACATTTTTAGATACTAAAGCGGATAACAGGGGATAAATCAAATCACGTACCGGCCCTGCATGTGCCTCAAATATATTATTTTACCGCGTTTGCTTCCTGCTTTGGGCTACCGGTTCTGGCGTCGACGGAGGGTGGGGTCGCGCGTCTCGCCGGAGATGTTTTGTGGCGCATGTTCGGTGGGAAATGGTATCCGGTTTTTTACCTTTGAAAATTCAATGGGGCTAACGGGCACCTGACGCTCATTAGGCGATCCTTGATTACCGTCACTTTGATTGGGTTTATTATGCTATCGGTTCACTTGTTCACGTACGTATTTGATTACTGCCGAATTATGACGTGTCTAATTTGGTAACCTTGTTTCTTTTAGGATACAGCACCCCTTTCTACTGTCTGATAACAGGCATTATACATTTTATGTGTGGCGCCGAGTTTATCTTGCCCACTGGCTCGTGCCTTACATACTATCTCCATTCTACTTAGCGTTTGCGTGGGCGTGGTTCCTTCGAGTTGGTACGAGCAAATACTATTGTGTTCGGCCCGAACCCGCTGATTTTGATTAACTCGACTCTGTAGGTCGATACCAAACCTTGCTCCAAACACTCCTACTTCCCGTGTGTATGCTACCAACGCTCTTACTTACACCCCTACTCGAGCCTCGTTATTTCCTCGTGCCGTATCTCTTGCTCCGTTTACAAGTTCTCATGCCGAACAAAGCTGTGCTGGCTGAAGCAGCTTGGTACGGTTTCATCAACTGGGCAACCATGTTTGTATTCCTATACATGGAACGTGAGGGCGTTGGGCGGTTTATGTGGTAGATTTTGTTTCAAGCTATGTCTAGGTACAACGTGTCTCGTGAGTCAGGCTGTCAGTATTAACGCGACCGTGACATGTATAGGGATAATATTATCACTACTTGCTACGTCTGCGCCCTCAATAACACATAATTCGGCTTGGTACACTCGTTTTGCGTCACTGCGTCTATCGCTTCACCAACAAAAGACCCTTGAGACACAGTCTAACCAAATTAGGCACGTGGCTGTTGCCTAATTTATCGCCAATTTACTGTCCGCCCCCGGCTCCTCGCTGGGATTTGTCGGCCTCGGTGGCTATCCCAACCCATGTCGCAGTCTCATAATCCGATGGCCCGAGTCCGGCGATGCTTCCGGCGGCAACATTAGCGTGCAACAATAACACAGAAGGCGAGTCTGACCCATTTGGCCAGGCGGGGTTGGGCTATCATCTCGGCGTGAGCGCCCTATTGTTGACCAAACAAGCAGAACGTCCCTTCCAAAGTCTAAATCCTTCACTTGATTGCTACCGGATCGTACTGGGCGCGTTAATTCACACTCAGGAGCCGTCGAGCGAGCTAATCGGCCATGACACAATCACAAGCCGGTCAAGGCAGCGAACTAGTAATAGCCGAGGCGTAGTCAGAAACGGAAAAACTCGAGTCGACGATGCCAATTGTTGCGGGGAACAACATGAACTCCACACGAAAAGCGGGCAGAGAACGGCTAGTGCTGTTTCACCGTCCGATACACAATGCCTATGGCTTGACCCTTCAGAAGTTCATCTGTGATCGGCCGTTCGCCGGTGCGTTGGGGAATAATGGCGGCATACCGGCACACTCGACCAGCCATCCGTTTAAAGGCGAGGGGCTCTCCTCCTGGTTGGCTCAGTATCCTCAGCTCGAGTCGCCTTCTCCTACATACTTCTGCACACTTCTTCAAACCTCTCCTCCCGCACTTCTTCGACACTCAAATACTTCAACAACATGCCCGGCTACCCCAAGCTCAAGCTCATCGACCGTTCTGCTTTCCCCCCCAAGATCGTCCTGCCAGACGTTGCTGGTTATACCGGCCAGTTCTTCGATGTTAAACTCAACCCCAACTGGAAGGAGGCCGAGGCAGGCTCATACGCCTGGTTTGACAGCTACGGTATAACTTACGCTCGGATTCATCTCGCGATCACCATACTTACGCTTATATGCTCTAGGCGTTCACCACGGTCGTAAGCGCCAGGAGTTCTTCGACACCGGCTTTGGACAGATGGCCTCACTGGCTTATCCTGACGCCGACCTGGAGCACCTTCGCCCTTCGATGGACTTTATTCTTTGGCTTTTTGCCGTGAGTGAGCTTCGGTTTAGCCTCCCGACGGTTGCTCATATCTTAACAGTTTGATGATATGATCGACGAGGGTGGACTGCGCGACAATGTCGATGGAACCAAGTTGGCTGTCGATATTACTATGGACGTCTTGCGCAACCCCGATACTGCTCAACCCAAATTCAAGATTGCGGCCTCCCTCCTCAGCTTCTTCCAGCGCATGCGCGCTAACTCTAGCCCCGCTACCATCAAAAGATTTGTCGACGCTTCCGATCTTTACACTCAAGCAATCCTTCAGCAGACCGTGAATCGCTCTGTGGACGATGTCCCGACCGTTGAAGAGTTTATTGAGTTGCGCCGCGATACATCAGCAGTCAAGATGGTATTCGGTAAGTTCCCAGGTACCACAGGTCCCACATACTCTGACTGAATCTGTCATAGCTGTCCTCGAGTACTCGCTTGGCCTCAGTCTCCCGGAAGAGGTTCACAACGACCCTATCATTGCTGAGCTCTCGCTCTGTGGTAATGATATTCTCACTTGGGCCAACGACGTGTACTCGTTCCCGGTTAGTCTACCGAGCCGAACTCTGCACCTATCTGAAACTGACAATCCTTACTCGCTTAGATCGAACAAGCACGAGGCGATACACAAAATCTCGTCTTCATCACCATGTGGGACAAGCAACTTGATCTCGAGGGTGCGATGGAGTACGTCGATCAACTTACACGCCGACGCACGCAAGACTACGTTGAGGCGAAGAAGAAACTGCGCTCGTTCGGTCCAGAACTCGATGCTCAGATCCAGCTTTACATCCAGGGCATTGAGTACTGGGTGCAAGGCTCTATCGACTGGACATTCATGACACCTCGTGAGTAGAATTTCCCACCAATAGGCCTTTTGGATGCTAACCATGACTCCAGGTTACTTTGGCGCAGAAGTCGAGAATGTTAGGGACACTGGTGTGGTTGATATCATGGCCCCCATTGCGCCCTCTGCTCCTATTGTTGTCGACGTATGATCACTGCTTTTCGCTTGTATACTTCATTTACTTTTTGTTTTTTTATTATCAATTCGATTCGTCTTCCATGCATTATATGTACTTGACCCTGTTTATAGTTTATGTACTATAGTCCTCCAAGCATATGTTACATTTCGTTGTCCTCATCTTCCATCCAAAAACTTTGTGATCTAAGCGAAATGGAATCTTCCGCGGGATCTCCTCACTTCTCGCTATTGTCCTCTGGGAGACCCCTAAGATACGCGTGCGTATCAACCAATTGTTACGAGATGAGCATGCATGGTTCTTGTCTTGATTTAAGCTGTTGATCAAGGGGCACCGTCCCATCCGACGGCGCATACATCGCCCCCTGATCCCCTCCCCCGATTATTGTTGAGTTAATTGTCCCGATTTTCCCAGCCTACGACACGAGGGTCGCATTCGAGCAGTATGACCTGCGGACACGATGGATTTTCAGCAATGACGAACAATAGCGGATCTCTCTCTGCTGTGCAGACAATCGGAAACCTACGGCATCCCCGCAACAAACGTGTTCGCCACCAGCCACTCAACTGAAACCTTACCCGGCCAACTTGGATCTCGCCTTGGATTAGTCACCAGATGTATGCGCACGACGATGATCCAAACGAAGCGCCGTGACATCATGCCTCCCCCAGACCGCCCCGATCCCTTCATAGAGAGCGAGTTTGCGGCTTGGAGCCTAACCTCAACCTCGACCACCATAAGCAGAATGATTGCCCAACGTACTATCCCCGCTTTCCGTCAGCTCGCACAGCGTCGTGCTGTGCCTTTTATCGGGCGCCGTATGGAATCGACCACGGCCGACAAGCCCAAGGCGAAGCTTGTACGTACTTCGAAAATGACGTGTGTTCGGCGTGAGCTTGCGGCTTAGATGGCGTTTACTTTTCCAGACGTTCCGCTTTGGCCCGAAGGACGTCCCTGTTGAGCTCTGGCCCATGGGCGCTGTCGTCGGCGCAGGTATTGTAGGAGCTGGGTTTGCAATCTCCCGTCATTGTGAGTTGTCCGTCTATATTACTACATTTATTTGATTTAACCGTAATTTGTATAGTCTACAAAGATGAAGATGTAAGTTGGGATGGCAGTATCGCTACTAGTTTGGCTACTGACAACTTCATTTCAGCTTCGTCTCCACAGGAACGTCAATCCTGCATCCAAGTAAATCAAGAAGCCTATTTTCTGTATAGTGACGCACGCAAATATTGTATCCATGCATTGTATATTAGCTCCCAAAACGCAATTGTTGTTGAGGAACCAAACCATCATATATATTGCTGGCTTGTCATACAACTGAGATACAAAGACATAATTAGCCAAAACGAGAGAGAGCAGAACCATGCATTTGTATGAACATGCGAGGGAAATAGCAGTGTGAATAGCTTCTTTTTCTCTAATCGATACACCTTCACCGCCCTGAAGTACCTTGCTCCATAGAGTGTTCCTGCCTCCCATGCAGGGCCAAGTTCTTAACCCAAGTCCACTTTCTCCGCGCAGTTACTCCATTTTCATTTCCACTTGTCCTGACCTGGGTTTCTGCGTCAGGTGCAGCAGACCCTTCGCTAATACTCCGCAGACCGAGCTGTCGCCTCGCACGCGGGATGAGTGCAAACCCAGGAGAAACGGGACTAAGGCCGATCGAGAAACCGGGCGCGACCAGCGCGCCAGGTGGCGCCTCGGCTCCCAACAAGGTACCGTACCTGGGCCGAGTCCCAGATCGCCGTTGCGGAGAAATGGGCGGCGACGGTGCGTCGAGCGAGCCTGTGCGGATGTGGATGTTGCGTCGCCGAGAGGCCGAAGGGATAGGTTCACCAGTCGGGCTGCAGGATGTTCGGGTCTGGTCGTGGAAGGGGTCCTGGCTGGGACTTTCGCTGACCGGGTTGGGCGAGATGACGAGAGGCCGTGAGGGGTCTATCATAGGCTCCAAGCTGTGTTCGCTCCCGCTGAACGTGTCCCTAAGTGCGACCGCCCGTTCAACCTCGTCCTGATCGGCGTCCTCATCTACCCAAGCTCCCTCTTTCACACCGCCCCCTTGTTGAATTGAAACGGCCCAGACGCCTCCAAGGAGAATAAATATGCCAAGGATGACGAGAGTGAGATGAAAGCCAGACAACTCGGATATTTGATCAAAATAGACCAGGCCGTTGACAATGCTCGAAAGGTTGTAAAAGCAAAAGGCCACTGAATTCAAGACACAACGTCAGCACACGGGTGAATTGGCTCGTTTGTTGGACCTTACAGGGACAAACGAGCGTTGGATCGGCCAATGTAAGTGACTTGTGCAGGTACCAAAGCTAAATTAGGAACGCAAAAACAGGATACGTCATTGCTTCGATCGCGGTCATACCAACCGAGCCCGATCATACTTACCTGGAGGAGCGCAAATACGCCCAAGCCCAAGACCAATATCCAACTCTCCCATCGCCAAAACTGATTTTGCCCTGCAATTGTGAGAACAAGGAGCTCGACACCCGACTTGGCAAATAGCAAACACATTCCCGAAAGAAGTCCTGACGCTGAGGCATAGGCAATGGCGATCCAGGTGGCAGTGCGTTGGTGTGGTGTTGGGCATTGAACAATTAAGTGTGGTGGAGGATTTGGTTTGCCATCGAACAAGGGCGTACGCTCAGAGTCATTGTCGTTGGGAATGTCACCTTGGATAGGAGAAAGTGGGGGCGTAGGGGTTGATTCGTCAAGGCGAATGGCACCTTGGCGTGTCAGTCTCCACTCTGCTACATGGGTCTGAGATCCGTTCAGTAGGGAAAGGGTATGAGGTGGTGTTGCACTCACTATTACAAGCGCAACGAGGACAGCAGCTCCGAGGAGTGCAAAATAAACAACAAAAGTGGGTCGACGAAACAGACGGAGCAAGTCATCCAAGGAGTGGGTAGGCTCTGAGACAATGCCAAAGACAGCGATGAGAACGGCGCCGGTTGCGATGAATATTGTGCCGAGAACCATGTATTTCGAGAAGACATCACCCAGGATTAATCTGGCGAAAAAGGCGTTCCAGAGCAGAGAGACGGCACCGAGTGGGGCGAGGATGACGACAGGTAGCGAGGCAATCTGAAAGATGGACCCCAGGATATTGGAGGATATGAATATACCTGTCGGTTGCTTCTGTTTTAGCCATAGTGGTATTCTGAAGATCGAAAAACTCACCAAACCCGATCAGCCATAACCTAGGCACAATGTTGCTTAGGCACGCCCAAGGAAACGACACAGAACTTGGACTTACGGACGACGATAATCTGGCCTTCTGTCCTCTTCTGAGCAAGCCTGGTTGAGTAAGTGACTCTTTCTCTGTACGGTCAATCCTGTATTGGCTAAAGTCTTAGCGTCTTTTGGAGCACGAGCGCTTCGTGGACGTACCCAAGGATTGAACAAACGATGCCAACAACCCGATTGTTATCCCAAGAGCGACGCTGACCTGAGGTCCAGCATCTTCTACGACCATAATACGATTATTCTAGCGGTGAGCAAGTTATGATAGGCGGCAACTCGGATGTCGTGAATGTTGGCTGGAGAAGACAAATTGGGGCGGTTCATCGGGTCCCCATCGCATCCCATTACAAGAGCCCGGCGCTTGGTGCTCCCCTATCAACGCTCCAGCCACCCCATGAGCGGTTGGCCGTGGTCGGGCTGGCCGAGCTCTCGAATCCACATCAGACGGCATAGCCGAATCCCCTATTAAAATTCACGAAAATCATTTTAAAAGATCAGCTGATTGCCTCGAGCCTTTATCCACGACTTTGCCTAGTCGCCCCTCTTGATGATCTACTTGGCAGTCCTGGATATGGCATCCTTCTACTCATTCTGAATGCTATCATCTGATGATCCTGCACAGCTTTGGGCTTGGGTGTGTGCCTTGTACGTGAACGTACTGTCGTAGAGAGCTACTATGTCCTGGGTTGCTATAAAGCACGCTGGTGCAATCAACGCTCGCTGTAGTCCCCAGCCCCCGTTCACCATAGCCAACTATTTACGCACTTAATAATGAAGCTCTCTGTGAAAAATGTCTTCTTGAGTCTTGTGTTTGCTAGTTCTGTGATGGGCCAGGCATGTCCGTCTGGTTCGACACTCAAAAAAGATACATGTGGTGTCTGCAATTGTGTCAAACGAGGCAAAGTAGTATGTGCATACAAATCCATATAGTTATTCAAAACCCACACGCCTCAAATTCCCAAATAGGCAGCGCCAAACCCAGGTTGCTTTGTTGACGAAGGCCGAGACGAATCTGGAAATACATATTGTATTGCAGGATGCTACGTGAGTCTACCTATCATACTGGCATCAAATATATCACTGAATGACAGTAACCATATATTGCTCAGCCCGGAGTCGATGGCACTCAAGGTCTGACTGTGCCACCTACTCAACCCTCTGGATCAGTCTGCCCTCCGGGCACTTCGCTCTACATCACCCGTAGCGACCAGATCGCGAACAATTACGGACGCCGTTGCGCCTGCCTTCAACTTACCGCTAACAATAACATCGAGGTGCGCAGTTATATTAAACTTTATTCGGACAAGACCTGGAGACTCCACAGTACCCTCTCAACTTTGGATGCTCGGCTCGATACACGTTGAGCACAAGCGGCGCCGAATCTTGCAGCATCGAATGCAACCCGGTAAGCCACCTATTCGCCTATCCAAGACACAGGAGTGCATCTGAAATGCTTCTCGGGTGTAGGCTATCGCTCAGCCCGATCCAGCTGGTGTTTGTCCAAGCGGCTCGCCTCTCAGCCTACTCCGGACAGCGGCTGGGGGCACCGAGTGCGCTTGTGTTTCTGGTTCGAACAAGGTTAGTGTGTTGTTTGTTCTTACGTAGACCTCCCTTGTCGAATTGGTCTGCATATACAGGTTCCTTTCACTGCAGGATGTATTGCCGGATACAGCTTCGGTGCCGATGCATGCTACGGGCATTGCTAAATCGCCACTATTCTCAAAGTCTGATGATCTTGTACATCGTTGAATGGATCAAATGTTCCCAGGTCTCATCGATTCCCCACAGTTGAGCCCAACTCCGACCTTGAGCGCATCAAGTTTCTTTCAATTCGTATCTCGGCTCATTTGAGAAATTACTATAGTGATATCGATCCTACGGAATTTAGACAAGATTGCGTATTCTAAGACGATGTCTTCTCTCTGTCGCCATCTGCTCGCTTTGGAGACCAGCCAGCCAAACACGGAGCCTGAAAAGCGTGTCCAGAAACGACACCCTGCACTGTCTTGGTCGACACCAAGGCCTGTATCAGATTCCCGCTCATCGGTCAGTTCTCGTGGAAGGAAAGACAAAAGGAGAAACACTTACCCATAATGAAATCACGACCCCCACCATGATTGTGCCGAGCACCTTCAAAAACATCAAATGTAACTCTGATCCCAGCGCCAGGACGCATAGCGTGAGCGAAGCCAGTGGGAACGTAAATCCCCACCATCTACACGATGTCATGTAAGTATTCAAACGAGCGCTGAGATCCGCATATACTATACCCCATGTTAAATTCCGGCTTCACTTCGCCCCCACGCATCCGACTTCCAAATGCCAGTACGGCCACGGCCCAGTACCAAAGTCCGAGCCCCATCATACATAACGCACCAATGATCCCCAACGCATACACACCTTGGGCAGCCGTTCCGAGTGTTTGGAGGTGAGGTTTAGACTGGAAATAGGGTTGGAGGGATATAGCTAAGCGTCCGAGGTTACAGAGGGCGACACCAGATTGACCGGTAGGTCCGAGCGGCAAGAAAACAGTGACCTAGGTTGAAACAAAATACCCAGAGTTAAAAATTGGATAAGCTCTCCAATTCCCGCCGGGGGTAGTACGTACGATCATATCCGTCGCGGGTAGATGATGAAATGCGAGACGCTGCAAATATAACGCCAAAATCATCAGCGCAAGGGATGTACCTATTCCACAAGCGATGTAGGCTGCGCCATAATCACAGTCAGTCGAGGCAATAAATGTTTACGACACATACGTACACGCGATCCACATGTTGAAAACATATTCGGGATATTTTTCCACCAGCATATTTCCAAGCGTCGCACCAGTTGCGGCAACTGTCGTCCGTGATAATCGGTTAGGTTTACTAGCGCTATGCTGGCGCCAGACCTGACTTACTTGTGATAGTTGGAACAACTGGGAGAAGAAGCGCTGCCGTCACCGTTTCAGGCCGGTTACTGTGGGTTGTAAACTGCCTATCGTCCTCATTAGTTGCTGCTGTGTGAAGGGCGTTCGAAAACGAAATGACTTGCATCCAAGGAACTAGCAAACCCACAAAGCCCGACATTACCAGTGCAAACCACCAGCCATAGCTTGCCGCCAAGGCCCACCCAAGACCTAAATCATATGCGTGAGTGCATACCAATCCTATGGCACCAAGGATAGTAATCAAGCCCATAGGTATCGTCCCTAGGAACAAGCTCTGTGCGTGGGTAGAGTAGTCGAGTCAGGTTAGAGACAAGTTCATCCATAGCGTGGAAACGTACGTGTGTTGCGTGCCCCAAGGTGAGCGGTATAATTTCTGGATGCATGGCGTATCGTGTAAGAAGTGTTCCTGAGAATAATGCGAATAGCACGACATCAAGCAGTAGGAAAAAGGCCGCAACAGGTCTGACGATATGTAAGATTGGCCAGGGTAAAGTCAAGAGTAACGTCGCATTAACCTATGTATTACATGTCAGGATTTTGGTGTTCGAGCTGAGGTCGCCATGTTCTTACTCCAGTCCCCATCGTAACGCTAGCCCAGCATGTCTTAGATTAATAACCACTTAAACATCAACCTATAGGAGCACCAACCTAAACCACGACGGTGAGAAATGTATAATGCTGTTTTCGATATTAGTTGGACACAAGGCCAAACACTCTGCTAGTAGCATACCGATCTTTCAAACTCTTGACTCGCTTGGAAGCTGGCCCCGCCGTACTTGAGGCTTGAATATCAACTTGTGAATCACCAATTACATCATCCGAAGCTTGCGAAAGGTTAGCGGTAGAGTGAGCGCTACGTCGGGATAAGGTATTGTCTAAAGATGAGGGGGAGTCGTTGTCTAGCCCGGTCATATTGGACTGGGTCGTAGTAATCTAGCCAAAGAGTGGCAAAGTGATAACCGCTGCCCGAGGAACGAACCAAGGCCAGCACCAGGAGGAGAGGCGAAAGAGGCGTAAGCTGAGGTGAAAGCCGGCATCAACGGTCATTTTTCCCATACAGCCAAATTATTGAGTCATGTTGTGGCCGGAATAACCAAGCGCCAATACCTCCACCTCGCTTATGGCCGCTATATCGATACACAACATATTCATTTGAATCTAACATAGCTCTGTACACAGATTGAACAATGCTTATGGACCAGCAGGAGCAGTGGAAGGAGGGGGAGGAGTCCCGCTTGAGGGATTGGGAGCCGATTGAGGAGTTCCGCCACCCCAAAATCCACCCATAACAGTTTGCACTGTATCCGTCACACGCCTAGGCTGGGGTGTATGCTTGATGTTGAACAGTCGTACATTTGTGGCGTTCCATATACCCAACGGAGTCGTTCCCCGAACGTAAATTTCACCCCACAAGAGTGAATTGAGCCATACGAAAGACGCATCAGACCACTAATATCCGCAGTACGTCAGAGTTTTACTCAAGCCAGTATTGAAACGAGACAAACCTGGAATCTGCGGGGTGCTAGAGGGCCAACGGGGGGTAATACATGACTTAAATTGGCCGACCGAAGCAGATCTAGAATCGCGGCTGTACTGGACGCACGGCTCCCGTTTGCCTGCAATTCTTGAATCTTGGGGGAGAGCTCAGCGATGGTAATCTGCACCACATCTAGAGGCAAACTGAAAGAATTGTTATGAGAAAAAGAGTCGATGGGTGAGCAGCTGAATGCACTTACCCGCGCTGCCATGAAGTCACCCACTCCTGGGTAGGTACAAACCCGTTCTTCCCAAGTGCAACAGCAGCAGCAATCTCTTCCTCTGCGGTCAAATCTCTACTCTCCTCCTGAACCACATCCTCTCTCATCTTGCCGCGTGCCTTTTCTGACATGCGAGCAATCGGCACAGGGGTTTCATCTCCAGCCAGGCCACTCTCCAGTTCCTCTGGCGTAGGTGGCTCCATAGCCCGTTCCCGCTGGATCAAGTCCCGTTTCTCTTTGGAGAGATCAGGGCTATCCCGCTCGCCATTCCCCGTGAGTTTGCCTTTGCCTTTGTTCGGCCCCTTTGCAGCTTCTTCACGTTTCTTGACTTCTCGTATTGCTCCTCGTAGTGTGAACACGCCCAGGCTCTCGATGACTGGCCGAGCTCGGAGCAGTGCATATATCAGGTTTGGATTTTCTTGCAGGTGTCTTAGTATAACGTTGTTGAATACCTCTAGAACGAAATAGATCAACCGAGGATGAGACTCATCGGCCAATAGAAAGAGCGGCGAGGAGAAAGCAGTGAGGAGTGAAGTAAGGCGGGCCGATGACGTTATGGTGAGGTGCATCAGATGCGGCGAAATGTTGGAAAGCGTGATGATGAGAGCCGGGTACAAGGATGTGAGGGTACCAGAGGTAGTTGCGACAATAGAGTATATAGACTTTATCGCCTTGTTGTGAGTCGTAAATAAAGAGGTCCTAGGGGGGACACTTACTGTGATCATAAAATCGCCCGTTGTGCCTGCGGTAGCCCATTTGGCCGGGACAGCTATCCTTACCGGGAGGTGAAGCTTGGCACCCAAAGAAAAGTCGGACGATATGGATTGAATAATGTAAGAAAGAGCTCGACAAAACCCTTGGTTTTCTGGGTACAAAAATCAGCGGGTAGTACGAAAGCTTATATATGCACTGCATACGAGGCTTGTCCTTGACTTCCAAGCAGGAGCATAAAAGGTAGGCAACCAAATCCACACATTTGTCCGAATCCATGACAAACGCTCGGAATTTCTAGAAATGCAGGTATCAGCTCAGCCCAACCTAGCATTTTTATCCAAACGCACTTTATTTAGATCCAGCATTTTCCACAGGAAGATATCTGGACCACAATCAGATAGGATCCGAAAAAGAGGTCAGAGAACACGTACATATCTCTAGTAGATAAGGAATCCCTTTTCTAGAGCCAGGCAGCAGCCCATTGAGGGCGCTAAGGTTTTGTTCCAAGATAGCCAGCACACCGTCCAGTATGAATTCGAAATCGCTTGCGCGATGCTTAGGTATTACGTGAGATATCCGTACTGGTAGCGGCCGAAATGATAGTGCTTACTAGTTTCGCAAGTGAATATCTAAATGAATTCGATTTGGAAGTCGGTGCCGATTCTACGTCTTCCCCCTGTTCCGCACCAGCTGAGCTGTTAAGAACGCGGTCCCGCGCGTCGTTGCTTTGATAATCGAGTAAAGTACATAGCACAGATATAGCCGACTCGGGGACTGCGTCTGCGTCCATAGCGCGGGTAACAAGATGGTTGTACGGCATAGACGCAAGGGGCAAGGGCGACAGGTTGGGAGGATGAAGCGATATATTGAGAAGTGAGCACAACAGAGTCAGGACTCGCCGGCGGGGGGTGCGCTGAGTTAGAACAGAAAGGGCAGGGGTATTCATGGTGAGTGCTACGCTTGGGGGGATGAAAATCTGTTTCGAGAGTAGGACAAGGAGTAATCCTATCGATTTATTGAATAAGAAAGGTGGCTGATTCGATGAAATAACACTCACGAAGTACTTCCGTCTTGTTGCTCTCCAGATCCCGCGAGGTACCAATATCTGCGGTCGAGCCAATTCCTTTAACCCAGATCATATAGTTAATCTTGTGATGATCTACTTGTACTTTCCGAGGGATGGTAAAGCCACAGCAGAACAGTAAATCCAGCACAGCATTGATCAGTTTCTCGCCTAGCGAAGGTTCCGTTTCTACCTGAGCAGCAGTAGGTTGGGCCGTGGGTGACTTAGGTGACTTGGGGCCGTCCTCATCCTCTTCGTCGTCGATTACAAATTGGTTGGTTTGATCCGTCTGGTCTGGGTTAGACGTAGCGACTTTGGCCGTCCGCAGCCATAGCTGCTCCTCCACGCGGCCCTGGTCTGCATCACCCTCAAACACCACTGGTAGCACGCGCGATAGAACGCGCAGACAGTTGAGCGCCTCCTTGTTAGGATTGCGTTGCGTCGTGCCAGGGTATAAAGACGAGAGCCCGGGTAGGGCAGAGGTCTCGGACGGGAATGTATGATCGTTTAGAAGAAAGTGTAAGCGTTTGACCAAGACCACCAGAAGAGTCAAGACATTCTCGGGGGCCGTAGAAAGGGCCCTTCGGACTATTAATAGATATCAATTGCCACAGAATTGTCTGTTCATGCCCCAGTGCTCACCGTCGTGCGGGGCTATCAGGTTAGAAACATCAGAAGGACTGTCGAACAACAAGTAATACTAGAGCATGTATGAGCACAAGCCAGAGCCAGTTTGTCAGACCCACCTGAGACCAATATGACTCGTCCGACTCGGGGATATTCTGAGAGTTTATGAGGATCTGCAAGTGGAGCGATGGGGTTGAGCACGCACCTGGGTCTCAGACAACCGAGCAATTCCCGACTTTTTGATCCTGAACGAAAGCTTTGGGTCTTCGCCAAGCAGGCCAAAGGGGGTCGACAGCCTCTTCCCGAGGTTAAACATATGCGCTCGTTGCGGTGGAGGACGTGGGCTAGAACCGCGAGATCACGTGGAGTCATTTGATCCCAAACTGATGTTATGATCTTCCCCCTGCTCCCTCCCAACACTGTACATACCACACATTCCTTGCTATTTTATGTCGACTGCTGGTCCCACGACATTAAACAACTCTACTCTCTGCAGATGTGGTCGCACCACCAGCTTGGATGACGATAAGGTCAAGAGGCGGCGTTTGAGTTGCAGTACGTCATTTCAGTCGGCAAGCGTTTGTTCGACGCTCACCACAACTAGATCACTACATATGCCCCGACTGCTGGCACTTTCGCCAGCCGTATCCCGCTCCAATATGTGCGACGTGCGTCGTAGCCCTCCAGCACGGCGAGCTTGAGCTGGTATCAAACATGTACAATAATCTTTCCAAGAAGTTCAACGAGTTGAACTCGGTTCACACCAAACTCCAGACGGGCTACTCCCAACTGCTAGAAACACACAATCAGAAGCAAAAAGAGAACATGGAGCAGATCACTAAGTGAGGACTTGCAGCGTGCTACGGCGAGCTCCACTAACGAGCGGATAGGCTCAAAACTATGATTGTAAACAGTTTCGGCAAAGGTCATTCAATAGCGAATACCTCCCAAACCACAGCGAGCACCTCCTTCTCCACAACCAATACATCGTATTCCGCGGCCAACACTTCTCACACTACAGCCAACACATCTAAACCTCAGCTTCAGCCACGCGCTCAGCCCCAAGCACTTGCACAGGCTACCCCAGGGGTTCGCAATGTTACTTCTCCCCCAGTTCCTAGCACTTCGACCCGGGGCTTTGATTGGAAGTGAGTGATTTTGGCATCGCCAAGGCTACCAACATACCGACTCGCTATACAGCTCGGACGAAGGCAAGCGGATCGGCGCTTTCTTTTCAAAGAGCAAGATGTATGTTCCGCTGCACATTTTAAACCCAACTCCTAACACAAACTACAGAGAAATGAACGCAATCAAGAACGAGCTGCGTGCAACTCAGGGCGAACGTGAAACTCTGAAACGGTACGTTCTGCTCTAAACTCCCGATTTCAGTGACTGAACGCCCCCCTTAGGCGCGTCATAGAGCTGACGACACAACTCGAGGCCAAATCCAAAGTCGACGCCGATACCATGACTGCCATCGACAAGGCGGAATTGCTGGAAGCGGAACTCGAGGATTTGAATGTGTAAGTGGCGTCTGCTTCGCCACCACCCAAAACACTCACGACCCTGCGCGAAACGATAGGCGCCTAGATAAGTGCGAAAGCGATCTGGAGGTTGCTCAAACTGAACTCGCCAAACTTAAATCGTAAGATTCTATCATTTGGCTTCCCTCAGACTCGAACTCAAGGATTTCATAGTCGTAATGCGGAACTGGAGGCCGAAAATGAAGGTCAGCGAGAGTGAGTGTGCTGAATCGGTCTTTCTCTCCGTGGCTAAATCGGCACCGCAGAAAGCTGGATGCAGATCGATCTGTAATGGAGGATGCCAAGAAAAGTCTTGCCTCTCTTCATGAAGAGTATCAGAAAGTACAGAGTAAACTTGCTCAGTCTCGCGCGTACGTTCATGAGCATGTTGGTTTTATCTGTGCACTAATTATCATTCCAACTCGACAGAGTACTCGGAGCACAGAGTGATACATTAAGTTCTGGTCCCGAGTAGGCCCCAGCACCTTAAATCGGTCATACTGTTTACTAAAATGTTGGCTCTTCAGTACTTCACAAACGTCGGTAGATAGCCCAGTCTCCGAGAAAGCTCTTGGGAAGCGGCCGGAAGTCCAATCACCGACTTCGGTTGATTGGAAGAAGAGCGCAACTACGATTACTACCCTGCAGAGAGCAGTGTGGAGGCTCAGACACGAGAAAGTAGCTCTAGAAAAGTACAGTTTGTCATATCTCGAGGTTGTGCAATCTCTAATCCTATTCACACAGACAGCTCTCCGAGCTACAACAGAAGTTACAGACGCTAGAAGAGGAAAACGCAACTCTAGGAAAGTAAGTGTTGTTTGGTTCGCGTAAGATTGTTAAGTCTAAAGCTTTGGTAGCAAACTCCACACTAGCGCAGACGTAGCATCAGAACTAAGCAAGTAAGTAAAACCAGTATCGAGACTGACAGACTCACCTAACCGTCAATATAGGCTTCATATCGCCGCAAACGAGCGGTCTGTGAATACAGAGAACAAACTTCATGCTGTTGAAGAAGAGTTGAAGCGAGCGAAAGAGCTTATTGCCCTTCGAGAGCGGGAAAAGGAAGATTTAGAGATCGCCGCACGATCTGCCGAGTGCGCATATATTGTGATATCTATGTTGTATTTGTGCTAACATGAGCTCTTGACAGGCTGGCGCGGCAAGCAGAGTGAGTGTTAATGTTGAACTTGGCATAGAACATCATCTGACCGACAATATTAAAGATTCGCGTCTCGAATCAAGTCACTTGAAGCTGAAATCTCGGATCTCATCAAGGCCCGGGATGCGGCACTGGCACAAATCGACGACTGGGAGGAAAATCGAGGAATGTGGAAGCGCTGGGGAGAAGCAATGGCACTGCGAGCCAAGCAGTGGCAAGAAGAAGCTCGAAAGGCCCGAAAGTAAGTCGGAACATTGAACACCTTGAAAAAATTCTATGTTAATTTATTCGCAACGCTGGTAGAGCCCGAAGTGTGGAAACCAACTTCCAGACCAAGGTTCACTTGGAAGAACCTCCGCCACTCACTCCACCTGCTGTGACCACCATGCACCTATCATCTGACATGGGAGGAGACCCAGCCCATACTCGTAAGAGACCTCACGACATGCCTGATACCAACGTCGACGGTCATTGCGATGTAGCACAGTACAGTAGTGATGATACAATTCAGCCGCGGCCTGGACGTGCTGAAGATGATGAAAGTAGTGGTAGGAAGAAGGCTCGGTTTGAGAACGGGGTGGCCGGCAGATAGCACTGAGAGCAGATGCCATTGGCGCTGGGTTGCTACTAGACCCAACGCGATTCTTGGACACTTTTCATTGGATCTAATTTTATACATCTTGTTTGTATATCTAGCTTTTCTCCTTATTTAAACCTTTCTTGAATACCATTTCTCCATCTCCGAGTGAGGAGTTGAAGAGTAGCAGATGTTGTTGACCTGCTTTGTGCTAACATTAATTGCTTGGGTTCTTTTGCGGGACTACTGCTGAAACTCGGGTATGAAAAACGACGGTAATCTAGAATTTACAGAAAGCAATCTACGAAGCATACAAAACAGAACCCGGGCCGAAGCTCTAACCGTGGCTTATGTGCGCATGTATGCGACTTTAGCATGAACCACCGTCTTGCCACACGCCGCTACCGCCAGTGCTAGGGGTCTCATACTGAGTCCACCACTTGGCTGTCCACAAGTGACTATATATAACGAATCAGGAGTGGCTCCGGAGGAATGGAATAGCTATACTCACCCTCCATAGGTGCACTTCTGCCCGCCGGTGTATACGGTGGCCGAGCCGTAGGCAGCCACGCCAGAGCATTTACCAGTTCCCGGATTAGTTCCACCCACAGAGGCACGAGCTTTGCTGATAAGATCCTGGGCGATCGACTGGGCTTGATCATACTAAAGGGAGATGAAATAATTAGTCCGGGATGTAATCTTGAAGACCAAGAATGAGACATACGCGGTCAGGGAACTCGGAGCGTTGTACCGATTGCGCAAGTTGACCCGCGGTGTATCCAGGGTTGTTGCGGTCATTGACGATAGCTTGGTCCAGGTACTTGTTGGTGCTGTAGTCAATGTTCATGATTTGGTCGTAGGATCCCCAGCCTTGACTCGGGCGCTGTTGGAAGACACCAATAGAGTCTTGGTCGCCACAGTTTCTATAGGAAGATCGTTTTAGATATTCTAGAGTACAGACACATTAGCCCAACTCACAGATTGTTGACATGTGACTCGATCCAGGCAGTCTGTAGTATGATCATTAAGTTACGTGAACTCCAAAAAGTGCTAGTGTGTTCTCACCTCGAAAGTGCTCAGCAGCACCTTGGCAGTTACACTACGCGACTGGGTAATACGGTATACCTGGTCGCGAACAGCAGCGTTGGCGGTCGAAGGGATAGAGGCGCAGTTGCGGCTCGTAATGGCCGGGGCAGCCCGAGAGACCTCGAGGAGCGGTAGGAAAGCGGCGACTGCGAAAGCAAAGAACTTCATGATTGAATATGTAGGGCTGGGAGTGATTGCAGGAAGAAACAAAGGTGTTCTTGCTCTACAAACTGATCCAGTCAATTACTTTTATACTACTTCCATGGGACTTCTATAAACCACACCCAGTCACTCGCTGCACATGAACCACCCATGGTGCTGATACGCGACGTCGGCTGGGAGTGCAAAACCAGGCTACCAAATGCGCATACATCCAGCCAAACCAGAAGCGTTCGGGTCACTGCGCGTATGCTTTGAAGCACAAGGAGCCACCCCGGTGAGGCCTACACATACCGGGGTAACAGCAAGACGTGAATTCATATGACTCGTGGAAATCCATCGCCGCTCGCGAACCATGTTGATTGATCCTTTTTCCTCCGCTTGGTGGATGCCAAGTCCGGTTTACCATAGCGCTCCAGGTACGCATTGCAAACATGCCCGACCGCACCAGCCGAGACTGGGAGACGAACGAATTTCATAAGACTGAAGTATGAGAACCACGTTTTGCGACGGCCAACGCGGAGAGAAATGGCCGCGCATCATGTGCATGATAGATGCGCAAATTCGCTAGAATAATCGAAATCACCCACGACTAGCTCAGAAAAATACTCAATGTGAGCTGAAATGAATGAACATAACCATTGCCCAAATAAAAACGTGATGCTAAACAGGTCTTACGGCCGAGAACAGAGTAGTTGTCGCAGTCGAGCATATCTATTTTTTGCCAAGAGCAGTTCCGGAGACGATATAAACATGTCCCAACAAGCGACGTTCGGTTAACTCGCCAGCTCAAGCTAGCTCGCTTAACAAAGCCAGTCAACAAGCCGCATGTGAAGAGCTTTGTGGTATGATTGTGTTGTAAAGTCATCCAAAACAACAACGAATAGAACTGCCAGTCAACTCAAGCTCATGCTTCTAGCCCAACTCCCTCTTGTAAAATCCCATCGCTCGCCCCCTACTCTATGTATCCACTCTTCCTCCCTCAATTCGTCAATAGCCTCTTTCAAAACTAGATCAGGAACTCGAGACCATTGTTCGTCTGCTCTCAGAGTGCGCATCCAACTAGCAAAATCCACACCTCCCCGATGGCGCATGAGTGTCTGTCGAAGTGCAGTTAACAGAGCCGGACGGAGGACTCGAGGTGTAACAGGTACATATGCGTCTTCACTATCAGAGGGGTCGGAAAGTTCGGCGAATTCGTCGTCATCTTCAGATATGGTTTCCAGGTCCAAGGAGCTATGAGCGGTAAGCTTGCTCGAGGCCACACTCAAATTTCTGCTCGAAGCCGCATCCGTCGTATTTGTTACATCGGGCCAAAGCTCACTCGAAGTAGCAAACCCTCGCTTTCCGACAGATTTGCTAGATGCAACATGCCTTCTTGGTCCTTCATATAACACAACCTCGCCCTCCTTGACTAATGTTCGTAACGCCGATTCAAAGAGCCGCTTAGTCCGAGCGGGCCGCTTCACTAGATCCTCAGCGTGCAATTTGGATAGCTTCGCGTGGTAAGTGGCTCTACGGGCTGCTTCGGCAGTAGTAAGTGTTTCGGTGCGTTGGATCTTGGCGCGAGATGGAGACTTGGCAGTTGACACTGAAATACGAGAGGAACTAGGAGATGGCTGCAGCTGCCGTATCCCGGAATCGTGTGATATCAAGGTACTGCGGGGGGCTTTCGTGGACTTGTAAGATCCCAAGTGCTGCGTGCCCGATGAAGTCTTTCTAGATTGAATAGGCGCACCAGAACGGTCCGGTAGAGAATTCGTTGACTTCGACTGGCCGCTGTGCTTGCTGGGCGGCGGATGCAACACCTCATATTTGGCTCGCGCGCTTCTTTCAGCGTGTCGTAGAACCTTGTCACGCTCGTGGGTGACCTGGTTCACGATTCGCCTGGCAAGTTCGGCTAGCACCTGGACGCGTCTAAGATAAGAAAGTGTAACACCAAGCAGGGGACTATCCTCTGGTGGAACAGGCGAGAGCTGACGACGAGAGGTTGGCTTTTTAGGTGTTGGTGAACCCAGCTCGCAACTAATCGGGCGAGAAGGTCGTTTTGGGGTCGCATCAGATTGATTTGGGTTACTCCAGGCGTCGGACGGTAGAGTAGTGGGGTTGTTGGTATGTGAAGACGCCGAATTGAAATCACTACTTGATGCCTCTGGTGCCGACAGCGTCGATATCAGGACATGAGAAAGGTAGATCCTAAATACGTTTTCGTTCAGATCCTTGGAACGAAGGCGTGATGGGTGCCTCAAGCGCGGACGGGCTTTCTTCTGTAGGCACAACATTTAACATGTCAGTCTCTGTGCAAACGACATACACTCACCGGTGACCCAATAGGCGAAGAAAAACCTGTGGCAGTGGGCGAGCTGGCCATAGAGGATGCATAGTTCAGCTGAAATTCCGATCTTGGGTATTTTTGAGGAGTCGCAGGCGTAGGAAGAGGAGGGATGGTAAACGGTTGCGAGTATCGGGTTCGGTGGTGTTCTAGCACATTAAGGATATGTCGTGATTCGGCATTTGGCAACAACGAACGCTCTGCCAGCCATATCAGTCGCTAAATCCTACGCTAGACGTCACCACGACTCACGAATAGATGATACAAGAATTTGCCTGACCCCCTTGACCTCCTGGATATTCCCAACTACCGAGACTGTATCGCCAATATCGTAGCCCCGGGACTGAACATGTATAGAATCCTCGGCAAGATCCACCGTTTCGAGCCGAACGGGGCGCTTCTTGATACAGTTGACTACGCCTGTGCCATCGTCGACTATGCCCGACTGAATGTTCAAATAATCAGAGAGCCATGAGCGGCAGATTGGCACATACCTGAGTACACACTGCGTGATTCATATTCAACTGCAGACGCCAGTATCCCAACAAGACATACAGTTCTGCATGGCACGGTACCGAGCCAGAACGCCTCGATGTCTGTTGCTATACATTAGCACAAGCCAGCGTGGCGAGGTGTTTGCACCTTTCAATGCTTGTGGTATAGAGCGCACGTCGGCTACAGAGCAAGGGACAATCGAGTCGGTTCTAAGAATGTATGATTTTATCGCATCCGCCGAAAGGCCGTTTTCCAAGATGGGCGTCTCCTCGGTGGTCGAAGCCATCGAGACGCGTTCGGTCACGTGGGGGCAACTCGCATCTCAAGGGGGGGTTCGTTGCCACAAGTAATTAGACACCGAAAAAAGAGATCAAGTATTCAATATCTATAGACGGGTTTCTGATACTTGAACGTATTATATTCGAATTTGGGAGGACAGAATCTATGGTACTAGGCTAACTTTACTAAGATTTAATCAAAATGTGCCCGAAAGCTAAAATAAACTGTACTCGAGAGAGTTTTTTTCCCAAAAATTCGGCATATTGGTACTCTATAGGGTTCTCCACGCCCTGTACCATGCAACAAGGCCCTCCCGGCCTATCCACACTCACCTGGGCAGGGTCAGCTCGCTCAACCGTCGATTTTATGGTGTACCAGGCTATGAACCTGGGTGCACCACCGACGAAATAAGACAAAGTAGACCATCATCCGAGCTTTAGCCCGGGCACGCCGAGCTCTACAACACGCACGCCGTGCTGAAGGCTACAAGGCGTTTCTGCGATCCCAGCGGCCAGTACAAGACTGGCGAACGCGCGATAGACAGATGGAGAGTCTGCCCTCATACGCAACATCAACCTACTGGGTGCCCATATAACGATTCGGGAAACATTCCCAAACCGTACTCCTGCCTGCCACGACCTCGGGCAGGCAGCGACTCTGAGCAGAGTGGGGAGCCGAACCCTGATTGTGGCTTCTTGTATGCGTCGCCATCATAGTTAGGTGGTCCGTGCAAAGCTACATATAGGAATCCGATTGATGCTCAGATACCGTGGCACACGCTGTTATCAACCGGGCCGCGTGGCACAAAGAGCTTCCTCTGTGTGGTGAATGGCATGATTGGCAGTCCATTACATAAATAGTGTATAGGCGTCTCTGTTACATCCATCGTCGACTGCACTAAAATGGCAAAAAATAGTCCAAAAATTATGCACAGAAGCATCATCAGCTGCCCTCCACTTCAGCACTGTGAGACCAACAGCCTGCCAGAGAACTCTGCACCGAGACCTGCTAGCTCCTCCCCCTCCTCGGAGGAGGAGGGGGAGGAGCAAGCAACAGTAACAGCAACATCCAACGGCCATGTCGACGAGGCTACGCGTGATAACCCGGTTATTGGTGAGGGCAAACCGGGCCTCGTACGCGGTCAACGATTGGACATCCTCCCGGAGGTATCGTGGTCATGAAAAGACTCTGTTACTGATCCACGAGGTTTTATACGAAATCGGCTGATCCTGAACTTACCATTGGCTTAGCATAGGGAGTCAGGATCTTCAATAAGTGTTGCTATATCCGGGACTCGCCGTACATCATCTAATGGAACATTCAAACTAGTATTGGTATAGCACAGCAAGCGTTTCATCTGTTGCAACACATGCCGATGGGGGGTTCAGCGCGACGCATATATGATCACCATCTCCTATAATTGCTTTTGGATGTAGAACAACACGCCTATAAACTAGTAGATCATTAGATCAATCAAACCCCCGAAAGTTGTACCCAGTTGCATTACCAGGGGCCTCATACCCCTGACTCACGGCAAAGGCTCGAGAGATAAAGACGCAAGGTGGCCGTTGCCAGGGGTTGGTACAGCGTCGGACGGCGAAGTTGACGGGACCAGGTTAAAACGCACTACAAGGGATGTAGGCTGGTCATAGTTGAGGCATGTGTTCATCCACCAAGGCCGCACTAGACAGGGTGACGGGCTTACAGGACCCCGACCTTATCAACACACTCAACGACCCGAATTGTGTAATTGTGTTCGCTGAGATTTCAGCCAGACGCTACATGTGGCACGCCAGCCACTCGAACAAAACATCGGGCAGTGTAGCAATGGTCCAAAAATTAAACAGGACGCGATATCATCATCAGCCGCCCTTGTACCTCGACATCGCGTCAGAGTATTCCCAGCCAACCCACCAATACCGCCCGACTGGTCACCCCTACCAGACCAACCGAAATCGCTGTGGTAGACGGATCCCAGTCGGAGAAGCACAGCGGCCAGCTAACTGTGGCAACGCGCGATAGCCCTATATAAAAAGGGCGCATAAGGCCTCGTACGCGGTCTTGCTACTGCACACGCTATTGGAAGAGTATGCATGGCCGGGTCGAGGGAGAGATTCAACGAGGACGTAGCTTTATATGAATGCAGTGCTTCTTGTATTCAAAGTTCCAGTGCAGTGCGGCAGCCTCGAGTGGATTGACATTGTGATAATTCGTTCCTCATTCCGCATCCAGACTTCTAAAAACGCCTGCTCGATAATTGAATATGACCAGTAACAGAGCTACCCGTTTTGCCCCACTCCTACCCACGACCCCTATCTCCATCTCAGTCTACCAAGCGAGACCCATGGCTCTTGTCGGCGCATACAGGAACTGCACATCCGCCAGTCAAATCGCGGGTGATTTCGTCCCGCCTCTCGCCTCGTGTGGCAACTTTGCACGTGCTTGATCATCTCATCCGCGTCACCTGCTGCAACCACTTTGAATCTAACTTTCTCGACACAACAATCCCACGGTGCCCAACCATGATCACTCGACAATTGGGACTGCTTGCCGCACGACGCTTGAACGCGGCGTCTGCTCGGTCGTGAGTGTCGTCGATCGAGTTGATTGAAATATTTTAAAGTATATGTGTGTATGACGTTTAGGAGCATGATGGCTCTGCGCCGCGCGCAGTTTCATAACGGTATGCGGCTACTCGGTAAGATCTAGCTTGCTATTTTCGATTTAGCATGGTCGAGATTTACGTATGGCGCAGCTCCGGAGACCGTCAAAGTCCCCCAGATGGCCGAGTCGATCACCGAGGGTACCCTGAAGCAATGGAGCAAACAGGTCGGAGACCAAGTGAACCAGGATGACGAGGTCGCGACTATCGAGACTGACAAGGTGCGTGTGACCGTTAACCATCTGAGTTAAACGAAAGCTTAGTTGGTTGGATTTTAGATCGATGTCACTGTCAATGCGCCCATGTCGGGAAAGATTGTCGAGTTATTGTTCAAGGAAGAAGACACGGTGACTGTTGGCGCAGACATGTTTAGGATCGAGCCTGGTGAGGGTGGCGCTGGTGCGTTCACACGAGATTGGATTGCACAACAGTATGCTCATATTTATAACCCAGCCTCCTCGTCCGAGGCACCCAAGGAGCCACCCAAGGAGGAGGCCAAAGAGGCGCCAAAGGAGGAGACGAAGGAAAAGAAGGACGAGGGATCGACGCCCGTAGTCTCCAAGCCGGAGCCGCCCAAGGAAGAGTCGAAGCCTGCGCCGCCTCCAAAGGAGGAGAAGAAGAGTGAGAAGAAAGAGGAGGGCAAGGAGAATAAAGAGGCCCCTGCGCCCAGGCCTGCAGCCGGCTCGCGCGGCGAGACAAGGGTATGTCTGGTGATGAGACACAACCGCATTTATTTACACACGCAAACGGGCAGGTCAAGATGAATCGTATGCGACTGCGGATCGCTGAGCGGTTGAAACAGTCGCAGAACGCGGCGGCCTCGCTCACGACGTTCAACGAGATCGACATGTCGTCGCTGATGGACATGCGCAAAAAGTACAAGGACGAGGTATTGAAGGAGCAAGGTGTGAAACTCGGGTTCATGAGCGCGTTCGCTAAGGCATGCTGTCACGCGCTGCGGGAGATCCCGGCGGCGAACGCGAGCATTGAGGAAGACATGATCGTGTATCGGGACTATGTGGACCTGTCGGTCGCGGTCGCGACCCCAAAGGGCTTGGTAACACCCGTCGTGCGAAACGCGGAGTCGATGAGTTTTGTGGACATTGAGCGTGAGATCGGGAACTTGGGAAAGAAGGTTCGTGCTGGGTCCGGATTGACATGCGGTTCGGCTGATGGGATCTATGTTTGGGCAACAGGCGCGAGACAACAAGCTGACGCTCGAGGACATGGCCGGCGGGACGTTTACGATGTGAGTGACGGCCTGGACGGGCGAGCGCGTCATGGATCCATCTGACCTGAGCTCAACTCAGCTCGAACGGCGGTGTGTTCGGAAGCCTGTTTGGAACCCCGATAATTAACCTGCCGCAGTCGGCCGTTCTTGGTAAGTGGTGTGCGCCCGGCGCAGATGGGGGGACTGGCCACGCGAAGGGGGCTGACGGCACGGTCTGGATCAGGCATGCATGCAATCAAGGACCGGCCCGTTGTGGTCGACGGCAAGATCGAAGTCCGGCCGATAATGGTCGTTGCGCTGACATATGACCACCGTCTGCTGGACGGGCGAGAGGCAGTGACGTTCTTGGGTGAGTGGGGACAGGTGCAGTGCATCGGACTGTTGCTGACCGGCACGCAGTGCGGGTGAAGGAATACATCGAGGATCCGCGCAAGATGCTTCTGGCGCCATGAGTGGAGAGGCCACGGGGCTGACAGCAGCCTTACTGTAAATGTATGCGAAATTTGTAATGGAAACATTCCACAGACTGCAGAGCGGACCCCGGACAGCGCAGATCTGAGCTCCACGCGGCACCGCCAAACACGACCACACAGTCGCTGGCGTTGCCACTTTACATGTTCATTTGCTCGCCTCTGTTCTTCTCCCCGTCCACCCCCCCTCAAGATTCCGGCCCACGTTCGCCCCAGCGGCACCCCCTGTTAGCTCTTCACCTTTCACCTCTTGAATCGCAATGTCGGCCGTCGCTGTACAACAACCCCCCCTCGCCATCCACCACGCCTTCCAGCAAAAGCGGCATGCTGCGGCCCCGCCGGCGTCCATAACCGCGCCCGCGACGCCCAAGCAAGCGCGCACGCCGGGCATCATCACTCTCTCCAAGCCCCTCGCGACTCCCCCGCGGTCGTCGGCGAGGGCGCGCAAAGTGACTCCCCCCCGCGCTGCTGACGTCTTCCAACCTGGGGCCAAGTCGGAGCCGCGCTCTGCGAAAAAGACGCGGTCGCGCCCAACATCAGACGAGGACGAGCATGAGACGCCGTCCAAGCCGCGCGGCCGCCGTCCGAACAACGCTGAAAAGTCGCTCCCCACCCCCGCAGCGTCCCCAGTCGTCGCCGCAGCCAAGTCCCGCCGCAACCCCTCCCGCGCCCGCCAGAGCCCCTCGCCGACGACCGAGTCGGACTCGCCCGCCCCGGCCCCTGCCATTCAGAAGCCGTCGGGCAGGCTTGCCAAGCACCGCCGTGGGCTCACCCGCTCGACCCCAGCGCTCTGCGAAGCAGCTGCGGCGACTCCTTCGGCCCCTGTCCCCGTTCCCCAGAGGGCGAGCGTGTCCTCCCAGCCATCGGGCCTGTCCCGCTCCGCACCGCTCGCAACTCCGGCCATGTCTCAGACGATCCCGGCACGCATGCGCCGTACCTTGACCGGCAGCGAGCCTGCTCCGGCCACTCGCGACACGACTTCCAAGGACGTTCCTCCGTCACCCTCGCCTCCCCGTCGGGTGCGAGAGGCGTCGTGGAAGTCCCAGGGCCCGCTCACTGCCCCGCTCAACGGCGGAGCCGGTTTTCCTTCTCGCCCCGGCCACGTTCGTTCCCCGTCCGAGGCGCTCTTCAACCTGTCTCTCGACGAGACAGACGACGAGCCCCAGGACATGCCCATCCTTTTCGGGCGTGCCACTCGTGGTGGTGACAAGGTCTATGCTGGCGGCAAGTTCCAAAACGGCCCCGACACTACCACGCTTCCCGCTCCTTCGTTCTTGTCTGGGTTTTAAGTTGTTTAAAAACTAGGTACGGTTGACCCTCGCTTGCGCTGTGCATTTTTAATTTATTCTTTATTTATTCGTGTCAGTGTACAAGTACTTTAGTTTACCGGCTGGTTCCTCCTTTACTGTTTATATCCTCAACCCTTGGCCAACCCCCTACACCTCCTACGGCGCCGCTCCTTGCAATTATTCCGACCGAGCTGTGCCCTCGCCTCCCTCGTGTTATCTGGCTTTCGTTTTTGGGCGACCTCTGGATAACGAATCCCCCTTTCCCCGCGCATCTATGTCAACTTTCCCATCGTCTCGCGTTCAATTCTCTGCATTCCTAGTCGGTTGTGAAACTATAGAAAACGGCGACTGCCACCGACTAGCTTCATCGGTCGCCTATGCTCGATTAACGTCGATTCACCGGCCATCGACTTGTTCTCGTTCCATATTTACTTATTGCCTGTTATCTCTCGTGCTCGTTTTGCATCATTGTATTCTCACAACATCTGCTCCGCTCTCATTCAGCATGCTCTTCATGTTTTTGTTTGGGTTCGGGTTGAAGCGAACACTTTCTGTGATATGCCCTTTTTTCTCTCCCTGCGATCCTCGGGGCTGATGACGTCTTTGACGTTATCCGACCCGGGCTTCTTTTTAAGCGTCCTGTTCAATATGTACAATTTTTAACCTCCTGCCCATACCTTCCGCACGTTCTTTATTGGCTTCCCATCTCCCCTCTCCTGTGACACGTCGTGTCGTGTCGTTGCCTCTTGCTCTCCTTGCCTCTCCGACCCGCCGTTCTTATCTCACATCCCCCGGATACCCTCCCCCCGGACCGTCGCACCGCTATCTCTCTGGAACCGTCTCGTCGTATACCATTGCATCACCGCATTCCGCAACATCTTCGCATCGTTTTCGCCTCGACCAACGTTCGGTACTTATGCCCCTTCGAACCCGGCCTTCCTATTATGCATTGCTCTCGCGGTGTACTAGTTTATCATTATTTGGTCGGATTACATTTGGGCGTGGGTCTGGACCGCACGTTTTTAGACGAGGCTTGCTTGTTGGGTAGTTTGCGGGGGTTGTTGAATGGAAAGAAGCCTTACTGTAGTGTGTACGCAATGAAAACATTTGTGTTAATTGCCTTTAATATTTTGGGGGCTGGTGTGCCTGGGTGGATACAAAGGGTGTGATGGCTACGGCAACCGAGAGCGACCGGATCAGTCGTCGTGTTCGTCCTCGTCCTGCTTTGTACGCCAGTCGTCCTCGGGCTCCTTGAGCAGAAGGGAATGGAATGCCCCGAGGCATGCTGCGTGGGGTGATGATCAATTCAAGTCCTTTCTTACGCGGCACGAAGGTACATACTGAATATGAAGAGACACACCCAAACGAGGTTTCCACCCAAGATATGCTTCTCAACCGACGCAGCAAATAATGAATTTGCGAGAGCCGGCGAGATGGCCTGCGGAAGCACGATGCTCATCTGAGAGATGCCTAAAACACACAGGGGCTCAGCATGTAGCAGGGATGAGGTATATCCGCCAAGATAACCGAATTCGAATTGATTCCCATCCCTAGCTCGTCGGCGAAAACGAAGCGCGGAAGAATATGGCACGAATGAATGGCAGACCCACCGTTGATCAGACTGAGAGCTTCGGCAGAAGGAGAGGCGTCGTTGACCATCGAGCCCATGCAGACCCAGGCGAATCCGCTGTATGAAATCAGATAAGTGTTTTCCCGTGCCTGGACTCGGTTATACTAAAAGGCTAGGCTCACCAGATGCTCCAGATGAAGAAAAACGCAAACTGGACGAGGTTGAACATGATGCTGGCCGTGCCGCCTGGCGTAGTGCTCGCCACCCAATGCAAAAACGGAAAACCGAGCACGACGATCGCCCAGAATACCATCGTCACCTGTTCACCCCCCGCACATTCATCTCAGCGAAAAACACTCGATGGCACAGGAAGAGTGTCCTTACCTGATAGAGCCGCACAGTGCCCAGTCGCCGGTTAACCGGTGCATAGACGACCATGATTGCAACGTGCACCACCGCCCGGACGGACATTTGCGTACCGATCTGGGCCTCTGACATACCGAGACCGCCTAGGTTACCCCACACGCAGCCCCCCGAGTGGTTAGCGTTTGCCTCTTGATTGACCCTTCATCTCAGTTGAACTCACCAGAGGCGATCGGCGTAAATGCAAACAGTGGGTACCTGCAATCACACATCGTATGATTAGAAGAGAAGACCAAGGCAGATAGGGGTACTAGCTACGTAGCGTGAGACTCACACTGAAAACAGCATCTCTGACGCAATACACATGCATGCATTGTTGCACAACAATGCGAGTACAGGTGGTGTCATGATTGACCGCCATGGAGCTCTCTGCGCTGGCTGGGTCTGCGAGCCGAACTCGGCGTCACTAGATATCAGCAGCGGAGCGGCCGACGGATCGGCTTGAGCTGTCGGAGTCGAGATGCTATCATATGATGCCTTCTTGGCCTTGCGCCGTGCCCTTACTTTGGCCGGAAGAGTCTTGAATGTATGCGTCAGTATTTTCGCCCATTTTTGGTTAATTTGGTATTTGGCACGAGACCAAGTCGGGGAGAGTCCTCCGTACTCACTTCTTCGATAAACACAGTTCCAAACCCAACCGAAATAATCGCAAAAGCTGCACCAACTAGGCAGGGGAGTAGGAACGGGTATTCGTGCCAAAATGGTGTGTCAAACACTTTCCATCGCCGCTCTGGATGGGCAAGGAGACCTCCGAGGGGAAGCCCGATGATCTGACCTAGTCGATACGAGACGTTCATAATCGAAAAGGCGGTGGCCTGGTTGCTTCGGTCGGTCAACTCCCCTGTCATTACTTTGATCGCTGCCCAACTGTGGGGTATTGCTTGGTTCTGAGTGCGCAAGGTGGGAGGGTGTCCTGAGGGCTCACCTGGCTCCAAGAGCTCCACCAATGCACCTGCTGAGGATCATCCCCACAAGTGATTTGCTCAAGCCAAAACAGACGATTGAGACCGCCAACCCTCCCATTCCTGTTTTGAGACAACCCCGCTCAAGTTCCGCTGACTTTAACCTACAAATGGGCTCACCTATCAGCACCACAGGCTTGCGTCCCACGTGATCAGAGATGTACCCAAATGGCAAGACTTGCCGTAAGAATCAGTACATGCCATGCTATCGTGGCGAGCAAAATAACTTACTCGTGATTAGGCTCATAAGGGAGAACACAGATTCCTTCGCCATTGCGTCAGAGAGATCGGGATTTTGATAACTAAAATGCTCACAATTAACCCCGAGTAAAAACCAACCCGCTCGGGATCGTCAGTTACTCCAATTTCAACAATCATGCTGCAGGTATGCCACGAGCCTGTTAGGCGTCTAACCAAAATTTACACGACAAACTCACGCGTTGACAAACGGATAAATCAACTCAAATGCGAGCGGACATATGGAATTAAGTGCCATAAGTACCATTAGGTTTCTCCATGGAAAAGGTTTTTTCTTGTCGCCCTTCGACGCGCCTGTTGGGGTGGCTGTCCCATCTTGAAGCCCATCCTCCCGTGTGTCATGCTCAGGAAGGAGAGGTTGCTCTTCAAGCTGGACTGCTACTGGACCTCCGGGCATGGTCGTCGATAGAGAAGGATGGCGAGGAAGAGAAGCATATTTCTACCCCACGCCGAGTCAACCCCGTCTGACGGGCCCGATACCGTAAAGCAATAACTCCCACAGTTCGTCTGCCGATTAGCGCAGATTGCTCGGGATGATAGTTCGGTTGCAGACCCCAAAGAAGATAATCAGGATTAGCATGTGGTTCGCTGAGGTGCATATGCGGAGATCCATGGTGAGGATGAGTAAGGTTCTGGACAACAAACGCAAGCATCACGCGAATTTGACCCCTGACAGCACATTGGCACGCTTACGAACACAATTCCTGTATGCAAACACTATGCAAACTCGCAAATGACTGACCTCGATCATGGCTCAGCTAAGACAAGTTATTCTCTGTTGTCTCTTCATTCGTTTAAGCCCCACGTTCATTGACAAATATAGCACGCTTCCTAGAGATCACACCGCAATATAGCACGATAATCTTGACAGGAACGGGTGGAAAACCAAACGCCTGTCGATCCACCCTGATAACTCAAACATCTGTAATCACGTCTAACTGGCTAACGTATCGTCGTACGCTTACAGGGCGATACAGAGCAGCGTTCAAATCCAATGCTATGCCTCATAATTTGACTGTTCCAGCACAAGGAGACATCACAGACGCGAGTCAAGGCTGTGAGCAGACCTCTGCTTGGGAGGCTACGGACACGGCTTTAAAACAGCCCCGGCCCCTATCTTTCAAGCAGTATACATACCAGGGCCGGACACCTACTTCGCAAGCCAAAATGGGCTTTGGCGGAGATCCTCTCAGGTCCTCATAGACTGGCCGTTCAATCATCCGTTTATTCGCCTCGGTTTCCCATACAGCTCATGTAGTAACCTCACCCTCGTACGAGCCCGTTTACTTCCTTCGGTATCCGAC
Organism: Ceratobasidium sp. AG-Ba; assembly: GCA_016906575.1. Taxonomy (NCBI): domain Eukaryota; kingdom Fungi; phylum Basidiomycota; class Agaricomycetes; order Cantharellales; family Ceratobasidiaceae; genus Ceratobasidium; species Ceratobasidium sp. AG-Ba. The sequence goes on along the minus strand of CP059613.1, from coordinate 2,632,444 downwards.
AGCATCAGATAGATATAGGCGCTTGATGTGACTTGGGGATGTTGGTGCCAAGCGGAAGAGTGAAATCGAGGACCCATGGGCAATCCAGCCCCGCGAAAGCGCTTCCTCGACATGTCTGGTGCATGCAGGCCGTCCACACATGTAGGAATTTGGCCGCAACTAGCCCGCATCAATTACCAGGAAATAAGAGGGGTCGTGTAGCAATACGTTTCCTCCCCTAACTGACACTCGACATACTCATGGTCAGTCGTACAATTTGCTTATTTGAGATACAATAAGGAAGTCACCCTGAGAGCGCTTTGTGTTGCGGCGTGCTGTTGGCTTACCTCGTTATGAACCCACTTTGTCAGGGCGTACTCGAGTGAAAAGTACCTGGAACCGTCAAACTATGTGAATCACGCTCAGTGGGAACCCAGTCTCTACAGTTGAATGTGGGAAACCCCTGCCTAACAACACTCTGTAGAAGGCACCAAAACAAAGATTCTGTGATACTTCATATACAAAGACATGTAGGTTTAAAATGAGTGCATGACATCTGGTTCTCAAAACTCTTCCACTATAATCTACCTATGGTAACGTCATACCTTCGAGGCAACTTGGATGTTTCAAACGTCCATCCCTAGCCACAGAGCTACGCTTCAACGAAGCAGCAAGAGTGCAAGCTGAATCGGTTGCGTATAAGATCTCTCAAAAATAGCACAATTGATGGAAATTCGATGAGAATTTCGCGATCGTTTCGCTAGGAAAGAAATATTATAGATTGCGACGGTAAGCCGCATACATGGTACCAGAAACTCGCCCCTAGTCATTAGCATGATAATATACACCATGCGAATGGATAAAAAATGAAGCTCACCGAACACTAAAACACCAACGTGGTGTCGGGTTGGGAATACTACAAACGAAGATGCGTCTCTCCAGTTCTGATTCATGTACAAGTACGATTTGATGCTTCGGGAGCCGCGTGTTGAAGGATTCACCTACTTCGACCAAGGTCACTATGTCTAGGTTTTTAGTGGATGACACCCGTTACCCTCCAAATCGCATTGGTTTAAATATAATTTACACGATGATCCCAAACAAAGTATGCCCGTAAACGTTTCCTTAGTCGTAGTCTTGTGATTTTTCTCGTTGCCTCAGCCAAGAGTTTTATTCTTCGTCATCATTCTCGTTGACGCTCGCGCGCCAATCGTGACTAGGAGTCTGCAGAGTCAAGGAATGGAGCCCCCCAGCACCAGCTGAATACAAATTAACATTCGGCCTCTGCGTGATCCTGATATAGACTCACTGAACGCGAGCAGGACCAGCCAGACCAGGTTGCCGCCCAAAACATGTTCGTGGACAGATGCCGCAAAGAGAGTGTTCCCTAGTTCCGGGGACACAGCTTGAGGCAGAATGGTACTCATCTGGGATATACCTGTATATCGTGTATCATATTCAAAAATTGGATATTGTCGAGCGCTCTGAAAGCGTACCAGTGATTAGACTCAATGCTTCTGCGGAGGGCGAAGCGTCGTTAACTAGGGACCCAATACAGACCCAGCAGAAGCCACTATTCGCACGATGTAAGTCTCACGTCGACATAGGTATCTCGACAGACTCACGCTATGCTCCAGATAATGTAGAATACCAGTTGCGATACGAAGAACACCGTACTTTCGTTTCCATCTGGATGAACGCGTACAATCCAGTTCAGTACCGGAAACCCCAAAACAACGACCGGCCACATGGCCATGGCGAACTATCAGACATGTGAGTCAACCAATTGAAATATAAAACAGGGAATGGGGGCCACCTTGTAGACGTTCACCGTATTTAAACAGCTAACAGCACGATTGTATGCGAACATCATAGCAACGTGAATAAAAGAGCGAATAGCCATCTGGGTGCCGATCTTGCTCTCAGACATGCCGAGCCCACCTATTCAATCCTTCAGTCTATCCTAACCTCGCGTACTTCAATTCCTTACCAGATGAAATTGGCGTATATGCGAACAGAGGATAGCTGCAACGCTAGATGTAAGCCCAAGATCAAACCTAGGAAAGAACCACGCACATAGAAAATAGCATCTCAGAAGTTAAACACATCAAGGCGTTATTGAGAAGCATGGATATGATAGGAGGCGTCATGACTGAGCTCCATGTTGCCTGCTTCTTCTTTTCGGTACTCTCGATATCAACCAATGGTCCAACCAAGGTTGAGGTGGAGCTGGCCGTGGAATCTGTGGAACCGTACGAGCTAGCACGTTTTGCCGTTCTCCGCTGTTTACATTTCGAGGGGAGAGTCTCAAAACATACGTGAGTCTGACATTCAACGGTCTCTCGTTTGACACAAAGCTCACCTCTTCAATAAATATAATACCCGGGACAACCGAAAATATAGCAAATGCGGCACCAACGAGGCAAGGAAGCAAGTACGGGTATTCGACCCAAAAGGGTGAATTAAACCACTTGAATCGCTGTTCCGGATGCGCAAGTAAACCGCCAAGTGGCAAACCTACAGCATATGAGTCAGTTTCGTTTGAATCAGTTAACAATGAGGTTGGCTCACCGATAATTTGACCAATACGATAAGTTATCTGAAGAGACGAGAATGCGACGTCTTGGTTACTCCTGTCGGTCATTTCGCCGGTCATGACTTTAATAGCGGCCCAGCTAGATTTACAGCCTAATCAAACGGTTCCAGGCTTCCAACCGAGACGATAACGCATACCTGGCTCCCAATGCACCGCCAATGCACCTACTCGCGATCATACCGACCAAGGATTGACTCATCCCAAAGGAAACCATCGAAACAGCCAACCCAGCCATACCTAAGGTCGCAATAATTTCATCAGAAGTTATATAAGATAGGTCAAGCAGAGAGATCTACCGAGTAAGATCACAGGTTTGCGCCCAAACGTGTCCGAAAGATACCCACACGGAAGAACTGAAACCAAAGTTTGTACATATTTACCAGATCTCAAAAACCAAATCTGAACGTACTCATAATGAACCCCGTGAGTGAGAAGACAGATTCCTAGCAGAAGGATCGATAAGTATAGCGGAACGAGCATGTCGGTATATCTACATACCACTAAACCAGAATAAAACCCAACCCGCTCAGGGTCGTCTGTCACCCCAATCTCGACAACCATCCTGCCTCGCAAATTTCAGACGCAACCGGCCCAACGGACAACGGAAATGACTTACGCATTGATAAAAGGGTAGATAAGCTCGAAAGCGAGCGGGGCAATAGCATTCAACATGAGCAATATTGAAAACTTGGCCATTGGCAGAGGTGTCGGTTTGGGAGGAGCGAGCTTGATGCTCCCTGCCGGCGACCCGACGACAGTACTCGGACTCGAGGTCGACGCCTCCTCGTGGATCTCGTGCAAAAGCTCAACATCGAGAGTGAGCGGCTGTTCTTCGGGTCGGAATCCGGCGTGCGTCGGGCTCATCCTCGTTGGATCGGGAAGTGGAAACAGAAAGGGGTCAGACGAAGATAGGCTCGCAGACTCGCCGCCTACGCGTGGGATGAAGGAAGAGGGGACGCCTGATTGTCTGGCGGACCAGGAGGAGAGGCTTCATAAATTCTGTACGCGAGTCTCCGCTCGTCAAATTTGCTGGAAGATCCTAGGGAACAAACGCAGGGAGCAAGGCCCGCACGGCGTTCGTCCCGGACCTGGCTGAAAGTTTTACGGCGCCCCTGCGTAAAATGGTATAGAAGAACACCTATCGACTTGTCCATCTCCAATCGTTCCTTCAAACTGGACGTCGTGTAGTACGATCTAAGACAGCAATGACCATAGGGAGAAATAGGCCTTACGCTCGCTCTTACGTAGCCAAAGCCAATCAGCCATCGTCGATGAGATTCGCCAAAAGACCGGAGATACGCATACAGGTAATAAGTACGCACAATTACACAAAAGCCTAGTCATACCGATACAGATCTGTCTGTTCATCCAAAAGGGTAAAACGAACCCACAAAAATAAAACAATGAGAAGGGCCGACAAAACCGACGATCGCTACCAAACCCCTACGGCCCGCCCCGCCGTCCAGACAGCAGCAGCGCTTCCAACCGGTCCGAGCACAACCCACACACCCACATCCCACAGTACGCGTCGGGCCAGCCGCCGACGCTGAAGCGAGCGTTCCTTGTGTCTAAGCAAAGCTTCCGGATCGTCGGCGCTGCTCGACGGTTCAGGTCCAGTCGAAGCAGCAACGGCCGCCGGGCCTGTAAATAAAATCGATCGTGGTCTTCGGAGACCATGAAAGACGGCGTGAAGGAACGCAGGAAGTACATAGCACGTAAAAAGCGACAAAGTCATCGCCAAACCAGTAAGCCCTGCTTTACGTCCCGGAATCACCGCCGCAACAAAGGTCGCAAAAAGGAAAAGGAACCATCGGTACGAACGTTGTCGAACGCGAGGCACAATCACCCCCGCAAACAAAAGCGGGATTGTCAAAATTAAAGCAAAGGCCTGGATAGTCGGGATCGCGGCCTCGAGTTTCTTGGATACTGTTTCCTGGATAGGGCCGAGAACGATGGTGGGTACGAATCCGGGGTCGGGCGGTGCTGCATGGCGGGTAAGTGGCGCCAAGATCAATGGGAGCGTGAGCGCGATCGAGGCCGCAGTCGCCACAAGCGAGAGCATGGGGAACGAGGTGATCATGCGCCGTGTGCGAGGACGGGGAGCAAATGTCGGCTTTGCAGCAAAATTTGTGACCAAGGCAGAATACACTGGGAGCGTCAACAGGTGATTCGCGAATGCAAATGATAGAATCGCTATCATCGCACGGTTAATTCCGAATAACTGTTTGATCGACGAGCAAAAACTTACATATAGCCTCCCATGTGCCTGCTTCCGTGTGCGAGTGGGGCAATTTAGGAAGGCCACGCTTCGTCGGGCCCGCGTGGCTCGTCTCGTCTTGTCCGTGAAAATAATGAACAGCACCGACGATCGCGATGACCAACTGTAACACGATCGAGAGGAAATTACTCCAGAGGACTTGGCGCGTGGCAAGCGACGAGGCAGACACGAGGGGCATAAGCACAGCCGCGAGTATGACCGTTGTTCCGGCCTGGGACGCATACGTCGTATCAATCGGAAGAGCGGGCTGGAGTAAATGAGCAGACTCTACACCGTTGCTCGATTAGCGAGAGAAGCGTCGACAGGGCTAGACTCACCGTGCAGATACATCGCGCACAGCAATAGCGCAGTTGTGCACACCAGCACCCTCGATGACTTGCGAATACGCCGTTTCCATTTATCCTTGTGGCTTCCTCTCCTGCCTGGATTCCTAATAATCGCCTCGGCGACAATTTCCTCGATTGTCCAGCGCGAGACGTATCGGCCGAGGAGGACCCAGACTTGGCCCGTAAACGCGCTGAGCAGTGCCATTCCGACGAGGCCAATGAGTGCGGGGACCGGCCCGGCAATCTCGACCGCTCGTGGTATATATGTCGTGCCAAGTTTAGTACACGGACCAATTAAGAGGGGAATAATTGCTCGGGGCGGCAGAGCGGGCGCATTCTGGGGTGGGATCGAGTTGGACCTCTCGCGTTCAGCAGGTGCTTCATCATCATCTGGCCATAGTCCAAGCAACGCATCGTTTTCAAACTGGTCGTCGGGGACGAGAATAAGCCGTTCCTGAGATGAAGCAGAAGTAGGGCTGCTAGGCGGTGAAGACGATTCTGACGGTGGTCGATGAGACATGCTTGAAGATCAGCAATGCGAAAAAAGAGAGTACAGGATTAGATCGTGGACGAGACGGGTGAGAAAGGGCTGCGCCCCAACGGCGGTCGTGGACTCGGTTGAGTTGTGAAATTGGCTAAGCGCCTGGACCGCGGTTGCGGGGGCGGCATTTGTTTACTGTAAACATTCAAGATTCATTCGTTTCATGTGTAACACTAATCAGATAAATATCCCCCAAAACCCAACAGGCTTATGCTACAATCTCCCGAATACGAAACTCCCAGTATCTGCACAATGTCAGCCACCATGTTTGAAACACCGTAAACTCACGCACCGTTTTCGCGCAGGATCAAACTGTGTCGCCAGTGACTTGTATATCTACTCGAGAATAAGTAGGGCTGAAACAATATCGAACCGGAGCCCTACCTCGGCCGCCTTTGCATTATCCTCTTCTTCCTCTGCAATGTCCCCTAAAAATTCGATTGCAAACGGTACAGGCAGCTCAGCCAACCTGCCAGGGCGCGGATTGTCCAAGTCGACGATTTCTCCCTCAGCCTGGCGGTCATAACGGGGCCCGGCGAGCGGATCGGCTGGTTCACGAACTTGGGCGTACGGTTCGACGAATACCCTGAGAGTCGATAGTGGGAGACGCGCGTGTTCCAGAATCCCTCGAAGGTAGTTCCACGCCGAAGGGTTGTTTGGTGCGATCGAAATCTTGTGTTTCGTGAAGCTGTTTAAAAAAGGTGAATCTATGCGCGTCAAATCAAGTTATATGATGAGCGCACCCAAGCTCACGCCGAACTACACCCTCACGGTCTGTGTCTCCTTCCCTAACCCCACTACCAAAGACGACAAAGTAGCGATGATGCCAGGCCGAGTTATTCCGAATGTCCTCATCCAGCAGACTCTCGACATAATCCAGCTCGCCTACCCAAAGTTCGGGAAGATTGAACTCGGCCAATAACCACTGGCGGTAGGACCACGTATGGTAGTTTTTCGCGTCGACCTTGAGCGCCTCTGTGACAAACGTCAGCTCTGGCTTGGGGTTGCGTAGCTTAGTGATGAGGAGTCGACGGTGGTGCCATCCCTGGTAGTTTTTGATAAACTGTTTGACGACCTTGTCCGACCACTCGAGTTCGTCTTCGAGCGGGAGATTAAGCGCGAGGAGTGTTTCGTAGCGGTATTGCCTTGGCGCCACCATTATTAGTTGGGACTAGTCCAGATACTTCTAGCACTTACCAAACGGTGTAATGGGCAGGATTGAGTTGGATTAGATGTTCAGTAAGCTTCAATCCTCGCTGAGACCGCTCGCCAGCCTTGATGATAGCTCGAAAATAGTCCATAGCGTCACGATCTAGTAGAAAATCAATTGCTTTGCCACAGAGCTCGGCTAGGACATACACTCATTGGTGTACAAAATCGGACACAGTGGGGTAAAGTCGGGCTCGTGCTGCGGAATCGGGGTGAGGTCGGCCCAGGCAGGGTCGGCGGCGTAGGACGGTGCAGCAAAGTGATCTGCCTGCTGGGTGTTAGTGGGCGATGGAGGGGATGACGGCAGCGCACCATTGTGGATGTGCGCAAGTGAGGTACTGGCTGGACCCTGAGTGCACAGGCCTGGGAGGACCCCGGTGGGCGAGAACCGGTCGGCGTTGCATCGCCCGTGCTCAACATCTGCGGCGACGAGCGCCCATCCTACCCATATCTACCTCTATCGACTTATACAGCGTGTGATCACCACCGACATCACATCTCACGTTGCCCCAGAGCGCCTCGACGTCACAGAACATCCCATCGTCGGCCAGCAGTCCAAGCCCGAGCTCGAGCTAAATGGCAGATCGGATTCAGCACCAAAAAGACTCCAGGGTGTTACATCGGGGTACAGGATGCCACACATGTCGTCAGCGTAAAGTCGTACGTCCGCTTCTCCCGCCTCCCACACCCCCCAGTTCATACGTTTTCACAGAAATGCGACGGCGTGCGCCCCTCTTGCGGTCGCTGCACCAAGAGTCGCGTAGACTGCTCATACGACGAGGTAATTTATCTCTTTATTTTATCTGACCATCGCCGTCCTAATATGGGTCATCCCCGCCCCCAGGAGATCAAAAAGAGCAAGATCACTCTTCTCCGCGATGAGATCACTGCACTCCGCAACCGCGTATACGAACTCGAGACGACAGGCAGAGCAACCAGCACCCCACCCAGCTACCATGTGGCATACGCCGCCTCTCCAACTGTCTCCGACAACTCGAATGCCGACTTATTCCGGGGCAGTTCACCTAATACCAAACCAGACCCTCACTACCTGCAACAACAACCCGTGTCAATCGGGGGTCCAGCATACGGCCAATACACTCCGTCCCCGACAGGCCATGGAGAAGGGTTCCAAGCATCGCTTGTTTATGTCAGTGCTTTGCAGCCTCGCCCAGGTTGAAACCGGTTGAAACTTATTCCATGTACGTAGCCCAATTTGTCGTCGGGATGGAGAGAAGTCGCGCCGTCAGCGAACGGTCTAGTCGTGCTCGGCCCGCTCGATCAGCCTCTGACCACGGCCGAGACGCTGCACAAGTAAGCGTATTTTCAGCCTTGCTTATCAATTGTCTCTAACCTATTATTCTCCAGCCTTCGTATAATCCTTCCGTAAGTCGGATTAGAAAGCCCGATACAGCAACATTTTACACGTTGACAGGTTCCGCCTTCAATGCGCGTTCGAGATTGACATACCCAACTTTGAGAGTTCACTCGAGGACCCGGACCCGAACAACCGTCCCCATGAAGCACTCATCAATGCAATTGCTCTCATGGCATGCTACTACAACCAGGACCTGCGTTGGGCCAACCGAGCACAGATATTTGTTGACCGAACTAGACAGTGTTTGCAAAGCAGTCTCACCGGAATCCGGTCCAGAAAAGTCATCCAGCAAATCCAGGCTGGGCATTTGTTATGTAAGTAGGCATTTGTTTCGTTGGATTTGCTTGTAGGATTAATTGATTGGGCAGCTTGCTATTTATATTGGACTGGGAGTTTACTGGAAGGACACGCTGCACTAGCCAACGCGGTTTCTTTAGGCAAGTCAGCGAATTTCAGACTACCGGCTAAACCTGACATTCCTATAGCCCGGCTATGCAACCTGCACAAGATCACTTCGCTCGACTGGACTGTACGGGGCGACAATCTATTAGAAGAAGCTTCTCCGTACCGTCCGATATTGCGACCGATGCCTTCCATCTTGAATCACAACCCATCCAGGAGTGCAATAGAGCATGGGGAGCGGATACACTGTTTCTGGAACTTGCTGTTGGTAGACACGGGCGGGTCTGTCTCGACGGGGTATCCATGCCAGTTTACCTCGTCGGATTCGGATCCTGGGACAAAGATCGAGACGATGTATCCGTTGCCGTTGCACGAGTATCTGTCGGTATGTCGAGAGATCTATTATTCCGCTCCAAGCTGATGACGGGGACAGGTCGCTGCTCGAGCACATACACCTCAAACGTCGTACAGTGACATATTCCAGCCGCACTCTATAGCCGCATATGACGATACGCCGCTCATATCGCGCATCAAGGCAGCTCTTTTGTTGCACCGCGTTGCCCGGCTCGGGACAGCGGGCAAATCCGGCGAGGCTGACCACGAGTTCCAAGCACAGTGGGAGAACCTTCGTGAATGTCTGAACGCGTTTGTCAATACGCTCCGTCGGTTGGGCGGTTCCGGAGAGCGCCGCCCGCCGGGAATGGACATGACCGACGAACGCCGGGACTTTCTATATTCGTTTATTGCGTGGTCATTGGTCCGATGTGCGCAGGTGGTCATGTATAGTATCACTCCACTCGCATGGAGGAGACCAATGTTGCAACAGGAGGCGTTTGCGGCAGCCGAGGATATTGTCGATTTGATCACGACGACGCAGCCGTCCGAGGATGAACTCAAGATGATGGACGTCATGGTCGGGGTGAGTCTGTCGAATTCCGATCTTACACACGGGTGCTTATCTAGGGATGCGGGGTAACACAGTATTCATGGATGACGGCTGCCAACTTTTTGATCAACCTGCGTAACATGCACGAGCGCGATCCGCGTGGGGTGTGGGTTCAGTTTAGTCCGGTGTGGGCGGACCAGCAGCTGGATGTGCTCGAGTCTGCGACGGCTGTGTTGAGCAAGACGTGCCGGCCTGTGGGTGAGTAGACGCGGTAGAAGAGGATGGGCAGACTAATAAACGATTTGCAGTGCGGCAAGCGCAGGGAACTCGGGTGTTCCGAGAGCGCAAAGCGGGGCCATACGAGGCAACGCCGGTGCAGGCACCGCACACGTGGAACTCGTAGTTTGTACCAAGAGTCATCCTGATCTACCTTTCTCGTCATTCTAGATCCATTTCGGTAGTGTTTGCGTATGGGTAGCTTGTACTATTACATATTTCTCGCTAATATTACGCACATTTGGGCTGTGATCGCGATGTTCGGTTTCCAAACCAGGTTTAATGCGGGGTAACATGTGATAGCAATGCAGCGCCTAGATAGCGAGCCCCTATTTCGGCTGATCAACGCACAGATCGCTGCCATTGGGTTTCGCCCGACGGTGGACCGACCGATGGGAGGCGGGCATGGGAAGACGCAGAGGTGGATGGTTTGAGTCGCGCTCGGCGTCGATGGCGAGGAGGTAGAGAGCGGCCGAGATAAGAGCGGGTGGCATGAGTGGCGACACATCCCCGCTCGGCCACGAGGCACGCTCACTCGAGCACGTTGCGAGTGCAGAGAGCCCGCGATGCCAGAGCACAGGCTGAGCTCGACGCAAGGGGACGTCAAGAAGGATGATAGTAGCGGGGCGCAGAGACGCAGCATACAGCTACACGAGTGGAGCAGCCCTGGCGCAACAGCGATAGGGACGTTTCAGCCAGGGGCAGGAGGGAACGGTCTCCGGGGTCCCCGCGGTGGGGCGGCTAATGGCCTTGGACTGAGGCCTAGTTGTTTGTTCCCGACTACCACACCCATGTCGCTCGCTGCCAGTGTTCGCGGCAAGCATAGCACCCTGCCCTTTATTCGTCGCAGAGACGGCACTCTGGTCTACTCCAGCGGCCATTTCACCCGCCCACTCCCCATCCCTGTTCCCAGCTCGAGTTATGCCTCGTCCGGTACCCATAGTGCCCCCGCAAAGGAGATGGACATGCGCGACCTCGACAAGGAGGAGGACTTGCTGGATTATGCGGACGGAGGTGCGCGCGCCTTGGGCTTGGTGTTGGCGTTGGTGGCGGTTCACTCACGGACTCGTAGGCTACCTCCCGGTTCACATAGGCGACACCTTCAAGGACGGGAGATACCACATTGTCCGGAAACTAGGGTGCGTGCACTGACATCACTCTGAGCGCGGGCTAACCGACGGTCGTGCAGCTGGGGGCACTTTAGCACCGTATGGCTTGCAAAGGACAAAGTGTGAGTAGAAAGCCCTTTTTCGGTCGATCTTATCTAAAAGCCCCCCCACAGTCAGAATCGTCATGTTGCTATCAAGGTCGTCAAGTCTGCCAAAACGTGCGTGTTCGCTTCTGTTGTTCGCGTCTCGTGCTCAACTTTGGCTCAGTTATGTCACGGCTGCACGCGACGAGGTCGGTATCTTGCGTTTTATCAACTCGGTTTACAAGGATCCCGGCCACGAGAACGTCGTCCAATTCCTCGACAGCTTTGACCACAAGGTCGAACCCGAGATTGGACCGCCCGCCGTGCACATTTGCATGGTCTTTGAGCCGTTGGGCGCATCCCTGCTGACTCTGATCAAGGCCCATCGCAAGGGCGTGCCCGAACACCTTGTCCGCCAAATCGCTACCCAGGTATTAGCCGGCCTCGCATTCTTACATGACCGTTGCGGGATTATCCATACGGTGAGTCTGGTCCCATGACAAACGACCGCCGCTTGTTCAATTCCATATGGCAATCGATAGGATCTTAAGCCCGAGAACATCATGATATCCCTCGGAGGCAAGCACGACATCGAGGCAATCGTTCAAGCCGAGCTCGTTAGCTCGCCTCGCTCGCTGTCCCGCATGGTCGGTATCCCGCCTGGCTGTGTGCGAGGCGGCGTGGCGACACCCCGCTACGGCGCGGACCTCGCGGGAACGAAGCAGGTCTGGATATTTGGATCCCAGCCGCTCCCGACATCTGTCTCGCTACCCAGAGTTCGGTCCGGCCAGATGAATGGACTCGTCCGCAAGATGTCCGCACTGGCAGTATCCTCCACTCCTGCCAATGCTGGCTCCACATCTTCCTCGGCTTCTTCTAGTTCCACGCTTGCCGAAGCGCTCAGTACTGCTCCGACGTCCATTATGAGCACGGGCAAAGGCATCACATTTGGCTCGACCAAGGCGCAAAAGGCAGCCCCGGCCGTCAACAAGGTGTCACCGGTGACTATTGTCTGTCAACCCGACGGTAATGGTGCGACCGTCACCACCTCGTCCGAGGAGAGCTCGGCGTTGGGACGAATGCCGGAACAAGCAGCAGCAAGGGGGGCGCAATCCGGCATTTCAGACGAAAGCGTGGGATTCACCAAGACATGTGACTCCATCGCCAACTCGACATCCTCGCACAAAGGCCCATCTCTGCTATCTCAGACGGCACCCAGATCCGAAACGCCACTTACTGCCAAGGAGAGTGCTGGTCCCAAGCATGATACGGAGACGATCGAAGTCAAGATTGGTGATCTTGGAAACGCGTCGTATTGCTGGAAGCACTTTACGGAGAACATCCAAACTCGGCAGTACCGTTGTCCGGAGGTGATCTTAGGGTCCGAGTGGGACGCAACAGCTGATATGTGGAGCGTCGGTTGCATTGTGAGTTTTTGACTTCTTGCTCCGAGTTTACACGATTTAATTCTGTGACGTGGTTTCTTCCAGTTCTTCGAGCTTTTGACTTCAGATGTTCTGTTCGAGCCTGCGGAGCGGCCTGGCGCGTGGTCGCGCGACGATGATCACATTTGCCAAATGATCGAGCTCTTGGGACCCATGTCCCCCGAGTTTGCCCTCTCAGGCGACTATAGCAAGGAAATTTTCCGTTCCGATGGTGCGTTGATCTACAAAGCCCGAAGCGGCCCTAGTACTAATACGAAATCCGCAGGTGTCACGTTGCGCAACGTGCCCTCTTCCAAGATGAGTCACTGGCCACTCATCGACGTGCTCGTGCAAAAGTACAGATACGAGCAGGATCATGCGGCCAAGCTAACCGAATTCCTTCTTCCGTTTTTGCGCTTGGAGCCGAAGCGACGGACATCGGCGCAGGACGCACTACGTCTCGATTGGCTCAAGTGTCCCTCATAATCGTGCTGGCTCACGCCACTTGGGCTCTGGGTTTTCGTTTCCTGGACGATTATCGTATAGACTGTTTCCTCCACTAGTCTTGGGCAACTCGCGTTCTGCTTGCCTCTTGTTCTCCGAACACTGTATAACTTTCCAAACCAACTGTCTCATACCTCTGTTTTGTGCCATATAATACCCTCCTCAATTCTCTGCCCTCTATCCTATGCTGTCTATTTTCTTATGTCTTATTCGTTTTTGTTATCGCGTTTGGGTCCTTTGCGCTAGAAGTACTCCTCGCCGTTTAACTTGGGTTTCATTGGTCTCTTTATATACTTGTACAAACTAAATGTTGATTTGCGATTACTTTTCTTTGGCCTTTGCGTGATTCCCCCTGCTTGCTCCAACGGCAGACGTGATAATGGGGGTGCTTTACCCCACAAGGTACGAACTCTTGCTGCGAACTTCGATCGTCGAACTTCTTCGACTGACTGTGATCAAGGGCAAAATGTGATTAGTGCCACAGCCACAGCCACAACCACTTGGTGCTGCCGGCGCCCGAGCTCTAACCAACTCGAGATAATACACCCCCTGTTTTATTGATTTTACGTATAGATATCGGTTTACGTCTTTATCTTCCGGCGCCCCGAAACGTGATACAAAAGAGAAGACGAGCCCATACGTGGTGTCGCGTATGTTTGCGTAGTCTATTCAGCCAGAACAACAGATCGGGCATGTTGATGTAGTTGGGGCACCCGATACTTCAGGCTGAATCGCCGGTTTGTCTCAAGTGCGGTCAGGGGGTGTACCATATGACCAGAGGACAAACCCGTGCGAGTTGAAAAGTATCCGAGTTTCCCCACGTTGATTTTAAGCATTGTATTTACCCTGCAGGGTGGCCAAGTTCCAAAAAGAGCGAAATCGTGATTTGGGCGTAAGAGTGAAAGTGCGATTCAAGGCCGTTTCTAGATTGGCAAGATGCGACACGCATGTATGTAGTACATATGTCCGAGACTGACAGAACATAATGTAAGCAAACTGTACATGCGCAACTGAGAAACAAGGTCTAGAACGCGGGCTGAAGGCGGGGGATGGGGGGACGTGAGAAGCGTAAAAAGGCACTCGTGACAAAAACAGACAAAACACAACGAGAGTGGGGACGATATCCAATGCGATGAAATGTGAGAAAGAGATGGCGGAGACCAGACCCGTGCGACAAGACCTACAAGCCAGAGATGACAGATGGATGCACAAACAAGCTAATAAAACCCACAAAGCACACAAAGCACACAAAAAATGCGACAGAGACATAAGTCCGAGACCATGATAAAGTAACGGGACAACCTCATGCAAACACAACGCAAATAACACAAGACGAGATCTCGGCAGAGGCACGGAGCGGGCCATACGAGGAAGGAAGGAAAAGAACAGGAGACATGGAAGTTCCAGACCGCGCCGGTCTGGGGATGAGGTAAAAGTTGGAAAATAAACCTAGCCCGAGCCGGTTGCGCGACGGAACAACGGTAGTGGCAAGCTTATTGAACCTTTGAAGCCCCCTTGAACCATGTTACGCTTCGGAACACGAGCAGCTCGCGCGCGAGATCGGCGCCCTCGCCAGTCGAGCCTGGACTCGACGCATTGCCGTTGCCCAAAAGCGAGGCGAGGAAACCCGTGCGTCCGGACATGAGGGGAACTGCAGCCTCGAGTCGGAAGCCGTGGGCGGAAACCGTTTTCAGTATGTGGGCGAGTGCGCTCGCAAGGTCGTCGGCATCGGCGTCGGTAAAGACAGGATTTGGCGCAAACACTAGTAAATATAGGCGCATATAGTCAGTTTACCCTGAAGCAGGTGCCGAGATTGAAATGAAAACTTACAGGCACCCAATCCCTTTTTGCGGGCCGGTTGGGGACGCATCTGGATCTCGTACAGACCGGGCCCAGCCCATCCATCATAGAGATCCTCTCGACGCGCGCGGGATGAATCCTTCTCGCCAACAGCCCCTAGTTCTTCACGGCGACAGGTGTTCCGTGCGACCCGAGCGATAGCGTCGGTAACATCATCTGGAGCATCGATGATGCGCAGGGTCGAGCTATCTCGGGAGACGGCGATCGCGAAGAAATGAGACGAGGTGTCTGCGGGCGCTGAGGTAAAGATCAGTCGGCCGGTCGAAGGTGGAGATGTCGTGCACAGGAAGGAGAATCCCTAGAATAGACGGTCTTAGATGCGAAAGATACCAAAAGCATCGAACCTACCTTTCTCGCCAATGTTTCGAAAACTCGACATATGATTCGATGAGCCCTGAGCAAGATGGACAGATCAGTCAAAAATGGAATTGCACACGGATAATGAACATACATTATTCCTTCGTGGCCACGAGCTGCCCAAGGCCCGGCACCGGCATTACCGCCCGTACCAAACTCTAGTTCAAAGGCGTTCCTATCTTCTCGTGAGATGGTGATGCCTCGGGACCACAGTGGGCTGATAGCATTTTGAAGTGCAGTTCGGATACTCGTGTCCGGTACATTCGTGAGCTTGAGTGACCGACTCGAGGGCAAGGCCATGAAAATATGGTCTAGGATCAAGTTAGTAATGCATCAAACGGCGTGTTTAGCATGCGTACCGGGCTGAAAGTGTACTGTGGATGGGGCACGCCGCAGCGCAGGTCGTTTTTTGCTCTTCATCGCAGACTTGGTCGAGTAGTCTGATCCGTTGTGGCTCGAAGGCGCCTTGGGTGTGATTGCCGGCGGTTGTGGAAGCTTGTTTGGAAAGAGACCTGCTAGTGGTTGGCGCGCCACGTTCGGAAGGAACGCGTCGCGGTGCGGGAGCACGCCATAGGATGGTCGACGCTGAAGCTGGCCCGTAGTCTTCCCGAAGCATCCAGCCTGTGAGTAGCTGTAATCTGACGGTATCTGCTTCATAGGCGGTCGAGTTCCGTTGGGTACAAGACTAGCACTCTTTTGGCGGCGGCGAGGAACAACCTCCGGTGCGACAGGGGGGACGGGCATCGTGTCATGGTGAACGAGCAATGGGCGAGACGAGTGCGAGCTGGTGCGAGTTCTGATCTTGGAGCGAGAGCCGCGCGAGGAGAGGGACTTGGTGTATGAGAGTGGCGTGGGGACAGCGGGCTCGTAGTGTGTGGTGGCTACGATGGCCGAGCCGGCGATGGAGCCGGTCTGGGCGCTGTTGCGGTTGAGTTTGGAGCGAGAGTGCGAGTGGGATGACATTGTGGTGGGTGCGAGGATCAGGCGCGGGTGATGGCTATGTGCTAGCGGATATGGGTCCAAATAAGTCTGGTCTCGTAGGGAGCGGGAGTGACGTGATTGTCGTATGGGATCGTGCGAGTCGTGATAGAGCAGGCGACCGGCCGGGGCTCTGGTTCAGGCGGGGGGACGGTTTGGCAGCCGCCCCGGCCAGGCTTTTTTACGCTTTGGACCCGTGCCTCGAGGCGCGCTGGGCGGTCTGGGACGTCAAAAACGGGAGCTCCAGTCTCGGTTTTTGGACAGGTCCCGATTGTTCTGTTGCAATGCGCGATGTGTCGCTCCTGGCAAACACTTGTCCATTCTTACCATCCTGGGCCCCACAACGTGTTTTCGAGTGTAATTCTCGGGATTTCAGTGTATAGGCCCTGGTTCATCACGTTCGTTTTACCTCATGACCCGCCTAGCTGGCCTCGTTGTCTTGTCAGCTCTGTCGGGACACATGTCTCTGGAAGCCTGGAAGAGGCCTAGAAGTCGTGTTTCGGCTTCTCGCCTTTTGCTATCCTGTGCCTTTCTGTCCATCCGGAGTTCACGGTCCCGACGTGCACCCTGACGATCGCGCCCTTTGCGCGCCCTCTCTACGCACCAGCAGCCGTTGGCACAGTCAAAAAATCGCAGATTTTGCTACTATTTCTTGCACATGAGATCGCGCATCCAAGCACCCCAATCTGCTCCACTTGGACATTTTATTGATTTAATGGCGAGAGACAAACCCCAGCGCGCCCTGTGTGGGCTCCTTCTTTGAACGATCGCCTGTCCAAATGTGTCGTCCGCTTATCGGTCTGGATTCGACAATTGAACACTACGTCACGCGCTACAATGTATTTCAGGAATAAGAAGTCCCCCGCGCTGTCCAGTTTGACTGGTCTGGACATTTCTGGATTTTCGAGGCACGTTGCCCGCCACTCCACGTATCGCTTTGTTTGTCAAGCCGCCTTACGGCCACTGAGCTGGCGGCCCCGCTGCTTGTATGCGGCTCGGCAATCGAATCTTGTGACAAACCTGTAGGTGAGTGTACATCACGAATCTCACCTCGGTTGACAAATGATGGTCTAGTTTCGTTCGATGATATACATGCGAGACTTGCAGTGATTCAAAATGGAGAGGCTGGAGTCGTATCAAGGTTATTCATTTTTGGATGCAAATGCCCAACTGCGCATTTCATTTGTGGTATATCATATCCCCCTCGGCCATTATTTGCGTCGACGTTAGCTGACTCGACGGTCAATTTCCCCCGCTCGTGCAGCAGAATTTAACGGTTTGATCATTTGACCACGAGTGCCAGCTGGAGAGAAACTGTCCTTCGGGGGATCGGCTGTTTCGCTTGTGGGCACGTATACCAAGTTTTCGGCAGAGTAGCGACTCTCTTTGGATTATCCGGTTTGGGATCAATGGTATCCTGGTGACTTAACAGCAAGCCATAGGTCCATATGAGACGCCTATCGTAACGATAAACGCTAATGCGATCTGGTTACCCCTATTGCTGTGTGGTTATGCGGGGAAAGGCTCGCCTTCGGTCGCATAGAGATCATCTGAATGATATCATCGTGCTCCAGACCCCTCGATCCTCAACTCAGACCCCTCGGTTTTGCGTGAGCCAGGGTGATTCGAATGCGGGGGATATGATGGAATTCGGTATCGGGAGACTCGGAAAGGTATATGCGTACCGCAGCTGGTCGCATCTCGGCCTCGTGTCTAGTCGCAATCGCATGGAACTCCTTGTCGTTCATTCCTGAAGATAACACAAATTTTTGTGTCCCTGCGTGAGTTGTGGGGAAGATGACGCACTGCCCGAACATCGGAGGTCGATGAGATAGGCGGAATCAAATCAAGCGATCCCCCTGTGGCTATCAAGGGAGTTAAAGTACTACGACTATCCCGAGCGATGTAGCTAGAAACAGCTTTCAGCGACTTCTCTTGGTTGTTCTGGCTGCTCCTGCCATGAGCCAAAAGGCTATGCTCTGTGTAATGATGATCATTTCTACACCCTGTGCGTGCGCACCCAGCCTTCAACTTACTTTCCGATTTGCCACTGGGAAACCTGGACAATTAAAGTGTATTATACTTTGTTCTAGAGCACCCCCTTATGAACAATAGCCGGCGGTATATCTTTGTTAAACGGAATCGTAACACTGTGATCTATCGGGATACATTTAGACACCTGAGGGCTCCGGCTATGGTTCATGTAGCAAGCGGGCAACGTGTATCATGTCAAGGTTATTGCCACCGAAGTTCGTCGAAAGTATCCGTCGCTCTGTTAGGCGGAGACAAGGGCGGGGTGTTTTCTCTTTATGCTAGCCCCTAATGAATGATGTAATTCGTAGGCTAACAAAGGTTTGAGAAAGCATTCAGCAACCATCAGATAGGCAAGTACGGGCAAGAGAATTATGGTAGGCTGGAGTTTTCCCATATTCCGTGTTTGGGCTCAATTGCGGATGCGACCTCAGATGGTCACCTGAAGATTTTTAAGAGAGCGATCCGGAGCCCCGCGACACGCCTGGGCCGTTCGACCTGCGCACAAGGGTATTCACTTTCAGTGCACCTATCTTTTCATCTCGAATTTACTAGCGAAAAACTCTAATAGCAAAGCTCGTGTCTGGGTGCGATGCCGTATATTGAAATCTCTACGAATTCAGCCGATAGTTTTCAGCGGTCTGGATCGGGCGTGTTTAAGGATGCGAACAGACAGTTTTATGAGGGCTAATGTAGGTAACTATTTTCAAATTGCAGATCCGTGTGGGACTCACGTTGATTGTAATACACCCCGCAAGTGTTGGCCGGTTGCTCATAAGCTTTTTGAAGCTCCGTTACCCTTTACAGGTGTATCCTGGACACAGTCTACCCGAGGCCGCAAGTAGACTTTCGGGTGGCGCCATTGTTTACGTCTGGTGTATATGATACTCAAGTGGCGTGGTGTTTGTGGCTTGGTACGTGTTTAGCGCATGATAGCGGGCAGATGCTTAGGCTCCGGTCATGAGCGAGACCGATGTAAGATAGCAAGCATGTATGTACGTATTGTTATTGGGATCAATCTTCACGTGGGTTATTCTAGGTTTTTGTCTGTGGATAAATGGCTCGAGAAAGACCGGCTGTAGCTGGAGCTGTAATTAAATACATCCAAGGTAATCCAAGCAAACGCAAGAAAAGGGATTGATTCGGACTCGAAGCTTGATAGCTATCAGCCCAAGTATTTGAGTAAACGATAATTTCATAGGTTGTTTGGGATTGTATATTACCTCTTTACTCAGTGTTTGTGTCTGTTATTTTGATAGATCGACGTCATTTCGGTTTAGCGTGCGTTTGTATCGTTCCCAAGCGCTGTGTTCGTGGCGAGTTGGCCCCTTACCCCTCTCATTCCGAAATAGCCGCTCCTCGTTTTGCAATGCCCAAAGCTCGAACTTCGGATTCGGAACGTCTGCAAGAGGAAAACTCAGCACCATCGCCTCGGAGCGAGACAGCCCCACGCCCAGACCTGACTGACACGCCTTCACATGGTTCTCAGTCGAGCGATTCCTCGGGATCCTCAACTTCGCGGGAGTCAGACGATTCAGTCGCTTACCACCCGCCGAACCTGGCAGAGCTCAAGGCAATGATTCGATCTCCGACAAGAGGGTTGTACTCGGGGAATTCACTGCTGTATTCGACAAGTGGTTTTGATATGTTGAGTGTTATTACTCGCGTTGGTGAGTTTCGCCACCTTGAACTTTGGGTTATCATTAATTAAAGGCCTGATATATGCAGTTACGAGACCAAATCCAGTAGTCAATCTTGGGCCAGTTGGTGAGATCAAGGCTCGATTTGCGGCGACCATCAAGACTTCTGTTGACCAAACGCCATATTGCAGATCACTCTTGCTCGTTTGTAGTAGTCGACCCGTATACCCCAGACCATGAAATAGTTTACTGCAGGTAAGCTTGGCTTTAGTATTATCTATAGACTCTGAGTCCGTCCATGCAGCCCAACATTCTGTCAACTAACTCAATACGGCCCTGAGGACATCCTTCGGAAAAATTGTCGGTTCTTGCAATCGCCAACTGGTACGTAAAATTGCGTTGAGTCGATAAACGTTTCCTACATGATAGGCTCCCAGGTCAAGTTGAGGCGGGGAGTCGCCGCATCCATACAGACCACGAGGTATTAATACTGCGCATTCACGCAGTCCATAATAAGTACTGATTTTGTTTGTAATAGGCAGTAGTGCACTTCAAGGAAGCGACAAGCCATCACCGTGAATGTGAGTGCGCCTCATTTGTCGCTTGATTATATTGATAGCCGAAAATCGATCGGAACAGGCCAAGTAACATTGATCAATTACAAAAAGGCATATATTACATTATAATCCGGAATTCTTAGCTAATGCTTGCACGTAATATTTAGAACGGCGAGCCGTTCTTGAATCTGGTCACCATTGTGCCTATTACTTGGGATTCAGATAAAATCCGTTATCATGTTGGGTTCCAGGCGGACTTGGTTGAAGCACCTCGCCAGATGATGGAGAACGTCCGTCAAGGAAGGTGTGTCTTAATTTGCTACCAGCTCGTGCTTTTTACCATAATCACATTCCCAGGTACACTATCAGCACTGGGCCAGTGAAGTGGCAAGGTTAGCCGGCAATGTGCAAATATATCGTTCCCCGGGATTCAAGCTTTGCATGCTATCGACACGCTCACAACAAAAGGCGAATCATTATGTTATTATAGAATGTGTACATAACTTGCGTCAAATGCCGCATACATGTGTCATTCGAACTGACTTTGTTGGGGACGAAATCTGCAACTGGTTCTCACAATTACGCAGATGTAGATGGCAACGAAAACGTTGACGATATAGATTTGAGACTACGTTTCACCCCCGCCAATGCACCCATGATAGTGTCCTACAAGCATGCCATTCAGCGGAGAAAATAACCAATTGTGCGATTGCCTACCGGGTCGGTTAGATGCGCGTTGCGCTCAAAATCCTCACGAAACCACGCAATGGTCTCACGCCGTGAGGATCGATCAGGTAGGGCTGTTTGATTAGGTTTTATGACTTGCAAAACGAACACTGTTGTACGTCTCACCGCGGGACGCTCGTATTACCTGTCTGTAAACGGAGCGTGCTTCTGCCTGTAGAACAAAGTGGCGAAGCGATAAACCAATGGGTGGTAGAACACGGCGGTTCATTCTTGGTTGTATCTAGGTTGTTGGGTGAGATATATAGAGCTGTGTATAGCTGTTTTTTTTTTTAAAAAAAAAATTGATCCCGGACTTGGTGCGCTTGTGGATAGCCTTATGAAAGCGTAGGGTGGTCGTAGGCGCTTGGAATAGAGTTAGGAGCGGCAAACCCCGCCGGCGCTCCACGTGACCATGGCTAGCGCTTAGCTGGAATCACCCATCCATCCTCATTCGCATTTGTCGTACCGTCACTCTGAACCCCCAACGCTCAACCTTGTACGATATCACAGCTTGAAAAAACGATAATCGATGGGTAAATAAACATAGTAGATGCTTTGCATGCACTAACGTTGACTTCAACCATAGATGATGCAGCGCCGAACCTGGATCAAGGTATCTAGCGTTTTGTTCTCACCAGCTGAAAGGACGTTAACACCCTTATTCTACTTGAACCAACCAACCGAAAATACGAAACCAGAAATACATGTCGGAAAATCTCCTGAACCCAATACCCGACCTTTTATACAATACACCCGCGCGGAACTACTTCACCTCAGCAAATCACCCCTAGTGAAGATTCCGGATGGCATGCCTCCATTGAAAGAGTGGTTTGGGTATATAATACATTTCGATCACAGAAGAGAAATCCTGACGTTCGTTTTGTCTCTGCAGGGAGGTGGGGGACTCTGGAGCTGCCGCCAGAAAGGAACAGGCATCAGATTCGTTAGGTCAACTCCCCCGCGACCGAAGGTAGGCTCATACTATTCATTCTGGTTTCGAACATCGGGCCAACGTATATTCTTACCTTAATCTTATAGATTTCGACGAGATACCGAGGACGCCGATGGAGCGCGCGGTAAGTCTCAAACTACCTATCATGCCGCTGTATATGTATGAACTGGTATCTTTAGAATCACTGTCATCTGGCCGTCCTACCTTCAAGAATCCACTCTCCTTCTCTCAGACCTCTGGCTCGACCATGGGAAGCTTTCGTCATATACCTTCACGGCTTGACGCGGACGCAAGGCGGGAAGAGCGCGAACGGGAGCGCGAGCGTGAAGGGAGACGCGATACAGAGAACCTGCGAAACGTAAGCTGCATTACTTTGTGTAGGCGCGTGACAACGATATATTAAATACATGAGACACAGCTGAGTGTGCAATTCGATCGTGAACGCCGTGATCGTGAGGCTGCTCCACATCTTCCTCGCGCAGTATCTGGCACATCTGCAACGAACGGACGAGAGCCAAAGGCGCGCGAATTGGGCCGTGACTCACGCGAGAGCACAAAAGAATCTGGCCGTGAGCGGCGCGGTAGGGGAGACGATACTAATGACTGGCGAAGAGCGCGGGACGATGACGGCCGACAGCGCAGTAGGAGCCGCGCTCGGGGTGGTAAAGGTATGAAGTCTATGGATTAGTGCGTTGTGTTATTGACAAATTTTACTCATAGGCGATCGTGAGCCGGCTAACGGCCAAAAGCGAGAGCGAGACAATTGGACGCCAGCAGCAGAGGACCGCCGGGGAGGTGGTGCAGCCGGGCGTCGGCGGGCCGCTGAAGAGAGCAAATCAAAAGACGACCGAGTTTCCAAAAACGACCGTGATAAACTTGCAAAAGAGGAGCAAGAACCAGCCTGGATGGGGGATTATGTCCCAGAGACGGGAACCAAAGGTATACTTGGCTCTGGGGGAGAAGACAGTATCCAGGCCTGGAAACGGGAGCTCAAGGAAAAAGAACGTGGGGCCCAAAGTGGTGATATGGAGGCACTCGAGGACGAGGGGTTAGAAGATGAAATCTCTCGCATGAAGATAGAGGAGGAGAAAGCAATGCAAGACAAGCCCCGCCTCCCGAGTGAGGATGATGGCTTAGACGAAATTCAAAGATTCAAGAAGATGATGCAGGAGTCTGATAGGAAACGACGAGAGGAAGCGGAACGTAACGCTAGAGAGCTCGCAGGAAAATCTGACGTTTCGCCAGAGATAGAGCAGGCGACCGACGCTACAGCACTCCCAGTTCCTCCTGGTCTTTCTAAGCCTGGTATCGAACCATCCTCGATCCCTACACCACCTCCCGTCTCAGAACTATCAGCCCCAGCCAGTAGTCGTATCGGTGGGGTATCACTCCTCCCCCGAACTGGCCCGTGTCTTCTACTGCAACTCCGTCGGCCACAACCGCCACTCTATCCTCACCTGGATGGGATCAATCCAGCGGCTCCCTTCCTGACTCTTCACCGGCAAATACTCGTCTATCCCCTGTTCAATCACGACGCTTCACGCAGGACGGCGGTGCTCAGATGGGTGGTCAAGACGGCTCTCAGGTCGGTACTCGAAGCACAAGCCGGTTCGCAAACTTTTTTGGCGACAAGCAGCGCGAGCCAACTGGACCCCCACCTCGCTTCAATGATAATCCAGCCCCGAGTGCACCTCACAACTCCTTTTTGTCGGGATCCAATGAGCCACAGCTGTTGGACACATTATTGGCAAGACTCGCCGAGTCCCAGGTATAGGTGGTTGATTATTACTGGCGCTCGTTTACTGAATGGCTATATGCAGATGCGTCCTCAGGCGCAGCCTTTAGCTCAGAACCAAGACCGCGCATTCAACCAAAGGATGCAGGGTATGCAGCAAGCACAATACGGAAACGCACCTCAACAGAATCCCATGAACATGCATTCCACGCCTCCTTTGATCCAACACCAGCACCAGCGCCAACAGCTCTCGCTCCATCAGCAACAGCAACAGCTTCTATCTAGTCTTAATGCTAGCAACATGCTATCCGGCAACTCTGGTGCCTTGCAGAACATGAACCAAGGCGGAGCGTCCAATCATGCTCCAGGCGGTTTGAGTTCAGGGATTCTCAATCCAAGCCTCAACTTGGATATTGACGGACGGTTTGTGAGCGACAACCTTGTTCCTGGTTTACGCCCACGTAATGGGTCGATTGGATTCGATGAGGATTTCCAAGTGAATCCTGTGGGTGGCATGGGTCGAATGCCAATGCAGCAGCACCGAGGTCAACAATCATTCGACACAATGCACGGGCGACCCCAGCAACAACAGCAATCGGGGTTCAGCGTGGGCAACCGTACTCCATCTGGCGGCTATCGCAATGGACCGTCTCCGATCGGTGGACACAACCCCAACCCTATGCAGCGCGCACCAGATCTCCAGCAATATATGGGTGGGGTCGCGGGACCACTTGGTGGTATTGGAGGTGGTGGATCGGGGAGCGTTGCCGTGCCCCAACAGTACAACAACCGGGCTGGTGGCATGGGAAATCTCGGGGGGATGCTCGGCGCAGGCGGGCTTGTTAACCAACCTCGGTTCGACGAGCGACAGCGCTTGCAACAAGGCCAGAACGCGTCTATTCATCACCAATCGGGGCAGTCCCTATCTGGCATGGGCGGAGTCCCGCTCGACTTTAATCTTCTTCAGCAGCATCAGCAGCAACAGCCGCAACGACAAATGCCCCGTAGTGCTGGCGGTTATGGGGTTCAACAGAATCAGGCTTCGATGGGCCCTCGTAATGCTTCTGGCCTGCATGGGCTGGGAGCGCAGCAGTACCCAGGGCATATGCACAACGACTTTGTTGTGCAGCCTAACCAGAGTACGAATGCGAACGACATCATGGCAATGTTGCTCGCCAACCAAGGCAACAACATGGGCGCTTGATAGGAGGCCGATGGGATCACACGCGAGTCACGATATTTTCACCCAACCATATGTCTAAACGTAGCTTTCTTTCCCCATGCGTATGAAAATGTTCTCTGTTCTATTTTGTCTGCGCCTAGGTATCCAAGTTGAACTCTGCGAGTTTACTGTCGATTTCGGTTATGACCCACGTTTGTTCGTTTACTTGCACACATATATCGAATTGGAGTTTCAGTCAATGATAGGGGCAAACGATTAACAGCTCTAATTGGTGCCCGTCACCCGCTTCAGCCTGAGCTGGCTGGAATTTCTCACAAAATGTCAAGATGCGCGTAGGCACCAGATCGTGCGCACACGCGCACTGCAAAATACTCGGTCGCTTCGGTGACAAGGGTGATGTATATTCCCTAGACCATTCCAGACGAGCCAGAGGGGAAGAATGACGCACTATGACCTACGATCGTATATCATGACTGCATCTGCCATGCGCCAAGTCACGTACCACGCAGCCAGCCTCTGGTTTACGGCGGCGGAATAGGATCACCCGTGCGACAAGACAAATGCGCTGCATCGAAAGTGCCACGGTCTCCATGGCTGTGAGCAGGGTAAGACCGGGTGTTCTAGCCTCGGGCGATTAAGAATAAATGTGATTTTAAATGCTGATGTTAAATACGAATCCAATACAAGGTCTTGGGCTAAGGTTTCGGAAGTAGAAGAATAGGAAGAAGGGGCGATTGAGACTCGACCGCCTAATCCGTTAATATCGCAAAAGGTACGAGCACCATCTTGTGCAGGGTCAGAAAAACAACAGATGAATTTTTATTCTCACAAGACGCCCAGTCTCGGCGATGGACAGGCAGGAAGTAACCCATGGGTCTATAAATGCCCTATGAATGCGCATCATTTTTCATGTGCGCTTGGGGAATTTGTCCCACACGAAAAGCGCGCCGGGATTTGATTGCCGGTTTCGGAAAGCCAATGCCGGTTACCATATTCGGCAGTATCACGCGAGACATGTGGATTCGACGCACGCCACCATCAGCGCCTAATTACGAAGTGGAGGTGGAATGATCAGTGGCGCTAGTTTCTGTGGTCGAGCCCGGCGAAAAAAGGAGTGTTTTTTCTATTCGACGCGCTGCATATATATGGGAATAATCACACCCTCGTTTCAGCTTGAGAAACTGGCTTTGAATCGAGCATCGATTGCGGTGATTGTGAGCCTGGGTCTTCACGAAATAATGCCCGAGCTCAGCCCGGATCAGCGCGCATCAACGTAGGGTGCCGTCAGGACATTGACAACAGCAAAGGATCTCAGTGATGTGCTGGCCGCTGAGAGTGTACGCGTTTGTATGCGAGCCCCTTGGGGAAGGAGGCACACCTGAGTCAAATGGATGACCAACTAATCAGCCCTCGAGCAAGGCATAAAAAGTACAGACTCCGAGCGAATCGATGCAAGAATGCATTCACAAGGATCACCCATACGCCCCCTTCACAATCCTTCACACACTTCAGAATGGGAACCGGGTCCAATTAGGCAGGCGACGGGCCCTAGGATCAGTCTTCCTTGAGACAAAGCTTGATGGAAATGGATGCCTAGCCACCGTCCGATGCATCTAGCGCTGACAACAACGGCAGATAAGCGACAGACGCCATGTATGCCATATTCGAGCATCAAATGAGAGCGTTCGGGGTGCTATCGGCCCTGTGTGCAGGGTCCTGTAGGGGATGCGCATGTTCCCGAGCCCACGATGCACGGGGACTGGGTCTCGTGCGCAGTATTCGCGATGGTGGCTGGCAGGAATGACTAGGCTACGGCCATCGAGCCCATCGAGCATGCGATGTGAGCACTGGGCAAACAGTTGGTAGACACTATATCTATGCGCTCGGCGGAAGCAAATGACTAGTCGGTGTAAAAGCGTCGTCGCCTCGAGGAGTCTCAAGTCGTGTACCTGACACACCGCTCTTGGAACCGAAGCCGGGGACTTCAGGATCTCTCTTCCCTTAGTGCGACCAGCCGAATTTGCTGAATTGCTCACTCCACCGTGGCCGCAAGCCATTGCCTCCCTCACTCTCCCTCCACCGACCGCGTGCGCGACGTTTACTTGACCGTCTCCGTCGCCCGCCCCCCGCCAGTCGTACCGCTCGCAGACGATCTCAGATTCGTCAGCAGGCCCTTCGATTCGAGCTCGTTTGCTCCGGCTTTCCGACTGGTCATCACCTCGCTGCACTACACGTGCCGAAAACCCTCACTCATTCATACCGACACTCTATCCCTCCCTTATAACTTCTAGACGCTTTGTCTTTTTTTTTCTCTCCTCCCTCCCAACCATAGTTTGCTGCTTTCCGGTCTCCAACTACTAGTCATTCTTTACTGTCGCTCGTCTCTCTCTCTCTGGTCCACATAATATTTGGTTGCTCTCGCATCGTCTGTGAGTCTGAGCTGGGGGTTTTTTTTTTCGAGCGCCGGCTGACGATTTTCAGCCAAAAAAAGTTGCTATACAATCACCGGCGTACTCATTCACTTGTGTGCGTTGCTTCTGCTTGCTCGTAATCGTGAGTGGTTTGCGTCCGGTGCCCACGCGGTGCTACGGTCGATGCCGGCGCGTTGCTGTGGTCCAAGTGATCGCAGACATGCTGACGGACAATGCGCAGATTGGACCATTTTCTTCCGCAAGATTGCTCCTGTCTCATCGGCGATAGCTGTGACCAGAGGTTAGTGGGCTAATTCGCTTGCTATTGGGCCGGAGCGGGGTGCTCGCCGGGAGGCATGATGGATGGATGGCCAGGTGTGACGTGCGTCATCGTGACCGTGACATTGGTCACGCCCTTCACATAGACCCTTGGTGGGCAGTGTATGCCGCCCGAGAGCTGGGTTGCGTCTGCTCAAAAGGGCCGGGGCACGGATGGGGGACGTATATTTCTGCTCCCTAGTCGCACACGGCACAGGCATCCACGCCTTGCTCGCCGCTGCACATCAGCCGCTCGACTCGATCTCCGTCGGGCGAGCTCACCCTCCTTCCCCACCCCCCTGTTCGGCGCTGGCACTGACTCCCGTTCTTTTCATCTCTCATCTCTCCTAAAGCCATCCTATTCCCATCCCATCCCTTCCCGGACCGCTTCACTGCTGCTCTAGGACCCACACTTTGCCTCAGCAAACCCCACATATCCATCGGTGAGTCGCCGCAAAGATACCTCCGCCCTCACGTGCGCACACCCCCCTGTCCCCTGTCCTGTGCGATATATAAACCAAGGCCCGGCTTGGCATCCCTCTCTCATCCACGATCTACCGTCGCTCGTTTGCCCAACTCGTGTATACGCTCTTGTATCAATACTGCACACCACTCCCTAATTGCCTGTCCTTACACCTACATATAACGACCGTGATGCTGACTGCTTGTCTCCCTCCCCTTTCCACTACCACATCTGCCCCTGCGCTTGCTCGCTCGCGCTCCGAAATCGATCGCAACCTGCACCGGATCATCACTTCTGCAACACAGCCCTTCCCCGAGTCTCATACGATGAAGGCGACCAACCCAATCACCCGCGCCTCCCGTGGCCCCTACTCCAAGGCCAAGCGCACATCCACGATGACCTCAGTCTCGTCCCCCAACGGCGTCGGCAAGACCCGTTCCTCTTCTTCCCTCCACCGCCGCACCCCCTCCAACCCCTCGTCCATGGACGTCCTCAAGCGCCAGCGCACCATGCAGCTCAACGCTCTATCCAGGGACGTCAAGAAGCTTCTCGAGGAGGAGTACCGAGAAGAGGTTATTCAATACATGCACGACATGGAGGTCAGTTCAATTCAGTCTTGTAAGGGCCGCCCACGCTCAATATTCCCCACAGAAACGAACCATGTCCTCGTCGGCAGCCATGGAGATGCAGCCCGAGCTACAATGGGAAATGCGCCCTTGCCTGGTCGATTTCCTGATCGAGGTCCACCTCCAGTTCCGTCTCCGCCCCGAAACGCTGTACCTCGCGCTCAATATTGTGGACCGATACGTCTCGCGACGGGTCGTCTACAAGAAGCACTACCAGCTCGTCGGATGCTCTGCTCTCTGGATTGCCGCCAAATTTGAGGACGCCAAGGACCGAGTGCCGACTGTCCAGGACTTGCACACCATGTGCCGGGCGACCTACGACGAGTCTGCGTTTATTCAGATGGAAGGCCATGTTTTGGCAACCATCCAGTGGACCGTTGGCCATCCCACCGCCGAGTCCTGGTTACGGATCGCGTGCACCAACGTTTGTTTCGAGGATACCGAGACGCAGCATGTCGCCCGCTTTATCATGGAGACGACATTATTTTACCGCGAGTTTATCGATTACCCACCATCGGTACTCGCCAACGCGTCGCTGCTGCTCGGTCGTCATGTTCTCGGCAAGGCTCGAAGGGTAAGTCGGGTAGTCGGCCATTTTTTCACGTTGTACTAATCAAGGTCCTAGGCCCATGAAATGACCCCGGAGATTCTCGAGGTCGTCCGCTTGCTAGACGAACTCTATGCGACGCGGATACAAGAGCTCTCGCCTGTCGTCGTGGAAAAGTACAACCCCTCGTACTTTTCCAATGCTTCTGCCAAGACCGTGCGGTTTTATCTCAACGGCGGTCGATTCGATTTCACTCCTATTCCCGTTCTTGCTCCCGTCACTCCTCTCGGCCCTCGCCGTTCCCTTTCTTCCAGGTCAATGTCGGTCTGCAGCAACATGTCGGACGTTAGCACTCCCAGCACTTGTTCCGAAACCGACGATGAGATGCCCATCACTCCACACACTCCTATGTTCCCTCTGCACGCGTCCAACGCGCCGTACATGGTCAGTCGGGACAAGGAGAACGTTCCCTCTGCTGTGCGCGTCAACGCGTTCAAGACGACGGGTGACGAGGACACTTCAATGCACTTTGGTGGATCCAACCACTTTAGCATTCTCTACGGGCAACAACGATCAGCGCTCTCTGATCTGAACGCCTCTCGAGTATAGTTGGACCACTTTCGATTATTATGTGTATATTGTTTTGTCCGAACTTGCATCTTATCTTTTTCGTTCCGGTACTGTGTTACTATCTCGTTTCTCTCATCGCTCTCCGTGCTCAGCCAACGCCGCAATGTACTATCATACACGCACCGGTCTTTCCATCTGCAACTTTTCATCAGCATGCATCCTCTTCTTCATCGCCTCAATTTCCTGAACCAACAAGACTGCCTGTCCCTCTGATTGCGCGGACTATGCGGCTCGTGGAACGGGTCGGGTGGCCCCCGCGGACATCGCTTGTGCTCCCGTTTCGGTTTCTCGGTCGTTGAATTTGGACAGTCTTTCATTTTTCTTTACTCGTGCAATCGCCTTCCTACCCCACTTGTCGTGTTACCTATATCACTGTGCTCATCAATCATCCGGTTTTCCACTTACCCACTTGCAGCCGTCACCCCTTCTACGTTAGCTATTTTTCACTCCTTGCGACGGTGTCGACCTTGCACATTGTTATTCTTTATTTAACATTTCCCTTCGTGTTGGTCGCGCTCGTGTAACCTGTCGCCTGTGAGAGTTGTTGCTACCTTGTTACTTTTTGCCAGCTGTTGAACTACATCCTACCCTGAGTGCTATATCTCGAGTTATCTAATAGCACATTTGCCAAAGGCACGCGGCGTGACAAAAACAAACTAGAGTGACCTCCGATTCCGGGCTAGGCTGATCGTTTTTGACCGGGGGACTGGTCTCCGAAGTTCACACTCAGCCATAAGGCCACGAGGCGCGAAACCTAATGTATTAAGTCCACGATAAGACATTTCATGTGGGGAAAGCGCCTATATGCGAATAGTAATTCAAGAATGAAGCTTGGATAAAAGTGTTCCAACTAGGAATGGCCTTTCCATCTAGTGGAATCGTGCGACGTTTCTCGCTTATTCTCCACCTCCTTGTAGGAATTCTACCATAATCAGTCTTATTCGGCTGAGGCATCACTCACTTTATCACGACATCCAGACCCACTCGCCAGGCATTGATTGCGAGAGGCTACGGCAAGCGAAGAGGTTTCAGTCCACCCGGTACATCGACTACCCACCCATTCAATCTTTCTAAATTCTGCCGGTGGGCACGCAATGGATCATTCGCGTAATCGATTTTACTGGGCGTTCCATACCGATGAGGACATCCTTCACACACACCTTGCGTGCGCCGCAATAATTTCGGTCCGACCTTGATCGCGGCAGGCGATACCGTTACGGCCGCAGACGCCTTGGCTATTTGGCGCCGCGTGTAGGATGACGGTACGAACGGTTGTCGCTCTCGACCCACTCTACGCTCCGACACTCGCCTTGCGATGATTCCATTGTATTCATTGACGACCAGCCATCGGTACAGTTTACAAACATTGAACGAACATGTGTACGCTGTCAAGAACCTAGACGAGGGTCCACTCGTCACCTTTCTTCTCAATATGCACCGCACGCTTCTCATCGAGGCTGATGCGCCCGGCATGGAGGATCGCGGTGGTGAGAACTGTGTTTCGGATGGTCGGGAAGCCTTGTTTGTCAAAGTCGGATGACTTGGCCTTGCCTTGGTTTACCAAGCGAGAGGCGTCGATAAACTTCTCGATGGAGATATAGCCGTATCCCCGCTGGCCGTCAAAGTGACCCGTCTCCGAGGGCGTATACTGTCGAGGGAAAGACGCATCAATCACCCCGAGAACGACAATCCTGGTGGCTGTGGCTGACCTTCATATAAAATGGATTATACCAAGTTTTGCCACTGCCGTCGACAGTCACGTCATATCCTCGATGTGCCTGGTCGATGTGGATCGCACCCTTTTCGCCCATATAGTGGAAGTGTTGTGCGGAATGAACACCCTCGCCCAGCGGGGCGGTCCAGGAGGCGGTATACACACCAGTCCCCTTGTGCTATATGAAATCCATCAGTATTAATGTTTACTCATCACTAAACGAGCCTGCCCCCACTTACTTTTGGTGACTTGATGGATTGCCAGTCGACCATCAGCGTGATGGTATCCTCGGTCTGGGGTACACAGTTGTAGGGCTCAGATGTTGCAATTCCGGTCGCGGCCGACGCGACGACGCGGGTTGGAACAGCCTTGTCCTGAAGGATCCATGCGCAGATATCGATGTGATGAGAAGAGAGGTAATAGCTAAGTATTTCAATTCAGTCATTAACTTTGACTCTATGCGTACGGGTGGCGGAAAGACAAACCTAATATCGGAGTCTTTGCCTGCCCATGCTCGGAACGTCTCGAGTTGCGACTTGGGTTGGGACATCCAAGCGCTGAAGAAGTTAAATTCTCCAAGATCCGCTGCGCGGCCTGTCACGAATCGGTCAGAACACGCGCCTTGGATATTTCATGTTGCGGAGCGCGTACCTCGGGCGTCTGAGTAGGCTGGATCGTAACGCTTGTGATGTTCGACCCAGCAGACGACACCGTTTTTGTCAGCGAGCTCGATGAGTTCGTTGTGATGCGAAAGAAGCTGCGTCGCCGGCTTTGTGACCAGGACATGCATTTTGCGTTCGAGTGCATATTTGGCGATCGGGTAGTGAGTGCCTTGTGTGAACCGGTGAGAATTCAAGTATGGCTGTGTGCAAAACTGGACTTACTGTCTGGTGTGAAGATGATGACTGCCGAGCCGGGCTGGAGCGCATCAATTGCGGTCTTGTCTGTCACATCGTTTAGTCGGTTTCGCCCCGTGAAAATGAAAAAGTGAAAACGTACAAGCCTCTGGATCGGTCTTGCTCTCTTCGGGGTAAGAGGTAAAACTGGAGACACCCGAGTGAGTTTAGGGGCTTTGGACTGGACCAGAACAAGCTTGCCTCAAATCGAGATCCTTGTAGACCTGGCCGATTTTCTCTTCAAGATGCTGTCGGATGGCTGGGAACTTTCCACCAGAGACGCCAACCATCCCAAGTTGGTCGACCTGTCAACAGATTTAGTCGGTGTTCGATCTTTAGCTAGTTTGGTGGACTTGCCTTGCCGAGACGACGAAGATCGAAGAGCGTAAGTCCAACAACACCGACTTTCTTGTCAGACTTGGAGGCACCAGCGCCGGTCCATCCTGTGGTGTACTCTCCCTGTGAAAATACTTAGATCGGTTCAGCGATTGTGTCAGATTATACGTACAGTACCGCCTAGGAGCGACAGTGCATAAAATCAGTCGTTATATTAATCAGCCTTGATCAGACTACTCACACATCAGGACGTTGAGCTTTTTATCAGCAGACATGGTAGACAAAAGTTATATCGGAGGGCGGGAGGTGGGGATTGGAAGATGATGGTGCGCTGCTGGTTTTCATCTCGCACAGTTTTATGGGCGCGCCGTTAGTTCTACTTTGGGCGACCACGTCGGATATGGTACGGATACCCCGGGCCGGGCGGTGCGGCACGTGCATACAGCGCTTAAATGGCGGCCCGTCCCGCAGAACGCACCAACCTATTTGATGCCAGAGGTTCAGAGCAAATATAAATGTGCCTGAATATTTGGAGGCAAGTCAAAAACTTAGTAACTTGTATAACCACGTGCACGAATGTCTACTATTTCATTTCATCCACTTTTTGTTTGAGCGGAGATGGCCACTCACTTCTTGCCAGAGTTTGTCCAGATATTTGCCGGGGTGTACACTTTCATAATAGCCCTTTCGTTCGAAATATATGAAGTGTGATTGATGCCGATTGTGCTGAAGAGGTTCGGTGACTTGCGGTCTTCTCACCAAGAACTGTGTGAAATGTTAGCTGCATGATCTAAGGTGTGAGAATGGAACAGCTGGCTGCATACTGGCTGAAGGGGCTTGATTAGGCTAATGCACGCAAGATCAAACCTAATGTGGTATGCTTGAGTATGCGCGAGTGTGCTGGTTCTCCGGTTTTGCTCACGATAGATCGCCTTCGACGATCGTTGTGGTGCCTATGGTGTGTAGGTGTTTGACCCTTCTGCAAGCGTTATGTTTACGTATGTGTATCGGCTGTTAGTATGTCTGGGATTTGTACTGTTCTGAGTCAGGCCGAGATCAGAATATAATGCGAGTCACCTTTGGGAGTCATATTGAGTACGTGCTTGGTGCTCATAGTGATGAAGCATGAAGAAGGAACTATTGCTACGGTATAAAAAGTTGAGGTCTTGTATGTGAGATGAAGCATAAAACGAGTTTGTTGGGATATGGCATCAATAACAGAGCTGTACAGTCTCTATATGCGTTACAAATAATACCCAATGCTGTGATTTGTCAGGGTGGAGGTCTGGTTGCTCAGGGTAGGCCTGTGTCCGGGATCAGTCAGCGGGTGCGGCTAGTGTCTCAGTCAGCAAACCGACTCCACGACGTATAAAACGGTGAGCGGGCTTTTCGTGGCGTCATAACCCCCTTTCTATCCCCTGTAAACTGTGCGTACGACTCGTTTGTGGTGCGGATGAGGAGCTTTGGAAGGCAAAAAACGGATGGATTGGGCTGGATGGGACTTGGGATCTGTGGATGGACGACATGTGGCAGATTTCTGACTTTTTCTTCTCCCTCCAGAACTAACAATGGGTCGCCGTCCCGCTCGCTGCTACCGCTACTGCAAGAACAAGCCGTACCCCAAGTCGAGGTACAACCGTGGTGTGCCCGACCCAAAGGTGTGTGACGTTGGGTGAAATAAAAATCGATTAATGCTAACCGATGGGCTAGATCCGCATTTTCGATCTTGGACGCAAGCGTGCTTCCGTCGACGACTTCCCCTTCTGCTGCCACTTGGTCTCTGATGAATATGAGCAGCTGTCGTCCGAAGCACTCGAGGCCGCTCGTATTTGTGCGAACAAGTACGTGACCAAGACCTCTGGGAAGGATTCGTTCCATCTCCGTGTCCGTGTCCACCCCTTCCATGTCATCCGTATCAACAAGATGTTGTCCTGTGCCGGTGCGGATCGGTAAGTGTACTCAGTTCATTGTACGGCTGCGTAAGTCTGACGATTTGCAGTCTCCAAACCGGTATGCGTGGTGCGTGGGGCAAGCCTTACGGCACTGTCGCCCGTGTCAACATTGGCCAGATCATTCTCTCCATTCGTACGAAGGAGTCCAACGCCGCTGTTGTCATGGAGGCTCTCCGCCGTGCTCGTTACAAGTTCCCCGGTCGCCAAAAGATCATTGTCAGCCGCAAGTGGGGCTTCACGAACGTGAACAAGGAGGAGTATCTCAGGCTGAAGGAGGAGAAGCGTGTGCTCCAGTGAGTGTAATTCGCATTTGCGAGGCTAATACCGATTCTGACTTTCCGTCCAGGGATGGTGCCTACGTTCAGTACATCCGCCCAAAGGGCAACCTGGAGACCAACCTCCGCAACCAGCTCCGTGCCTGAGCGTGTTGTATGATTCGAGCTGTACGTGTATTGATTATCGTTGGTTCTTGTGAGAGCTGTGTGTGCTTGAGGCCCCGGTGGCGATGAGTTTTTATCCCCTTTATTCGTGACATTGCCTTGGCGAAAGCGTGGGCTTTGGATCAGGGAAAGGGGGGAGAGATTGACTTCTTGTTCTTGTGCCTTTGGGTACTCACAGGAGCAGCTGCGATTGACTTGCGTAGTTGCTCGGTAATGCATGATACAACTTTGTTTAATACTTGTGCAATTTAATTATGTGATGATGATTTCCGGGTTTGGTGTGACTGGAAGGCGGTGGGGCGCATGATCTTGATCCAAATCAAGCTAAGCCAATGACGTTCCTTGCGCATCCAGGGCCTCGGAGCCGTGCAATCAAAACACTGAATACACGGTCATTCTGGCCGGACGCATGTTGACTCGGTTGCTCACACTGGTTGCTACATAAACTCCTCTCCGCTCTGCCCAAACTCACCGCGCCCCGCTCCCGCTGTTTGTGACTACTTCTGGCCCCTAGATCGCCACCCTCTCGCCACCACTTTCTTACAATATGGCCCGAACGACTCGTGCTTCTGCCAAGGCCGCTGCTGCACCCGCCTCGAGCGATGCACCGGCCGCTGACCCTGCGACTACTATTGCTCCGGCCTCCAAGAGCAAAGCAGCTGCAAAAAAGGCGCCGGCGTCGAAGAAGCGCACTCGTGCTGATGCTGACGACGACGATGACAAGGATGATGCCAACGCCTCAACCAAGCCAGCCAGCAAAGCCAAAAAAGCTAGGAAGGGCACCAAGGATGATGCCACTGCAGACGTAGCCATGGCCGATGCCGACAAAGACGACGCAGCTGACAAGAAGGACGACGCCAACGACAAGAAAGACGCCACGGATACTCAGACCAATGGCGCGGGTTCGTCCAACGATGCACCTGCCAAGGCCAAGACGCCAGAGCCTCCAGCCAAGATGGTCAAGGTTGTGAAACGGGGCGCTGCACCAGTCGACCCCCTCTCGCCCAATCTAGTTGGTGAGTTTGCTATTTCTGCTTGTGGTCTTTGTCTCTGACGCTCTTGTTTTTAGCCAGTCATCAAGTTTATGTCGATCCACAGGGGGAAATCTGGGATGGTAGGATGTTTTTCATTTCTGAAGACCTCTTACTGACTCTTCGCGACAGCAATGCTCAACCAGGTAAATTCACTCTGGCATGTGGTCGTCATCCTACTAACCTAATCTCCAATAGACCGACGCGGTTAACAATAACAACAAGTGCGCCTCTATTTAACTCCTCCCTGTTCCGACTCTGACATGCCAACAGATTCTACGTTCTTCAACTGCTTCATCCGACCACCAATTCCAACTCTGTTTCGCTCCATGTCCGCTGGGGTCGGGTTGGAGAAAGCGGGTCGTCTCAAGACAAGGTATGTTTCCTTGTTCGTTTCACTATTTCAGCACTAAACAGTACATCATAGGGCCCTTGGGCACCAGCTCAAGCAGTGAACGAGTTTAAGAAGCAGTTCAAGAGTAAGGCTGGCGCTGACTGGGAAAATCGTAAAACGATGCAGCCTAAAAAAGGTGGGTCTCTGCTTTTCTATCCCGATTCATTACTCATATCTCGCTACCAGGAAAATACATGTGGCTTGAACGTGCCTATGGAGACGAAGAGGACGAATCTGCGGACAAGGGCAAAGGCAAGGATGATGGCCCGCGTGAAAAGACCCCCGAACCTACGCTTGGTCCTGAGTTGCTGGTAACTCGTATACACCTGTCTAGAGTTACGCATCTCTCATGGGTTGTTCGAATAGGACCTTGTCGGGTTGATCTTCTCAGCAAGCCTCATGCAAGCTGCTTTATCAGAAATGAACTATGACGCTAACAAGGCGAGTAAATATGTCTGCCATAGCTGAGGGCGAATGTACTTATACTGGAGTTTGCCTTAGTTGCCTTTGGGTAAACTCGCCAAATCGACTATCCTCAACGGATTCACTGCTCTGAAAAGTCTCGCTGAAGTCTTGGCCGATCCGGATGGGGCCAAGGCCGCTGAGCATGGTGGAAAGCGTCAAGCATGCATTGATCTGACAAACGCCTATTACTCGTAGGTGCTTTTGCTTGCTTTCCTTTTAATATTTTAACATGTTATCAGTGTTATTCCTCATTCATTTGGCCGTCGCCACCCCATTATCATTGATCGACCTGAAATTTTGAAGAAGGCACGTATGACAGCTATCGACTATATCGTAGTTTCTTAGTTTTACGTGGTGATGTAGGAACTTGAGCTTGTTGACGCACTTGGGGATATGGTTAGTGTTGTTGCTGCCGTTTATGAACACCTCCTGATCCCCTGTTATAGGAAATTGCCAACAAGATCATGAACGATAACCGCACCAAAGATGCCGATGGTAAACCTCTCAACCCTCTTGATGCCAACTTCCGATCACTGGATCTCAAGTCTATCGACCCGGTTCAACGAGGTAGGAGAATTGTTTTGTTGTCTTTGAAAACGCCTTAAATAGTGACCACCGAAATTTCCAGGAAGCAAAGAGTGGAAGGCTATTGACGATTATATGACTGGCTCTCATGGCTCTACCCATCATTTTACGTCAAAGCTGAAGAACCTGTTCCGTGTTGAACGGTGAGGAATTAGCTCCAAGGCAAGATCGCAGGAACTGACGCATAGAGTGGCTAGGCATGGCGAGACTGAGGCCTGGAACAAAGCTGGGTGGGGCAAACTGGGTGATGGTGAACGGATGCTACTTTGGCATGGCTCCCGTAGCACAAACTTTGCTGGTGAACCCTAATGATCATCTAAACCTTGAGCGGCTCTGAGCGATGTTCTTTAGGTATCCTTAAGCAGGGTCTGAGGATTGCTCCGCCTGAAGGTATGTTTCATCTAGTTGATTTGTTCAAGCAACGAGTGCTCACCCGAGTCCTTAGCTCCTGTGACTGGATATATGTTCGGAAAGGTTTGCTGTTTCTCCAACGAATATGGTATGATATTTACAAGAGGACTTGGTTAGGGTGTCTACTTTGCCGACTCCTTCAGCAAATCAGCCAACTATTGTCATTCGAGGTAAGATGCCCAATAAAATTTTATGACATAAGTTACCAACATCCTGGTTGAACAGGCAAAGCAAAAACATTGGTATTCTGCTCCTTTGCGAGATCGCTGCCAAGCCGTACCACGAACTTCTCAATGCTGACTACCACGCCGACCAAACCTCGAAGGACAATGGCGCAATGTAAGTATAGAAGCGAGCGCGCTCCTTCCCTCCTGATATTGTTGTAGTGCAACCAAGGGCGTTGGTCGAACCCAACCTGGAGAATGGCAGGACTGTGCTGAGGCGCTGGATCATGATGAGCTCAAGGGCGTAGTGATGCCAAAGGGTCCTCTGAAGCAGCTCAATCCTCCCGGCGCATATCTCCAGTACAACGAAGTGAGTTTTACCACTTCATTCGGCCGCGATCTATACTAATAGCTATTCCTAGTATATTGTCTACTCGCCCAATCAAATTCGAGTCAGGTATCTGCTCATGGTCGAGATGCACTGAAACATTCTTTCGGACCATATTTTCTTGTAGCACCTCGTTGTGTAGTACACTTGCCTATCTTGTTTCATGGTGTTGTTTGTTTATTTTATCGAGTCTGTATAATAACACCATTATTACTTTCTATCGAGTGGCACGTTAGGAGTGGGTGCTTGTTTTAGACGGACCCTGTAGGTCAATGCTCAAGCGCTGTCGGACCGACGAGCTCCGACGAAGGGAAAGAAGTGCAGCAACTTAGTTTGGAACACCACTCTCTGCTGGCATCGCCTAGGCCACACATTCTTGTTCTTCGTCTGTTCTCCTTTCAGCTGAAATTTGCTTTGACGCCATGCTCGGAGTGTATCGTGCTGCTCGGCTTTCGCGGAATTATCCCAGCCTGTCAGCCCGATATGCATTTGCGGGAAGCATGATCCAACGGTGTGAGAGACTTCGATCCCACGACTTGAATTTTGACGTTCACACCTAACACTATGTCCTCAACAGATGCATCAACCAAGATTGCGGTCAAGAATCCGGTGGTCGAGCTCGATGGCGACGAAATGACCCGTGTTATTTGGAAGAAGATCCGGGAGGAGGTAGGTCCTTGAACCGTCTTTGTGACCGCTGATTTATTTGCTCCCGTTCTAGCTCATTTTGCCCTACTTGGACCTTGACATCAAGTACTATGATCTTGGGATGGAGAATCGCGATGCGGTGTGTTTTACGCTCGATCTATTATGCATGAACTCTGGACTGATTGGGTCGACGGTTCACCAGACCGATGATCAGGTCACCATAGACTCTGCTCTGGCGATCGCGAAATACAACGTCGGGATCAAGGTACGTTCGGATCCCCAATGTCGTGTGACATGACTAATACTGCTCGTAGTGCGCCACGATCACACCCGATGAGGCACGAGTGAAAGGTACAGCACATTATTCGATTGCATAGTACCTTTGATCAACGAGCTTCTCCTCCAGAGTTTAAGCTGAAGCAGATGTGGAGGTCCCCCAATGGCACAGTGAGTTTCAGCACCCCAGATGTGTAGATTTTTGTGGCTCAAGTCTATTGTTAATTAGATTCGCAATCTACTAAACGGCACAGTGTTCCGAGAGCCCATTATCCTTGAACGCATCCCCAAGCCTGTTCCAGGTTGGGTAAAGCCTATTGTCATAGGACGACATGCTTTCGGGGACCAGGTAGAGCACACCCTATCCTAGCTTCGACCCTTTGTTTACGCAACAGTTTGCAGTATAGATCGACGGACTTCATCGCACCAGGTCCAGGCAAACTAGAACTTATCTACACACCAAAAGACGGAGGCAAACAGACTACGCTAAACGTCTACGACTTTGAAGGACCCGGAATTGCTCTAGCCATGTATAATACGGACGAGGTAAGGATTGCATCGTCCGCTTTGTGTGTTGCTAAACATCTTGCCTCTAGTCCATTGAGGGGTTCGCCCATGCGTCTTTCAAGATGGCCTTGGAGAAGAAGATGCCACTGGTACAGCTGTCCGACAGGTCTTGTTATTTTATTCTAACTAGTCTCTTTAGTATATGTCTACTAAAAACACTATCCTCAAAAAGTATGATGGTCGCTTCAAGGATATCTTCCAAGATATCTATGACACAACATACCATAAGGACTTCGAGGCCGCAGGTATTTGGTACGAACATCGTTTGGTTGGTTTCTGTCGACTCATGAGTGGAAATGCGTCGAGCTAACATATTCACATCCAGATCGATGACATGGTTGCCCAGGCAATCAAGTCTTCTGGTGGATTCGTATGGGCGTGCAAGAACTATGATGGAGATGTTCAGGTAAGCGGGTGCGATACTACATTCCATAAGTGTAGCTGACATTTGTGCAGTCCGATATTCTTGCGCAAGGTTTCGGCTCTCTAGGAATGGTCTGCAAACCTTGCTTCTTTGTTATAAGTCTGGGTTAACCTGACCAACAACAGATGACTTCAGAGCTCATCACCCCAGACGGCGGAACCATTGAAGCCGAAGCCGCACATGGTTAGTTTCGCTAGCCGCCAGTAGCCTGGAAACAGTTCTAAACGTTGCTTCATCTCAGGCACTGTCACGCGTCACTGGCGCGAGCACCAAAAGGGCAAGGAAACCTCAACGAATCCGGTTGCTTCTATTTTTGCTTGGACTCGCGGACTTGCTTTCCGTGCAAAGTTGGATGGGAATGATGAGCTCAAAGTGTTTACTCAGAGGCTTGAAGAGGCTTGTGTCGAGGTTATCGACAAGGACGGTGTCATGACCAAGGACCTTGCGCTTGCTATCCATGGTAAAAAGTAAGTGACCATTATCGAAAATACTTTTGCTGTCCTAACGGGTTTGCCAAGCATGAATCGCGAACACTGGGTAACCACCACTGAATATATGGACGCGGTCAATGTGAGCTTGTCGTCATTATATTACGTTCAGTGGTTTAATATTTCGACTAGGCAAAACTTAAGACTAAGCTTCAGAATGCTTGAATGGTTGAAGGCTCATGGAATCTCTGAAGCTTAATAATATTTCAGTATGAACATGATATCCCAAGCTTTCTGGATGTAACATGTTTTCAATATTACAGCTACCTGGCCATATGGCACCGGTCAATATTTGGCGCATATATGCAGCCATAAATCACTTGTCGACCATCCGTGTTACAAACCTTTCGCTCTTAACCGGAGAGGGCGTAATGAGCGTACAAAAAGTGCATCTATATCTGGTCTTTAGGATAGGCGCTCGCATACTTGACTGTGAAGATCAATTGGTCCAGTTGATTGTATTCGCAGATAGAAGGGTTGTTTACAGCTTGGAACCGTCATCAGACATCTTCCTACGCCATATTCCTAATCGTTCTCGTCCTTGATGAGTTGGTTGACTATTACTTGGGACAACGTCTAGAAGCTTTTCCCATGATTGCTCGAGTACTTGAGTGTATGCCTCAGCATCAACAGGAAATGGTGGTCCGTCATTTCGAGCTCGCCCTGGATCGATTGGATACATTAGAGTAATAAGATAACCTCCTGGCTTGACTATCTCGGACATTCGCTGGCCCCATAACCCTCTCATGCTTGGCGGTATAGCGCAAAAAAAGCTACGATGCCTGTTGTCGGCAATGGAGTAAAATGGCTCGAACTGGACTTACGTGTAGTCATACACAATATCAAATGGATGCTCTCTCAAGGCAGAACTTTCGAAGAAGTCGATTACTTGGTATTCAATCTTCAGGTTGGTGGATTGTGCCTGCGATGCAAGGAATCTTTAAGAATATCTAGCATGCCCGCGTTACAAGGGGAAAACTCGCCCTTTTGCTTCGTTTATTGCTGTAGGCGAGAGATCCGCACCAAGCACGTCGTATCCCTGGGATGCAAAATAAATTGCATCGTACCCCTAAGTCTTCGATATTGGTACTGCTACAAGGAACATGAAAATTTGTGAAATTACCCGACCACAGCCTGGAATAAGGACCCTCCCAGACTTGGGAATGTTTAGATCATTAACGATGTTCGTCTCGAAGACCTGTCGCAATGGCATTTGAGGCGCGCCGGCGTCCCAGGGTGTTGCACCCTCTTTCCTAAGTGAGATAGTGTTGGGGTCAAAATTGTCGCTCGGTAGTTTTGAACTGACCAAGCCGCATCCCACCCTGCGCCTCCATGGGTCTGAGCGAGTAGT
This sequence comes from Ceratobasidium sp. AG-Ba, assembly GCA_016906575.1. Classification (NCBI taxonomy): domain Eukaryota; kingdom Fungi; phylum Basidiomycota; class Agaricomycetes; order Cantharellales; family Ceratobasidiaceae; genus Ceratobasidium; species Ceratobasidium sp. AG-Ba. The sequence continues at coordinate 2,589,909 of CP059613.1, read as the reverse complement.
TCACGTACCCTCAAAATGGCTGTACGTTGTTCATCTTGCCGCTGCTTCTCGCTTTTGGTGTCTGAACTCTCGGCCATAGCTGTTGCTGAGAACCAGTACCTGCTTGGCCTAGAATTGAGGCGAAATGATGAGCAACGGGGTCGCAAGATCCGTGCTGTCGTGGTTCTCAATGGAGTCATGACAAGAAGCCAGGCACCTGGCTAGTCACATGTTACCATAAAGCATTATTACATAAATCCTCCACCCTTTGGGACATCTGGTTGGCTTTGGAAGCGGCCTCTACCACAAGCACTGCAGTAGTTAGATGCTCGAAAAGTGACACCTTCAATCATGCATGTCCGATGGTATATCTACCCGAAGCTTCTCGAATTCCGATGAGGCTAGATTACGTCCCCTCTGTAGTCAACGCTCTTGCGCTCCTCCATAAGAGTCCAGTATGTCTCGGCTATGTATCGTTATCTTGGTCGATCAACGCAATGACCTCACTCTCCCAAGCCTCAATATATGCTGAAAGCGATCGTGCGAGGCGCTCCTGCCTATAAAGAGCTCGGCACCTTGAGTTATCCTCGAGCCATCTTCGACCCAACATCCTCAGCTTTCTCCCATACCAGGTCACGCCTGTCTAGACGAAGGTTTATTCTCACCATGTCTGATCTCACTGCCACTCTGTCGCTTCCCTCCGGAAAGAAATTGAGCGTACCAACAGGTCTATTCATCAACAATAAGTTTGTTCCAAGCGTTACCGGGGAAACGATCGAGTTAGTCGAGTTTCATTGATCAAGTTTAAATAAATTTATTCTCAATACACGTAGAACTACAAACCCAAGTACCGAGGAAGTGATCTGTAGCGTTCAAGCGGGTAGGCCATCGTTTACTAGCTGTATTGAACGAATATGAGGTCAACATTACGGTATGTAGCATCTGCGAAGGATGTGGATCTAGCTGTGAAAGCAGCCCGCGAGGCGTTTAATACCACTTGGGGAAGGCATGCTTCAGGAACAAAAAGAGCTGCTCTCATTCACAAACTCGCTGATCTCATGGAACGTGATGCCCAGGTTCGTTCAGGTTGGATCAAATCATAGATGCCGCGCCACTTATCAGGACAATCGACTCGACTTTCAGTCGTTGGCTGAGCTAGAGTCCCTTGACAACGGAAAGCCTGTTGGTGTCGCTCTTGAGGGAGATCTAGCGGAGAGTATTGGATGTCTACGCTACTACGCTGGATGGGCAGACAAGATTCACGGACAGGTAAGCTATGTTCCGATCACCTGTACTATGTCTTTTAAAACGCTCTTAGACCATCGAAGTAAACGATGACACAAAGATGGCGTATACTCGACATGAACCGGTTGGTGTATGCGGACAGATGTGAGTTTATTTACTTGTGCAAGCGGCAACAAAGCCCAACTGAGTGCCACAAGTATTCCCTGGAACTATCCGATCATGATGTGGGCTTGGAAAACCGCTCCTGCCCTCGCATGTGGATGTACTATCGTAATGAAGCCAAGTGAACTGACACCCCTGACTGCATTAGTAAGTCGAACATGATGCTTTCTACATATGATTTATTCATCCCTATTGTACTCGAAAGAAACTGTGCGAGCTCGTAGTAGAAGCCGGGTAGGTTTTCATCTGTTATCGCAGTATTTCATCTGGTTTTTTACATTGGCAGATTCCCCCCCGGAGTGCTCAATTGCGTTCCCTCATTGGGGCCGGTGGGTGGTGCGGCATTGTCTGAGCATCATGACGTCGACAAGGTTTGTCAATGGAATACCCACTACCTCTGAGACTAATTGCTTCCTAGATTGCCTTCACTGGATCTACTGTTACCGGACGTAAAATTATGCAAGCGGCCGCAACGTCTAACCTCAAGAAGGTAACTCTTGAGCTCGGCGGCAAATCGCCAAATATCGTATTCCCAAGTGCAGACCTAGAGCAAGGCACGTGCGTACCACAAGAACAATACAACTTGATCTTGATTTTTCTGTAGCGGCAAACTGGGCTTGCTTAGGTATATTTTACAACCAAGGGCAAGATTGTACAGCAGGATCTCGGTACGCGCTATCCCTCCATTGGGGCTGTACGCGTAGCTAAGTCCCATATTCTAATCAGAGTATTTGTTCATTCTTCCATCTATGAGAAATTCCTTGGGCTGTTGGCTGACAAGGCTGCCGAATTCGAAAAGGTCACCGGTGACGGTTTCAAGGAAGGAGTTTCGGGCGGGCCAATAGTAGGGCAACCTCCCGCTGGTATTATAAAAAATGACCAAGCCAACTCTGTAATAGGTGTCGAAGACTCAACGCGACAAGGTGTGGTCCTACATCGAAAGTGGCAAAGCGGAGGGTGCTCGGGTAGTCTATGGGGCCGAGAAATGGACTCAAAAGGGTTATTTTGTTCGACCAACGAGTAGGATTTGTCTTCGAAAGCTAATAGCTGGAGCTCATCTGTTTTCACCCTCAGTTTTTGCTGATACAAACTCAAAAATGAAGATCGTGCAGGAAGAAATATTTGGTCCCGTCTTAAGCGTCTCCAAGTTCGAAACCGAAGAAGAAGTCATTGCACTTGCCAATGATACTACATATGGCCTAGGGGCGGGCTTACATTCCAGTAAGTCGGAGGCTTGTGAAGGAAAGAGTTGCAGCCAACTTCTTGTTACCCAGATGATGCCAGTCAAATCCACCGTGTGGTCAATGCGCTGAATGCGGGCACAGTGTGGGTGAACCAGTACAACATACTTCATAACAATGTACCGTTCGGTAAGTTTTGAGGCATATATTATTGGTTTGTTACTTCGGCTCACTTGTTCTAGGTGGCTACAAACAAAGCGGGATTGGGAGAGAGCTGGGTAGTTATGCCCTCAAAGAATATACAATCGTCAAGGCTGTGCACTGGAACTTTGGGGAAAAGATGGGGTGGCCATTCTAATAGTGTGCCAAAATTTGAACAAACATGATGCGTTAAATACATGAATTTTGAATGAAACATGGAGTTTGAGCGGCGGCGAGTCATGCGGGGCAGATAAGATAAGATAGCCAAGCGACGATTGATCGAGGGATTGGAAATTACTTATAAATAAAAGTCCGCTCCCTGACTCAGCTCTCGGGCACCCCTCACTTTCGGTCTCCCACACCAGCCCAGCCGAGGTAGATATCTTTTTTAGAGTAGTTAAACTTGCACAAAAAATCATCTTTTTATGTTGACAGTTGCGAGAATATGGTCAAGTCAGGTGCGGACGAGAGGCAAGCTCTGCTTCCAAATGCCAGCGAAAATGGTTTGGTCCAAGAATATGGCACAGCGAGCTCTTCCGGGACATCAACCCCTTCTCTCGTAAAACCCAGCAGCATCAACAACCCTTCTAAGAAAGACTTATTATGGATACTTGGGGGCTTATGGTCTGCCGTATTCCTCGGCGCTTTGGACACAACGATTGTCGCGACACTTTTATCCCCAATTGGTTCTTACTTTCAAAAGTCGCACCAGGCCTCGTATCTCGGGACCTCATATCTATTGAGCGTTTGCTGTTTTACGCCGCTTTATGGTCGGCTGAGTGACATCATGGGACGGAAGGGTGCGATGCTGCTAGCCTTGTCCTTGTTCGGTTCGTGTCTGCCTGCAGGTGAAGTTTGTATCTGCTTCTGACACGAGTGACATAGGTACTGGCACCCTACTCTGTGGGTTGGCAAACTCAATGGAGTTCTTGATTTTTGCGCGGGCAGTTGCGGGAATGGGAGGTGGCGGGTGAGTAAATCATGGCGATCGTCGTCTAAAACGTGGATTAAGTTCGTTTTTGCCTTTAGTGTTATGACAGGTCGGTCTTGCTGCCTTACAACAATGTCATTCTCACTTGTTTATATACAGTTTCGAGTATTGCTGTCACGGACCTCATTCCTCTGTGGGTTATTTATTCTGCGTAGACTTAAATTTTGACCTTACGTGCTTGCATTCAAGAAAACAGCGCGGACTATATCAAGGACTTGCTAACATGTAAGTTGCAGTGACCTTTTGTCGTTTGGGACAAAACTCAATTGCTATACAGTTTGTTTGGGCTGGGATCTGGCATTGGTGGCCCGCTAGGAGGATGGATAAACGACACATTCGGATGGTGAGAGCTTATATGTCGCTCCTTGACTTTTTATATCTACTAATGAGCGGCTCTCAGGCGGGCTGCGTTTCTTATCCAGGTCGGACGGCTGTAAGCCGAAATATTCCCCAACTAATCATCTTCACTTCTTGCAGATACCGATTCTGGTCATGTCGGCTATCGTTATCGTCCTCAAAGTGAATATCAAATTACCCGACTCTGAACAGACTACCCGCCAGAAGTTGGCTCGTATCGATTATGCGGGCTCCTTCACACTCGTCGTTTGCGTTGGGTGCCTTCTGCTTGGTTTATCCCTCAAAACTAGTGAAGATCTTGCGTGGAACAGTCCCTTCGTGATCGGACTGCTCTGCACCAGTGCCGTATTTGCCGTTTGCTTCGTGTATGCGGAAGCACGATGGGCACCTGAGCCGGTGATGCCACTACGCTTGCTCAGTCAGAGAACACCCCTATCTGTGGCTTTGTCAAATTTGTAAGGATGATAGGTAATTTTGCTGTGTATCATCGCTGATTGCGATTTGTTCAGCTGGGCAAGTTGCGTTGCGTTTTCTATGGTGCGTATCGGGGATTCTTTTCTTACAAACTCAGCAATTAACCTGGCGTCTGCTCGTTAGCTTTACAATGTGCCGTTGTATTTTTCGGCAGTTCGCTTGAAATCCGCGGCTGATTCAGGTATGATGTGTACTGCCGCCTCGTGAATAACGGCTCACAGGCATTTATACATTCATTTAGGCTTTCATTTGTTACCCAATGCGGTCAGTGTAGTTAAGGCCCCAAACAACTCTTTGAGCTAATGTTTGGGATCGATAAGATTGCTGTGTCGTGTGGGAGTGTCTTCGCGGGCTGGTAACTTATCCCAGTTTGAAACAAGTCTCATTTGGAGGGCTGAATGAGATGCTTTTAGGATGATGCGCAAGACCGGCAAACTATACTATCTAACATTAGCTTCCGCACTTGGAATGCTTTTATCTAGTTCATTGATTGCTGCTTGGAACAACAACACGGCTGAGTATCACCTCTGGGGTGACATCGTGTTCGGTGGTTTTGGTGGAAGTTCCCTGATCACCTCAACCCTCATTGTGCGGATTCCGCTTTCGTATCTTGAACATTTCTGATCGTGTCATTAGGCACTGATAGCAAGCGTTGACAAAAAAGATTATGCTGTCGCGACAGGGAGTAAGTCACCGAGTCTTTCTACTGGCCAAACACTCAATATTCCTCTTAGTATCATACTTGTTCCGAACGACCGGCCAAGTTCTGGGAGTCAGCCTTAGCGGAGCCTTGGTCCAAGCCGTTCTCACAAGTTCGCTCAGGAAAGGTATAACGGGGCCAGGAGCAGAGGAGGTATGCAGGATGTACATGCAACTTCACCTGCGTCGATAGCTCATCCATATGTGCTTGTAGATCATTTTACGCATAAGGTGAGCAAGGGCCCCTATTCGATGATAGTCATGATGATCGCTGACCGAGTTGACAGGCATTCAACTGCGGTTATTCCGACCCTAGAAGCTCCTCTACGTGAAGTTGCAGTGCAATCGTATGAAAAAGCCCTGAGATCCGTGTTTATTGGACAGGCAGTTCTCTCATTCCTTGCTTTCTTGTGCACATTGCCTATCCAGGAAAATCCGCTCCCGTAAGTACAATACCTCCTGTCGAGCTCCAGACTCGATTATAACGCCCACTTTTACGCAGCGGGTCTCACGAGGAGCAAGAACAGCAAGAAAGGCGTAGGCGCGAAGCGAGCGGAAGGAATAATCCATAATGGTGGACGCCGATTTGTTTGATATGGCGCTTTTGATAGATTGCAATGGTATATGTAGATGGTAGTTTTTTTTGGTTACAAAACAATATCTACCTACGAACAAAAATAAGCTACGCCCGAAAAGCTGGCAAGTGGGGCAAGACCTACCCGGCGCACCCAAATATCGACTAACCCCCAGGTGGTCTTTCCTCGATCCATCGCCGTTTTCTCTTTTCCACTGTCACAGATTGAGAACGAGTTTCACTTGTCGTCTCAATAGCATCTGCAAGGCGCATTCGAGTGCTCCTGGCTGGGCATGGCAGGCTCGAGGCCGCAACAGTAGCGACAGAACCAGCAAACGTGAGAGCGAAGAGAGACGAGACCAATGAGCGGCGCTGGGTTGGAGATATGCGGAAGCGGATCGCACGCACGGGCATTGTCACTCTATATACCGTCGGATGGTTAAAATAGTTGGCCTGAATCGCAGTCGACATACCGGCTAGCGACAATACAGGGGCATAGATTGGGTGGTCGTTGGCTGCAAGCCCCATCTAGTCTTATCTAATCAACCCTAAAATCTCCGAACCAGATACCGCCGAAATTATTTTATTTTTGGGTTAAATAGCCGCATGACAAGACATCGCATTCATCAGAAAAAGGGACTGAACGGGGCGTTGAGCATTACACGCGATCAATGCGAGTAAACGACTGTGTCTAATCAATGAGCAACGACGGTAGCATCGGGAGAGCTGTCACTCTTTTGCGCGGCGCTCGCAGCAGCGTCCGCGTCCGTCTCGCCAGCCTCTCGCTTGGGTGCATCCACTGCAATTTTGACCGCAATCTGACGTCCCTCGACCTCCTTGCCGGTCGTCGTACCCTCAGGACCCTCCACAGGAGCAAAATAGGCCAGTGCCTTCTTCTGCTCTTCCTCATTGCCGACATCAACAAACCCAAATCCCTTGGAACGGGGTGCGCCCCAACGGCGCCGGACAACGCGAGCCGAAACAACATTGACACCAGCGTCGGTGAAGATTTCTGTCACGAGGATTCAGTTGACCAGCCATACAAATCCAGCGAACCCTTACGATTCAAGCGAGCATCATCAATAGAGAAGGGGAGGTTTGCAACAAACAGCATGTTCTTGCTCGGAGACCCCTCGGGTTCCTCACCAACAGCTCGTGGAGCGCGAGGCGGCCTAGGAGCTCTAGGTTTCTTGGCCTTCTGCAGTCACGAATGCAGTTTAATCTATGCGACACAGTTTTCTTCAAACAGGCCCTACCTTGGGAGCAGCCTCGGAAGTGACCCCTGGCTCGCCAGCAGCCGATGCCTCGCCCTGGTTGTTTGCATCAGGAGCTGATTCGCCAGTGGCCTCGGTTGACTTCTTGACCTTCTTCTTCTGCACAAAATGTTGGTCAAGTGGGCCCAATAGAGTACAAGCCATCAACTCACGTTGGATTTCTTCTTCTTCTTGGGCTTGAGTGCATCACCAACCGCTGCCACGGCGCCTTCAACCGCATTCTCGGCCTTTTGAATGGCACTATGTTCGTGCTGGCCTTCAGCTTCGGCCTCGGTAACCTCGCCAGGAGGGGCCTTGGTGTTACGACGACCGGTGGCACGGCGTTTGGCACGCCTCTCGTTGCGCTCCTTTTCCTTCTCCGCGCTCGGTTTGGCGATTTCAACGATCAGTGGACGTCCGTCAAGCTCTTTATCATTGAGCTCGGCGACCGCCTTGTCCGCGGCCTCTCGAGTCTTGAAGGTGACGAAGCCGTAACCAGCTGGGCGAGACCCACGATGGATGATCTCCGAAGAAATTCTAAAAGCCACGGCCGCGTGAGTTTGAACAGCGAATGTATGCTAATCGTTTTTGACGATTGCTTACATGTCGTTAGTAAATGCACCGAAAAACGTTTTGAGACCTTCATCAGTGGTAGCGTAGGCAAGGTTGCCGGCAAACACCTAATTGACGAAGCCAAAAGGGGGGCGCGTCAGCAAGCGCGGTTTTTATATGCGGCAGATAGGAGATGTGGCGCAATATTACTTCAGGGGGCAAAACGCGTCAATGTGTGCAGAATCGCGCATACCTTGTGTCCGACTTCCTCAGGAACTTGACTAGCAGAGGTGGTAGCCGCGTCACCTGCAGTGCCTGGGTTGTTGGTGGTTGCAGGTGCTTCGCTCGCAACGCCGTTGGTAGCAGGAATCGGGTTGACTGGCGGTGGAGCGGGTGCGACAGCGGACATGGTGAGCGGGTTGCTGCAGATGAACGTGAGTACGCTATTCGGGGACGTCGGAGACGGGTACTGACGCGTAGAAAGTTTAGTGAACAATTGCGAGCAGTGAACCAAGTAGTTGACGACGTGGTTAGGAGAAAACCTATCCGTCGCGGTCTGGCTCTAAAGAAGGGACCTGCCCCCTGGCACCCCGAGGACCCCGGTCCGTTTTGAGCGACACTTGTGGTTGACATCATCCAGGACTAATTCGTATTTCTATGAGGATTTATTCTTCTTGGAACGTAATGAGATGGCCCATCTGGCTTTGCTTGCACACCGACTATGCTCGGCTTGCCATGCTAGGCGTTGCGTACGGTTCCGGAGTGGCCAGCCTGGAGACTTGCTTCCTCGTCTCGGCCGTCTGTGAGCGACAAACGAGAGACTTCCGCTCTAGACTTGGGGGCTCTCGTGTTCGTAGACCGAGTGGAGGCGGCATCTTGTGGCTGAAATCACATTCCCCAAGGCGGCCAGATATCGTTTCAGGTTCTTTCCGGCGCGTAGACGCTCGTTCATCCTATCGGCACATTCTCGCGTACCGGAGACATAGGTCTGATCTTGCTGACCCTGGCCATGGGCGTGGTTTGGGTTTCAAGGTCGACTCAGGATATATCGCGGCATGTTCCGATTGAGCATCCCCCAACCAGGTGTCCAAACGATTGATGTTACTTGTTATTGCTGGCCAAGTGGCTTTTCTCACTACCATCTTTGTGCGCGCTGTTCCAGCCAGTCGGCTCGTCCCTCCCGTTCACGATGTGGAGATTTTTAGCTTCTCGTCTTCCCTTGCGAAAAAAGAGCACTGGATTAAAGCCCCGCATGACGCTCCTAATCATCGAAGGATCATGGACCGAAATCGTGATTATGGGATGAGACGGAACGCATCACCTTAAATGCGCTCTGGCTGCGGCTCGGACCTAATCCCTCCCCCGCCCTCCCTCTCTCCGAATATGAGCTCTGGAGATCTTGTGCTCAAATGGTGAGAGCTGTTTAGTTCGCAAACGGCGATTCCCTCTTAGTACAGCTCATAGGGTGTGGCCCAACCCCGAAGACCTTCGAAACTCTGACCTGTATTCCAACAAAGACTCGAAGGAAGTCAAGGAATTCACCGTGCGCTATTAATTAACGTCTCGATTAGCGGATACCGACCACCCGGGTGCAGTTTGAGACATTGCCAGGCGACATGCTCTTCGTCACGTACTTCTTCCGTTTCAACCATCACACAGGTCGATTTGAGGAGGCAGGTCGTATCGAGTGGTACCCCGGCTCTGAACGACATGGCACGGTGTACTTCGGTGAGCGACAGGTGAACACGGAGTCGCTGAGCAGGAGGAAGAAGGCTACCAGTCGGTGCGTCGAATGTTCCCACCCAGCTCGCAAACAGTGGCTAACACCGACCTACAGTTCGCGTAGGTTCAAATCCAACAAGGGGAACGAATACAAATGGAAGAAAGGAAGCGATGTTGGCCTGCACGAGCTAGATTTCGTCTGCGTAGATTCGTGGCGACGCGTTGGTTAGTATGCTCATCACGCGCCGGTCCCCGCTAACAACCGTCTCGCTTCAACAGTGGGCAGGTGGATTCATGCCTCCCAGACCTTGACGATGACCTCCGGAGGATTCGCTATCTTTGATGAACTAGTGGTAACTCTGTTCTTACAAATATGGAGAAGGGAGAAGGGAACTTGGTAGGAACTGTGCTAGCTCGTCCCATGCTCAATGCCATTCATATTGTATAGTATGATATTATACCATGTTACATGAGATAATACCTTGTTCCCACAGCTTTGGAGTAATAGTTGGACTAAATTGTACGTGGAGACGTATGAACCTGGTGAGCTTGGCCCTCAGGCTTAAAGCCTATTGGGCCGAGATTAATATCAAGGTAGTGCATTTAGGCGTGTAATTTTTCCATCAAGAGTTTCAGCATGCGACATTGAAGCCAGCCAAACGTCGGTTTCGCGCTACCAACGTGGAGGCATCGATGAATTTACCAAAATAACGTTAGCTGGGAAACTCCGGTAGCTCTCGTTCCTCCGATGCACCTTATGAAGGGTAACGTCCCAAAATGTGTCTGGCTCATATCAAAGAACCGAGTAATAGATCATCATGCCTGGCAGTACAATGAATATCTGGACCGTGAGTCCAGTTCATTCGCTGCTTGTTGGAACCTGGAAGCGCCTCCACGAGGCGTCGTTCCCCTGAAATGAGCAGCAAATGTGAGGGCGAATTCTGGAGACGATCCTCAGAAGACGATGCACAGGTCATCGATAGCGGATTACCTACGCTATCAAGACGATGCGTCAAGGGCGGTCCTGGTGAGGCAACTATGGTCGGGTCCTATGGCGGAGCCCAAGCGATTCGTATGTTATTTGACGCATCATTACATGTTCTCCAATGCAGCCTGGGATATGCGCGACCCGATCGATGGCCTGCTAGGCCGTATATACATGTCTCGAGGCGATCTACCTCGCTTCAAACTGCACGACTAGAATAACAGTTAGGGACCAAGTGGCTCGTGCGAATCAAACACTTACTGCGAGTGGTGCGTTTTTTGTACATGATACGATGACCGCATTCCCTACAACGGATAGGCTCCCTCGAACGGATCTCATTTTTTGCACCACAGTCTATGCCAAGCACGTACGACCAGTCAAGTGTGGTCTAGACAAGAAGCCCACTTTGACTAACCTGCACAAAGATACTCCATCTCTCCCCTAGGCTGATTTTGACCTGCGTTCATACCGTACTGGGCATCCATCACGATTGCCGGCGGAGGAGGTGGATGCGGTGGCGGGCAAAAACAAAAAAGCGACGCGCTACCGAGCGTAGGAGCGCGGCACGTGAGCATCCCTTATTTGGACTAATCAACCTCTGGAACATGGCGCAATCCACTGTCATCAGACAGCTTAGGCTGTGTTCGCATGACGCGGCTCTTACAGACAACCATCACCGGGAGGCGGAAACTGGGCTCTTGCGACTTGCTACCAGCATAACAGGGGCTGTAGGCTGGCTACGGTAACAAATAGAAGCAGCTAGCCTTTGCAACACTATACGTTCCGCAAGATCTATTACTATACATAGCCACGATGGAACCTTCTTTGAGGGCGATCATCTCTAATGTAGGTCAACCGCATCCTTTGCATACAACCAATCTGATTCCGATTGAGCAATTAGTGTCTTGGTTGGGCCTACTTTCTCGCCTGGACGATCTCGTTTTATCCCCAAGTCTTTCTGAATGTTCGGCGACAAAGGTCGGTACATTACTAATATACACCTTATGGTTCTCACCCTATCGGGATGCAGCGTAGAAGGGTTGTCGATCGACTTTGTTTGTCTGAATGTTGTTGGCTTTGCGAGGTAAGAGCTCTTGCGTCTTACCCGATTTACTCGGTTGTCTAAAATGATAAATACCGTAGCTACGCATTCTACGCAACCAATTTTATGTTCAACGAGGATGTTAGAGAGGAATATCGAAGAAGGCACAACGGCCACGATAATTCCGTTCAACCAAACGACGTTGCTTTCGCTATCCATGCAAGTGCCCATCGCTCTTCGGTTCGAAGCTCTACTAATATGGCGACTTCCCTTGTCAGGCCCTGGTACTAACCGTGATTATTCTATTTCAAACATTCTACTATCCTCGCGCTTCAGGACAGCGACTGTCACCCTTCAATCGGGTCGTTATCTCATTTATGGTGGTATTCTTTCTCATTGACATGGGGAGGATCGCCATATTCCAGGCACAACTCATTGATGTCCTGTATCACTTGGGCATGTTTAAGCTCTATGTCAGCATTGCCAAGTACATTCCACAAGTACGTCGCTACCCAAATGAGCCTGATATTCCGTTATGACCTGGTCGTAGGCTCGCTCCAATTTCAACCGGAAATCTACCGAAGGTTGGAGCATAGGAAATGTGCTGCTGGTATGTGTTATGGTGCTCCGCCGTTCGTTGTTTGACCTTGTATTGCAGGACTTTACGGGAGGGATGCTGTCTCTGTTGCAGCTTTTGATAGACTCGTTTGCTCTGAACGACTGGTCTTCGATTACTGGCAACCCAGTCAAATTGTGCGTGCACAGGTCGTCGCCCTTGACCAAAGCTAATGCGATATTGTAGTGGGCTTTCGATGCTCTCCCAGCTCTTTGGGCTGTTGTTCATAATCCAGCACTATGTGCTATATCCGAAGAACCGATCGAGAGACAGCATTTTATCAAACGACGCCGATCCCCCGAGGGGTGAAACCCGGCCATTACTGGGGTGATTGAAGGGGAGATGCTTCTGTATGACACTACTACATACCACCTAATTGACTGTGCTTCTACATGTATACTTTTTTGCGTCAATCGACGCCATTTTAATCGTTGTGGGCGAATCGTTCTGCCCGGAAGACTTTTTTTTTTCCTGGGTGATGCCGGATACTATATAGGCTGAACGGAGAGGCCCTGATGCCGATTGGAGAACGCGTTCGGTTGGGGGAACTTGTCGTCGGGACCTGACGGATGTGACTTAGGCACGCATGTGTGGTTGACGAGATTGGTAACGATTGATAGGTCGGGGCTTCTTGGGTAACAGTAACGTGGCAACAGCTGCGGTTTGTGTCCGACGGTCACCATGCCAGCGGCGAACAGCAAGCCGCGCACAGTCCGCATCTAGTTACATCCGGCCAGAAAGGAGACCGCCCCACTTTGTCGTTTTCCAGTGGATACGTCTTTTCCGTGGCAACACATCCCTGTCCATTTTCGCTTTAAAGTCCCACCGGATCGACGATGTACACACGCCCCTGCCCCCTGCACGAGCTGCGCCCGAGCCAGCGGTGTCTTGAGCTGGTGTTGTTGCTTTCTCCCACCACACCGACCTGTCCAGCATCCAATCTGTTTGACGTTGCTAGTCTTGCCGAACATGACCACACTCCCTACTTTTATTGAGCTTTTGGCATCCCTGGGCCTGGATGAGAACGCCCCCTCCCACCGACGTGCGCCACCCGGCTCTATGCACAGCGCCACGTCAAGCTCTTCTTCCTCAACATTGGAATCTCCGGTCGATATACGAATGTCGCCCCCACCTAAAGAATTCCATGCGAGCAACTCGCCAGCCATTGTGATCGACGCGCCAGATAACTTGAAAGCTCGCTCCTTGGGCGTGTCTTCTCGAGCAAGGGGCGCTAGGTACACCCCGTATGGGTCCGAAGTTGTAAGTAATGAGCCAATTTACCTGAAATAGAATAATGAATTCATGGGTGTGATATATTCTTAGAGTGGCACGTATGTTCGCCGCCCGAGCGTTACGGCGACAGATATGCCGCCCATACACGTAAGTTCTTGCGCTGAGTGTCCATCCCCGCGTGTCTAAAATGCAATTACAGTCCTTCCATGGTGACGAAAGTGCAACTCGAAAACGTGGATCGTCTCCCTCGTCAGGCTCGCGCCTCATCGCGCGTCGCCGACCGTCCATGGTCAATTTGACGTTGGACCCGGATGCTGCGCAAAGCTCTACGCCCATCTCATCTCTCCTTCGCCGACGCTCGCCCCAGCCCTCACCGACCACACCCGGGTTTCGGGTCTCGCGACGAAGTTCGGTCGCGTCAGGCACAGCATCACCTTCTCCGCTTACCCCTCCGAGTGTACCTGCGCTACCGACCCTTCCCCCGATGCCATCCAACTATTCGTTCGGCTCACCGGCAGGGCTTCGTACCATGCCAAGCACCGAATTCCGATCCCCACGACGAGGCGAAACACCTGGTTTGAACAACCTGGATGAACTGCAGGCACAATCTTCATCCCCTCTGGCGTTTCACAAATCCCACACTCGTTCTATCTCTGCTGGAAGCTCCAATTCGTCCGTCAGTCGACGGGTACTCAAGCCGAGCAAGACGTCTTGAGTCCACACACTCTCCCTCGATTTTTTCTCCTTTTGTCGTCATACTTCGGACCATTGTTCGAGCGCTGCTGTATTTCTATGTCCCGTGTTTATTGCGATGTTTCGCTCTGTTTCGGTTTTATCTCTTTCGGTCTCATCTTCCTCCACCTTTGTCAAATACTGGTTGTCTTGACTCTCCGTGGACTATTATTGATAGCAAATCACACATCGAATCCCTTTGCACACGTTGCGAGCATTGAGTTCAAGTTCAGGGGCAAGGTGCTGGGCAGGTCGTCAAGGTACAGGTTTTTTTTTCAGCTTGGCGGTGTCATCTAGTACGTCAAATGAGTATATGCGTGGTTGCTAGACTGCGCCAATCTACCTGACTCTCCAACGGCCATTCAGTTGTGTCATTTTCTGCTCTCCATGTGAGGAGTAGTCCTTGCTCTATTTTCCTCCCGTTTTTCGAGCACGAATAACCCAACACCCTTTCTGTCAACCCGTTGGGTACTGAAAAATGGAAAATGATCGAAGACTCGGCACGGTGCAACCCTGAACGTTCCTCGTTACGAGTTGATATTATTGCGCAGCATTGTTGAGGGACAAACCCGATCCGGCTCAATGCATATACTAAAAATAGCACTGAGGCTGCATACAGGCAAAAAGATATTTATGAACATGGCTAAAGTGTATAAATGTGAGACGGTGTTCATTTCTGTACCCCGCAACGACAAACCGTACGTACTGTGCGCGGTGCGTGGAGATTTGGATTGGACATTGTTCTAGCTGTCTCGGAAGCTTGGCAACCGAACGCACGGGCCAAGGGGCGGCTTTGCATCCGGCCTCATATTTGAGCGTGTTCCAACTTGCTTCTGCTCACTCCCCTCGATTCGTCGTCTCTCGCTGCGCACCGCGCTCCCCACACTCTTTGCTACATATACCTTACTAGACTGCCGCGATGGCTGCCATGTCGGTACGTACACACGCCGGCTCATCCGAGGTCGCACTGACACCCCACCACAGCGTCTTATGCCTATGATGGCACTTTCAACTTTTGCGATTTTCCTCCTTGCTCTGCTCGCCACCCCAACCAACGCGCTTTCCAACACGGAGCCGCACGTGCACGCACGTGGTCATGACAGTGTTGCCAAGCGCAAACGCAACGCGCTCAAGCGGGCCAAGCGTTGCCGTCCCAAGACTAGTTCTTTGGGCGCTGCGACCTCTACGTCGGTTGCCCCGTCTGATACTCCGGCTCCTACCACACACAAGGCGGTTTCCCATCCCCCGACAACCCAGGCTCCCAGTGCGACACCTACCACCTCAAAGGCTGTTGCTACTACTTCGGCGCCCCCGCCCCCACCCAGCACTGGTGGTGGAGGAGGTACCCAGAAACTTGTTTGGGCGTGGCCGAATGGTAATCAGGACCTCAAGTACTGGGGTGGCAAGAATGTCAAGGGGTACGTATGCGAATATCTAGCCTATAACCGTTAACTCATTCGATTTTTAGCGTTTATTCGTGGAGCCCCTTCTCTCCCAATCCCTCGCAAATCAACGTACCGTTCTACCCCATGCTTTGGGGATCGAAACAGAAGTCTGATTTCCAGTCAAAAGTCGACGGGAGCAAGTATGAATATTGCATGTTCCTCAACGAGTGCGTTTGTTCCATCATTGATCGCTCACTTGATCTTACGCCCTGAGTTAGGCCGAACCAGCATGACCAATCCAACATGTCTGTTGATGATGCTGTCCAACTGTACTGGTCGGTCATGGACCCAGCTCGCAAGCAGGGTTGCAAGGTTGTCTCCCCCGCTACCACTTCGGCTCCTACTGGCTTGCAATGGCTCAAGGAATTCAACCAAAAGTGCCCAGGCTGCGTTCGTATTCGACTGATTCAGTCTGAATTGTTGCTCATTGAGTTGTATAGTTCGACATAGTTGCTCTGCACTGGTACGATGTTAACGCAGACGATTTCAAGAAGTACATTGTAAGTGCCAAATACTTAGCATGCACCGACTCTGACCGACGCGTAACAGACCAATTTCTACAATGCGTTCAAAAAGCCCGTTTGGATCACCGAGTTCGCTTGCCAGAACTTTAATGGCGGCTCTCAATGTTCTGCCGATCAAACCTGGGCTCTTCACACGACCATGGCTAAGTTTGCGAAGGATACCCCCTGGATTGAAGGAATTGCGCCGTTTGGTAAAGTTCCTCACTCGATTTACATGCCATTTTTCTAATTGCGTTGCAGGTGCCATGCGTGAAATGCAGGGCGTTAACCCCGACAACCAGTTGATGGATCCGTCGACCGGCAAGCCAAACGCGCTTGGGCAGTTCTGGGCTAACGGGGACTGGTAAATTTGCGCGCTTGTTGTAACCGATTATGTTTATACCCGCTGCGCATGCTGGTGTCTTGCATAGCATGGATTCTATTTCAGAATATTCCACGTTGAATCGACGCTTTTCCTTCTAGTCTAATCTGCTTTTCGTTGTGTACCTTGTCCTGTGGCCAATGTACAATGAGCGCATTACCCTTTTTGTATCAAACTGGCGAGTCGCGTATTGCCCTCGTGACAAGGCCATCCGTTAGTCAATCCTTGCACGTGAGCAAGGACTAACGCAAACTCTTCAATCTACCACATCCCTAAACGATCAACCTATGAACGCACGAGTTTTGCGTGATATTGCTGCTCGAAAAGGAGTAGCTGCAACCGAGATTACTCGTCGGGCTTATCTTTTCGTTGCTCGCAATCAATCTCTGCCTCCTCATATCCGCTACCAAGCGCAGCTTCAACTGAACAGCTTCAGTAAATACACTCGCCCAAGCAGCGTGAAAAACAGGTGTACGGAAACCGGGAGGGGAAGAGGTGTTATCTCTAAGCTTGGGCTTTCTCGCGTGAGTGCTTTGTTAGTTCATACCAACAGCATTCAATATATCCACACCGTCGCTAGTACCAAGTTAGGTTGCAAGCATTACGCGGGGAGTTGACGGGTGTGACCAAAGCGTCATGGTAGAAATGGTGTGTCCCAGTTCGTCCGGCTATTCCTAAAACAACTGATCATCTCGGTTCGGGAAGAGGAGGATACACGTTAGAACAGGACCAAACTCCATTCAAGACAATCCTGCTAAATTATGTGCCTAGCATTAGAATCCCATTTGACAGCCGAGCACCTACGGCTGGCTTCTTGCAAATCTTATGCTTAGGTCCGTCCACACCCCATGAGCACACGAAACAACAATGGCCCTATATACCGCAATTTACGCGCTGTGGTGTGAGAAAATAGCACGTTGCCCACTTGCACATCACCGGCTGTGACTTCCCATTGGTCCGCTTGGCGCGAAACTCAGTTGCCGGGCCTTGAGTGAGCTATCATCTTCCAGCGCTTGTCGGGTCCGTTCTTGCATCTCACCTCCCCCAGACATACCCCGGCAGTAGTGCATGTGTTACGCAAGATAACACTGTCCTGAATGTATCGGCCATGCCGAATTTGGAAATGCGCACTCACTCACGCTCAGGACGTGTTGAGATCGGGTCGTGTGTTGAGCCCCGGTCTGGTCGCCGGTGGTGCGATGGGCGAACAGTTAAGTACGCACGCCGGGCGAGCTGTCAGACACAAACCCACCACGCCCTGTTAGACGCAGTACCCACCCTCCCGCCGGCACCTGTCTAATCTCCTACTTCTTAACCATGGTTGTCAAAATCGGTGAGTTGAACTTGACATTTATATATCATACTAGCTCTAACCCCCGATGTTCAGCTATCATTTACTACTCTCTTTACGGGCACGTCGCCAACCTTGCCCAGTCTATCAAGAAGGGCGCTGAGTCTGAGGGTGTTGAGGTCACTCTCTTCCAGGTGTATGTTTGCCTCATCCCTCGCAAAAGCTTACACTGACATCATACGTAGTCCCGAGACTCTGACTGAGGATGTCCTCACCAAGCTCGGAGCTCCTCCCCGAAACCCAGACGTCCCAACCATTACGGCTGAGGACATGAAGAACTTTGACGGCTTTGCGTTTGGCAGTAAGTTTTGTCTCTTGGCATGTGTGATCTATTGAGCCAATACGTGTGCAGTCCCCACTCGTTATGGCCGCGCCCCTGCCCAAATCAGCGCATTCTTTGACACCACTGGTTCGCTCTGGTTCACCCAGGCCTTGGTACGTTTATCGTTTTGTCAATTTATATTCTAGCTTCTGACTTCTTTCATGAATAGCACGGCAAGTTTGCCACCGTCTTCGTCTCGACTGGCACCCAACACGGTGGCCAGGAGACCACCACACTCACTACGATGCCGTTCTTTGCCCACCACGGTATCAACTACGTCCCCATTGGTTACAAGTCCCCGCTGCTCGGTGATATGTCCGGTGTCCAAGCCGGCGGTCCATTCAGTGCGTAGTTGTTCCCACGCCTCTACAGCTGTATATCTAACCAGGCACTGTGTCACAGGCGCCGGTACTATGGCTGGCTCTGATGGCTCACGCCAGGCCACTCCCAACGAGCTCGCGGTTGCCGAGTACCAGGGCAAGCACTTTGCCGAGGTCGTCAAAACCTACGAGAGGGGCAAGGCTGCCGCGTAGGTGCGCTCGTACTCTGCGTGGACGATGTATACTGAGCTCACTCCTTGCTTTATCTACTAGGCTCGCTCCCCCTACGACCAAGGCCGCCAAGCCACCTCGCAAGGGCTTTTTCGCTAAGCTGCTCAAGTAAGCGGTTGTGGTTTAGGCGGGATAGTGTTTTGGACTGGCTATTATTGTGGGCGTGATGGGTGGTAGCGGTCGGATACCTTATTAGCTTTCACTCAATAAACATATAACACTTCACAACCGTGCGATGAATAAGAACGGCTAGCCTATATAGAACAAGAAAAACTTTTGCGTTGGGTACGGGCACTGGTAGTCATGCGGTAGCAGCTAGCTACCAGTTAGTTCTGATGCATCACACCTTCCAAGGAGTCGGGGTAGTCTATAAATGCGCATGGTGATCATCCCTCAAAATTACATGCCCCTGACTATGCACGTAACCCGTTTAGAAGTATTAAACGATCCATGTATGCATAATGTAAACAGTCAAATCAAGCGAATATATGCGTTATGTGCAGAGTCCAACATCTGAACTAGGATCGAGGTTGTGATATAAAAGAGTGGAACCAAAAACCAGCGGACCAAATTAGAACGAGTGAAACAGGGTATACAATGTGCACATCGTGGAGATTTACTGATAAACCTGTACCGATTTGATCTTCCACACGGCGTCTGATTCGTATGGCAAAAATAAGGGTTTCAATTCCCGAGAAATAAAGCGAATAGACGTACCGTTGAAGTTCGAGGGGTCCATGATGCGGTCAGGACACGTTCCTGGGCAGCCAGAATTCTTGTAGTCGTCACCGGCCCAGCCCCCGCAAAGGGTGATGTCAAAGATTATATTGTGGTTCTGTGAAGAAGGAAATAGCATTTAACTCGCCGGAATCGGAGAGGAATACCGAGGTACCAACCTTGACCTCGTTGGAGATGTTGCACGTAGAAGCTGGCCATGCTGCGACCGGTGTATTCCAATTGTCCGGATTGGGTTTCGCACCATTTCCTTGGAGGTCGGACGGAATAGAACCTCGATCGAACTTCCCTACGTGGTAAACATCATGATTCAGTACCACACATGACCCGCCAAGAAGCACTAGCTCCAACGTACAAATGCGAATTCCCTCGTTCTGCCACTCCATTGCGATCACTGCCCCACCCGCCTCGTTGAAGCTTTGACCATAACTCGTTGGGCTGGGGTCGGAATATCCGCAGCCAGCGTTTGCACCTTCTTTGCTCGCACAAGTTTTTCCCATGACGTTTGAGCTAACCTTGAACTTGGCGGCTGGAGCGGTGTCGATCGTGCAAGTAGAATTAGGGCCGGTGTGCAACGTGTATTGGTTTGCCTTGGCCAAATTGACATTCTCCAGGATATCAATCTCGCCGTTGTTGGGCCAATGGTCGCCAACAGTCCAGTAAGCTATGCATGACTTGTGAGTTAGGCCCAAGCATCGAGATTCATGAACTTGCCTGGCCAGACCTGCATCCAAGTCATGTAAGCATTCGCGTATTTGGGAACGAATAGAACATACCGAGCATCCAAATGGCATTTGAAGAATGTCTGCGACAATCAAGCCCTTATTGTATTGTTTGTTTGATTGTATGCGCACACTGCCCGTATTTGGTACCTCGTGACTAACGGTCAAAATGCTAAAAACTCACGACTTTCGAGGCTCTCCGGGACCCAGCTTAGACGTATTATCGACCTTCATGACCGCAATTCCATCGTCTTGGACATAGGCCAAGTTGGCGGCAGTTGCCTCCTCTTTGGTCAAATAGTCAACCTGTCCGTTAGTTGGATCGCTACACATCAAGATGTCAGCAAAAGAAGAAGCTCGGCTGTCAACCAAGCGTCTCACGTATAATTGTAGAACCACCAATTACTGCGGATGCCGTACTTATGTCAGGAGACCGAATAGACCGAGCCATATGGTGCACTCACTTGAAAAAGTTCTTGCCAGAGAACTGCTCTTTAAGCGTGTATGTCTTGCCGCCTGCCGACGGGGTAGGCGAACCGTACGCAGAAGTCGTCGTAGTAGCGTCCTTGGTCGACTTGGCATACAGGTTAAGCTTGTAGTTGCCGCCGCAAAGTTGGCTTGGGTCTCCGGCGCATGGCATGTCACAGCCGGACGTCGCCGATGCTCCAGCACCACCCTTTGTGCTAACAGACTTGCCACACCAACATTCTTTTCCAAACTGGAGACTCGCTGAGTGGTTTGTAAAAGAAAAAAAAAGACACCGTACGGAGACGGCTCACCTGCGTTCCAGCGACCGAATAACCGCTTGCGGAGCAGGACTTGATGCACGAGGCAGTAGTGAGGCCTTCGTCAGTGTGCGAGATCTGTAGTGCGCGGTTTGGAGCCTCGGCGTCTGTGAAGCAGCCACGAGCCTCCCAACCGGTTGGAAGAGCCCGACGGAGACGAGAGTGGCGCGCAATACGGTGTGCAGGGTTAGGCTGGAGAAGATCTGCAGAGGCCAGACCAGAGAGGAGGGAGGTGACGACGAGGGCGCCGGCGCCGAGTGATGTCAATGAGGGAGCCATCGATCGAGAGAGAAGTCTCTGGCGCTATGGGATATTAGCGTGAGCAACGAGCCAGAAATGAGCGACTGAGCAAAAGGTAAAAAAATATTTCGAAACGAGGTCGTCGTGGAGTGGAAGGAACAGAGCCGAGACAGCCAAGAAGTACCAGAGCGCACGTGAGTTTTGTCTCCAACACTTCCTTTCATCGGGCGACATCGCGCGCCGGACTTCTTTTCCCCTTTCGGCCTAATGATCCCTGTCGGCAGGTCACGTGCCCCAACTATGTGCATATACCAAGGCAACCGCTGCATACAGCCAGTGTTTGTCCTCTGCGAGGCAAACTCGTGCCCAAAAGCTTTATATCTTATTTTCAAACGTATCCAGGACTTTTTTCAGTCACTTCAACAACTTGGGTTAGATATCCATATCAAACTGCCAGATCGCGCAACCCTTGTAAGGCCGGCTCGCCAACTCGAGCAGTATATTTTGTATCGGTGTCCACATTCATCGTGATCTGCCAGAACATTATACAGGCCCATGCTATATATTGTTACAAACACAAACACAAATGATTTACACCAGGCATGTGAACATGACTCCCTCGGCCTGCGCTCGTTCTCCGATTATTTCCGCCATAACTCTCGTTTCGCGTGCTGCGACTATATCATAACTTAACCATGCTTCAGACGCCCAAACGTCATGCCACCTCGGAGTGTTCCGAGAACCTCCGCCACAATATTGTTTGCGATAACCGTCATGGGAAGCCCTGTAAATTGCCGTGGGCAGTGAACTCTGAAGCAACCAACGCGCGTCCCGCGCGACTGGAGCGTATCTATAAGCGATATCGATCAACGCAGGCGTGGGGCCGCTCGTCATAGTGTTGCGTGCTGGATTGGTGGGTTAATTGCGCATCAGAGTCCGCCGATGTGTCGTAGCTGCAAATGTTACTATTTGAAAATAACGCCAGCCCAAACCTGTGGCACACGAATACATGCACAACAAACTTCCTTCGCTAGACCTATCGCCGTCCATTTCAGCCCATCACAAAACCTCAGCCTCTGTAGCGTGGCCCCCGATTGCCTGTTCAACTTTTACCCCTATAAGAATGATGTTCCTTTGACTCAAGTGGTTAGGGTGAGTCCTGAACCCACCGTTTGGCGACATTTTAGCCGGCGTTGGGCTCAACAAGATCTCAGTCCAAGCGTCTCAATGCCGTTTAGCGAGCAGCATCGATCGAAATACAGGGGAGCTACGCAGTACAAAAGCGACTAGAACCAACGGGTCTAGTACAGATGCTTCCTGTTGGAAAAGGGGGTCATTCCCGTCTCATGGGTACCCAGGATAACGACAATGATGCAGTAAAGAGAACACACTCGATCATTTGATAAGTGTTGGGGACGTCATATGTGCAGGTCGTGGAACAAAATCATAGCAAACAATTTGACTAGACAGGGGAAGAAAGTTTGCAGAGGCTGAGAGAAAGTCCGCGGAGGGCTGGGGGGGACCGGAACAGTGACGGAAAGGAATCCCGTGCACGTCGGGACCGCGCTGAACATATGGATGTCGCTAGGTCGATCACCACGTCATGTAAGACTGTGCCTTGTTGAAAATGGAGTACCATGCCGGCGGCAGTGGTACAGACACATTCCTGATCTCAACTCTGATCGCTCGGTCAAATTTCTACTCGAGCTAATTCCCGAGCACGTTTCAGCAAAGTTCTCATTTGACATCCTGTGGAATACAACACCCAGTGGGCACTAGAGCTCGCACAAACGGTAATCGACCAGCAGATTCTAAATCGAATTTGGATCGAAAAAGGCCGCTCCACTCGTCAGCGCGATTGAGTCAGCGTCGGGCGGTGTTGGACAGCAAACTTGGGAACCAATCCGATTGCAGCTTGCACCGGGGCGTACGGTAAGTCCACCGTCTCCACCACTTCCGCCTGTGTCTCACAAGGTATGCTTCCCCTCCCTCACAGCCCGTCACTATAACTGCTCCACTGTTTCGCACTTCCCCTCCACGTTCTGTCTAACCTCATGAACACAAACCCTAGTATGTCAGCCACTCCATTGGGAGACACCGAGGTAAGCCTGTTCTCATAAAACCTCTCGCCAGACGTCTCGGGCACGTCACCCCTCTCTCGTCCCGGATTTTTCGAGTTCAGACATGCCTTCCACTTAATTCTATGATCTCCTTTTCTTTCTCGTTTGTCTGATCTGATCATTCTCTGGGACACTCTTTTATATTTTCATAATGACCTATAATCAATTCTCTCATCTCCCCGATCCCTCTTTTGCTCCGACCTACGTCTTTGAACCCATCTCATATAATCCTCACTTCGTCTGGCAGCCGACCCAGCTCGACTTCGACGATGGAGACGAGCCATTGTCGCCCGTCCCGTCGGCTGATGACCACCATACTCATGGCGATGGTATGGGTGGTAGCAGCAAGGGGAGCAAGTCTGGCGGCCGAAAGAAAGCTGCCAACCCTAGGCATGTTACCTTCTACGCTCACAAGCATGCTGTTTCTAACTTGCCTGCTTTAGCTCTCAAGCTGCCAGGCGCGATCAAAACCGTATTGCTCAGCGCGAGTTTCGGCTCCGCAAACAACAGAGGGTCAGTGGGATTGCGAGAACACTGCTTTGTTAGCTGAGTTTTCGATGCAGATACGGGATCTTGAGGCCCGGGTTGAGATATTATCTGAGGGGCAAGACGCAGCCTACTCACAGCTCCGAGACATCATTCGAGACCTCATGAACGAGAACACTGCGCTCCGAGGGCTCTTGCGAGATGTAACTGGTTTCATTGGTGAGGTCTTATTGTTAACTGTTGTGTGAGTTTAGCTAATTTTTATTTTTAGGCGATGGTCTCGGTGGCACTCTCAAGGCTCGCACCGGTTGGGATCCAGCCAAGTTCAGAGAGTTTTGTGAACGAGGCGAGACCGATACCGCCTACGAGGGCTGGCTTGCTCGGAAGCGTGCCCGGGCGGGTACTTCTGGTTCTGCACCACCCCCGGAAGCGAGCATGCGGAGGATGACGACCACGAAGAAGGGTCATCCACGCGTAAACGGAGGAGAAGCACTCGTAAAGAGTCTGAGCTCACGCGACCATTTGGACCTAGCCCTACGACTGGCCTGGGAGACGACGGCAAGGCCTCATCGGGCGATTCGCTCATTCGTACTCATATCGATGGCCTCGATATTGACTGGACCAACTCTGGTCTAAGCATTCCTCAATCAAACCCAAATGCTCGGTCTAAGAAGGATCTAGAGCGCCCACCGTCCGCCACATCGAGTGCCACCACTCATGCAGGACCATTCCCAGACAGTTTCCCGTCTGCTTTCCCTGGTGCAAGTGCGGCATATTCTATGCAAGACCAACGCCGGCACTCTCCTTCGTCATTTTCCACCATTTCTCCCCAGATGTCATCGGCGCGCACTCGAACTCGGCCAGGTATAGACACGCATGCGG
The DNA here is from genome assembly GCA_016906575.1 of Ceratobasidium sp. AG-Ba. Classification (NCBI taxonomy): domain Eukaryota; kingdom Fungi; phylum Basidiomycota; class Agaricomycetes; order Cantharellales; family Ceratobasidiaceae; genus Ceratobasidium; species Ceratobasidium sp. AG-Ba. The sequence continues at coordinate 2,565,387 of CP059613.1, read as the reverse complement.
ATATTATCCCTCCCCTCCCGTCGGTTTCAACTCTCGGCCCCCCACCGGCACTAGACGTGTCAGTTGGGGTTGGAGTTGGAGTAAACGTCGGCCAGGGGGCTGCAAGCTCGCTCTTCCAACCAGGCTACGGTGTTCAGCCTCAGCTTCCGGCGTATGGCGCTAGCCGCCCAATGTCCGCTGCAGGAACACATACGCAGCCGTCGATGTATTACACAATGCATTCTGGGACTGGGGCTGAGCCTCAGCAGACGATGGGTACCAGTGGAGTTGGTGATGATTATTCGGAGGCGGATCCGCAGCTAAGAGAGGCTGGGGCGTTGATCAAGTAAGTGTTTTGCTGAGTAAATAGCCATGCATAACGCTAATTCGCGCACTAGGTATCACATTGATAACTATCGCAGGAACGAAAGCTATCACCTCCCACCTTCGCTACGCCCAACGCTCACACAACGGACTGTTCAACATAGTGAGTAGCCAAGGATGTTGGGGCGTGTGCGATTAATTTACCTCTTGTTTGCTATTAGATGGCGTGATTGACGGGCTGATTTTCCCTACCATGCGGGATCGCGCTATCCTACTCTCCGGTACGTCATGAATACTCTTCTGTTCCCCCATAAACTGACACTTTTTTGTACAGGCCGATTTGATTTCGCCGAGTGTTTCGCTGATCTAATGCGCGCTGTAATCATACACGGCGAAGACGTGTTGGCGCATTCAAACTGGGAGCTTAGCCTCAGCTGGATGAAGCGCTACCAGTGCGTATAGTTACATAGTTTCAAGCGACCACGCTGACGCGTTTTACCTAGCTTCCTCGTTGATGAGGCTATCTTGAACGAGTCTGTCAATCCTTGGAGACGTAAACGCGGAGAACGCGAGATCAACATGCAGGACATTCAACCTTCGTCGACTGAGTACTCTGAGTCGGCCAAATAAGCGCAACCGGACATTTCATACTTCGAGAGTTTCTTGCCTTTTTACTTTCACTCCGCATTCTCGCAACGCGAGTAGCAACCACGCCTGTGGCAACTGAACCTCGTTCTACTGTAAATCTGTACTCTTTAGCGTCGATTCAGGCTTGAGAGGCTCATCCGCGAGAGTAATTTCAACATATGCCCATGTTCCTCTTGTTCTATTATTTGTCTTTTTGGATTCTTCCCTCCGTTTCTCAGTTTTGGGCTGTCTTCAATTTTTCCTGTGCATAATCCTCTCCAATAAACTTGGAACCTTAGCTGGTTTGGACGTAAGCCTGTTATTATTGCTCAAATGATCGTAGGTTAAATAACATCAAGATAATGTCTCATCATATTGATGGAGCTACTACTTCTTCCAACCACCGAGCTCAACCGCAAATGCCACGGCAAGTTTGGAAAATTCCAAGGCATGCTCAAAGCTGAATTCATCACTAATGTCAATTCGGTCGTTGGTTGAATGGATGAATTTGTTCGAATTCTCAAAGGAGCTCTCTGAACAGGTCGGCGTCACAGATGATTAGATTATGGGGCTTTGGCAGATTGGAGATACACATACCAATAGAAAATGCAGAAGGATAGCCGAACTTGGTCCAGGATGCACTACAGGAGCAGGTCAAATGCAGCTCGAAAAGGGAATGAAACTAGGCTTACTGGTCTGAGCAGGCATAGCCACACTTGGTTTCAACTGGAGGGATTTCGAGATAAGTCTCGACCAACTTCGAAACGAATCCGGTCAAACTAGAGCAGAGAACAATTCATTAGTTGGCGTTGAAATGTGCGAACAATTGGCGTACTCCGAGTTAACAAAGTCAGTAATAATCCCGACTTCTGGCTTAGTGCCGCGCTTGACCCAAGCTGTCATATCAAACTGCTTATAGCATGAGGGCTTGTCCATATTCTGTGTAAAGGGACATACCTGAATTTGAGCTGCGACCTTCGCACCTGCCTCGCTGTAGCTCTTGGCAACTGCTTGCGAGCCAAGCAGTCCACCTTCCTGCGTGGTTAAAAGGGATAAGGGACACTTCATAGCAAGCATATAAAACTTAGACTAGCCTCTGCAGAGTACCAATGGAACTCAACGTCATGGACGGGAGTGAAATTGGCGGCAACCAGAGCCCTGTACGCTTCAAGGATAGTCACGGTGCCGGAACCTAGGTAGGGCTAGTATCATTATACCAATGCAATATCTGTTAAGACTTACCATCGTCATCAGCCCCTGGAGCAGGTAAGAAAGGCCACATGTTGGTACTGTCTTGGTGGGCGCTAATAATCACGGTCCCCGCGCTGGAGTCTGAACCCTTGATCTTCAAAATCTGAAAGGTGTAGAATGAGTATCTGACGAAGCGACGTAAATGCAACGCACAATGCTATTTTGACCCCACGAATGAGGAAACTCTGCAATACTGATAGAATCCCGCAAACTAGCCGACGCAAACTTGTCCGTTGTCTAGGACAAAAGATGTGAATATTGTACTAGAGCCAGATTTGATGCTAAATTGCGTACCTCGGTGATCTTTTTCAATAACCACAACTGAGACTGGCGTCCAGTCTAAAACCAGGTTGCCACGTAAGCGTTGTTATGCCTGTGTACAAGTTTTACTCACATCGCTACGATAGTCTAGAGAGTACATAACATTAGCATCTACATGACCGTTTGGCGAACAGACAGTACGCACACCGGGTCCTAAAACTCGTGAATTTCTCCAAGTTCGCCTTGGGGCCGTCTGAGTTGAGGGTTTTGATGACGGTTTTGACAAGTTCAGTTGCGTTGGGTGACCCATAGACTGTTGGCATTTAGAACCTGCTTGTTTGCAACGATAGGGAATACGTACATCGGAGTGGCGCTTGAACCGGGGCAAACGCAGAGTCTTGGTTGTCGGTGCTGTAAAGGATATTGCATGAGCATTTGACATAGTTGGTGAAGCCAACAAAACACTCACATGTCGAAAAAGCGCTTCCCAGCCGCCTTGGCGATGACCTAGCCACAGGAATGAACAATTAGCTACAGTTCATCCGTCACAAAGTCCGAGTACAAACACACTTTTTCCAGTTCAGAAATCCAAACAGGCTCCTCCCTGTCACTGAATTGAACCAGACGTTTCGACTCCAGGTCGATGTTGAAACCGTTCGGGACGTGGAGACCAGCAGAGCTAGGCTCACTAATACCAAAAGGAACCTGGTTTTCTACCAGAGCGCCAAGGGGGGACGCAGAAGAAAGAGCGATAGAGCCACACAAAAGAGCAGATAGCAACATCATGGTCGTGGTAGACGTGACTGAATACTGCGGGACCCCACATGGCTAAATACGGCCGATCACGTGCTCTTGCCCAAAGCGCCAAGGTGTCACACTGATTACGCATTGTTTGGCTAGCGCTAAGAAGCCTCTGATGCTGAGACAAACCAAGTGGGTATGGCGAAGACGGTATGGTATAGGAGGCAGCAAAGCCCAAGCAGAATACATTTTGATTTCAGAAATGCACCACCGCCAGCTACATTCAATCTACGCATCATCGTCATCCTCACCCAGACCGCTGCGCAACTATAAACGAAGGGACTCGACCGTGAACAGAAGGTACTCACTCGATCTTGTAGAAGCGCAGCTCATATCCATCCTTAGATGTAGCAGTAACTCTATTACAGCAATTATTAGATCACTGAAAGTGGTTCGCAATAAAACAACGACTTACCGGATCCAGTCACGCAACGAGTTCTTCTTTAAGAATTTACTCGTCAAGTACTTGATATAGCGTTTGGAGAATGGAACAGTCGAGGTGATGGTAAGCTTCTTGGCTGTTTAGGTATAATAGTTAGAATGATTCTCGATCACAATGAATATCGCAAAGCCTACAGTCGCGGGTGATCTTGATCTTATCACCAAGCTGACCGGTCTTCCCTTCGACCTTTATCCGGGCTCGCAGATAATCCTCAAATGCAGCAGCGTCAAACACGCCATCGCCAGCGGGTCGAGAGTAGTCGACGAAAAACTTGTGCTTGACGCCAGCGGCAGATTGCTTGGGAGCCTGGGTGGATTTAAATATGAAGGTTAGCCTACTGAGAAGAAGTCTCAGCAAAGCGGGTTGTGTCGCGAACCATTGTGGTGTAGGTGGTGTCTTGAGGATTGTTGGAGGGTTGTAGGGAACAAGATATCAACAAGACGGATTCAAATCCGAGCAGATGTGGCGTGGTCGTATACAGAACCACGTTACGTAATTAGATTATTGGGCACTCGGGCTCTTCAACTCTCAAAGCTGACAGGCTGGGAAATTTGAACGGTACAGTATCATACCCCTCTACTTGGTTCAAATAATATAGTAAGCAACTGAGGATCCAGGTACAAAAACAAACGGACTCCAACGGTTCGAGGATAAGCTAAACTTGGGTTCGTCATGGATCTACACGATCTATGGGGACGATAAAGTCTATAGTTGGAGCTCTTAAGCGAGGTAGTGAACTAGAGCGAATAGCAAAGACATGCATCTAAGCCTACCCGCAACAAATATAGTGAAAATTTGGTCACGCTGTCAAAATGAGGCGTACCAGAGACCATTTAAATCAAGGCACAACCTTGAGCCCAAGCGTCCGTGCACTCCCAAGTATAGATTTTGCAATGCCCTCCAGATTTATATGCTTAAGATGATCGTCGCTTTGTTTTATTTTCGCGATTTCGTAGATGTGCTTCAGGCTGACGGTTCCGACAAAATCGTGACCAGGCTTCGCCGTTCCTTTTTCGATCCCAGCCGCTTTCTTTAAAAAGTAAGATGTAGGCGGCGTCTTGGTGATGAATGTGAAACTTCGATCAGGTTGTACGGTGATCAAGGTGGGGGTGGGTATTCCAGGTTCCATGTGCGCAGTTCGAGCATTGAACTCTTTACAAAAGTCCATCGACTTGACACCACGTGCGCCAAGCGCGGGACCAACGGGGGGAGTCGGTGCAGCTTTACCGGCTGGCACGATGAGCCTCTGCGGAAGTTTTTTGTTGTTTAATGCTGGGATGTTATACGAGATACATACCACAATCTGAGCTGCGGCTGCTTTGGACATGAAGCTAATGGCTGTGCTTCACTCGTTCACGTGACCAGCGCGAAAGCTTTCGTGCACGGACCACCTGTGTCGCCTGGATGAAAGGCACTCAAGCGTGGCCAAAACGTGAGATCCGCATGATCCCGAAAAGCAGGCGAGCAAGGACGTAAAATATACTGGCATGGCGATCGGCGCACGCCAAACTTAAAAACAATAACCCAAGTAGTCTCATCGGACGAAAAGCATCTCCGCTCACAGGGAGCACGATCCGATAAACGGTATCTTTGGAATATTATCAGCTACGCTGCGGTTCTTGAAAAACTACCGCCCCGAGGACGTCCAAGCTGATCACAAATTTTCAGACTCAACAAATTAGGCGCTTGTTTGTATAATTCAGTCCAGGGGCTTCCAGACAGAACACGCAAAAAGTTCGTGCAATTAAGCTAATAGCCAACACGATCTTGCGCCTCGCCATGTTTCATATACGTTACCCCACCACCAAAGTCAATGAGGGTAATAGCTTGGCGATATAATTACTGGACTTCTTACGGTCCGCGTGTATGATTCGCATAACATATGCACCATGGCTAGTGAACGTGGTGGCTCGATTTTGTTGTCCTTCCTCACACGATCGATGTTGATCGACCAGGCGCGCAGGCAAATATCCTGATATAAGGCTCGGAGAGATGTTGAGACCGGTCGCTTTCGCAAAAGAACCGGGAGTGAAACGATACGGCAGAAAGACACGATGCATCTGGAGCGTGGCAAGCATAGAAACCCTCGGGAAAGGGGATAACCGGGTTCTCAGAAGCAAGGCCCAGGCCTCCGCGTGCGATGAACGAGGAGAGTTGTGTATAGTCAGGTGACGATGCGGTGTACGCGCCCCAAAACGCGGCATTGGCAGAGCGGGGTGCGTTGCACGTGTTAGATACCGGGAGGCTAACCGACGACGGCAGTAAGTGTGATAGCGGCGCCCGATTCAGATTAGGATTCGAGCACAGTACAAGCATGATGTGACGTACTGGCACGCATCATGGATCCGAGGCCAGGCTGTCTGTAGGGGTTGCTGGTGCGTCTTGAAGACGCTAGGTTTGTGGTGGCGATGCCCAAGAAGGCACTAGACCTTGCTAGGAGAGTCAATTAGGCTCACGTTAACCTAGGTTATGGGAAGCAATCGTGCCTCAACATACCGATATGGCGATAGCTTCCCAAATCACGTTGCAGGACCACGCACCTCCACAATTAACCCTACCGGACGACCCATGGGAGCGATGGGCTTGTCGGAGTTTCCCTAGCCGTATCCTTGGAGTGGGCTTAATGAAGCCAATCGCCTAAAGCATATGTGACGCGAGATGAATCGGCGGGGTAAGCACAAGCTTCACAGACCCGACACCGGATGTTGACGGCGGAAAAGCAACCAAGAGGAGACAGAGAGTTGGACGATAGTGGCGGCATGTGGTGAGCATGCGGCGCAAGGGGGAAGGGCATAACATATTCCTGCGGTGTGCTGGGTTGTGAGTTGGGCGGCAGCTGAAAGCTCAGTGAGAGCAGCGGAAGCTTCCAGACGATTGGTCATGACTAGACGCGCGAGGAGTGCGCCGAGGGGATTTGGCGGTAGAACCTGTGTGAGGGGTTGATGAGATCTCTGTGTGCGGACTGCAAACCGACATGCGTTGCTTCTAGGGGCACGCCTGATCTGCGAGGCGGGCTGGGGCTGTTCCAGAGCTCGTGTCGGTGCTCGGCAAAGCATCAGCAGACCGGAAAAAGCTGAGAGCTGGCAGAGGGCGACTCGAATATGCCGCAACGTTGTGGAGCCGCGTGAAGGAGAGCGAGAGGGAGATACCGATGAGCACGCAGAAACGAGAACCCGTAGAGACGCGCGTGTTGATTGTGCACGCGCAAGAGGATCGAGCAACGCAGGAACAGGCGCAGAAAGCGGAAGAGAGCACTTGGGAGAACAACAGAGCGACAACGGGGCCCAACTTCGTGCGCTCATCGGCGCGTTCCAATGTTCGGACCTTTGTCTGAGCGGACGTGGTTTGGCGAGTCGGTCCTGCGGGCGCTCCTTGCCACATCTGGCAAATCGTCGCTGGTGTTTGGGCCACTGGGCTAGGCGCCGGAGCTGAGTCAGCGGCGCGCCCGCGTCTGGGGGTAAATGCGGTCATATATGGGATGGGATCCAGGGCGCTTCAGGGGCTTGTTCCCCGCGGCACGGCCCCTGAGTCGATCTCGCTGCGGCTTTTGCAGCACTCGCCGGCCTGCGCCGCCGCCAGAGGGCGCACGCTTCCTTTCTTCGTGTTTTGTTCATTTCGCACCAGCTTGTTATGGCAGTTGCGTCGGCCGTCGCTGGCTGATCGACCATGGTGGCGATCTGTGGCCACCACGCACCTGCATTCAGCCCCTCCCCCCTTCGTCCCGGTCGCCATCTCGACTGCTTTCTTTCCCCATCCTTTCGCACTCAGACCTGATTGTCCTTCGCGTGTTGAGTTGCGTGTCTGCCTTGTCATTTCGCTCCAGGCTTCGATCGCGCTTTGGTGGCATGCATGTGTCAGTTACCGCGCATGTTGTTCATCTCGCCTCACCGCCCCGGCTCCTCGGAAGCAAGTTTCTGACAGTTTCTCGGCCCCATACACCCAAGTCATACTCAGCAAGCGTTTAGATCCTTTCACTCGCCCAAGCAACGCGCTCCCTAGTAGATCTTCCTATCATGCGGCATGGGTGCTCCGCTGACATGGAGACCAGGCGCATGCCCTCCGACAATGTCTGCTTTTTCTGCCATTTCAAGTCACGCATCTTTTTCGACCGCCCGAGCCTCGAGGTATAAAACTCGTGTTCAGGTGCTTCCCACCTCTCATTGCAACCCAGCACTCCAACCGATCCTCTTCATACCACACTAGCTACCAGTTTCATCCCTATCATCCGCCCTTGCGCTCCCAGTTTACTGCTTTCATCTCACGCAATGGAGTCTCAAGTTCTCTCGTGGACCTCTCAGGACCCCCGTGAATCCAGCCTCTTCACCACCCACTGGGGCGTCCTCTACCGTTTCACGACCGAGAACACTCTCGGCCGTATGGTCACCACTCTACACCGCGCCATTCGCCAAGGCAAGGAAGACCGCGTCGCAAAACTGGAATGGTATGTCACTCGCACTCATAGTTTCACCTGCTTGGCTAAAGCATACACCCTCTTTGGCTATCAGGGCACCAAACGGAGGCCTTGGTCGCTGCGTGATCGGTGAGTTCTAATTTTTCCCATCGGCTGGCGATGCATCATTTACTCAATCTACGGTTTGACATTCAGGACGCCAGATCTTCCCGATGGCAGACCTTGTTCGCCCCGATGGCGGGTTTGGTAGCCGGTAAGTTCAAACTCTGGGCTAGATCCGTGTATATGCTCGGACCTAACGTGCAACCAGCACCTTCAACGGGCCCGATGGGTACCCATACAAATGGACGCCTAGCACCGAAAACCAAGACCTTTTGGTAAGCAGCATTTCCCTTTGAAGCGTTGGCGCGCCACAAAGTGCTGCCGCTTATATCCAAATGAATTAGCTCGTCGACTCGCGCGGCAACGTCATCGCGTTTTATCACCCAACTCCCGTACGCCGCTTCAATGTGGGCGATGTCCATGGGGAGATGCATTTCTTGACCGGCGCTGGTGCCGGTACCGTGCTTCATCCCGTACGTGCCCAGCAGTTTGATCTTTGTATTTAAATTAACCTCGTTTTTTAGCCGCTGATGGACATGGTCTGCGTCACAGCTCTGCTCTACCGGTTGGTATCGATGTACAACCTGTAAAAACATCTATCTCGGACTTGAATATGCTTCCCTTTTTATATCTCAGTCTCTCTGACTCGCATTGCACTGTAAAAAGTTTTGGCTCGAGACTTTTATCCCTGTACTATATTGTTCTGAATCCCGTTGCAATGAAAAATCGCGCCCCGTTTTTTATTCTCAAAACTTGTTCCTGTCCGGCCCTCATCGCAGTGTCGTCATCCCAAATTAAATCTAGCCCAAGATGCCGATCATTCGCGATCACCCCGGACAATGGAGAGCAAGTAACGGGACTCTGGTGCTGTCATCTGTGGCAGTACGTCGAAGTCGAGCTCTAAAACACCATTGTTGCCGTTGCGAAGGCGGTTGTGGTATGTTTCCGATCTGACCTCATCGAAACCGATCAAGAAAAAGCTGAAAACTCACTTTGCGAGGTTTATTGCACGTATATAATACAACATCCCCATCAAAGCTTGGCTTTCTCCTGTTGCACTGGCGCGCCTACGACAACGTCTGAAATAGCGTCGGCAACCGAAATCACCCAGCGCGCGCCATCCTCGCTTGCCAGCCAGTGATCGTCTTGTGTTTCAGTTGATGGATCAAATCCACGAGCTTTGAGCAGGCCGTACACGTGGGACACGAGCTGAGGCCCAACGCCTCCTGAAGCGCGGAGGCTTGCGACAGCAACCGCGGACGTGAGCGTGCGCGACAAATGCTCGTGTCCAGGCACATTAGAAAGGAGCGCGCCGTACTCGTGCTCCACAATCCAGCCTAAACAAGAATCAGTTGATGGAGCGCTGCTAATCGGGATAATCACACACCTGCAAAGTCTGGATGGTAACTCTTGAGTTTGGCGAGGAGCTTCTCGGTGTGAGGATCATACACGGACTTGAACAATTTAAGTCCGTTTTCCTGATTCGTAGTAGTGCTACACTGGTTCCTGTTTGGCAATGAACCGAACACGGATAATCAGTTCTCCATTCGTTGAACTTCGATTCTCGATTGACCTTGGGTTTGTGGTAGGCAAGGCTTCCTTCACGTCATCTTCGAGGGCCTGGTACAATCCTGCAAGGCCGTTTATGGTCTAAACCCATGACATAAGTCAAATCTGCGTGTTAATCCCGTAGTGAATGGATGGGCTCGGGACACACCTTGGGCACTCCCACGAATACCCCGCACTTGACGCCAGATTCGCGCATGAGCGCGGCTACCGCAGCTCGATCTCTTAGCGGCTTTGGACCTGACGAGTTACCGGCGGTGGGTTCGGTAGCAAACCGATACAAGTGCCCGATTGAGTCGGGCGAGTTGACCGTAAGAAGTGTGCCGGTCTAACCCAAACGGCTCAGATTAATTACCTCATACCGAATAGTTGGATTTGCTCACCGCAACAGCCAGCCATGCGTTTTTTAGTTCTGGGGTCTGGGCGCTATCACGCGTGGACGCAAAGGTGGCATATAGGGTGGGAAGCGGTGGTGACGGAACGGCCGACGCTCCTCGAAGGGTAAGTAGGTGCCTCAAGCTCTGGGATAACCGGGGGTTGGCCATTTAGCAGCTGAGCCATTGTGTTAGCTTGGGCTTGCGCGTTCTATCTTCAACATACTGGAGCGTGATGGTGGTCAAGTCAAACCCGGAATTCTGCAGGCATCCTGTAATGACTCGCCCGGGTCTTGCGGTTTCCGCACGCTGTAGTGTTCGGGCTTACCGAGACATCGCAACGGTGTTTAGCTAGTCCTAAAATATAATGAAGACACATGACACCATGGCGGGTGCGTTACAGGTTCTGGGTCGTTACCGGTTGCTTATACGTTTAATTTGGTTTGTACGTCATACAATAGGAGATCAAGTCTCTCACTGAGATGTCATCGCAAGATCGCCGAAAAGATTTTATTCATATTTCCAAGTCATCGTACTGTGAAACAACATCTCAATAAGTCAACAGAAAGTGTACAATAGTATACCGGTTCGTTTATCATAGGCTACTCGTAACTCCTCTCTGTAAAAGATAAGAGAAAGGGGAGGAACAGACAGGGGAGGGCGAAAACCCGCATACGATGTGCGCGAGGGGATAGAAATACAACAGGCACTTTAGAGTGCCTGCAAATACAAAACCACGAACAGGCAAGATACCCACACCCTCATCCGTGGAGGCATGTTTTGATTGGCTCTCGACCTGAACCATATCTAGGATACCGGGATGGACGTAGAAAGACCAGAACAGGCGTGAGACACATCAGCTGGAGATCAGTACCCATATCCGGAGCGGGTGCGAGTGCCTCCAACTGCCCCGACAGGAACGGCCGCAACGCTGCTTGCACCGGCCTGTGAGACGCTGACAGGGATGCTAACCGGTGCGCCGGGTTGTCCACTGCTGCTACCGCCGTGTGCAAGCTGGGTACCAAGAGCCACTCCTCCCAGGCCACAATCTCGATGAGCAACCACGATGGCTGATAACCTGGTGACCTCATCCCGCATGCCTGAGATCCAGGGTCAGCATATGATGGGTGGAGTCTTTGTCTCAAATGGACTTACCCGTCAACGTGGATGTAAGGCGGTCATTCTCTGCTGTGAGATATTCGACCTTGGCTTGCAGCTGATTAAGCCAGGCTTTTTTGCGCTGGCGACATTTCAGCGCAGCTGTGGGCAAACAGTTAGATATGTGCCGAGTGAAATTCAAATAAGCATATACCTTGCCGATTGCGCTCCAAGAAGTTCTTGCGCTTCTCCTCTTCGGTTTCCGCCTTTTTCGGCTTAGGGGCGCCTCGAGAACCCGGTTCAGCCTCGTAGAGTTCACCTTCGGCATCAGAGTCATCTGGATCCCCTAAATCGCTGTCCATATCGTCGTCGCTCTGCCGGCCTCGCTTAGAGCGAGTGGAGCGGGTCTTCTTGTTCGGGGGTTTCGTCGGGCCGCCATCAGTGGATTTTCGTTTGGCATGTCCAGACATGCTGTTGTTACGTTTCGAGCCTCCGACAGTAGCCGCCTGGGCGGCCTCTTCTCGTTTTGTAAGCTCTTGGTGAGCTTGGCTAAGCAAAAAGAGGCCATTTGCAGCGGCAGCGGCAGCGGTCTGCGCGGCGCCTTGGTACGGATCACCAGAATTGTTCTGATACGAGTTTGGTGGGAAGTTACGCTGTTCATTTTGTTGGTCGTTGTTTTGTCCGAACCGGCCGGGGAGATGTGACATGGACAAGGGGTGTGGCTGGTTTTGATTATTGGATGTCTGTAACCAGGTTATAAGATTTTGAACACCAAAGAACGCGATTTACTTGCCTGCGTCATGCTATTGACGAGTGCAGACAACGTGCCTGGAGTGATGGTTGCGCTGGAGCCGGGCACCATATCGGCGCTGAGGGCGCCGCCCACGGTCATTCCGCTGGACACGCCGGATGTGTGATTAGTCACCATAGCCAAAAAGGCAGCGGTATTTGGTGACGGCGGAGGGAACGATACGGGGCCGCCGACCAGCGGGGTAAGACCTACGTAACCTTTGTCAGCTAGGGTATGACGCAATCGATGGCCTGAACGCACCGGTACGACCGACGTCAGGTGTGAGGCCGGTGCGGAAGGCGGGATGCGATGGATCCCAACCACCAACACCGGTACCGTTTCCGATCGATCCTGCACGCGCGGACTGATCCTTAGGGCCGTTGAGAAGGGCAGGAGAAAGTGGGCCACTTCGCAAACTTCCCGAGAGACCAGAGCTGCCTAGTCCCCAGTGGCCGAAAGCGCTTGGTCCTCCAGGGGAGGAAAGAGACGCCAAGGGGGGCAGAATAGGCTTCGGTGTCTCGGGGCCATTGCCTACAGGCGGTGGGAGCGTGGTGCCATTGGGGGCGGGAGAAGCACGGCGAGCTGGGTCGGGCGAACGATTCCCATTGCCCTGTACGTGGCAGCGATTGAGAGAACAGCAGCGGGCCATATGAAAAAATACCTACCAGAGTGTGGACAGAGTTGCCGGAGCTGCGACTGAAGGACTGTTCGAACGGGTTGGGCTCGAGGTCAAACGTGCTCCGCATTGCCGGGCGGGCTGGGGGACGAGCAACAGGGGGGCCGGCCGCCTGTGCCCCGGCCTGTGCGGCGGTAGTTGTGCCAGAGGCAACAGTTGCCTGACGGTCATCTCCGCTGGTGGGGGTCGGGGGGCGGACGATGGGCGACGGCGAGCGGTGGTTCTTTGGCGACGGCGCGGACGAGAGATCTGTCGTCGACGAGGGCGCGCGCTCTGGCTCGGGCGGCGGACTAGGTGGGTTTTGCTTGTTCTTAGCCATGATATGACGAGTGGTTTCGAGCGAGAGCGACGTAGTTGGAATCCGATGGGAGGTGACGCAACGATGGGGGTCACGTCATAAAAAACGCACGGGCCACCCCTACGTAATCACACCACGAACCATTCCCGGGTCTGGACCCCCACCCAGGAACCGCGCCCGCCACGCAGTTGAGCCTCACATGGTGGGTGTATGCGTTGCCAACACCACCCCGTATCGGCCGCGCCGCCTCCAGCGGTCCAGAAAGGTCGAGTCTCGAGCGTACCTGGTCACTGGCGGCGACCAATTTGCTCCACCACCCTGGCACGCGACCCGCTGGCACCCCGCAAAGGATCTGAACGCATGGCTGACGCTACTGAGCCAGCATCTAGAGTGCCTGTACTGCCTGGCCGATCGGGCGTCGATCCACTTTATTTTTTCAATTCACTCGATGACTATATACCGTGGTACGTCCCTTGTGAGGTTGTCAATCAGCGCTTGGAACCTCGGCAGCCGTACCAAGCACGTTGGATATTTTCTACAAGGTTTACTGCTACATTCTTTTACCCCGGCTCCAACTAGAATCAGGTCGGTGGGAGCTGTGTGTTCTTATATAGAGTACTTGATGAACAAAACCAACGCAATAATAATGGCAGACCCTAGGAAAGCCCTGATGTAACTTTTGTTCAGCATCTGTCCATTTACAGACTATGCAAACTCACCACCCGCCATACGTCCAGGCCCGCCTCGGCTGGCGTCCAATTTCCTCATTCAGATCAATCGATTTCTCAATCTCATGTCGTTTCCTCTCGCTCATCGTTAGTACACCGCGCAGCAGTCGTCGGTCAAGTATCCCGTAAACGGAACCCCAGAGCACTTCCAAGGCTTTGAGCGCCTAACGATCAGGTCAGTGCCACGCGCGTAACAAGTGGTATATATGCGCATACAATGAAAAATGCAATCACACCGTTGTAGCCACCCCCACTGGTAGAATCCTGGATGGCTCCGGCCGCGACATCAACAATCACGGATCCTGCATTGTTGAACTATACGTATGTATGAGCCAATATGGTCCACGCTGCCTTTGCGTGCACTTACAGCTTTGTAAAGCCCATACCCAGTTCCAATCTGGTCCTGCGACGCAACCAACAGAGGCACAGAACATACAAACGGCATCGCATTAAACGCTAAACACGTCCCGATTTGTCAATTGTGCAGCGCCGCCCTGGATTCACCGGACGTACATAATGCGACCGATGAGAAAACCATCGGCAATAGTGCATGCACAGTCGAGAACCCTAGCAGTCCAAAGACCGTGATCCAGATGCACGATGTGATCGAGACTGTGGCATGTTTGGTTAGCGTGTTCGCCAACTGCGGTGGGCGCGCTGGCTTACTGAATAGCATGCGTCGGCCGTAACGATCGAAGAATGCGCCCAAAAAAGGGGTAAAGAATATCGGAATGACCTGTTGTATAGCGCCTAAAGGCAAACGCCGTAAGTTATGTCTATAAAAATACTGAATGCAGATTACCTTGGTAGCCTGCTATCTGTGCTGTTGTGCCTCGAGTCTGGCGTATAATGTCGGCGCTTAGTCCGTTGAACGAGCCAACCACGCCAGCTTGGCAAATCTGAGATATATGCACCATATATCAGCGAAGGTTGGATAGAATATTCTGCGAGACATACCTGAGTGCAAAATATGAACCAGAAAAACGATGGTATTTCCTTCGCTGCCTTGAATGTTGGACGGCGCCGCTTTGAGACATCGCGTTCTTGGGCAGACACTGCGCCGAGGCTCGACTTAAACGTGCAAGCATGCTCAAATGGACTCACGCATTTTAACGTGTTCGGGCAACGTGCGGACCCACATAATATATCCAAACGTAAGCAAAACATTCACACCGCATACGATGGCTGGAATCTTTGACATATCAACAGCATCAGCTTCTGCCGCTTACAACATGCAAAATACCTACCCAGAGCGCCCAGGACCATGTGTCTCCAACTTGGCTCATTGGTACAGCCGTAGCTTTCGCGACGAGAACAATTACTTTTCCCCAGCTGACGTCCAAGCCGAGTACAAAAGCGAGTCCCTGGGTTTCGTTTTTTCAGTTACTGCGCCAGAGCTGAAGCAAAGCGCGGCGTACTCGACCCCTAAACCAATGCCAGTATATCTTTTGAGGAATTATTTCTATGATGGTACTGCCGAATCCCATGAGAAGCCGTCCGCCGAGAACTGGACCAAACAACTGGTGTTGCGCCCCAGCTGCAGATACAATCGCGCCAGCAAAGACGGTGAAGGCGCAGAAAAGCATGCTATACTCTAGGGGGTAGAAGTCACTGTACTAGAAGGTGAAACCTTAAACAACAAAGAGGTGTTTGTCCGTACATACACAAAATATCCCCCCACAATGGGGAGGAACATATTCACCACTGAGGTTGCGGAGGCGATGGTCCCATAGCGAGCATCTAGCACAGTGTTAGGTTGAATAAAGCCGAACCATAGTTTAACATACTGTTAATCTTGAGCTGTTTGATAAGCGTACTCTTAAGAGGACCGAGAGTGCTTTCTGAGAAACTGCTACCGACTATTCACGGATTAGCTCTCTAGATTCAACAGGGTTTGGGTGACCTACCGGCCAATGACAATGCAAAAAGCCACGCAATAATTCTCCACCGCCATGGTGCACCGTCCGTTGGATCAGCGATAGATTTAGCATCTGAACACGAATCATCTTGGTTCAGTTCCTTGTTTGTTGGCTTTTCTGCAGGCTGTGAGGACTCAGTATTAGAGTACGGAAGCACGTTGGGATCAATCATGGCAATTAGCCTGGCAGGATGAGGGGTTCTGAGGGCTTTCGATAAGCCCTCATCGGATTATATACCGTATTCCTATAATTTTTACGAAGTCTGGGGAACCTGTTTATGGTGGTCTGGTTTGAAATACGATTATCTGATAATGTGCCTCATCAGCCAAGGCGCTTGGCACTAGAGTTAGCCGGTGCAATGAGGTCAATATGCTTACGCGCTCTTCGTGATACTCTAGACGAATGCATGCTACATGCAAACTGCGTCCACTGAGCCGCGTCGACTCGTATCTCATGGGCTAGTATTAAACTGATACTAGTTGGAGAATGAAACCGACGACGTTCAGCTGTGTAGGTCTAAGCGACGTACCAAAATTCAAAGAGCCTCGCTTCAGGTGATGCATGACCCACGTCGAGTCCACAATGTAATTATCTAGTGCGCGAGCATTTTCGGACATATATTTGATTGAAAATCAATCACAACGCCCGTGGTCGTGAACCTTCTGGACAAATACGTGCGTCCTATCCGAGAGCTGAACCTGTCGGCTCCGTCAATTCTCGGGCTATTGTTACTTTAAAATCAACTAATAGCTAAAGTACGAGCCGATGTGAACCGACTTTGTATACGCGGGAGGCCTATAGCCACGCTTGCACCCAAGATCTGCATATAACCAGAATGGGGTTTCAGTTTGTTTAATTATTGAATAGAGCGACCGGACTCCGGGCCTTCCGCACAAAGGGTTTTCAGAGACGAAACCCATCAGGTCCAGTATCGATATCTCAAGTTAACTGTTTACCGGTTTATGTACTACTGGCTTATCAGAAAGGTGCTTTCAGGCAATCGAGGCATGAAGGTTGGTACTTTGGATCAAGCCTTGGTGCGACCAAGCTCCTCGGCTGTAAAGGCATAGGTCGGTCTGGACCCAAATTTCTAAAAAAAAAAACTGAACCTTCGTGCGATATAACGGCACAAATTAGTACGCACTTGCTAACCGGGCAACGAGGAAAGCCAGATTTAGCAGCAGTACCTTGGAGAGCAAGTGCGGTTGCCCCTTATCGAGTGGAATCATATTGAGCAATATTATCACTTGAAGCTCAATAATACCAATGTAGATCTTTTGAGCGGAAACACAAAATGACAATCACATACGCGGGCGTTCAAACCAATTCCTAACCCGCTGAGATTTCTAAACCAAGGCTTGGTATTTGGGTCGGGAAGCTAGGCTTGGATCCGGGAATTGAGATCGCGCTTTTTGTGAGCACGAAGCAGCCAGTATATAAGACCCATCAGTATATCCGGGATTGAAAAAACTTAAACACCCATACATTATCATCGTTTGAGGCTAGAGAGAAAGAACACACATGGGTCGGATAGAGGGAGCGAGAATATATCTCTTTGCAAGGCTAATGACTGGGGAGTGCAAAACCACTCATCTATACTAAGACTATATGCGTATAGACAGGGGAACGTCTTATCAAAATCGGATGATTGGCGCGTGTGCCTAACATGAGAGGTTTGAAGCGACCCGATCCTGGGTCCTTAAATTTACTTTGCACACAACATCTAAAACTATAGTAAGCGGTAGGAATCGGGAGACCAGCACTGCGTCATTATACAAAGTTCCGGATGTCTTCAGCGTAGTATCCCAACGTGCACGCAGGGCCCGAGTGTCCGAGTGTACGCCCCTACCATCTGAGCCTCGGAGGATCTGTATATGCAACCCAAAGTAATCGTAAAGATCATATTATTATGTCTCTATTGCTGTTACACACAACATACACTCGTTAGAATCGGCACACAGAGAATACAAGCGATGACATATAGATAATGGCTTCAATCGTGCTTCTCTACTGGTACAAAGTGTATGTACTACTGTCTGAGTTCGAGAGCTCAAGGGGGTAGCGGACCCCAAAACTCTGTGGGCGTTTGAGCCAAGCACCGAAGTCACAGTTCGCACGTTCGAGTATTCATATTGAAACCAGGGATGAGTGAACTCCTCTAATTAGTTTGTTTTGAAACTGCCTACGCGCTGATTTTTTAACTGTAATTTTCGAGTACGTTGCTTGAAGCTAACTTTGCCAAGACAGCTTAGCAAAGTGGTTACTGCGATTGATTCGAAATCAATTCCTCTCTGAGGGCACAGGTTCGAGTCCTGTAGTTGTCGTTTCTGTTTTTGTTGATAGTAACAAGGTGGTTTTAACGTAGCTAAAACATCAAGAATAGGATCGGTATATCGAGTAAGGATGTCTGAGATATTCCTCCCCATAAAGAACAGACTCTAATGCCAGCAATATTGACATTAACATCGGCGGTCGTCATCCTGATTGTGTGAATTGTGAGGCATACCAGGAGAGCGCCCAAACTACCATAGGTGACGCTGGAATAAACAGCTGACCAGTAATTGGGGCGACAAGCAGGAGAATTGCTACCAGGCAGATCAGCAGCTTTAGTGAAAAGGTAATGGGCGCGAGCACGAGCCAAAATATTGTAAGGGTAGCGAGAAAACAGTACTCAGTAGTTTCCGCCCAAGTAAAGTTGTGTTTTCGAAGCTTGACAAGGGTTGTGGCCGGCGAGAATGAGAAATTGAGTTTGGACACAGCGTCAGTAAGATCCTTGCGTAGACTTCGTATGTTTTCAAACATTTGAACAACGGAAAGCGGGTTGCGAAAAATGCTGGAGATTGGCGTTTTATATCGTGCGTGTTGCTATATCTCCGAATGAAGTTCGGTCTCACACGCTGGCCAACCATTGGAGGCATGTTGGAACGAATTGCGATGCGCCAAGCAAGGGACTACTGTTTAGCTGTCGCATCTACAAAAGCTCGCTTCCAGGGCCACTGTCCGGATCTAATATGGCTCGAAGCTGTGACAAACTAGTCCAAGTATTATTCAAAAATTAGATATGTATTAAACCACCCCTCAAAAAGCAGCAAGTCAGCTCTACCTAATGGTCAACAGAGTTGATCTGAGGTGACCTGATGCGAGGACTAGCTCGACCAGAACCTTCTGGATCGCCCGCTGCAGGGGGTACAAGTTCCCCAACCGTTTGCGAGTAACTCGCCCCTCTCGCGTGCCCGATATCGCCCTTGGCCCGGACGTCCTCCGATACCCTTCGACCAGCCGAAGGTGGGAAGGCAAACGTCCTTGGAGTTCCGTTGACAGTCGTGCCTATAGGACTCCACCCCTCGTCGACTCGCTCGTCAGCACGAATCAACGACGCAATGGAGGCTGTGTGTCTATGCGCTCGCTGGTTCTTCGACGATGATCGTCCTGCACCCGACCCGCGGGGAAGGAATGGCATACTAGAAGTGGGCGTTTGGGATGACCCAGCTTGACCATCCCCAGAGCGCCGAGAGCCCGAGGATGATGCTGGGGAACCCGAGCGCCAAGGACCGCGTTCCTCGTCATATTGCTCGTATTTTGATCGGCCGCCGCGCCCAACTCCCGTAGGACCCAAGCCTGAAGCACCATTGGCAAACACCGAGCTCATTTTTGTAGAGGCAAACGGCGAGGGAGAGTCATGAGGCGTGCGCAGGGTTGGCGGAAGGAAGAGATAGAACATGAAGACCGTCAAGCAAGTCCCACCTACGACGTCGATCAAGTAGTGGTGCGTCAAATACATGGTAGCCCAGTAAAGTAAAGCGGCGTAACACCAGATGTATCTTCCTCATTTGTTAGTCTGAGGCTCATCTCGGTTGAGAGCAAACGTACCGACGAAGTTTTGGGAAAAAGTGGCTGATGAACAATGCTTCCATGGTAGCACAACCGGAATGTAAGCTCGGGAACGCGCCAAACACAACGGGAGAGGCGGAAAACGTATTCGCGTAGCCGTTTGAGTGAAAGAGCGCATCGATGCGTGCCAAGCCGCCGGCGGATCCACGAATAGAATAGTTGGCAGGTGTCAGGCCATAAATTAGCTCATACCCTAGTTCAGATATCGGTCAGTTATCATGAGCCAGGCGGGCAGTAGTAAACATACAAGGCGGAGCACACGGGAAGATAATTTGGATAATGACTCCAGCCAAGTTCATATACCCAAATGCCCGTGCCCAAAACTTCAGAGCTTCGTTGTTTCCTTTGCCTGCATTCCCTCTCCATAGCCAAAGTGCGATGGCAACAACAAACGGCGCAGTAAAATGGATGACGCCATATGGCAACCATGCGAGAACATCCAGAATAGGGTTGGTATATCGAGTAAGGATATCTGAGATGTTCCCTCCATATAGAACAGACTCGAGTGTCGGTAAAAGTGAGACCGAGATCGACGGGCGCCATTCGGATGGTATAAACCTTGACGAGAAGAACGTGATAACCCAAGCAAGCACCGGGGTGGCGGGAACAAGGAATTGGCTCGTAAATGGTATGATTAGGCCAGTCCCGTATAAGATCGGAATAAGGAGTTTGAAAGGAAAGGGCGGGGAGGTCATGATCGTCAGCCAAAACGTCGCGAGTACGGTAAGAAACGCATATTCGGCGATTTCAGCCCATGTAAACTTGTAGGCTCGAAACTTGGCAAACGTAACCGAGGGAGAGAATGAGAAGTTGAGTTGCGAGGCTGCGTTGAGAAAGTCTTGATATATATACCACAAAAATCGTGGGACGCCCGGTCGGCGTGCTGGAGAGGGCATGGTGGGAGTTAAGTTCAGGTCGGACCTTCGTTCACTGGAATTTGCAATCGCACAGGGCCCGCGCTAATAAAATTCATCTTTTTTGATTGAGGGGGGGACTATCATAATTTATGATAATGCATGAGTGCAAATAGCCAAAGAGTAGCATTGATCTCATCAACCACTATCCGCCCTGTTCCAGTATTCGCTATTATCGCTAACCTTTTTCCAATCCAATACGGACCAGAACCGTTTTAGATACTCCTCCTTGCCCCACACACCATATCCACCCGATACCCATGCGTGCTCGTGTACGGATATGCAGAAAAGCGGGTTAAGTATACTTCCGATTTTGGTAAAGTTTTGAAATGCCGAAATAGAATTGAGCAAGTTTCCAGAACTGTATGCCGGGCTCTCCGTTACAACAGATCGGGAGGGAGGCATACGTGTCTTGTTGCTGCCAGTGTTGCTTGAGCGAGGAGCGGAGGTACCTGATGCAGGCGATGCAGCAGGTGGGGGAGGCTGAGATTGCGCGGGACGACCTCGAGGGTCTGGGTCTTCGCCTACGACAGGGGTGTAAAAGGGCGAGTGGTGCAGTCGATTGCGAACGAGGATAGTGCCATGCCCAAACGTTGGAACAATTCCCAGTGTCCCGTAGGCATCCTGGACACACCAAACCCACCCAGATGAACTCATCCCCAGAGCGGCAGCAGACATGGTAGATTTCAAGTGCCCCAGTGTGCCAAAATCGGTGATAATTCGTTGCTGTAAAGCGGCGGAGATTTCGTCCTCGTGCGAGGATTTGCCAGACGGCGGTTTCTTGTAGCATGACATGGTTGGTCAACGATGCATGCAAGTGAAGTAAATGCTCACCAAATTGTCCAAAAAGAAGCTGTTATTTAGTGCCTGGCTCGCGTACATGAATGCTAGGCTGTTGCTTTTCTGAGCAGCTGTGCTTATTACGGTCTGCATAACACTCTGGATCTCCAGCTCTGTGTCTAACAAGTTTGTGTGATCTCGGTGCTCGCGATATCTGATGAATGAACCTACCTTTGACTTCTTCATTCAACCTTTGTAACAGGCCTTCTTGCCAATCCACTGCGATTGTTTTTAGAGCGTCTGGAGTAAGAAAGTCGCCAAGTCCTTCTTCTATGGGGTACTCCAGAGCTCTTCGTTGATGCACCTGCCTCGTCAGACCCCAGGCCGCAGACTTTGGGATTGGCGAGCACACGCCCGACCGAAGAGTTCTAGTCAAGCGACGACTTAGCATATTTCAGGATCCGCCAGACAGGGGCGCACGGTCAGGCTGAGATCAGAGCAAGGACGAAAATATGCCTATGGATGATTGCCGCCATCAGGGACTCGATCAGTCACGTGCAACCACGTAGCCTGCACCAGCGCAGCACCTGTCCCTCGCTCTCACACCACAATGCCCCCCAAAAAGATCCCTGGCACGCAGCCCGGTGCTGCAGTTACCACCTCCTCTGCTGTCCAGCAGCTCTGGAAGTCGTACCAGAATGACACGCCCGACAGGTTAAAGCTCATCGACGCATTTCTGGTCTTTATTATGATTTCCGGGATTGTTCAGTTCTTGCATTGTGTGCTCGTGTCCAACTTTCCGTTCAACGCGTTCTTGGCCGGGTGAGCTCCAGTCTGTCACTTAGTATATTCGACCTCGTGCTTAATTCTTCGGCCGCAGCTTTGGCAGCACCATTGGACAATTCGTTCTGACCGCGTCCCTTCGATCACAGGTCAACCCAGAAAACCGTACACATTTCAAGGATGTATCGCCTGAACGGTATGTTACATACTTCTTACTTTTTCGGGTCAAGCTGAACCACACTTCTAGAGCATTTGCCGACTTTTGCCTGGGCTCAATAGTATTGCACTTTTTCGTGTTCAATTTCCTTGGATGAATGCATATTCGCTATCGTGCTTGCAGTTGTTGTGAAGTTAAAATGCTTTCATTGAGCTGGTGATGTTACATAAACCTAAAATAGTCATAGCAGCGACCGGAGGCCTGCACGGTGCTACTGCGCTCGATCATGATGATGTCGTTTGCGATTGTCCCGTTGCTACCATCTACCGCTTCCTCTCAAAGTACTCGGAGCGCTGCAGACCGAATTTAGCTTACGTTTAGACAGTGCCGGGAAATACTCACCCCGAAAAACACAACAGCGAAATCGAACGCATATTCTTTGGGAAACATCAGCTCGTGTCCTAGTGCCCTATACAATGAACTAAGAGCTACATACCGCCAAGCTCCAGATACTGTCGGGCGATTTCTGCTGGTGGTATAAGTGCCGATACGAGTGCTATACACTATGTTTACTCACGGCGTAAATCTTTGTTGCGGATCTTTGCGACTGCAGGACTGATACACGATTATTAAACCAAGTGTCCTAGGGTTGGCGGATCTGAATCAGGACTCACGTCAAGCCAGTCGATCTCTGAACGCCAGCGAGGAAAGCAGAAATGAGAACGGCATCAACGCCCAAGCGGATGAGTTTGCCCAACATGATATAATATACTAAGAGTAAGCGGTAGTTGGGCCAGATGTGGTCGAGAGCACACGCAACCGCTGCGAGCCGGGGCACGATTGATCACGGCGCTTGTCTGAATTTGCAACCGGTCTCTGTTGTTTGGACTTGACTCTCTCCATCCTCGATGTCGCAAGACACGACAAACACTCAGCCAGCCGCGACAAGCTCAACGGCAACAACGGGGACCTTGAATCAGCCTACGCCGGCTGCGGCTCCGCGGCCGGGCGCAGCAAGCTCGCCAGCCACAACCACAGCAGCACCGGCGAGCACGTCCGCAACGCCTGCAACGCTCAATACGATCCAGGCAAACCTGACAAGTCTGTTAAGGACACCGGCATCGGCCACGCATTCGGCACAGATCGCGGCTGCTCTCGCGCCCCATATGACCCAGATTATGAACCTGGCAAAGCAAGGAACCTTGACGGAAAGTCAGATGGCGCAGGTATGTCCGACGCGCGTTTGTTGTAGATGGATTGTTTATGCTCTTCCCGAGTAGCTTAAAACACTCGCTGGTATCGTTGCTCCCGCGGCACAACAGAACGCTGGCGGTCCAAATGCTGCACGGCCAGCCACTACGACAACCGCCCCACCTCGACCAGCGGGAACCCCACAGGTACTTAGTTTATCATTTACTCATTTACCGCTTTTACCGACAATGTATTAGCCCGCCAGTGCTAGCACAAATACTACAGCTCAAGCTGCAGCCTTGAAGCCAGGAACGGCCCCAGCCCCAGCCACGACGGCCCAGTATCCCCCTGCACAACAATCTTGGAACAGGCCTATGCCCGTACTCGCCAACCAAATCCTCCCACAGTACACTCCTACATCATACCCTACCGCACCTGGTCCCGCGCCCGTTCCCCGACGAGTGCTTCGGGAACTTGTTTATGGGTTCGAGCCAGATGTCAAAGTCGAGCCCGAAGCCGAGCAGGTGAGCTACTTTTCTCAATAATACGACGGACTATGAGTATTGATTTCATCTGGTGTATAGTTTTTGTTGCAGGCGGCAGACGATTTTATTGAATCAGTCACTCAATTTGCGTGTCGTGTGGCCAAACATAGAGGTTCGGATACACTTGAAGTCAAAGATCTTCAACTCCACCTCGGTAAATTAATTCTCATGGCCCTTTACACCTTCAATCTGACGTGAAACTCACAGAACGAAACTATGATATTCACATCCCGGGCTTTGCGACAGATGAGACGAGAAACGCGGCCGCGACGGCTGCACAAGGTAAGCCTTTTTTTAAACCTTTTCACCCTAAACCTACTTACCATTACGACCTATCCTAGCGTCTATTGCGGATACAATTGCAAAACCTATTGCACCACTCCCGGCCGTTAAAAGGGGCCGCCACCGCGCGACGGACCCGGCGGCGCTTCGGGCGTCACGTTTGGCTGCCGTTCGAGATGCGGCGTCCCGACCTGGTTGAGAGGGAAGGCAGGATGTAGGTTGGTTGGGTATATCGATAGCGCCATAGAGTTGTACGAGTTTTGCTGCTTTCCTATGACCATTGTAGTTGTAGTCTAATCTATTGAACTGCTCAGGTTCAAAGAGCACAGTTTATTATTTAAAGCGAACGGGTATTGACGATACACGGAACTCGACACCCAAGTAATTTTCAGCCAGAATATTATGCTATTGTTTGAATGTTTAGCTAGAAGCTGTGGCCTGCTCGTGTCCGTTGGATTCGACCCCTTTAGTAGCCCCGTTGGACAGCGCCGAGGGAGGCGTACGCTCATACGGGTTGGGCTGTTTGATCGCACCCGCAAAGATATTCGCGGTTTGTTCCTGTGTGCAAAAGTAATTCAGCTTTTGCCCAGGGCACGATAAAAGTGTACTTACGGTATATGGGGGATAACGGATTGTAAGGTGAGGCTCAGCCCTAGAAGCGAGTACTAATGTCAATTCGGATTCCAACTGACCAGGATTGGACTTACTCCTTTGGAACATCCATTGAACTCCTTAGGTGAGTGAACCCGTCATATGTATATTTTCCACCCTGGTATCCATAGCCGCTTGCCCCAACGCATCCGAACGGAAGGTTGCTCACAGCAAGTTGCTGGAACGTATCATTGAAAATAATAGACCCAGAGAGTGTCTCGTTGACGAATCTGTCCTTGAGATTCGCATCGGCCGAAAAGAGATATAAGGACAGCGCATGTGGCCTAGCACGGATAAGTTAATAACCCCAACGGCAAAAGTAGGGGTGGAGAGCATACATGTCGTTGATGAAGCCGATAGCGTCGTCTACATCCTTAACCGGGACGATTGGGAGGATGGGCCCGAATAATTCACTGTGTATTTTAGTCAGTTTTTATTCAGGAATAAAAGGAAAAGGCGAACTCTACCTTTGCATCAAGACATCCTGGCGATCGTCCAAAACGACGACTGTGGGCTCTACCTTGAGCCTCGTCTCGTCGACTTTGCCGCCAATGACAATCTTGCCCTTGGTATCGGCTAGAAGCTTTTGCTGCCGGGCAAGGTGTGCACAATTGAGCATCGACGAGTAAGTTGCAGATTCAGCAAGAGCACCATCAGGATAAAATTGCTTTAGGCTAAAAAGTCTTGGAATCAGCCGATGGAATGCTTCAATGAATAGCTATCTTCTTACACAGTCTTAAAGGCCTCGACGACCTCGTCAACCTGACTCTCCTGGACGAGCATATAATCCGTCGAGATACAAACCTGGCCCGAATGCTGCACTTTCCCCCACATGATTCTTCGCGCGGCACGAATTACATACTCTGGATCATCTGAGGGAACGTTCGGGTCCAATACTGCCGCGCATTTACCCCCGAGTTCAAGCGAGCACGGGGTGAGATGCTTCGCGGCGGCCGTAGCAACAATTTTCGCCACTGTTGCCGAGCCAGTGTAGAAGATATGGTCCCATTGGAGCTCAAGTAGCGCAGTCGTTTCGGGGATGCTCCCGTTTACGACCCGGTAGCATGCCTGTTACCGGGGCGAGATTTGTTAGAATAAATGCGTGCAGCGATGGTTGCAGGAAGCATACCGAATCGAGATATTGAGGAAGGAGCTCCGCAAGAAGGTTAGCGTAGGCCGGCGTAAGTTCGCTTGGTTTGACAACCGCACAGCATCCAGCCGCGATGGCACCAGTCAGGGGTTGCATTGTCAAAATACAAGGGTAGTTGGAGGGTCTAGGCAGAGTCCAATGTCAATCTAACTACGACGCGTGCATCAAGTCAAGACTCACCCAATAACGAGAACGACGCCTTTAGCGGCTTTGTAAATGCGGGGAGCGAATGGCTTCCACATATCGTCGGTCTGCACTTCTATGGGTGTAGCCCAATCAGCAAGCTCGCGAGCCGACTTGAGAGCACCATTGACGGCCGCGCCGATCTCGGCCATGTAGACTTCCAGTGCCGGTTTACCCAAGTCCTGATACAGTGCATCGGTGAACCGTTGAGTGTTATCCTGGAACATATAAGCGAGTTGTGCGAGCTGCTTTTGGCGATATTCCAGGGACCTCGGCACCCCTGCGCGGAATGAGTTACGCAAAGTTTGCCTGTAGCCGGCATAGTGCGCGATGGGAGTCGGCTTGACTTCTGGGGTAGTAGCGCTAGGCATTTTGGATTGAGCGAGGTTCAGTTGGGGGTGGTTTGAGCTGTAGCCGGACGCCTTGGGCGTGTTATATAGCATCTTTGTGCGGTGGAGGGCGGCTTCGGTGTTCCCCTCTATCACACTCATTTGACATTCATCACTGGCGGGGGCGAGGCACTGGAGCTAGTAAGGGATAGTGCGGAATGAGTGCGTGCGATCTTGCCTCCAGCTTGCACACAAGGCACGTAGGAGAAATGGGAAAAAAAAGATAGACTGTTGACGTCCCAGAGACACCTGTGTATGTGCTAGTCATAGAGCAATCAAAATTTCCTACCCAAACATGTGCTTTTCGTTACTGAAAACGATAAAGGGAAACCCCCATAGCTGGTCGTAATCCACTACAGTGCTAGCGGAGCATCATTCGATGAACTGAAGATCGGTTCCGCAAATGGCTAATCTGCTCCAAATAAATGGTATAGTAGGCGCAGCGTCGCAGATCCACGAGGGGTACACATTAGCATCAATCTAGTGACTAGCCTTCTTCGAGCTCACAAAGGGAATTGTTCCTGGGGCTAGACCTGACGAAAAATCTGATCTAAGAGAAAAATAGAAATCATGTGGGTGAAGCGTGTATCCCTCAATCTATATGCGAGTTTTGCATGAATTGGGAACGCTGCGTGTACCATTCTTTCACAAGATTTTCATTTGATATATTATGATACAGTGACGGACCGAAGGAAAATAACATCTTCAACTAATGTTCATGCTTTAGTCGCCAACAGTGCACACAAGGCGGCTATAACGGTGCGAGCCACGGTTAGCATCCCATCATATAACGATAATCCCATCCAACATACCTCCGACTCCGCTACCGTCCTTGGCACGCCCAATCTTGACTTGCTCCTCTATTTCCTTACCAACCAGAACACGAAGGGATTTGCGAAGCCGTTGCTCAAAGTTAGGATAAAACTCGAACAAACTTTCTCTACCGTTAGCGAAGGAAAAGGCACCAGTTAAGGAAGGAAACTCACCTGCCATCAATTCCTACAGAGATTGGCGGTTTGGCCTCTGTTTGCCGTATAGTGGCTGCCACGGCTACGCCACTTAGTAGTGCGGCGCGCGTACCGACGCATTGACACGCCCAACGCACGATCTCAAGATCAGAGTGCTGAATCCACTTGTCATCCAGCTTCAGTTCCTCAATCAGCGTCTTTCGGGTTATGCTGAGATCAGACGTGGTATCGGATTCAACCGCAGACATCAATGCCGAATCAAGACCATAGTGCTTGTTGAGTTCGGAAGAAGAACGTCCGGAGAAGAGCAGATTATTGTCAATCAGGTATAGTAGAATGTTGCGCGTAATTTCCCCGAGGTCTATGATAAAACATAAGCGGCGCATATCACGGTATATTAGTGGCACTTACACATTCCCGAAATAAGCTTCTCAAAACATTGGAATCGACTTATAAACGGTATGAGTCGTGACTGAAACTAGTGTAGGGTTTTGCTTACGGGTTGATACTCTCACGGTCCAGCTTGTTATCGAACGGCGTAACATCGAGGACAGCACGCTAGCATAAGGGTAAGAATCTAATTCGGCTGTTTGCCAGTTCCCACTTACTTCGTTGTCAAACGCACCCCATTCCGTGTTTACGATCATAACATCCGAGTTGATTGTAGATAGCGAATTCCCCAGCTTTGTGAAGCTGGAAGTTTTTTCGACAAATGCTCCATTCGTTCCCGTCCCGAAGATAGCCCCCAGGAGACATCCACCAGTAACGTAGGCGTGAGAGAGAAGTGTCCCGACAGTCTGCACATTCATGAAGTACGAAAACCATCATAAGGCTTTTAGGCACATACATCGTTTACTAGGGCAGTGCATTTTACGTGCAAGTTTTTACGATCGAGGGCGTCTTGCAAAAGTTGGACGACGTCGTTGCCTACCGCACCGGTAGCAGAGAAGCCCTTAGTCCAAGTAAGGATCTTTCCCCTGTCGAGTGCGGTCTGCTCAACAGGGAAGCTGAAAGTCGATTAAGTAGGTATAAAAACTAGCTATAGTCTATGCACACCTAAACGTTAATCCCAGAGAGAGCACATCATCTTCGGTGTTGGCCGCGTGATGTGATTCATTGACAAACGCATCCACACAGCTTGCGATGTAATCTAATGGGAGCGAGTTGATGTTTTAATGTGGCCAGACATAAGGATATTATATACGCACCGAATAAAGCGGTTGCGGTGCCAGTTTTAAGTTCCGTAGAGACCTTGAACTTTTGGGCCCGTAGGTCAAATTTACCACTTCCGTGCAATACAACCTCGCAGACACGCCTAGATCGAGTATGAATCAGAAAAATCAAGGTCTACAGCCAACGGGCGTACAAGTTAGTTCCACCAAGGTCAACGGCCAGGAAAGTTCTACGCAGCAAAAAGTAAATCAGATCGAATGCTTACGGAAAAGTCTTGCATATATTCTACGTACCCTGTTTCCGTCCCGTTTGGGACACTGGTTACGAACGTGGGAATCATAGCCATGGCTTCTCCATACTTGCTGTATCCAGTTCGAAAGTCTGCGACGAACTTTTCTCCGATAGCTTTGATCTTCTCGTCACTGAGGAAGAATGATGCCTCGATTCCGTCCAACACCTTGCGAGTTGTTTCGGGAATCGAAGTCGCCTTGGTTGGCTCTATCGGTGCCATTCCGTGAAACTAGGATCTGAACGGGAGAATGGCCCGATGAGTGCAGTTCGCTCACTGCTTCGAGCCATGCTTACTGTTGAAAGGCCGGGAATCACTAGCTCGAAAGACTATGGTTAGTCTGATCAAAGAGCATATCTGGGTGTGGGACGTACGGGAATCGATTCTGAGGGGTTGGTAGGTTAGTGTAGTAGAGGCGGACAGTGCATCAGTCGTGTGCGATGGCCCGGTTATAAAGGACGTCACTGATCTTAGGAGTCACCGTGGGAAAAATAGAGTAATCCCAACAGAGACGAGAAGTTGCCTCATTAAATCCATAAGAAATCGATCAGCTTGGATCTTTCATACTCGATACATTCACACCGCATTCTTCGGAGAAAGTCAGACAGCTTGTGAATCAATCCTTGAGCACAAAATCGGACAGGCTACTAGAAAGATTTACAGACGATACACAACAACCCGAGTCTATGCATACACTCACGCCTTGCCACACGGTTAGCATCATGCGTGCCGAAGCCGGGGCTTGGCTGCAACTGAGCTCGTTTGGGGACGGGATCGCAGCCTCGGTCAAACACTCACGACTCATCCTCCGGCAGATATGTTTGGTCGTACCATCGCATTGTCTCGTTCCAGTCACGTTTTCTGCGGCGACGTAGCGAGAAATAGTGCGTTCCTCTGGCCCAGAGTCCTTGCGTTCGTCCTTTATCGGCTCCCCCTTTGGTGTCCCATCTTGGTCCTGGCGAACTCTGAGTCGAGAAGAAAGCTTCCGGGTTCGCAGGTAGATCGAGACGCTGGATGGCCAGTTGCATGACACGTTCGTGTATATTCTCGCGCCACAAGATCGTTTTCTCCATCTCCGGCTTCCCAATGAGAAGAAGCTTTACTAAAACAATGATTGCCCGTGCGCTTGCGATTAGGTCCTCCGTCCATCGCAACCCCATCCACATGACTACTGGAACTAAAAATGCAGTAATCGGTGCAAATGGAAGAGTAACGAGGCAACATATCAGCCAAGTGACCGATCCCGCTGCAAGGCCATATATTAGCTTCGTCTGAGAGATTTCGTCGTATGTGTCCCAAACAGGGCCAGTGCGTTTGTGCTTTTTAGTGAAGTATGCGGCCGTCATAAACACAGGAAGCCAGAGGACCAGCCCCGGAAGTGCCAAAACACCGAGTGCGGCAGCCAGGGGGACGCGGGTCAAAATCCGAGCGATGATTCGCCGGCGTGATAGTGTTGAATATTGGAGCACCCTGAAGTCTTTCAAACCTAGCCGCTCGAGGTGATTCTGGTACAACTGGAGATGGGTGCATATAAGCCAAGTAAGCTTGACAGTGGCGCGTAAATGCTGACCTGAATATCTTTGCTCAAAATCTCCACAAACTCATCGCTGACGGAGGGGTTTTCAGGGTGCTCGGGAAGGGTAGAACTACCATTCACAGGGGTAGGTTGCCACTCGACTCCAGAAAGTTCAGAACTTCCCGGCGCTGTAGAGGTCCTGATGAGGCTAGGCTTCCGACTTCGCTGTTGGCCAACGCCGCCAAAGCCTCCCTCCCCAGCGAAGCGGCTCACCACACGAACCCAGTCTCCGAGCCCCATTCCTGTGCCAAGTGGCACGTACATCCTGGCGGCGGCCTTGGCAGTCCTTATGACCTTCCATGATGGAGCCGTGATAGTACCTTCCGTGATTTGGTCGTAAAGGAATCCTGTAAGGGAGCGCACTGCATGCTGCGTTACTTCGGAACTGTTTGGCGGACCATTTATAAGACTTCCGTGGGTCTAAGATATCTTTAGCTGGTACCTAATGGGTGCATGTAGGATAGTAAAAACCTTGGGTGTTAGCCGCAACGGGGGGTTGAACGATACGAGCACATCGCTCCGGAAATGTTGCCTGTGCCTATGGACAGACCGATTTATCAGTAATGGATAGTTAAATACTCATATTACACCTTACATGTACGTGATCGAACACGTCAACAGGGTAAGTTTGAAATCTGGGTTGTCCTTTTGTCGTGTCAAAACATCGGACGCAATCCTAGCAACTAGTATCAGACGTGTTAGCGAATGCATCCACTGTTGCAGTTGGCCATTTACCTCCAGTCTTTAATGGGGCGACACTGGGATGGTACCGGCTCATTCCTTCGGGGAATAAACAAATTGCGTCACCTTCTTCCAGTGCTTTGACTAGTGCCTCCATTACGACAGTGTTATTGGCCTCGCCTTCAGCGTGATCCTTGCGCCTTTTGATGGGCAAAGTCCCCGCACTTTCAATGAGCCAAGATTGAAAAGTCCGCCGACCAAACTGAGTGTCCTTGGCAGTAAGCCGAAGTAGGTTGCGTTTCTACTTCGGACTATCAAAAAACGCTGATTAAGGCAGCCCTCAAACGGACCTTGGATGAAATAGACGCAACAAGCACACTACACAAAGCAGGTTAGCTGGTTGGTCAGTAAGGCACCCAAATCACATACAGCGCGTCTGTTAATGAGTTGCTGTGATTCGAACAAACAATGCTGTTGAAAGAAATCATCAGAGTGGAAAGTGAGCTTTGTTTGTAGGAGAACACCAACCAAGCTTCACCGTTACCAGGTATAAAGTGCTCGTTCTCGACAACTATTGTTCCGTAGAAGACTTTGAGAACGAACTGATGCCGAAGCCATATTCTGTATCAGCCGTGGGTGCGTGGGACTAAAACTATGGTACCTTGAAAAGCAGCCTAATTGGACAGAGTGCGTTATAAAAATATAAACGCAGCAGCATCAAATTAAGTATAATTCTTACCGCACGAAGAAATATGTCCATGGCGTTGGCTTGGCTCTGCTTTTGAGCGGTTCTGTGCTGAACGACATGCTTGTTGGCCGTTACCTTCGAGGTGGTTATTAATCTTTACACAGAACAAGCCCAGCTAAAAGCAAAAGAGGAGTAGACCCACAGATTAATACAGTACACAATAGAAGTAACCTAGAGGGTCATCGTCGTGCACCACTATGTCACGTATTGCCCACGTGCGCTGAGGCAATCATGGAGTCAAGAGAACCGTGGGGTAAAGTTTGAATTTGTTTGTTTGTACCTTACAAAACTTGGAACATGTTCAAAAGTAAATCAGAACTGCTCGTAAGAAACACAACAACACATCTAGCTACATGTCATGATATAGTTCACAGCGATAGAAAGCATACAGAAAAGAGAGATTGAGGCATAAGTTATTCCAGCAAGTCGACCACAAAAGCTTCACGACGATTTCCCCCAATCGACCTTGAACCACGGGAACTTGCGCCGCTTCTTTTTCTCTGGTATAACGACTATTGGCTCGTCCGCAATAGGAATCGGCGCACTTTTAAAAATTAGATTTAGAAATTCGAATAAAGGTGATCCGAAGGCCATACCTTAACTCAATTGCATAGACTTGGCCGCGTTTTTGAGCCTCTAGACCAACTTTCCTGAGCTCCAAGTCACGTCTTAGTCGTTCACTAGCTGGCACAGCGAATTTACGACGCCAGATAGCCATACTTTCCCCGGAACGTGACATTAGGAATATGAATACGACGGTTGTTAATCCAGGATCGCTGAAAGAACTGTCAAGACGCTGAAGCAATGACTCAATGGAGGACCACGCACCTATACGCAATGCTTTCCTGCAGGGTTTTGTCGTACGACCTTTGAGCGTCTTCAAATGTCTAGGATGGAGGGTCAGTTGTAGTTCAGGATAAGTAGAAACTCGTGGCGCACAATCCAATCAAAGGCAGGACTTTCAGGCCATTCAGGAACGTGATATCCCGCATTGGTCATAATAGCACCTTTGATGCCATACTTCAAATATTGGTCGAGCTGAAATTGGGGTCAAAATCTGGTAAGATAGGCGTCACGAAACAACTCACCCCATATAATGCAAGCTCGCGGGACATCGCATCCACAGCCTTGATTCTATTCCGGACCCGTTCATCGTGGTCAGCAGGCATGGTCCAAAATATTCGTTCATCCACAGGCCGGGTGCTGAGTGACGCATTCAGCGCCCTTTCGGCTCGCCCTACACCTTCTCCGCTGCTTTCAACAATTGTTCCTGGTGGTGGGGTTGGCTTGGGTCCGTAGGCTGCATCATCAATGGCCTTCGTGTAAGGACTAGTTCCTGACCATTGCTTGGTGCGTGCGATTGAAGCTCGCCAAACTTTGTATGTATTGGGATTTATCGGAACCGGTGCACCCCAAGAGTTGGTCGATTCGGTGGGCGAGGTTAATGCCGTCGCCATAGTGCGAGAGGTTGGAACGCCAGGCAAAGCAACAGGATCCGGAGCTGGGGTAGGAACAGGTGCAGGTGTAGGTGTAGAAACAGGTGGGGATGCAGAAACTGGCGCACGGATGATTGTGGAAACTGGCACCGGTGCAGGTTTGACGGTAGGAGGGACAACCGGCCTTGCGCTCAGCGTAGGCCTACGCACAGGAGCGGGTGTAGATACAACCCGCGGAGTAATAGGTGGCGCAGACCGAGGTGGTATCGGCCGCGTTAGGGTCGGTCGTGTTAGGATTGGCCTGGGCGGTGCAGGCGCAGGTTGAGTCGTCCTGAGTGGAAGTCCGAGCCGAGTTGTATCGCGAATCAGCTCGTCCCGCGAGACAGTAGACACATCGGACTCAGAGACGACGGAACGAGTGCGCGTAAGACTGGTACGAGGTGATTCAAACGGCTTTCCGGTGTAATGCGAGCGAAGCGCCGCGCCAATAACTCGCCCTAGTTTGCTACCGGGTGTTGTAGGCGCTTTCCCAGGCAGTATTTCGTAGTGTTCAGCTACTTCGTCGGGGGGCTCCCATATCTCGTATAGCGTGTTTGATTTGGAAGCGAATGGGATGGCCGGTGCTGGAGGAGTATGGGGGCCTGGGGATGGAGTTGGCGGAATTGAAGCAACGGACGACTTGTGGGCAGATGATACTCTTGAAATGCCTTTCCGATTCAAAGCCCATTTTAATATAAGTTGACATCGGTTGAAATCGCAAACGTACCGGATTCTTCTGTTGCATCTGATGTGACTGAAGTGCGCTTCGAGCTAGTTTCACTCGCTGCGAAACGCACATTGTTGGAGGTAGAGCGCGACCGCTGCATGCAAAATTCACTGCTCACTCAGCTCCAGTGTTATTATCAGTTATATCTAGAGTTATTTGGGGGGACCCGGGCCCAGAGACAGTACTAATTAGGCTGGACAAGTATAGTAGACTCTCAAACGAGTTGGGTCTGCCAACCGTGCCTCGAAGTCACGTGATCGCGATTGAGGAATCGAAAGCGCTGTTCGGTAGCCTCGCCACCCCAGTAACAGATCTTCCAAACAAGTAAACTTCGATCGAGCCATAGGAACTGTACCCAGCTTGTGGACGTTTTACACGCTGCCGCGGAATACTTGGTAACTACACCCCTTTAAACAATGTGCCATGTACAAAGAACAGCTTCTCAGGCCAACGTTATAGTAGTATATGATGTTTAGCATGCATTGACACTATCCGAGGTATATATATGCGACACGACTGGAGGGAGTCAATAAACCTAGTCAAAAGCGCCCATGCTTTGATTGAGAATGCACAGTTGCCCCATTTGGCAACCTGGAACAAACACCCTAAGCGCTCAAACCGCACCTACTCCCTCCAGTCATCATCCATGGACGGCCTAATCATCCTAGATAAGTTCGAGTAAGTGGGATATCTTACAAACATTTGCATTCTTCCTGAAACATAACAGCAATGCTCCCCTAGCCGACCGATCATACAAACTGCCTTTCGAACGCTTTCCCCGTCGTATACGCTCTTGCACATTGACGCATTCACCTCTGCTCGCGAACAAGCGAATGGTTCACCAATAGAGCCGGTCATATACGTTGATGCTGGAGGGGAGAGTAGTGCATGCTGCCATCGGGGTGCTGGAGGCTTGCACATTCTGTGCCCGGTGCGGGGAGATGGTGCGTCCCAACAATTGAGAGCTGGCACCAGGATTCATCTGACTCGTGCCTAGTCGACCCTCTGTTTGTGTTTTCTTTTCTAGAAGTGGTAGTCCAAACCCTTCAGGAATATCTTGGAGAGATTAGCCCGGCGTCGCTAAAGGATAACTTTGACGTTGTCTACCAGGTAAATTGTTTGCACGGTCGGTTCTCGTAAAGCCACCTCTTCCTAATCAAACCAATAGTTACTGGAAGAAATGCTGGACGAAGGATACCCATTAACGACCGAGTCCAACACCCTTCGGGATATTGTTCTCCCTCCGTCTCTGTTGAACAAAATACTATCGGCCACAGGCGTATCCGGGTAAGCATAGCCAATTATAGGCCAACATTCAGCCTTTCATGCTACCTGAAAATGTAGACTAGCTGCGGCCGCCCCA
Organism: Ceratobasidium sp. AG-Ba; assembly: GCA_016906575.1. Lineage (NCBI taxonomy): Eukaryota > Fungi > Basidiomycota > Agaricomycetes > Cantharellales > Ceratobasidiaceae > Ceratobasidium > Ceratobasidium sp. AG-Ba. The sequence goes on along the minus strand of CP059613.1, from coordinate 2,529,824 downwards.
GCACCCTTTTCGTCTCCAATCCCCTGGCGCAAGACAGGATTGAGGTACAACAATAATGAGATCTATTTCGATATCATTGAGGAACTGGATGCTGTTGTTGGGCGGTGAGCATCAGCCCCTCTTTCATAGCAGTCGTGCTGACAGTGTGTAGGAGCGGAAATGTCGTTTCTAGTAACGTATGGGGAAGGATCGTCTGTAAATGCAGTTTGTCAGGTAGGTCTGAATCAGGTTTGGCCGCTTCTATTCCTAAAATGAATCACAGGCACGCCTGATCTATCACTCGCGCTTGCAAACAGTAAAGCTCTAAAGGACTACTCGTTCCATCCATGTATCAGGTGCGTCTGCAGTTAGCTGTCCGAAATATGGAGCCGTAGATTAGTCAATACAGGTTGCAAAAGTTTATACAAACAAAGGTCCTATCATTTGTACCACCAGACGGAAACTTTACCCTCTTGAACTATCAACTCTCGGTTCCGTCACCCAACCCTGCTGCACCTCCCCCTCTGCCTATTCAGCTCAAGCACGATGTTGCATTGCATGAGCACGGTGGTATGTTGTATGTTTTACCTTTCCATCCAATCGATAATTGATGTCTAGTAGGTTCATTCGAGTTGAGTATAACGGGTCGGCTATCGAAACCGCTCGAGAACGTAGTTGTCGAGTTCAAGCTCGGAAGTTCGGCTACAGGCGCAGAGTGCACGCATACTGGGGGAGGCGGAGGACAGACGGCTGGTGGAGGGTTTGGTGCATTGGCCGCCAATGGGGGGAGTGTGAGATGGGGATACGATCCGCAGACCAAGGTATGCTCTCCGTGTGTGCGTAATTCAAGGAACTAAATCGGGTACAGATCCTTCGATGGGAAGTCCCTTCACTCACCGGAATGGCCCAGCACTTGAAAGGGACTTTTACGTCCAGGTGAGTCGCAGAGTGCGTAAAGTTACCTAAAGCGAACTTGATGATTGCCCATGCAGCGACCCGGTTCCTAGACCATCACGAAGCATCATGGTGACGTTTGAGATTGTCCAGCATTCACTCTCGATGATCAAAATTGACCAGCTGAGGGTGACAGGAGAACCGTACAAGCCATACAAAGGTGTTCGTTCTTCGGTTGAAGGCAAAATTGAATATCGATGGTAGACGTCAATGTATTGAATTATTATTTTTAAACCCCCGCAAATGGGCTGGAATGATAAGGATATTTGCCAAGTCTTTTCGGGGACGGGGGACCGCCAAGATGATAATGTCGACTGCCGGAATCGGGCAAGACCGGCATCGGCACGTGATGGCGCACTGCCACTGAGCATCCAATCTCGTCCGTAAAATCCCCATCGACCGCTAAGCAAGTAGTTTATGCGTTCAGGCTGGATACTGGTAGCTAACTAGATACAATTTAGGTGTAGCAGAAATGGCCTCCAAGTCTCTCGCTGCTGCTATCGTAAGCTAGTGGTGAAATTTATTGGTTGATTGGGTTACGCTCACACGCGGGTTTTGGTAGGACTGGACTCGCATTTACTCGTCGCTCGGACTTGGCAAGGGTGGGCACAGGCTCCATTATCCTATTGCTATTGTATTTTGACGACGCTCGGACTATCGTCAGAGACCGTTGCATCGCTGCAAGCGTTTCGCAAGCGCCATTCCGAGGCCCAGCGGATCCACGCGCAGTATGCGACACAGCCGACGACGGTGAACATCGCGCACTATCGCTCTGTGCTCAAAAACCAGGCTGTCGTTGACGAGGCTGAGAAGATCCTCAAAGACTTTAAGCCTGTAAGTTATGACGTGAACGAGCACATCAAGGCGATCGAGGCGTTTGAGAGCAAGGCGGTGAGTAAGCTGAGCGGACGCTCGAGCTGGCGTTGATCGTACGGATTTAGGTTGCCAAAGCGGAGGAGACGTCTGTGAAGATTGACGAGGAGCTGAAGAACTTGCAGACCACACTGGCGAACATTGAGGAAGCTCGTCCGTTTGAGGATCTTACTGTGAGTCGTGATCAATTTTGGATAGGCTAGTATTTGACCGGGCCTAGGTGGAGGATGTTGCGCAAGCGCGCCCGGAGATTCTCAAGACGGTCGATACGATGATGAAAAAGGGCAAATTCTCTGTGCCAGGTTCGTGACAGTTGACAGGGGAGATTCGATTGACTAATTGGATTATTTACAGGCTACAGGGAGAAGTTTGGTGATTTGTCGATGGTCTAAACGGAGGTGTGCTGTGTGTAGTGTGCTGGGCTGTCGTTCTGGCAGTGCGAGTGTTAAAATAGAGAGAAATATAAGCGAACCAGCGTGGCTGTGAGATAAAGAGTGACGAGAGGCGGCCGGGGTGGCCGGGGGGCTTGTGCCGAGGAAGAACGAACTGCTGCCTGTCAACTTGAACCGCGCCTGGTTGTTGGACCTGCTTTTTTTTTGTCTGTACGGATAGTGTATAAATTGTATATAGCGCGGTGTATGGCTGAGCACAACCACAACCACTACTACACCCCGAGGTAGGTGACGTCTTCTTTCGGCGATCCAAGGGTGCGGCCCTGTTGGCCGGCGCCTGTTGTCGCCTCGCTCTTTTTCACCGCCATCTGTGCCCAGCCTCTTCCCGTTCCTTTAACCCAGCGCTGACCTGCCTGCAGCTCGTCCCACCCCCACCGCCGCACCGCGTCGTCCGGCTTCACCATCTCTGCCTACACCTCTCCGTCGCCGCCCCCCACCTCGGCATCGCCGCTCGTCAAGACGACGCCCGTAGGCCGCTCCCCGTTTGCCGACCCCAAGAACATGGCCGTCAACGATCTCGCGCCGCCCAACGCCCCCTTTGCGGCCGCTGGACGCCGCCCTAACTCGTTTGCCTCGTCAGTCGGGTCCGGCTCCCAGTCGCCGTCGGCCTCGCAAAAGAACTTTCGCGACTCGCAGTCGCTGTCGATCAACTATGTCCCCGCCAAGTTCTCCCGCCCCCACAGCCCCGGTATCCATCACCGCAAGGCAGCCAAGGGCGGTGAGCCCAAGCGCGGCGGTGGACTCGATGCCTTTGGCGCGGGTCACAACCGCATGGCCGACCGTGACGACGAGGACTACGAGGGCATCCAGTTTGGCAACGGCCCCAACGGCTGGTCTAGCAACGGCAAGAAGCCACGCTTGCGCTGGAACAAGTTCAAATGGGTGCTGTTCATCATCAACATATGTGTACGTCCTTTTCTCCTCCGTCAACTCCACCCCTCGCTCACCCTCCCACAGCTCACGATCTACACGATGACGGGCTTGATCATGTGTTTGCTCACTTGGTTCAACGTCTGGACCCATGCCGACATTATTCGCGTGGGCAACACCACCGAGCTTATCTGTAAGCACATTCCGTCGTAATTACGCTCGGCGGCCTAATGACATCTTTTCCAGTGTCGACCGTCGCTTCATCCTTTGGCCTCCTTACCGCACTCATCGGCTGGTCTGGTATCCTGCTCAACAACCGCGCGTTCCTGGCTGTCTACACGCTTTTCACCTGGATTACCTTTGGTCTCCTCGTCGCACCTGGTTACGTCACCTACAAGAAGAAGACCTTTAACCTCGAGGGCAAGATCAACGCTCAGTGGTCGACCGGCATCGGTCTCACCGGCCGTTTGCGTATCCAGAACCAGCTTCACTGCTGCGGATATTTTAGCCCCTTTGTTGAGGCCACCGTCTCCCAGACATGCTACTCCCGCTCCACCCTCCCCGGCTGCAAGGGCGATTATCTCCGATTTGAGCGCAAGGTCCTCACCACCTGGTACATTGTTGCCTTTTCCCTTGTCCCACTCCAGCTTGCGTGCATGATTTCCGCTCTGCTTTGCTCTAACCATGTCACCTACCGCTTCGGAAAGGGCATGATGCCCAAGGCCTACCGTCTTGATCTCAACAGCATGGCTGTGATCATGGACAACTATGCCCAGTGAGTTTAATCTGTTTAGCGCGCGTGGCAGTGTCTGATATTGGTTCTCTAGGCAACTCGCCGAGCAATATGGCGACGATGTTGCCTCGGACGTAATGGCCCGCTCACGTTCCAACCTTCAGGTCGACTCGCAGTTTGGCTCGGTGCGAGGCGGATACGATACCCCCGGGGGCTACAACAACAGTACCGTAAACACCCAAGGCGGCTACGGCTCTGTGCCCCACGGCGGAAGCGATGAAAACGTCCGACGGTAAAAAAAGGACGTCTGCCGATGACAGTTTGCCCGACTCTTTTCTTCAAGGCATAGAAGGAACTCATCCACGACTTTTGTATAAGCTTGTTCAACACTGTTTCAATGTATGTTTTCTGTTCGCGTCACCATTGGACATTGGCGTAGTTCGGGACTGCATTTCATCCGTTCCCCCACTTGGCTCCGTCTTTTTTCTCTTCCCCTTTTTTTGAAAATTTCTACCGAATTTTCCTCTTTTGGTACCGTTCTTACCTGGTGCTACTCGTCTCCAGCCTCACTGTCTTTACATACCCTAAGGTTGAACATTGGCTCCTAATGTTATTTCACTACGATTGCCCTCGGAAAGACGAATTCACAAAATTACGATTCGAATTAGAGTATCATCCATGGCTAGAAATACAGCAGGGTATAGACAGTCATCTGTGGCGTATCGTGCATTACAGGTGTTTAATATTTGGTGCGGCGAGCACGGCGGGGAGACGAGCGGATACCGAGAGCACGCTTAATACGGGTACCCATCGATACGTGCGCCTCGTTTCCACGACCCTAGAACGGATAAACGTCAGCCGCGAAAAGCCAAGGCGATCGGGCGGGAAAAGATCTCACCATTCGCTTCAGCTCGCGCTTGGCGTGTCGCCGACCCTCGTGGGTAGTGTTCGGGTTCGAGAGCGCGGCCTGATGATCACCGAGAATTCAGCGGCAAGTTCAGCCCCAATTATATGCGCACATACCTTGTACCCTCCGGCGCGTCGGTTGGGGCTCGTGCGGTGGAACAGACCACGGCGGTGGTGAGAACTCGTAGTCGAGCGGGTGGTGCGACGGGAGCCGAACATGATTTAGATGATAAGGGCTTGTGATAGTCAGGTAAGCAGGTAGGGGAGATCTGTGTTGGACACTCAAGTCGGACCCGTCTTCCGTTTTTATTCCCATGAAATGTGTGGAGCGTATGACGTCACGGTGGAGCACAAGGGTCACGTGTGGCAGCGTGGAGTGGAGCGGTGGAGTGTTTCGTCATTCCTTCCCTCATTGCTTTCTTCTAAATTTACGCCGCCGCTTCATGGAGTCTGGGTTGTCTGATCGCGTTGCGCAGGCATGTATAGACGAATATAGACGCCATCCAGAATTTCATCCGACTGCGCGGTCAAATGGCGTTCCTCAATTTACGGTCCTTGCTGCGGTTGCGCTTGTCCACGCACAAGACGAGAATGTACATTGTATCGCCCTCGGGACTGGGTCCAAGTGTCTGCCTCATAACCGACTTCCAAAAACTGGCAACGCGCTACATGATAGCCATGCAGAGGTTATTGCGCGGCGAGCGGCTATTCGATGGTTCTATCAAGAGATTTTGGCAGCAAGGACTCCTGGTGCTGACTCTCCTTGGATCGAAAAACAAGATAATGCATCCAGGAGATGGAAGATGAGAGAAGGTGTGCGAGTGTGGATGTATGTGTCTACTTTACCGTGTGTGTTTGGTCCAAGTTTAGTAGAGACGCATGAATTGATTCAATAGATAGGTGGAGATGCGTCCACGACAGCTCTTGCAATCAATCAGCCCGTTGAGATGGCAGAACTAAAGGCGCTTTCGCCTATGCCCATCCCTGAAAAGGGGACCACGGCTCGCGGACGGGATAACTACAACGCACTTGGTTGGTTGAGGACAAAGCCTGGCGAGTGCCTTTCTTTGCTGTGGTTACCGAACCGAGAACATGATATGTCATCTAGCCAGGGCAGATGCACCTCCCACTATTTCGCACGCATGTAGTGACAAAATCGCGTTTTGGAGTCTGGTCGGGTTCCAAGGAGCTTTACTTTTTCAACTCATGGGTCCTATATTCTTTAGCGGGATCGTTTTTGGAGACGTGCTCGACCAGTTTTCGGACTCGGACGTAGCACGGGTTACTGAAGACTGTCAACGCGCATTGGTAGATAGACTAATATTATCGTCCGGTTAGCAATAAAGCCAAACGATACGACTCATACAACTGACTTGGACGACAGGGGATGTGCGACCTCCGGAGCTCCGCATCGTATTTACAGAAATACAGTTCCCGCATGCACGGTCGCAAATCGCAGCCTCAAGCGTAGCGTCTGATCCTGAATGTGAGTTGATCCTCATTGGACATTTAACTCGCCAACTCGTGGGTTCCCCAGCTCACATGTGGATTGCTCCAAATGTCCTCGGTACCCGTGGGACGACTGAAACCATCGTGAATGGATTCCGTCGGGGAGTCGGACCTAAACGTCAAACCATTTCAAGGTTTCAGTGAGTCGGACTCACAGCAACCGGAATTTTTATGGTCGCCTATAATATTCTAGACCGCTGACATGCAAGGCATCAATGATGAGACTGCATCTTGCTGCAAGAAAGGACATAGGGTTACCCGAATTACGGTAAGCAGACTCCTTGGAGATATACGAGGAACTGCATTGCTCCTTAGGTCAACAAGCTACTATCAGCTTAAACGTGTAGAAGACGCAAAAGAATATCAAGGATTGAAGGACGCATTGAGATTACCAGGTGCACCTCTTGAAGGATGGCTCGTGAGTGGGCAGGAATGGGAAAGTTTCGAAGCAAAACTGGATTAAGATGAGAATAAAACCCATTATCAATATACAAACGAAGTCTACGTAGGTCAGTGGAAGATGTCGTCTCGTTGGGATATAGCAAGCGAAGAATCGGTCTACCGCTTTTCCAGACGGGAGGCCAGCCAATCCAGCCCTTCAAACAATCTGGTTTTGCGTTAATGTACCGATTTGACCTTGTAGGCTCTATTACTTACCCTTGGCCTGTCAGTGCAGAACATGCCATCTGCAACAAAGAATCGTCAACAAATCTCCACAGGCTCAGTTCACGAACATACAATGTGCCATTGACCTAGGGCAGCGCGTAAGAAACTAGACAGCGTACGCGCGATCTCAATGTACTCACGATCTCGTAAATCAGTCAGCCTCAGCTCTTCCGATATCCTTGCCGCAGTAAGGCAACCCCGTACATCTTGTTTGTTGGCAAACACGAGCAAAAGCGCATCTTTTAGCGACTAAGGACGCGTCAGGCTCAACCTTTTTCTATTCGTTGGAACGCGGTCACATACCTCGTCTGCGCACATTTTGTGGAGTTCCTCCTTTGCCAAACTCAACCTTCCAGCGTCACACGAGTCCACAACGAGGATCACAGCTCGTGCGGCAGTAAAATATTGCGACCACGACTGTCGTAACGAAGACTGGCCACCAATATCCCACAGAACAAACTTGAGGTTTTTGTACTCAAATACCTAATCTAATGTTATTATCTGCTTGAAATCGCGTCCATGTTGGTGACATCTTACCTCTGTATTGCTCCCAACTGTTGGTGCGGTATCTACGGCTTCCCCCATCTACTTTCGCTCGGTCAATATCGTGTGAGCGATGACATGTAATGATCACTCACGGTTATCTTATACAGCATTGTCGTCTTTCCAGCATTATCCAACCCAAGAATCAGTAGTTTCATCTCTTCCTGGCCGAATAGTCTTGCCCAGAGCTGGGTGAAATGTGACATAGCGACTGCAAGGTCAAACATAAACATGCCTGGACGTGGACATAAAGTTGATTGTGCCTACCGCCCATGTTGATAGAGTCTTAAGCCAAGTTGCACGGAGAACCGAGACTGGACGAATGTGATTCCGGGTGGTAGAGTGTGGTGGATACAAACGAGTGGCAAGTGGGGTAGGAACCGAACCAATTTGACCTGACGTGGCTTCTCCCTGTCGATCAACCAGATGACAAATTCTGCTCTAATCCCGGACTTATATGCACTCTCAAACCAGGATCTTAGGACCCAAAACGAGTGAGTAATATAGAATCACTCTGGCTATACTACATCTTTGATACCCTCAATCAAGTGTTTGAACACGGACACCCCGTGTTTTCCCAAAGCCGATGCACATTCAACCAGTGTTGCACCAGCCCTAAACATTCTCTCAGCTGCCTGGGCATCCGTCACACCTCCCACTCCAATAATTTCAATATCATGAAGCTTAGGATCCGAACTCGATTTGAGCAGATTGGCAAACCGATGCACATTCCTAGTTCGAGATAGATAAGTATCTGCCTGCCCGAGCATATGCGGTGACTCAAGCGTACCCTAATGATAGAGGATGAATCGACTCCCCTGCCAGACCGCCGTAAATGGTGGGAACCGCATATTTTTCGGTATCCGCAGTCTTCTCAAAGTGAGAAGGTAAAGTCTGGTCGTCAAACAGGAGACTGGACCCAAGGGTATTCGTGCATGTTAGGAAGGCGATAGGATGCCGCCCTTCAGTAGGAGATATTTTGGAGAGCACAGCAATAACATCTGTGAATTGCTTTGCATGGACATACGGGGGGAGCTTGAGGCCAACAACCAGAGATGGGTCTTTGGCAGTATGGTTGGCTATGACCGACAGGAGTGCGAGCATAGAGGCAGGTTCATAGGATGGGGGTGGTTTGTTCGCGATGTTCGGACACGAAGTATTGATTTCTACAGCCACACGAATAGGATGGCCAGAATCATTGCCGGGAGAGGGTATGTCAGAAATTCGACGGCGGGTTACTTGTACCAGTTCCAAGAGGCTATTGAGCGAGGACTCGCTTTCGTTGCCTTCGGGTCCTGGCGAGTCAAATGTAATACTGACTATAACGGGCTTCGTAGACTCCTGGTTATCAGAAAGTATTTCCTGAACCCAAGCTAAATATTGGCTGAGAGGGTACGGGGAATAACCGTACGAATTTAGAGTTGTTGTTGTATCTGACGCAAAGGCAACCTGCGATCCACATTTGGATACCATTCCTAAATACATATTTAGCTGACCTATTTACTTACCTGATGAATTTTTGGGTCGTCGGGAAATCCCTTGAGTGTAGCGGTTCTCGTAGTGACTCCTCCAGTAAATTGGCTCGCATATAGGGTTTTCAGGTCGTTAAGATCTGAAGCCCACGGACACGAAGAGTTGAGTACAGGGGTACTAAAAAATACCCCGTGGATTGATACTGGCATCATTCACAGCTTGTATATCCGGACTGAAAGCCAGCGCAAAATGATAGCCAGAATCAAGTTCCTGGCCCTCAAGCGTTGTTCTTATTTGTTCACCTATCTAAGCGCCAGGCGGTAACTTGCCCTCAATAGTCGACGCGTCAGCCAAGCGCGGAGGCACGCATCCGCGCATCCACGATGGTACGCAAGCTGTTTATATAGTCGCTCCTCGCACTCACAAAGATACTCAAACCCAGTTCAGGAATACCTACGACTCCGATAACACTGTATTCTCCCCTCAAGGGCGCCTGCATCAAGTCGAGTACGCGCTCGAGGCCGTCAAGCAGGGATCAGCAGTCGTAGGATTGAGGTCGAAGACACATGCTGTGTTCCTTGCGCTAAAGGTATTTGCTACCTCTTTGTATAAGTTTAGTGACCTGTATTTAATTATTTTATAGCGTTCACCCAATGAGCTTGCATCATACCAAAAGAAGATCCTACGCATTGATGACCACTGCGGAGTGGCTATTGCTGGTTTGACTTCTGATGCCCGTGTGTTGAGGTTAGTAGATTTGGTTTCAATCTGCATGAGCTTCATTAATACTAGTATCCAGCAATTTCATGCGACAGCAAGCAATGTCCTCACGAATGTTGTTCAACCGGCCGATTCCAGTCAACCGATTGGTTTCTTCTATCGCCGAAAGTAAGCTACGACGACCCGATAGACAATGACATAGCATAACTTAATATGATACAAGAGGCGCAGGTTAACACGCAGGAATATGGCAGGCGACCATACGGTGTTGGTTTCTTGGTTATTGGGCAGGATCAATCAGGTCAGCTGCAATTATCTTTGACTATGGGTACCTGATCACCTAAACATACTACACAGGGCCACATCTGTACGAATTCTCTCCTTCCGGAAACTCTTATGAGTACTATGCAATGTCGATCGGCGCACGAAGTCAGAGCGCCAAGACATACCTGGAGAAGCATTATGAGTCTTTTACCGACGGTAAGTTTCTCGCATCTCCGTGTTACTAGAATCTAACCATCCTTACTGGTCCGAAGCATCACTTGATGAGCTGATCAAACATGGGCTACATGCATTGAGAGAAACACTTCAGCAAGATAAAGAACTCAATGTCAACAATACATCCATCGGAATTATAGGACCTGCAAGCCAACACGAGAAGAGTGAGGAACTATTAGATCTACACTGTGCTTTTGCTCTTTACTAACATGCGCACGAACTAGACGTGCGTTCGGACGGGTCGTTCCGTATCCAAGAGGGTGAACCGATCCAACCGTGGATCAGTTCGATGGTTCCAAAGGAGGAGCCAGCTGCGCCTGCTGAAGAAGCCGCCGATGCGCCGGCGGGAGGAGAAGACGTCGTAATGGGCGAATGATAGCCAGAACATTGCATGTAGATCAATTAAACGTTCAATGCAACTCATGTTTAAACTAGTTCTATTGTGGTTCATGGTAGCTAAAGAGTGGGGGATAATGATAACTACAACAAGATACAAGGGTGTTGTATTGGTTTTATTTTTCAGGGCGTGCTTGGTGCCTTTCCGACAGTAGACTGAACAGGTCCACGCTGCTGCATGGCAAGCTTCCAAAACCTTGCAGCGCGACCGGGCTTGCGCAAGCTTATTGCAAGAGCTACAACCGAGGTCAGGAGTGCGACGCTTCCGGCCTGATGAGACGCAGCGAGCGGGACGGGGACCAAGTAGAGAAGAGTAGTGATCCCAAGGGCCGCCTGAAGGTTAACAAGCCCAAAAGTCACCGCTGCAAGTCGGCGTGTTTGAGCCGGGAGCAGAGAGCGAAGAGAAGCCCGACGTGAGTGCAAGAAAAGCAAGGTAGTACTAAGGTATGTTGTCAATGCCTGTAATCTTGGTTAATAACTTATGAGAATCTAGGCGGTATGAGTAGCCTACCAGGACACGGTGGTTAAACTGAACGGTGCTCGGGTTTTCCAGGATATTTCTCCACCAGAGGTCTGACTTGTCAGCCCTTTTCGCATATACCGGGTTCATTAGCTCCTCCCGAGGTGGGGCAAGACGGCCGCCCATTGTGGGAAACTCGTTGTACACGAGCCCAGCATCGAGTCCGGCAACAAATGCACCTGTGGATATATGCATGAAGAAATTCCGAGTAATGCGTTACTGTTCGCTTACCTGAAAGAGCTGTCAAGAATACGACAGCGCCGAGCACACCAACGCGAGCCTTGAATACTCTTACTGCGTTACTTTGCAGCGCGGTTTCAAGAGCTTCGATTGCTTTTGCCTTTCCATGGGCCCAATTCCAGTCCCTCAAAACAGCCATGCCCCCGCCGAGCATCCCGACATATAAAGCGAGTGCACATCCGAGGTGTGCAGCCAACCTATACTGGCTCACTCTTGGCACCGCACCAGGTGTGTTCATGATCGACTCGGCAAGACCAGACTTGACCATGTACCATCCCAGAACACCTTGGGCACCGATGAGGAGGGCTAAACCGCCGAGGTACGGAGTAAGCGTTGGCAGCGGTAGTGGGTTGGGCGCTGGGGCTGAGGCGGGGAGACCGAGTTGAGAGCGAGTAAGACCGGGGAGGAAGAAATTGCGTGGGACACGCCGACGAATGACAAAATAGGCGAGAGGCAAGACGAAGGCGAGACCGATGGCGCGACCGAGTACTCGATGCGCATATTCCCAAAAGTAGATGCGTTTAAACTCCGCGAGAGTGATTCGATGGTTTAGGCTAGTTGTGATCGTCAATGGACCTCTAAACCAAATCTAGTTAAGACTCACATCTTGAACTCTGGTGTATCCTTGTATTTTGTGAATTCTTCTTCCCATTCAATCTCGCTCAATGGTGGAAGTATACCAGTGATAGGTCGCCATTCCGTGATAGACAGGCCCGACTCGGTGAGACGAGTAACGCCTCCTACTACGACGATGGCAAAAACCAGACCAGCACAGCCAATCAACCATTTCCCCACCACTGGCGGGGCTAACACCGGGGCCTCGGCGGATGCCTCGACAGTGGAATCTTCAATTTTCGGCCTATCATTTGAGTTTGCCAACAAAGTACTGCCAATTCTGCGAGAGGTAAAGAAGCCCGCTCGCTGGGAGGTGAAAAATCCGGCAAGCGAGGTTGTCCGATTTGTACGGCGGGGGATCGCAGCCACTGACATTGGCCGAGACAGGACCGAGTGTGACAGAATGTCATTCCTCGGTGCGGCTATGGTGCGTCTGCCAAGCGAACGTGTCAATCCTGGGGTAGTTGGCTTGTGTACTCTAAAGAGAGGAGGCTTTGCATACGTCGCCCAACGCGGGCTCAGTATGCGAGACATGGTGGGGGCGAGCCGTGTGGAGGTCGGCCGGCGGATCGCTAGCAAAGTGCGGCGCCCGGGAGAAGTCGGGGATCGAGGTAGATATCATCAGTTTCAAACAGTGGTCAATATCTTGGTTGAGCGCACAGACTGACCTATGGGGGAGGTGATTGGGAAAAGTACCGGCGGCAAGTAGAAGCGCCGGAGCCAAACAACACGCGCAGGTGGTGTGCTCCCAACGGCCATAGGGCTGACATGATCCGACTCTCCCACCCGCGTAATGCTCCGGATTCGTCATCCAGCGTCTTTTTGAAAACTAGCCAGACTGGTCGCGGACCTGCCCCCGCTGAATTATACCCCAAAATGATGAGCTTGTTTCTCACTTGCCTCGGCTCTCATGCCTTGCCACAGGTACTTATACCACTAGCCTATCTGCGTTCTCGTCTCCTCATCAAGCTGCTCTCAGCTTTAAACCACCTCTTCCACTTCTTTCCGCCACATCCTTCGACGAGGCTTCAGGTTTTGTCTCTGTCCTAGTTCCTTCTCGCATTCCTCGCGTTTCGATTCCATCCCAAAATGTCGACCGCTACCAACGGCTCTTTGCCCGAGCACACTCTCATCGGCACTCCCTTCTCGACATTCACGCGCACCATCGCTATTGCTCTCGTCGAGAAGGGCATTCCCTTCAAACAGATCCGAACAGCTCCCCACTCTGAACTCGCAGATGAATTCCACCCATACGGATACGTCCCCATCCTTGTGATTCCTCGGCCCAACGGCAAGGACGTGCATTTGCGAGAGAGCCAGGCAATCGCAATGTACCTCGATCGGATCGCACCTATGCCCACGCTTGGTCTCGACGAGACCGACACATGCCTACCGGAGAAAATGTGGGAGTTTGTGAGCCTGGTCGTAAGCTTCGGTGAGCTCGGCTGTTTCAGTCTTTCTGTGCGCTCGACTAACTTGCGAGCGTGCCTCAGGCTACCCGGCTATCAAGACTGGCGTCGTTCAGCCCCGCGTGTGTGGACTTGACGCTTGCAAGTTCACCATGACCGAGATCAGACAGCAAATCAAGCAGGCCGGAGGCCTTGACAATCTCAAGACGTTCCTCACCAAAATTGAACAGCTGTTCCAACCTGACGGCCCATACATCTTCGGATCGAGGGTGAGTCTCCGTTCTCCCAACCAAATCAGGCAGTCTAGTGACAAAGTTGGATAGGTGACATGGGCTGATGCTTTCCTTTATCCCCTCATCGCTGATCTGATGGCCGTGCCCGAGGGGATGTTTGTCAGCACGCGCATATTGAAGTGGGCAAAAACTATGGAGCTTGTGGAAGGAGTTAAGCAGACATTCGATGGTACACTCGCAGCCCGCGGCCGCCCATAATCCCGCTCCACCCACTTGGTTCCTTCCTACCAATCGATTGCATTTTAATAGCCGCATTACATTTCTCGCCGTAGACCAGCATGTACTTTACGCACCATTCCATTGCACCAACCCATTTATTTATGCGTCTCAACTGTGTGAGTTTAGTTTCATGGTGGTCGGACCGCTGGCTTGCCTCCAGCCAACAACCCAGCCTGCTCCATCTTTACGCGTCGAGCAACTCGTAAACCAGCACGACCTGCTTGAGTAGCAATAACACCGATCAAAGCAATCACACAGGTAACTGCATAGAATGCCCATGGGTGATCCTCAAAGTGGTTTGTCAAATTCATGCCAAGGATCGCACCAGGAAGCGCGGCAGATGAAACAGCCAGCGTTGCAATTGCTAGTCGGATCTCGAGGTGCAAGAGCCTGTTGCGGGCTATACACGGAGGGCCAATAAGTCATGGGGAGTATCAATGCACCGAAACAAGCAACGCACTAGACGATAGGAGGAGCGTGAGATGTTGCGAGGCCGAGTTGAGTCTCTGGAGATTGCGTGATGCGTTGAGAGTCAAGGATGCCGCATACTTCAGGTACCTATTGAAAGCGCCTGGATGTTGATTCAACGCTCACACCACCAACAAAGAGCTCTCACGTTTCGAGCAGCAACTCAACCTCGTCGTCATCGCCCAACTCTCTCGCCTTCCCGTTCCGAAGTTCAGTCAAATACATCTTGCGCATATCATCTGGCTCGGACAGGATCTCGGCCACCGCATCCTTGACGCTCGTAGCGGCGCGTAAAAATACCTCATTCGAGTCCTTGACTTCGATCATCTCCTGCATCTGCGCGGTTGAGATCACGTCTTGCGACGACATGGATTTGAGCAACTGGTTTGCCCGGGTGGTGAGTTCGGTGGAAGTGCGAGAGAGGGTGTGGATTTCCTGGGAGAGGAGGGATTCGAGAGCACTATCGAACATGGGTGAGTCGTTATATGCGCAAAGCAAGATGGGGTCAATTAACCCACGTAAACTCGAAGGGTTGGTGGTCGGTGTGTGATGCACGAAACGTTAGAGCTCGGATGTGCGCCATGACGCTATTGAGGATCGGGCTCCTCTCTTTGGTCTCTTTAGTCGGGTGCTCGTCTCCGCCGAGTGACTCGAGCATGATCAATTTGTCGGCTTTGATTATAGCTCGTATGCTTGGCGTACAGAATATTATAGACTCGGACCGGACCAAGATGGATGAAGGGAGGTCGTGCTACAATCCATGAGCCAACAATACTTTGACGATAAGCAAATAAATTCACCATATCAGTGTCTAATGACCTAAGATCTCGAGGCTGGATACCGTTATCACGGCATAGTTTCACTTTTGAAACCTTGTGGACTTCCTCGGCCTGTAGGTCTCCAGGAGCTGCTTGACTGGCGGGGTCAAGATCCGGAGGGGCTTGGATAGTGGTGCATCGCGCGTTCATGTATTCTCTATCGTTGGTGCTACCATTTCCAGGACCCCAGAAATGCGAGCTTCCCAGGCTTGCTGCTGCTGTTCCATTAGGATAGTTGTTGAGCAACGGTAATCTATGTGAAATCCCGATGTGTATGCTCGCTCGCAAAGTGGTTGGCGAAAGTAGGGGAGAGCGGGCTAGGTGGGTATAAGAGCCCCTGGAGAGCAGCCTGGTAGTAGAGATACACCCTAGCATAGAAGCTGTAGAATAAGCAAGCATGCATTCAGTACCAACTGATCGACGTTGGGTGACGTCAGACGACAAGCACAAGAGCCCCCACGTGACCCCGCCATGGACGAAACTTGACCAGGATCTCCTTGCGAACATCATGTCCAGCAGGCTAGCCGGGAGAATTATATCTCAAGTGCCCCGACTATCTAGACATTTCTATCTTTCTTCTGTGCGGTGTGCTGCCGTCCCTTCCAGGACATTAACCGAGGGAGAGCAAGTTGTGTTCGACAAGCTAAATGGGAGATTTCAACCCTCAAGTCTTGATGTAGAGGACGTATCTGGTAAAGCACGAATATGGGGCAATCGTTTCGATGCTTACGAAATTCTACAAGGGGGATGTGGCACCTTTTACGCGATTTCGATAACTTCAAACGAATTCAAAGGCTTGCCCATGGTAAAGCAGCATAGACTTGTTACAGAGGAACTCAAGAAGGAAATATCGGGGTTTCACGGGCTCCAGGTTTGCTAACCTTCTCATGCAAAGTCGCAAATCTCTAATTGAGTTTGCTTGCGAAACAGATAAAAACTAAAGCAGAATAAATATAATATTCATAAACACCTTACTTTGATTGGCTATCGTTTCCGCTTGAGCTTGAGCAGTGTGATGGCTTCTCGCGAGTATAGGTTTACGTCCGGGTCATCGTCAACCTAAGAACATATCAAAATGCATAGATGCTGGCGTCGAGCCATCGTTTACCTCTGACCAAGTGAAGTGTTTCTTGAGCAATCCAAAAAACCTCTTGTCAGCCTGTTTTTCTGAGTAAGTACTCACTCTTGTTTTGCATTAATGTGCCTACCTTGCGTCTTTTCTTATAGCAAAATAGGATCTCGGGCTCTCCATATTTGTCGCTGAGGTCGCTTAGCGTCGATACCAGCAATGGAAATGCGGGCTCAGCATACACACAGTCTGCCGCAAGGATCAGTGACACTGTATCCGGAAGATCAGACGGTAGTTCATCCCCCCTAGACCACTGGTGAGCTATCGATCTAAATCATTCGGAAGGAGCTTACCAGTCCAGTACTGAGGCTCGTACACGATCTTCTAGGTGATTAAGTTCGATGTTTGCTTCCATGATTTTCATTAATTGTCTAACGTGCGGTGAGTATTGCCAACTATTTATCATATGCGAGGGCGTACTCTTGGTCTGTTATGACAACTTCCTGTGCCCCCAAGTATCCAGCCACAAGTCCCACTAGACCGGTCCCTGAAACAAGGCAATCCAGCCGCATTCATGAGCATGTTGTCTTGCGCGCACCTGATCCTAGTTCTATCACTTTTCGGCCCTCGAGAGATCCCTTTCTGGCTATATACCTCGACAAAACCTTGCGCATTAATGTTAAAGCCAATTCAAATGCCGGGATCGAATTCAAATATTCACCTCTCCTGCTGGCCAGGCTACTCCGCCGCAGCCTGTATACCATAAATGTTAAAAAAATCATTATTGGTGGCGATGTTGAGTTATTACCGGGACCAGCATCGACAACAAGTTTCACAGGATGTTCGAGGGGAGAAAAATTGAGTTCGATTGTTTGGTTAACAACAGTGGGGATTTGTGGAGGAACCACCTCGTCAGTGTCGCCTCGTAAATGACGCAGTGGATCCAGAGCATCAAGCTTTTCATCTAGGGCTACCTCGTTCACTTCACTTGTCTGGGACGTCGCCATACCAAAGCCGAGCCCGAGCGGGAGGGTTTAGGTTACTGTATGCGAATGTTTGCCTGCATCCGAGAATTATAATGATATTATGCTTTATTTGTTCACCTTAGCTGGTAGCTCAAAACACACCTCCGGCGTACAACTCAAGGGAACGGCTAGGTTTCTAATATCGCAAAAACAGCCGTACAGATTTCGGCCAATTCAGCAATTCAACAACGCAGCAAGCTTTCGATTATTTGATATCTTAATGACTTCACAATGCGAGTGCCATGAGAAGCGCGATAGTCAAATGGTTGGTTGACAATCACAAGCAGCGCGAATTGGTTCATAGCGATCAACGAGGGTAAATAACTCGTTTCAGAGTTTTAAAACCTACTGGGGAAACGCAAAGACGACAAGGGGAGGTGGCGAACTGCTAATTAAGGTGACTCATACTTAGTTGCTTGCCAAGACCCATCGACCCAGACTCAAAGTGGGGCGCACACGGTGCTATTACGAGCAGCGTACCAGTTGACATCTTACACCTGGGCACTCGAACGGACTTTTGGGGCAAATCTAAGAGGCCTGAGAAATCGGAGAACAGATGGTGAAACCATGCATTCCAACGTTTTGGGATCAAACCTCATTGCTGAAGAGGCGAATGGACCTTGAGCTACACATAATCAAGCTTCGTTGCGTCGTTATAGCACCCTCAGATAGCCCAGCGAGAGTGATTCGATCCTTTCAAGCGCCGGGTGGTCGGGACTAGCCGATCATTCTTGAGTTGCTGGTGGTTCGAGTCCTCTAGGGACCGTTCGTTTTGTCTGTCATATATGGTCGATTGGACACCTTGCGCCAGGGTTTGGTTCGATCCACACTGGAGGTGTAGTTAGTTCCAGCGTCCCACAACTTGTCGCATCTCGTAAAACTAAACTCGAGCCTGAAATCCCAGCCTGCGTGCGGCGGAATGCGAGAGTAGAGGAGGCAGCCACATGAAAGAACATATGTCGAGGGGTCCATGTTATTAAGCGCAACTGTGCTACAGTTGCATATAAGGCCCATGATCCATGACCAGTCGTTACAATGTAATCCAATCTAAAATACGAACTTGACGTAAATGGCGAATATATGCTTCAAAGGTTGAGACCCAAGAACGTACCCCTTACGTTACTACTAGCCCCTTGCGTCCGAGACTAGGCTGCGCGCCCTCAAAAATTGTTGCATATGGCCCATGGTTGGTGAGGTATACGAGATGATGCGGTGAGCCGTTGTTGGGTATTATGGCGGGACCCACTACTGTCTAGCAGAGAGGATCAATACATTTCAATTTCCATCGGCTAATGTTTAGGCCTCAGGCGGTTTAAATGGAACCGGTTTTTTCATCATGATGAGCAGACCACCACAAAAGCAAGGTGTGATGCCAGCGCCAGCAGGCGTCCCTAGTGGATTAAGACAATTGTTAGCTCAACATACAGGCGTCAAGCCTGTTAAGGAAGGTAAGTAAGCAGTACCAAGAGCGCCAAGTGGGAAAAACCGCTTCACTCGTTTACGGTGGTTCGTGAATACGGGAGACCATAAGGTGGCTGAAAAAGTTGATAGTGGGTCTAGGAGAACAGGTGGACTAGTTAAGATTATGATAGCTATATGCGCTGATATTCGGTTTAACTTCATTCAAATGGCTAGGCTCACAAGTACCTGTTAATACTTATGCACAAAACCTAGCCCCCTAAAACATCCTCTATCATCTAGACCGCGCAGGTGTACTCAAAAACCACAAAAACATGTATGTATATGATGTTTTATATGCGCATTCTAGTGACCAAGTTGATACGGGCTAGTATATTGGCGTGGTACTGACTAAAAAGCCAAAACAAGTGCACTCTGGGCGGATTTATATAGAGGAGATTTCAGGGGAAATCAAAAGGATTACGCTGGAGCCAATCTTCAGTTGCCCGAAGTTTGATTGCTTTTTAGGGCTCCAGCAGCGACCGACCCGCCGGCAACAGGGCGAGTTAGGCGGTTCGAACCTGTAACAGTAATTGGTATCAGAGTCACCGCATGGATTTTGTTTTTGAAAACAGCGTGCCGGCAGTAACATGGAATTCAGCACTCAAAAATGCTTCGGTATTAGTGGAGTTCAAATTCTTCATGGCGTAATATCTGCAAACTCATTAAGCCGGAGACCACTTCTCCTATCGATGCACTCACTTGGCAGTGAGGTTCTTCGCGGCGAGACTTAACGTGAAGAAGCCACGCCACGAGCCTTCACTCCATTGTAGATCAGCGTTCACATCCACGAGCTGCTTGCTGACCGCGTCCGCAGTTGCTGGGGATACACCGGCTCCAAGTGGTGAAGGAGATGATACAGCCGTTCCTGCAAACTCCACACCGATAGCTCCTTTGCCAGTTTTTGGGTCATATGTGGTCGTGTCGTTGGGGTCTGAATGTGAATGTTAGTATGATTATGGAAAGGATGAAATAGCTGAGCGACATACATGCCAAATCGCTAACCCAGTTGGCGTGACTATCACCACTTAGGATTACACTACGCCACTCGCGTTAGTACGCCAGAGGGGAATCTCTTGGAGTAGACCTACGTATTATCTATTTTTTGCTTATACAGCAAGTCCAGGATCCTCTTGCGGTTAGCGCTATATCCATCCCATGAATCCAGGTTGAATTTTCCCAACTCATTGAGCTGCGTAAATACGACCTGCTGGCTAACGAATGGTATTATTTAATATGTCCGCAGCATATACAACCTCAGTACGCTCACCCAACGACGCGCCAAACAGCACCACGACGTTTCGAGTTCAAAAGCTGATCACTTAACCCTATGACAAAACGCGTTAGTATATGACAAAGCCACGGATACTGAATCGCTACAGTTTTCTTGCTTCAACCCCATGATTGAACGATTCTGTCCTTTGTGAATCCCATCCACGTAGTCCGTATTGTAGTATACGTCAGTAAGGTCACGATCGTATTGCCCTATTGTGACGAGTCATATATAATATCCTATGAGCAATGAAAGTGGCCTTACGAGTATCGAGCATAGTCAAGTCCTGCCGGCATTGATTATTCAGTTATATGTACTCGTGATTTGAACAGCTTTACATACCAGTAGCTTGCCAACCTGGAAGTTGCGCCAAATGCGGAGTTTATCATCTAGAGCGACCTGGCGAATAGGTATCCATTCGTGGTAAGCACGAACAGCAGAAAGCTTCCGGTCAGAGAAGCAGCTGCGTCTCCGTCAACAAACCATGTCCGGCGTGTTTATGTGAACGATGAGATAATTCTTACGTTCCAGACGAAGAGAACTGGCATCCCGAAGCAGTGTCATTGGAGTCTGCGCTGCCCGCCTGAACAACCACGCTGTTGAGTACGAATGACTAAGATATGATACTATCCTTCGATTTACCTTCCAGCTATTGTCCGCGACTTCATGGTCATCCCAGACAAGGATCCAGGGGAAGTTTTGGTGACTGTATAGAAGTGACTCATCTGTTCTATACAGCGCAAGGCGGGTTCGATAATCGCTGAGGGTGGCAAGCTCACGATCCGAGACGCTTCGGTTGAGAGGCACCCTGTCAAATTCGCATGAGATCTGACTATGCATGCCGAAAACTGTTGTTTTCGGCCTTACCCATTTCCATCTGAAAGCGGGTTGACAGAGATTTATCAGTATGAATCATCTCATGCGCATATAGGCAACTTACAATGGCCTTCAGCGTACTGTTGTATCATGGTTAGTGACTGTGTCATCTAGTGTTTGGGGCTACTGACCTCGTAAATGTAGTCTCCTAGGTGAACCATGACATCGGTGTTTGTTTCTTTAGCAGCATATCCATAGGCATTGAAAAATCCAAAGGGGAAGTTGGAACAGGAAAATACGGATAAAGTGAATGGTTTTCCACCATTGACTATTGAAAATATATTAGCGAAACACAGGTTTAATGTAGGATTAAAATTACCCTTGGAGGCCGACGTGTTGGAGCTAGCCAGGGTTCGTGTACGACCAGTAGGGGAGACGGTAGATGGATTTGTACAATCATTGAATGTATACCTAGGAGAAAAGGAATGGAATACAGGGAAACTCACTACCCAGGGGGAGGGGCGCACCAGTACCAAGTATCAGCCTTAAGACCCTTTACTTCAACTTTGACTAAAATCCAAATCGTTCTAAGAGCGGCGTATTGAATGATCGGGGTCAGAGCACGTACCAGTAAAATCGACGTCCCAGCTCGTAAAAGCAGACCCTTTGGCGAGCACTTTCCCTTTTAATTGTTGGCTGAAAGCAAATAGTTGGAGGTTGCGAGCAGCTTTATGCAGAGCAGCCTACCTGTCGTAAACCTGGTATCGCACGCAGACAGGGACAGACTGGTCTGGGCCAGACCCTTGGGGATATGCTCGAGTCCACAGCAAGACGGAAGTGTCTAGAGGATCTCCCTACCACGCGGTCGGGACAAAGTTATAGTTCTAAGCAGGTTTACTCACACTTGCGACATTGTGCGTGAAGGTGATTCCTCCACTCCAAACCGACGGCGCCTGCTAGAATTAGCACGTCCCGCCATATGGAATGAAGAACGAAACTTACATAGCTGAAGTCAGCACCGTAGAATGTTGGATAGGAGTCGTCAATGTAAGGGACAGACTGAGTAGTCTGACGCGCGGAGAGCTGGTGTTTTTTGTGCAGCGACCTAATGTCAATATCCAGCTATACGCAGCGGATGCCTATGAGGGTCTCGAAGGGTATTGCTAGCAAAGTGACTGACCTGTGGATGCCCAATAAAGGGGCTACGGTACCCAAGGTTCGCCTCCAAGAGTGGGTGGGCGTTCGTGAGCAAAAAAAACCCTGCGAGAGCACAAATGGATGACTTGAGATCGAGTGCCATGAGATACGCCTTACCGCATACCAAGTTTTCCCTTGCTTTTAAGCTCTATCCTGTGGAATTGTTTTCCGTCCTCTGGTTTCGCGACATATAGCCCCTGCGAGTTCGTTTCGTGGGCACGCACATGGAAGGTTGGCGCAGCGCACGTTGTCCAAAAAAAGTGTCGTGATTGGCTGCGAAGGCTGGGCGAAGCGTCTGACCGAGCACGGCGGGAGCCAAAAATGTCATCGAAGTTCTAACATTCTGTCATCGGAATATTGCAGTGGAGGAAGCATTGTGCTGGCGTTGCCGTTATCACACTTTCGTGGGTTATAGTATCATGCCCACAGGCTACCGGAATTAAATTGAGAGGAACATTTATCGAGGACATCGCAATCTCTGAGAAAGTATCAAAACTGAACAAAGGGCCTGCTCATTCGCGGTTGGACCTATTTCCTCCTTGTCCTCTCATGCCTTGAATGGCGGCACCAAACATATTACCACCGCCACGCCCCCCTGAACCATATCCCGTTTGTGGTCTCTTCGATGGCCTATCAGCCCCACGAGACCCGGAGTCATCGGCTGCTCCCCTCTTCTGCGGAACTGAAGGTCCGCCCGAGGAGTGGTCGCCGGTTTGCGAGATACGAGCCATGAGTGAATTTTGGCGCGAGCCATCAGCGTCAAACGAGCGTCCGTGGGGCTCGAATGAGCGCGACGAGTCTCTGTGAATTTCGCCAGATTGTGGTTTTGGAGGGAGACCTGCTGCAAAATTCGATTGCGTGCGCTTGGGGCCAGTGGGTGTTTCGCCAGGAGGATTGAATGTGAATTCGTTCGAGGAGGGAACCTGATGGCGCGAAGTCAGTGAAAAAATTAAGTATATGGATCAAAAAGCTCACTTGGTCAGCTGGTAGTGTATCTTCTATGCGTGACGCTCTCCTGCTACTTCGTCCACGATCTCCCTCGCGATCTTTTTCACGGTCACCTCTATCACGATCTTTCGGCTCGCGATCACGGTCGCGGTCGCGACCGCTCGGGCGGTCCTTTTCTTTTGCCGATTCGCGTTCATCTTTGCGCTCGCGATCCTTGTCAGAGCGTCCTCTGTCTCGGTCCCGATCCCGGTCTCGATCGTTCCGATCACGATGCTCCTTATCGCGTGGACGATGTTTCTCCTTGTCCCGCTCCTTGTCCCGGTCGCGGTGATGCCGATCTCGATCATCTCGTTTCTGTCGGGTATATCAAAAATCTGCCCCAGAGTTCAACCTAGGCAAACTTACTTCATCATTCCCACTTTTGTGCCGTTTGACGCTGCCCTCGTCGTCGTCGTCGCGCACGCGGGATCCGTCTCCGCCTCGCTTCCTATGGTCTTTGTCCTTGTCTTTCTCTCTCTCCCTCTCGCTACCTCGTTTGCTGCTCCGATAACCTCGGTGCCTCTCCCTGTCTCTATCTCGTTCGCGATCTCTGTCGTCGTGGCGTTCTCGTTCCTTTTCTCGCCCTTTGTCTCTTGTCCGGTCACTAGCACGACTGTCAGCGCTTCCGTTCCGCCTTGAGGGTCGGGGAGAAGAACTGCGGCGCTCGTCAATAGACGACACGCGACTGGGCGCCCTGTCGGGAGGCGCCGTGGCTGTAGCCGCTGCAGCTGCAGACCTTTCAGCCGCTTTTTCGACAGAAAACTTCCTCAGCTCCTGTGCAGCGGGTGTTGAACTTGGTTCGATCGGACTAGGCATAGAGGCCCGAGCTGGTCTTGGGGAATCAATTCCATGTTTGCGAGGCCCGGTCGGGGTGGGCGGGCGGGAAGAACGCGCTGAGAGTTGACCGCCCGTGGATTGAGACTTGGTTTGTTCCAGATTGTTTAGCTTGGCAAGCTCTTGTCGGGGGCCGCTGGGAGCAGAACGACGAGGTTCGGTCGGGAGATTTGGCTGGGGAGCTTGAGACTGTTCTTGAGAAGGAGGAGGCGTCGAAGCAGCACCACTGTCTCTTTGCACTCTACCCCTGACCACATTAGGTTTTGGCAGGCTGCGAAAGTGGGTAAATGCGTGGTTCTAAATGACAACGACGACGTACCTATCCACATAGGACTTCGAATTTGTGTCCATATTCTCCGGGTTAGACTCAGATGCAACGGCAGGCACAGGCGCAGGTGGGATGGGACTTGAAGTGGCTGGTACTGTGGCCATTTCAACATCCTTTGGCGATGTGGGACGAGGTTCTGGTGCGGGGCCGCTCCTAGTGCCGTTCACCGATGCAGAGGGTGCCGAGGTTGTAGATTGTTTTGCGGGACCGGTCGATTCAGATGGGGCGGGTTTCGTAGCAGGAATATTGGAAGGCTTTGAAACGGGAGCAGAGACTTGAGTCCTAGCTGCGCCCGTATCTCGGACCTAGGCCACTGAGTAAGACTTCTGGTTTGATAGATACCTTGAGTACGTACCTCTATTTCCCATTGGGACCTACGGCTATTTAATTGGCCATGATAGCTGAGAGCCCAACCGATTTAGCATGCAATGGGGTAGTAATCGATGTGCACTTACGATTGGGCCATATTGAATAAGTCCGGGCGCGTCTCCCTTTCGAGTAGTTCCCGCACTGCGTTGATGATTGCCGGACCAGAGTTATGAGACATATCCTTCATAGGAAAGACAGGAAGAACTTCCGTCAAAACTATGATGGCATTTCTTATGTGCATGGCTTCCCCAGAAGCAAGACAATCAACACAGCACTAGTAGCTCATTCAGCGCTGAGTCAACCATAGCGGGACAAAGACGTACTTTGAACATCCTAACATGCCTGCAAAGATTGTCAGTAATGGCTACAAGACACTAGACTTCTTGTTGCTCGCCATTTTGAAACTAGCCGCTTAATGGCATCCTGTTGGTAAATGTCGGCAGGTTTGATAGTCCTCGACATCGCCTGAGTTCGAGTCCATTGGCGTAGGAAAGAGGGCAGAAGTTTATCTACCACCTCTGCCTTATACACTTTCTCGTCTTTTGCCCAAGTGCCAACGTCGGTAAGAACTCCGCGCAAAAATCGACCTAAAGAGCTAATGCTTTAGTCGCCTCCTGAGATGTGGTCAAATCACCAACCGTAATTGCGGGCTTCTCTCTCTGAACAAGTGAATATCATGCTGGACATATGGGACGCAAAAACCTAAGTCCCAAGCGTTCTCTATATAAGCTACTACAGGGTCCAACTATCTATTCACTTACCGAATCGTAGAACTTCAAGCAATTCGCCGTTGGCGTTCCAATCGTGGTTATGAGTTTCAGGAAATGCGAACAAAAATCTGCGTCTAGGGGAGAGAGCACCGCGCGCGGATGAATACAGTATTGTACAACGTTCGATGCGACCTCGGTTTGATTTGGATCTGCAACAAAAAAAACTCCGTTAGTTAAACACTCCTAGTTGACATCAATATTCACTAACGAAAAGGGAACCAATGGTTTTTCTCGCGTCGTATCCTCGCCGTAGTCGCCGTCTTTGAACTCAGCTGTCGCTTCATTTCTTGCGGCAACAGATCGCACTGTTGTTGTATCCGTTTGCGCTTGATTTCCATAGCCCGTGAATCGGATGAGGCGGGAATGGGTTCTCGGAGTTTGTTGAATAACCGCTCGATGACGCTGGTGTAGCTTGCATCGGGGAGGGAGAGTTCATACATGCTAAGCTGCCAAAATGTGACAAAAAATGGTGCGCTGAGATTTGGTGAGTTACACGGCAAGAAGCTTAGACCAAGCCACTCACCCAACAGTTTCAAGTATCCTTTCTGGCAGCAGACTCGTAACTTCTCTAATGATAGGAACCAGAGTCGGATGCCAAGGGGACGCTGCCAGGGATTCGGGTGCTGGTGTAGGTGCAGGCTCAGCCGATGCATCGGTACCAGAAGAGCCTGGTGCCGTGGCCGGTGGAGTTTGGTCTTTCTTGGTTGATTGGAGTTTAAGCTCGTTCCGTAACCTTCGTTCGGCGGCCTCAGCGGTCTCAGTCGCCTGCTACAGGCTGCGATCAGACCAAGAGCAAGGAGCTGGCTGAACATCACATACCATAATGGCTTCTCGCAGCTTTGGGCGTATTATGTGCATTGCAATCGAGTACTCGATATCATATTTTTGGACCAGATCCGTCAAGCTGGGTATTAAAGCCGCCCACTCATCGTAAGAGGTGTTTGTCAACAAGAGCTCGAGGTATTGGAATAAAACAGCTTGGCACTGGACTTGATACATCAATCTCTCTAATTGACACAGGTTTCTGGTCACGCACCTCATCCAGAATCAAGCCCAGGATTTTGGGATGCTTCGCCCGTTCTGTAGTAGCAAATGCTGAAGTTTGACGAAGTTTGGCCAATAACACAATCATAGGTCCCAAAAGTTTCGTCCGACGGAGTGCATCCAACAAGCGTGCAGTCGACCGCTGTGACATTAGCGTTAAGCCCTCTACGCCGCGAGTCTCTGGAGCCAGCATTTCGACCTGAAGAAGAGGCCCTCCTCGGAGAGCAACCAGCAGCCGATCAGGCAGAGCATCCATAGATGCGTCGATATTGGTCATTTTCGAAATGAGATTACGGAGAATAATAAGATCATCGTAGCGGTTGTTGTGGATCTGATGGGCCATATAGTTTAATATGTGGGCCGAATCGAGCGCAGCGTGACGTTTGCACAATTGGCCAGCAAAGGCAGCCAAGCCTGCCATTACAATAGTAATCAGCGGGGGCTCGTCCTGATATCTTGGAACTCACTTTGCAGCCACATTGTGGCGTTCTCTCCGTCGTCCTTCACCTTACCGCGGTCATCATCGGAAAAGGCTTCCAGCAGGTAATATGTAAAAACATCAAACTCCATGGTTGTCAAATACTTCGATATTCCCACTACCGCTTTGGAGAAATTGTCATACGCCATGAGTTGCTTCATTATGGCCGGGAACGTGATTGTTGGATTGGAGTGCGACAATTTTGCCAGTAATCTTGCGAACTGCGTCGGGTTTTTGTCCGTGATACGGCGCATTAGATCACGAGTGTCTCGCGCAACCTCCGCCCGGCGTTCTTTCAGCAAGTCCCTAGCCGCCTGGTCTTTAGACATGAGCGCCTTAGCGTGCGCCTCCCGAGTTTCTCGTTCTGCTTTTTCTTCTGGTGTCTCGTAGTCGGGGTCATATTCGTCGCTTGCGTAAGGGGATATTCGAGGGGCAAACACATTGCCTGACTGCCATTCTCCGTAGACTCCCCAACGCATGGTTGGGTCAGCATGTTTCAGTAGGCCCCAAATCTCGATGGCCAAAACAGAGCTCGACCGTTGCATAGAGAGTGAAGGCAATAAAAACAGCCGAACAATGCCGATCCAGTCTTCCAGAAGGCCCTGGTCGACGAGCTTTGTCTCCTGTTTGGCCAGCAAAATTAGCCAACCACACTCGTTCTGCCGTGTGTGCAACTTACCGAATCCACGTTAGCCTCCAGGTTCGCTTTACCGATTCGGCACAATCGAGTCAAGAGTGGAACATCCCGACAAACCAGCAAGCCGACGTGTTTGAGCAGCGGAACGCCAATAGTCATCAAATGGGAGTGCTTCTTTAATCTTGGGATCCACTCGCTCCATTTCGGATAGAAGAATGTAAAGTTGGAGTTGGCAGTCGGCGGCGGCACAGGAGCAAAGAGCGTAAGCTGATGCGTTTGTGGAATCGGAACGATCGCTCGAGAATTCGTCCATTTGCCACGGGCAGTGGTGTTGCTAGTAGCGTACTGAGATGAACGGCTGGTCAAAGATACTGGGGCGTACAGCGGCTCAAACGAAAACGTCAGAAGTCGTAATAGCGCGTCGGCGATATCAGGATGAGCCGAGGTGAGCCAAGGGAACTTTGAGATGATGGCCAAGCCCTGTCGAAGCGCTCCAACACACAACAAGCTGTAAGCAAGCTGAGCCTTTTGGTTCGCAGGCTCCTTGGCTTTCGTCCCTTCCGTAGTGGCCACTTTAGTCTGCGCTGCCGTGGCTGACTGTTGACGGTAGGAGCTGCGGCTGTCGTCAAGCAGAGGTGCAGCCGTGACTAGGGCGTTGTTGCGCTGTACGAAAGCAGCTGGCTTTGTCGAATTCCACTTGTTTTCAAACTCCGCCATGTTCTCGTCCGAAGGGCTGAGCTATGGCAGTAAACAAGTAAGCATACAAGTAACCGCATATAGCATAAGAACTGAACGTACGTGGGGATACAAATCGTCCATTTTGATGAACCCTTCCCTCAACAGCAACGCAGCGAGCATATAGAGTCTTGAAGGCGCATTCTCTGTCACTTCCTCTGACTAGAAACTGGTCAATATAGTTTTTTGCGTTGATCCAGCTCGAGCTAACCTGGTAGTAAGCAAACTTGAAGCCAAGTATCTGACCGCACTGGCTGCCTTGAGGGATCGAAGAATCCTTAGTTGCTTCGGTAGACCGCCTCTCTGCCTTAGCAAGGACTTCATCGAGATTAAGGCCATCCCAATCAGGTTCTGCATCAACCTCCATCTTTTCGTCTCGCTGCGACTCTGTAGTACGAGGTTTCGCATAACTCCATGGAGAACAGCGTAGGAGCTCAAGGAAGAATGCCCAATGCGAGGGAAGATGTGTCTCGAAGCAGTCCAGGAACACGTCCACAGCCCGGTTCGGGTCGAGATCAAACACTCCAAAGAGCGCGACCATACGTGCCCAAGTCTCCTGTGCTCGTTGCACAACGCGCGTATGCGGCTCGACAGGGTAACCAGTGACAGGGTCATGAGCCGGTCCCACAGACTGATACAGTTCTGTAACAAGTTTGGAATAGCCTTCAGATTGCTCGCGCAGCAGATTATAACGCGTTTGTTTGTAACTGAACTCGCCACGGGCCGAGAAGGAAGGAAAAGTAAGCGAATCGTATTAAGTCGTTGAATTGAGGCGTGGCGTACAAGGTTGCGGTTCGGAGCCTTGCCTCGCGTTGGCGTATTGGTACTGTCTGTCGAAATAAACCTTTGATCGCTGTGACCAAGACGGTGTCGAAACGCTCTCGACATTGATCCAAGTCGAGTATACCGTTTACCTATTCACGGTCAGGCCGCGAAGGAATCCACTGTACACATGCTTACCATAAACTCTCGTATCAAGTGCACTAGTCGTTCCCGGTCTCCCATCCGACGTTCTTTCGTTTGAGCCGCACGTTGTTGAAGCGTTGCTTGCGAGGAGTCTTCAACGGTTGGTGCTCGCAATTCTTCGACTGAAGCCTCCTCCAACTCCGAATCAATCGACCATATTATATCAACAAGCAACTCGGACAGCTTTTGAGCTTGAGGTGAACGTGGCGAATCGGTTGAGGGGTGGTGGCCATTGGGTAAAGTTGAAGTTGAGGGCACCGTTTGGATGAGTTCGTGCGTAAAGCTGGCGAGCGAAGATTGTTTTATAGCCTTCTCGTCAGCTTGCCGCACAGTGCTAACTACAACGGCCGAAACGAGGGTAAAAAACGCGGCGCTCAATACATGAATCGAGTCGTTATTCGATAATATGTTGGCCAAAGGAGGATGCAAAAGTTGGAGACTGGGATCCATCATTAGCCTGTTGTTTGAATTTTGAGAGGGCACATACCAGGTTTCCTTGCCACCTGTCTCCCATTCCTTTGCACAAGCTGCGACCTTTGCCACCACATTGTCGTGGGCCATGTCGACTTGAAGCTAAATATGCATATCAAGCGTTTGTTTATACTTATATTTGCGCAATACCTGGTCTCGACATACCTGAGATTATCTTGCAATCACGCTCTGGTGATTGGGATAAACAACCGCGTGAAGGCTATCGACGTTGAGTTGAGCTTGATGATTAAGCGCGGGAATTACATCATCGGCTCACTCAGAGGCGCAGAGGGGCATATCCGCAACTCATTCTCCTCGCGTTGGTGATTTCCACCCGCTGAGCAGCTGCAGACCGGCACAAGACCTACCAGCAACTACATAGATTAGAGCTTGAATCTTCATTCAATAATTTCAATTCGACCGAGTTCCGGAATAGCCGGCTGAACCGGTCAAGCGAAATCACCCCCTTGACTGCTGCTTGTTGTCTCGTTCTGCCACGATGGAGTTTCTCGGCGACATTACGGGGCTCGACCCGAACAGGCCATCGCTCCTCGAGCTTGTTGCGCAGGAGCAGCTACGAGATACTCTTCAGCCGGCGTTGAAGTACATTCTTGCAGTAAGCCAGCGGTATTTCGCCCTAGCCTGGAACCAACCACCTTGCAGGTCTTTGCTCAACAATACCCTCGCTATTTGATCCGAATTGTAAACCGCTTTGAAGAATGCTACGCCCTTCTAATGCTCATTGTTGAACGACACTATCTTAAAATACATGGTAAGCGAACCTATAGCCGGCGTGTGATCAAGATGAATAACGCGTCCCTCATTCAGGTGCTTCGTTTGCGGAGAATTTCTATGGAATGAAGCGGCGACGGACACCTACGATAGAGACCGTGCGTGTGAATGCGGCTCTCAACGACATCTCCCCTCATGAGAAACTTGGACCGAAAGACATAAACCGATCTTTATTCTTCCTGGTAAGTGTTAGACGTTCAAACTGTTGGCAGCGTAGCTGAGTCGGTGCAAGGTTGGAGTCCCATACCTTCGATCAAAAGCTCACGAGTATTACGAGGAGCTGGGAGGAGGGGTTGACCCTGATATTCTGGAAGCTGAGGCTGAGCGTGCATCCTCGTCTGCACAGGTAAGTATTCAGTGGAAAACATGAACTGGGGATGTACAACTGAATGACAATCCTAGCCCCAGACACTGACACATAAATTCAAAAACGCATACAGGTCGATTTACCCATGGGCGAATCTGGGATTAGAGTTATGGCAATTGGCACATAGTCTAGGCTACCTTTTTGATAAAACCCCGTTTTATCGACCGTGGCTCGCGTGGATGCGGGTAGACGTTCGCCGCCTGAGCCAGGCGGACTATGTGCGTATCATACCCACGTTTATGAGCGTTCTCTCGCTCACTGGTTAACTTTGTTTAGACTGCCTCGCGCAAACTGTCAACCCAAACCCCTCAGCGTCCCAAAGGGATGTTAGCTTTGATACGGTATCTCTTGTTCAGGAGTCGCCAGCAGTTGCTCGATTCGCTCAGACTCCTGTTACCTATATCTATTTTCTTCCTTAAATTTCTCGAGTGGTGGTACTCGCCATCTTCACCGGCACGTGCCCTATCGGCGCCTCGTGCAGGCCCCGCCATCCCGCCGCCTGCGAAGCTGAGCCCGCATCCGCGGGGATTAGCGCTTGACGACCTGGCGTACGGCAGCTGCCCGCTCTGTCGAGAGGCGTTGCGCAATGCGACCGCGCTCCCGACTGGCTATGCGTTCTGCTACCGGTGTGTTTACAGTTACGTCGAGGAATATGGAAGATGTCCGGTGACGCTGTTGCCGGCGCGCATCTGGCAACTTCGGAAGATTTTGATGTGATTTAATATGTGGATATGAGCAATTGTTCCTGCGATCAGAGCCAAGTTTGCCTTTTTATGCTGACGTTCCGGGCGGCCTTCCGGTTCTCTGATGTTTGAGTGTGATGAGCGGGGGCGAATCACGGTTGTCCATAACGAACGTGCGGGCGAATGTTTGGCCTTGTCTGCCGCCCCACGCGCTTCCGGCTCCTAGTTGCCCTAGCATTTCGCGCTCCGCGTGCTCGACAGCGCCGGCCGACGACGTCAATCCCTCCCACACCAGGGAGGCCCACAAGCGAACTCGTGCCGTACCTCAATGCACCTTGCTATAAGACCTAATCCACAATGAAGGTATAGCAGTATACCCCTAATCCAGACAGTCCAAAGTTCTGACCGACACTTGCTCGTTATGGTGCAGTTTGGAAAGCAAATCCAGAGCCAACAGATTCCAGGATGGGGCCCGTATTACCTTGACTATAAAGCTCTAAAGAAAATCATATCCTCCCTTGCTGCGTCCCAAGCGCCCGCTGCTATCCGACCAAATGACCTATTCGGTCTCGCGCGACCCAGCCCGTCAATAGATGCGCCTGTTCCTATTCCACCCGTCGAGCCGTCTATCGAAATACCAGCCGGCTTCTCAATAGACAACCTTGCGCTATTCCCAGGGCAGGACCATGATCCACCGGGCGCAGGAAGTGAATTTCACTCCCACAAGGCTGCATTTTTCTTCAAATTAGAGCGGGAACTCGAAAAGGTGAGAACAATAAGCTCGTTTACATTTACCCGCCACTTACGGCACAAATCGACGAATCCTACAGATCAATTCGTTCTACCTCCTTAAAGAGGCAGATTTGAAGCTTCGGCTCGCGACCCTACTCTCGAAGCGGAAAGCTGCGGCCCAACGCTCAGGGATCAGCAATGTGAACGAGCCAAACGGCATCGAATGGAGAACGGTCGACGAGGGATTTAGGCTACTTGAGCGTGATCTCGCTAAACTCCAGGTGGGTATATTTAGTGGTCGTGTGCTCCGTATTCATGGATATACGGCACAGAATTTCATCGAATTGAATGCTACCGGGTTCCGCAAGATTTTGAAGAAATGGGACAAGCGCTCAAAATCCAGGACGAAAGAACTCTATCTGGCCCGCCAGGTTGAGGTCCAGCCAGTCTTCAACCGGGAGGTATGTGCCATTGCTGGTATTGAAGTTGGCCCAAGTAACGCATATTGCTATAGCTTATTGCAGAACTGTCGGATACCGTCGCAGCGTGTCTCATTGATCTTACGAACGTGGTTGTGGAGGATACACCTGCTCAGGCGAGCATAGGCTCTGGTGATATCACTTTAACTCAGCACCTCGCCCTCAGCCGAGCCGCTCAGAGTAGTGCCACCGTTGACCTCGAAGGAAATCTCTTCAAGGCGATAGGCACACCCGAAATTAGCGAATCTCATGTACAACAGCTACTTTCTCTTGCTCATGAGGCGGCTACCCCATCTGACCGAGCGCACATCGTCCGAATTCTCTGGAAAGCTGCAATCGAGGCACCTCGAAGTATAGCTGACGCGATTGTTGCTTCACCTGCGTTTGATATCGAAGCCATCGATGATATTAGCGGACGAACGTTTCTTCATGAAGCATCAATATCTGGTCGGCTGTGGCTCGTTCAGTTGTCGCTTAGTCGGGGTGTCGCTCCAGCAAAACTTGATGTGTATGCGCGAAGCCCCTTGCACTACGCTGCAATGAAAGGGCATTCAGATGTCTGCCGTGTCCTACTCGACGCCGGGTCTCCTTCTGATGCCCTAGACATGGATAATTTCTCCCCCCTCGTTCATGCGACAGTCAACGGCCATCTCGATTGTTGTCGTACACTATTAGTAGACGGGCACGTCAACCCGATGTCCGCTCAAGCCGGACAGGATCTTGCTCCTCTTGCCTTGGCGTGCCAGCACGGTCATAAAGATATAGTCCTTCTATTGCTTTCTCATGGTGCTGTAAGCCAGCCCAACTCGAATGGAGAGCTTCCGCTGCATCTTGCGGCGCGGGAGGGTCACGCCGATATTTGTGCTCTCCTTCTTTCTGGCGCCCTTCAAGATATTCCGGATAAATATAATGAATGGACCCCGCTCTTCCACGCTGCCCGATATGGGAACCTTGAATGTGTCCGATTGCTGTTGGAAGCTGGATATAGTCCTATCGTGGTCGATGATGTAGGAAGGCTGCCTGTTCATTACGCAGCATGGTACGGGCACATGGATTGCGTACAACTTCTTTCGCGGGCACTCGAGTCTCCGCATTCCAGGCCCAGCGTGACCAAGAAAACAGTCTCGATATCTCCGGCATCCGACCTTGACGCGCCCCTTGATTTCGACCTAGATGCTGAGCCAATCCCAACATTATCGCTACCTCCGCCTATCATGCCATTCAGAGTTTATGGGCACAATTATCTTGACCAAAATCACCTAGTACAGATTGCACTGGGTTGCCCATGGTCGTCGCATAATAACAAGGTTTTACATCCTGTAGCCGGCGTTCAGTTGATCCCTCGACTGCAGGGCGTATCCAGTAAAGCTTTGCCACAGTCAAATCCATCCCTCAAGCTCGTGGCTACGTCCAATTTCTCGATTACAGACCCTTCATTTAACGTTGTGCTTCCTCTTTCGGACGACCAGGAAATGTTTTCATTTCAAGTTCAGGAGCTGGACAATCTTACGCTAGAGTTCTCCGTCTATCCCTCATTTGGATCCAAGGCTATTGGTCGTGCTGTGGCATTATCACATTCATTCAGTGAACTGCAGGGCACAGGCAAGATTATACTACCGATCTTGGACCATAGATTACACCTTATAGGCAAGGTGACTTAGGCGCTAACTTTATTGGGATGTCTCAGAGCTAACGCAGTTGGCCAGGTTGCTTTTGACGTATGCATTATCACGCCTTTTAGCAGCATAGGATTCGATTTGGGAGCCAAGTTCCAAACGTACTGGAAGTCGTCTACGGTACCTCTCAACGCGCAGAGCGCGCCTCCAGCGAGGCAGCACCCATCCCGTATGGGCGGTCCGAACTCCGTACATGCGTCCCCTGCATTAAACGTCGCCGGTTCATCCGTCGGCGGAGGTACAATGATGACGTCTTCCTTAACGGGGGAATTTGTACATCTTGTCATACAAGTCACGCGCGATATGGTGCCTGTCGTCTACGCCCGAAGGTTCCTGCCTGTCAGCGGCTTTGACCTTCCTGTGGGAGCGGTAACATACGAACAATTCAGACGCCTAGGTCAGGATACAATGAAGGGACAATCATTCTCGACGGCGTCCGAATGGCGAGCTGGTCTGTCAGCCGGTTTCCATTCACTCGAGTACGCACTTCAGGCAAGTTGAGTTAGCTCATTTGCTAACGAAGCTGACCGCACATGTGAGTTAGACTCTGCCGCTGGGGCTGGGCGTATGTTTGGAACTGGCTTGGATACCTGGGCTGAGCCAAGGTGATAACCAGAATCTAAATAGCATAGTAGACTCAGTGCTGCGTGCGGTATATGCATCTGTATACCCCAGCCAGCGCGAAGATTCGCCCATGTCGAAGCGTAAATTGGTTTTGACGTCGTTCTGCCCGTCCATATGTAGCGCACTGAACTGGAAGCAACCAAACTGTGAGTGTTTGGGGGTGAAGTCTAAGCCCTTCCTACCCGGGCCGGGTCGTTAACACGTTGCTTTCTTTTTTCTCTAGACCCGGTGTTCTTTTCGAGCTACTGTGGAATAGTGCCTCGCGAAAGCCACGACGCAGAGGCAAGTATTGAAACGGCAATGGGTGATTTGCGTCAAGGTAGCATCAGCGGCGCAGTCGATTTTGCGAAGGAAAACAACCTTCTTGGTATTCTGGTTGATGTTCGCCTAATCGCAAGTGTTCTAGCCCTTTGACATTAGAACAACAACTTACCACCGATCTATCACCACAGCACCAAGTCCCGTCTGTGGTGCTGGCTGTCCGGGACGCAAACATACTTCTGGGGTCGTTTGGTTTACCCGAACAAGTCAACTCTTTACCAGCCGGACCAGACATGGAACCTATGACTCTTGACGCTACATTGACGCAAGGTGTGCTAACGGTGCATGAACATTTTTCTTCGGTTCAACAGCAATAACGTATGCGAGAACAATAAACTTTGGGGATACAGTACTCGAAAAGAAGTAGAGATACACTAAAATACATAATTCGAAGGAAGGTTGTTCCGGTGACCCCTAAACGTTCGATCTGGCCGGAGATGAACAAAAAGAATTGTGGTATAATGGAATCATGATGCTTGATTATGCAAAGCGGCATACGAACCCCCTTGCCTCATGAGTTCTTCATGTCGCCCCAGCTCGGAAATGGTGCCCCTTTCAAAGACGGCGATCTATAGGCTAAACGTCAGCGGGGGATTAAACGGTCGATTCATGATACGTACTCTATCGGCCAACCGGGCCTCTTCTAATCGGTGGGTGATGAATATGGTTGTACGTTTTCGCGGTCTCGTTTCACCCGTACCCAAGAGCGAACGGTAGACCTGTCTGACCGCCTCGGGGGACAACGAGGCAGTTGGTTCATCTAGGCATACCAAATCTGCGGAACCAAGTCGCATGAATGCGCGCGAGAGTGCCAATCGCTGCCACTAGAATTTTATTCAATCAATCACCATCAAGGTGCTTCAAGTGCAACACGTACCTCTCCTCCACTGAGACCAAAGCGTTCGTCTGGGCGGTATCCATCTGCGCTGCCTCCTAGAACGCGGCCACGAGGTGTGCCACGGTTTCTAGGTGTAGGTGTGCCAAAGCCCCCAAAGTCTAGCTTGGTCTCGAGCCCATACGGCAGCGAGTCAACAAGGCTAGCCGCACTTCCTCGTGCCAGGGCTTCATCAATAGCCTCGTCAGACGAAATGTGCGATATGTCGCCGGTGCCAATATTTTCGCGAATAGTGGCATTTCCAAATCTGGAAAAAGACTGAAAAAGCGCTGTTGTGCGGCGGTGCAGATCCGCCGGCGAGTACCGACGAACGTCTACTCCATTGACAAGGAACTCCCCCGAAGTAAAGTCAAACAAGCGAAGAAGGACGTGTAGCAGAGTGGTTTTGCCTGTCAGGCGACCTCGTTAGATTAGCGCTGTTTCACATGGGGTTTAGCCCGGATGTTTGTACGCACCGGCACCATTGATCCCCACTATGGCAAGTGTCTCCCCAGCTCGGACGTCCAAGTTAATGCCCCTCAAAGTTGGTTCCGACTGACCAGGATAAGTGAAGGTTACGTTTCTGCGGGGTTGAAAAAATAACGGTTAAAATCTACTAGGATTAATCGGGCGAAATTGCACACTTCAGCTGTAATGCCATCCCACCCTCGGGGTTTTGCTCGTACTCGGCTTTAATCTCCGAAGCGGGTTCGAGCGCGGGCTTAAGATTCAGCGAAGCGTGGAAGGCGGCCATCAGGAAGACGGCTTGGAACGCCATAGAAAAGGTGGTTGCGAGCGATGAGAATGTGAAGGCGAGCTGTTGAACTGCCGATCGGTACATCGTAATTGTCCCCAAGGAAGATTTGCCAGCTTGGAGTGCGATTGGGATCTGAAACGTGCAATCCGATGAGTTGTGCTCTTTAATTTGAGACTAAACGTGACATACGTGCTGCAACATGCCAAATAGCTCGGATGAGCTCGACCGGGCCATTTCTCGAAAAGTACTAGCAGTCGTCGACTCTTGTGAGTCGGATAGCCCAAGCACAGACTTCCGAGCAGTCGCCCAGCTCTCCAAAATCCAGTCTCCTAGTCCGAACAAGAGGATTTCTGGCTTGTGAAAGTTGTCGTGAGCTAGGTTGCGCATGCGCTCGTGCCGCTCCGAATGCGCAACCCCTTCAGACCCCCCACCATACTCTGGCCAAGGACAGGAGAAAATTTGAGAAACTCGGGAGCCAGCCCAAGAGAAAAAAGTAGGCAAAAATGCAAAGGCAAGCATAAGGACATGTGAAGTGTCACAGAGACCGGCTGACATGGACCAGACAAGGTATAACTGAGTCAAAAGTTCAGAGATAGTTGAGACTGTGCGAATCAGATCAAACGGCGAGAGCAATCCAAAGCCGCCTGCGCCAGAAAAGGATCGTACGAACATATCAGACTCTTGCAGAAGGGCGGATACGTCAGGATCTGCGAGCGTGGGTATGTCCAGCTTGAGCCTGAGCTGGATCTGAAGGTATTCGACACGATATCTGACGCTTTGCTGCACCAAGGTCTCGTTGTGCGTGCTAAGGGATCGGTCAGTATGCGTGCAATGCAGCGAGGTTCTGGCCTACGTGATTGAGTCAAATAGTGATTCTGCGAGCATGCGCAGGATTTCGACAAGCAACGATCTGCCAATCTTGGCTAGTGCGATGTCACCACTCATGATGGTTGTTTGGATCTGTCGGGGATTCTTAGTCACAGGAAATCTTCGCCGGCGGTTGCGACTTACTGCATCGATGATCCCAGCCTGCGAATGGAGTCGCACGGCGGGGAGAATGCCACGGACCAGATTGTGAAGGATGAGAGCGATGGTGCGCATGGGGTGTACGCCCCAGAGAAGCTCAAGCAGGTCAATGACGCAGACGGAGAGGATGCGCAGAGCGATCAGGATGTTGGTCGGTGTGAGTCGACGCTGTTCGCCAGGTACGAGCGTCTCTCCCTCGCCTACTTGCCTCGAGGCGAGCCATGCCTGGTAGATATTATCCTGTTTTGAGGTGATTGTGCTGACCGGCTCGTCCATCGAGCCATCGCCGGGGCCGTCCCGGCTCGGCGGGTGATGGTCGCCAATGTCGGGGTAGTAGTCCGGGATCTTGTCTGTGAGGCCGAGCGAGTCGCGGAGCCAGACGCAGTGGAGGAGCGTGGGCAGCGCAGAGAAGAACATGGTCGCAGGCGGCTGGGAACGAGCGCAGCGGACTATAAGCGAGCGGAGGGGAGCGGCCAGGGGAGGAAAGCAGGCCCACACACCGTAGCAGCCCTCAAACATAAATCAGGCGGAACAGGGGCTTCGGAGGATGGGGTGATGGCCGCCCATGGAGTGCATCGGTGGTAGAGAGTCTCCGAAACGGCTATAGAGCGGATGCCGGAACGGGCGATGTTCGACCAGCGGGAGCAGCAGGCCGCCCGAAAAGGCATCCAGGAGCCGAGGCGCGAGTGTGTCAGTTACGGCGGTTATGGGACACAGCCGAGGGGCGCAAATACCAGTGGACACCGCGACGAAACCACATGTAGAAGTTGCGAGCCACCAGCTCTTTTTTTGGCCAATTCCAACCGACGACCCGCCCCACACCGCCTCCTGCCGGGGCTTCCGGAGCTTCCCCCTGCCAGGGTCGCCCTCCCACACAGCCGACGTCGCACTCTTCAAGCCTAATGCCATCCTGCCCGGGGTCCTCCCCACGAAGCCCACACGTGCCGCCATCCAGGGCCCGCTGCTCGCGGCGCGCTCGCGGCCTGCACGTCGCCTCCAGCCCGCGTCCGAGGAACGTCATGCTGACGTGCGCCGCTCGCAAATACACCTGAAATCGCCCGGCCCTGCGCACATCCCACGTCGAGAAACGGGTGAAGAGTGAAGAAACTCGGGTGGAAATGCAGAGGGCCGAGCGAGGCGAGACTCACCCGAACACAGCGAGAGAGCCTGTGCTGCTGCAAGGACGGGTGCCGGGCGATCCCACGAGCCCAGGTAGCTAGCCAAAAATGGTGCAAATGGCGCGTGAGAACGGCGGCAGCTGGAGAAGCAGACGCGGGGGTGGGTGCACAAGGTGGAATGGGCGGCCCAGCAAGCAAGAGTGAGATTTTGCAGACGGGTGTCGGGAATCTGGGGTGGTTCTGTGATACACCCAAGGCAAAGTGTGGCCGCCGATGTGTCCTCGAGCTACTGTATCAGGTGCTGCGAATATTGACGCCCCGCCAGCAGGCAGGGGCCAGGCCGTTGCGCAGAGCCAGTCGGAAATACGCTCATCCTTGAGTCATCCGTGAGATGGACCCATGCTCGAGACTGGACTCATCCCGAGACTGGACTAATTCCGGTTTGCATTCAGCTGGGCTCTCGTCGGTGCTGTCGAACGCCAATGGAATCCACTCCAGCTCGTCCTCGAGGCCCAAGCCACCTCGTGGAGATCCTCGCGGATCACGTGGGGAGGACCCCAATTAGCGACCGTTTTGGCACACCAGCGACCACAACCTGGATCCACTTTGCGCGCCTGATGCATACACCCACAGCGCAAAGCCCGCACCACCCCGCACGCTGACATACACTATGTCGGATGAGACACTGCACGCACCCGTCTCACCCCCCACTCAACCTCAAACGCCCCCATGTGGCCAACGCGTGCATGGCGCGTTTGATCTACCACCACCGTGGTTCGACACGCTGTGATTGCCCATAGTCGACACTGTAACGATATTTGCACAGGGCCAGCAATCTCTAGCGTCCATTCAATGCATTCATTCAAAATCGGTACAGAAACTTGGGCGTAAACGAATACGCAAAACACGGATACAAACGGGTAGAATACACAGTGTCCAAGGTCGTGGGATGCGAGCACAGGCGGGAGCGGCAATGAGAAAAACCAATGGATCGAAGAACTGAAAAGCAATAATGTTAAAACGGAACGCTACTTTCATACGGCTCCACCATGGGCCTAGCCATGCGAGCGCTAGCCAAATTAAGCTGTGGGATCGGATCCGAGCCTGAATCACTACTCTGACCTCCGTAAGTATTGTCTACTATTGGTAGGCTGGGCGAGCCAGAGTACATGTGGGCGTGGCTGCTTGTACTCGGTCCACCATGGCGATCATGAGCATAGGGGTGGTAGCGATGCTGCTCGAGGTGCAAACGACTCTGGCCCCCGCGCGGAACACGGTCGGCCACGTCAAACGTTCCATAAGCAGAGTGAGGAAGGTTCAACAATGGCGAGTCGTGAACATGATCGAACAAGACAGTCTGGCGGGTTGCTACAGGCATAAGGAGCGGAGGAGTCGACACAATGGCATGGGGGCTGTGATTAAAGTGAGGACTGCTCGATATGTGTGGTGTCGAAATGGAATAGTTTCCGGTATGTCCGGGGGTAGAATGGATCGTTGAAAATGGAGAATCCCCTGTAGGTAGACAGCCATGGCCATACGAGCTTCCAATCATGCGGTCGTTCATGTCATGGGC
Source organism: Ceratobasidium sp. AG-Ba (assembly GCA_016906575.1). NCBI lineage: Eukaryota > Fungi > Basidiomycota > Agaricomycetes > Cantharellales > Ceratobasidiaceae > Ceratobasidium > Ceratobasidium sp. AG-Ba. The sequence continues at coordinate 2,489,191 of CP059613.1, read as the reverse complement.
GTCGTACGTAGGTGAACTCATGTGGGGCAAGTTGAGAGAATATTCGAAGCGACGTCCAGGAGAGCTCAGGTCGTGAGGAGTATACTGAGGAGGTGGCTGAGAATAGTACTTGGCAGCCGGAAGAGGCGAATAAACAGGTTCGAAAGCGTCTTCATACGGCGATTTATCAGTGGGCTCCTCACTAGCACGATAAAACTTGGGACTGGACGCGACAGCAGACTCGCTCGAAAAGTCACCCGTGTACGATGGCTCATACTTGGGTGGATTCGGGCGGCCTATTTCATCGTCCTCTTCCTCGTATTCTTCTGGAGGGGTCGATGGTGGGATGGCAGTGATGGCACCACGGCGCTTACGCTTAAGGGGTGGAAGTGGAGGGAGTTCCTCCTCCGACACTTCACCTTTGGTGACCAGCTCGGCGTAGGCCGACGCACAGTACTCACGAGCGTCGACAAAGTGGTCTTCGATAGCATCCTTTTGAAACAGTCCTTGTAGTGACGGCGGAACTGCTCACGACGCTTAGACCTATAGGCAAACTCAGTCGTGAAGTGAGTTGAAGATGAGCGATAGACCTACACATGATCGCACTTGCGGCACTTGTACCCATTGGCGGGGTTGTGTGTCTCCTTTTCGTGGCGGGTACGAGATGACGGATCGCCAAATGCAGAGCTGCATCCTGGGTGACGGCATCGGTGGGGGCGGGCTCCCGTACTGGAAGTACGATGGCTTGTTAGCGTCCCGCAACATAAAATAGAAAAAGAGACATACTGCGTATTCCAATGCGTAATGAGAGCGGTCTTTTGAGAAAATGACTTGCGACAACCCTTGTGCTTGCAGGCGTACGGCCTGTGCGCGCATGAGCGACTGAACGTGGCGCAGCATCAGACAGAGAAGAAACTCACTTGGTGTGCTTGTGAGTAACAAGGTGTCGATTATAGTCGACCTGCTTGGTCCAGCTGAGTGTGCAGAACGGGCAATGGAGCTTGGTGGTCTTGGGTTGGCCCGACTGAGCGACGGGTGGGTCAAACTCAAAATCATCTTCGGTGGCCTGGCCAAAGGCCGTTAGCGGGGGGTCCAGCTCAAAGACCGTAAAGACGCACAGCTCGGTTTGGGTGTCTACCCATGGCTAGATATGTGAGATGAGACAGTGCCAAAGGGGTGGGTGGCGCAAGAGGGGTGACGGTCTCCGGACTCTATGCCGCGACGAAAGGAGAGCGGAGAGTAGGCTGGCCGAGGCGGGAGGTGTGTGTCTCTCTGAAGCAAGACCTTCGATCCGCCTTAAGAGGGATCGGGAATGAGTAGGGGGAATGTACGTTCTATGCCCCGTACATTCAGATATCCGAGGTTACACTCGCAAGGTCCAAAAGACAGGGTTTCCCGGGTACTCCTCTCTCGTTAGGAGACAAAGACACCCTAGAATTAGGGGCCGCTGAGACCCCTCGATTGATTCCAAAAATGGCTGCGGGTAAGCCTGTGACGAAATGAGACTCTGCTCCCGTGTGAGACATGATTTCTGGCTGGCTGAAAACAGATTAGAATGTATGCTACTGGTAGCCTATTTGAGCTCAGGATCGCCTGCTTGCTATAAGAGTCATTGACGATTGGCTCGCGAGTGGGGTAGAATGTCACGAATCAAACCGATCGCCAGGAAAATCCCGAAGGCGCATCGTATTTGCCCATGTCACAGGAGTGTAACAAACTCCGCCAGCACGTGGGGCAGTCACACATTTTATTGTATAGCTGTACTACGATCGACGAAGTGATACCAAGCTTTGTCTACCATGCGAGTCAGAACGAATGTAAAACAGCGTACAATGCTGAGGAGAATAAAAGGACAGCTGAAACGGCAGTAGCAGACTAGCCCACACTCATTCGTTCACCGTGAATCTTCCGTATCTTTGGAATGAGACGCACTGACTGAACTGTATGCGACTTGGAGCGATATCTGGCTATTTTACAATAGAAAATACGCAATACGAGTACGACAGTGAGTTGATTGTATCTAAGATGTGTACTTGAGGAGTGGCACCTCATTCACTCTCTTCTCGTCAAGTAGCATTTCTGCACAAACCAAAAGCCACTCCACTTCCTCATCATGAAGGGTTGAATAAATCCTTAAACTCCTGGAAAGCGTCTACACGATCACGTGATTCTACATCCCATTGACAGCGAAGTTACATTGATTAGCGCTGCATCAGCGGTTATCCTGAATGTACATGATTAGATCATGATACATATTTGGGGTCATACAAAGTTATATGTGGGGTATTCGAATATACAGCGCGAGTCAACCTATTCATCTCTTAAAATTGTAAACACAACGGCCCAGAACACTTTGCCTTCTCGGTCCCGGCAAACGTATTGTGCTGGCCTATCTACCATATATTTCCCCAACTCAATACGAAAGGGTAAACCCGGAACCGTCAGCGACAAGTCCCGAAAATCAATAAACGAGTTATGAAAGATGGTTGTAATTGTATCTGCAGGATCGATCGGCGTATCTTTTCGTACCTGAACGGACGAAAAGTGCTTTTTGCGCAGCTTGGGATCGTTTTTAATTTCAGGTGCGATGCCGGAGCGAGGAGAGAGCGAGAGTCGAGAAACGATAGGCGGCCAGGTGGGTTTGAGCAGATCATAGCGTCCTGATGCGGATGAGGTACATGATCGGGTTGGTGGAGAGGAACCATTCAGAGAGATCCGTGGGGCGGCGATCGCGTTTTCGGTCTCCGCATCGGGCGTGATTCCAGGCCATGGAGACAACATCGGGGCGCTGCGTTCTTCGCTTTGACGGAAGTATTGGGCGGAAGATGGCTCGTCGAGTCGGTCTATGCGAATTCGGCTCATCGTGGCGAATGCTGGGGAGAGAATCCACGGACTCGAGTCACGTAGATTACACTCCATGATTGGCCAGAAGAAACGCATGGTGCGCTCGATAAGCGCGAGTCCGAGGGGCGGAGTTTCAGTGAGTGGTCTGAATAGGTGGGAACGATCATATAAGAGGTTGAATTAAACTATGAATAAAACCGTGCTTACTCGCGAAGGACGATCCCGAACATCAGGTCATCGGCTGTTAGTTGTTCTGGATGTTCTAGATCGCCATACTGCCCTGTATTCCGAAATTAGTCAGAGGCACTGGCCCAGTGATTTAAAGTCATATTGGAGCCGTACCTTGGCATTGAATGCTGAATGTTGATCGTTTGCCGTCAAAGTACAACGACGAGCTCGGTGGCTGGCTGGCGCTACCCGGGTAGTCTCGTACACGGACTGTGATTCGGCCCCGGAAGTGAGAAGACCGCACTTCTACCGGGTGGTCTTCGTCATTCACAGACACGAGATGGTGTGTGGACAAATCCAAGCTCGGGCCGGTAGTAACGTGGAGACGGTAAGGCATAGGAGAAGGTCGGGTGAGATGCGGTCGGGCCGGGCACGGACAGTCCAGGAATTTATGAGGACGGTCGACGTTGCCGGGCACGGTGAAGACGCAGCCATGCCCGGTCGCAAGCAAGCCAGTGACCCGATGTTCGTCCGGCAACGGTGGCTAGATCGAGGGCGCTGTGTCGTCGCGTAGCACAGCCACTGATTTGTGGCGGTTTGCAGGATAATAAATTCTGAGCTGGGGTCGAATCTGAGCATTGGGTACGAATACAAAAAGTGCGTTTTGACATTACATCACAAAAGTCCAAAGAGTCAAGATCGAAGTGAACGAATCAAGTCCCGCCCTCTATTACTCTCGCTCCCCAGAGCGCTCCGACCGCTTGAGAAGCATAATTTTTTCTGGAAGCCAAATGCGTCAAAGATTTCGAGTGCGCGGTCAGAAAGACGCGTACCTTGACGCAAGAAGACCTGACGCTGCGCTTCAGGCGAGTCTGGAGACGCGCCTGACACGGGTTCCCGCAGCTCGTACTCAGCCTCAACGTAAACGAGGGATCTGGGGGACAAGACGTCAGATTGAATGCGACTCGTATCGGGATCGCTACTGACCCCTTTGTGAGCTTCTGGAGATACTCTGCCTGGCTCTCGTTGAACGCATAGACCCTGTGCCATGTTGTCGTAGGTTCTTGACGGGCTAATTCAAGAATTTAGGACGGTGCGGGGGAGACAGGAGGCTCACGTACTGCCGTCTGGGGCCGGTGGGGGCAGCCTTCCCTTGGTCGCTACGATGTATCTAGGCGCCGGGTTAGGGCAAACCGGCTTTTGAAGCGAGCTGAACTTACGACATGTATTGGCGATCTGTTTTTGTTGTTCTTATTTCAGGATCGGCTCCAAGGTGGCCGACGATTGTGAGCCGCGCAAAGCCCCGGGCTGCGGGGGTGTGTGGTCGCGCATTGAGCTGGGGATTGTCAATGCACGGTCTGGACGCGAGAAACCGGGCTTACGCGTGCGGTGCGGAGAGCAGCAGCGAGCATTGGGGCAGGGGTGGAAGAGCACTGGGTGATATCATGCACGTGACCTGATTATCGCTCTGTTATGGCCTATTTTTGCTTGCGTCTTTACCACGACCGACCTCATTCTTGACCTGATCGTCGGTTGCGATTCACTCGACTTCATTAACCCCCCAGTGCGTTTTCTGCTCTCTACTCCCCCCTCCCCCTTCTTTTCTCTTCTCACGACCCCCCACTCACCCCCCTCTCCGCCCAGTCTGCACTACCACGACATGGCCGAGTACCACACCGCGACGTTTACCTGGTACGTCTCGCCTGTATGCGCGTTTTGCCCAGCATAATGCTCACTGTACGCGCACAGGCCGTCGACCGACGCCAATGAAGTCATCCTGACCGGGTCCTTTGATAACGTGAGTTGACGCAATGGCGCATCACTCGCCACCAGACCCCAGTCGCTGACGGTCCCGCCTGCAGTGGTCCAAGTCTGTTCCGCTCACCAAGACCGACACGGGCTTTACCGGCACTGGTGAGCATTTTCCGCTACGTAAATCACGATTTTCCGATCTGAAATGCCCCAAAGTCGATCTTCCCTGGGGATCAGAGGTCCACTACAAGTACGTCGTCGACGGCACCTGGCAGGCATGCAAGGACCAGCCAGTCACTCTCGACGGCTCCAACGACAACAACCTCTATGTTGTTCCTCCCAAGCCCGCCCCGGCCCCCGAGCCTGAGACTCTGGTCGCGGCTGCTGCGCCAGGTCCGACCTCGGTCCCGGAGCCTACACCAGTTGCGCCTGCCGCAGACGAGCCAGTCGCGGCTTATACCGAAGTTCGGGCGCCTTCTCCTCTCCCGCCCACTGACGAGGTTCCAGCCACCGATCTAGTGGCCGAAAAGCCTGCCGAACCGACTGAGCAGCCAACTGCTACCCCACTAGTGGCTGCAGCCGCGGCTGTTCTCCCTGCCGCAGCTATTCCTGTCGTTGCCAAGGCAGAGGAAGCCGCCGCTCCGCTCATCGCGCAGGTCCAGGAAGCCGTTGCACCAGCTGTCGAAAAGATTCAGGAAGTTACGGCCCCCGCCGTCGATAAGACCAAGGAAACGACCGCACCTGCTGTGGAACAAGTCCAGACCGCTTCGGCTAATCTCCAAGAGGCCGCTGCACCCCATGTGGAATACGCAAAGGCGACTGCTATCCCTGCAATCAACGACGCCCACGCAAACGTCACGACTTCCATTCAATCTGCGACCGCTGACGCCATTCCCGCGATTTCTGCTGGGGTGACCAGTGGTTTGGAAGCTGCTCAGCCTCACGTCGACGCGGCCAAGGATGCCGCAGCTCCACATGTCGAGTCAGCTCAGGCTGCTATCGCTCCCCACGTCGAAGCTGCACAGGCCGCTATCGCGCCTCATGTCGAAAATGCCAAAGCTGCCGTTGCCCCACACGTCGAAGCGATCGCCGCTAGTGCTCCGGTCCAGACCGCCCAAGCCAAGGTCGAAGAGCTCGCTGCCACTGACGAAGCCAAGGCCGCCGCCGACACCATCTCTGCAAAGGAAGGCACTGACGGTACGCTCGGATACGTGCTTTCTGGCGTTGGAGCAGCGATTCACACGATCACTGGTGTTGATCCTATTAATGCTGACAAAGTACGTGTATGCCTTCTTTCATTAGGGTCCAGATTGATTCTGACGTATTTAGCAGATTCCTGTCGAGGAAGCTGCCACCAAGGAGCCTGCCGCCGCTGCTACTGCCCCTGTCGCTGAGCCTATCCCCGCAGTTGCTGAAGGTTAGCCCTTTACCACTCTGGGGCTCCAGCCTCTTTTATGTTGGGGATCTATTGATTGCTGATAATTTGCACACGATAGCCGCCCCGAAGGAACTTCCAGCCACGACCGCTCCTCTTGAGCCATCCCACCCCTATCCTCCGACTAGTGAACCCGCGGCAGATTTCGTAGTCGTACCCCCCGTCTCGGAAGAAAAGGTCGAGGCTCCTCCGGCACCGGAAGTTGCCACCGTCGACACTAGCGCCCCCTCGACCACGACTGCAGCTGACGCAGCTACTATCGATACTGCTACGACAACCTCCGAGACTGCTCCGGCCGACACGACCAAGGCCACAACCAAGATCGACACGACCCTCGTACCGGATGCCGGCAAGAGCGAGCCCGTTACTCCCGCCGGCAAGGCTCGCTTCCCGTCCGAGTCTGATTCTACTCCCACGACGCCTACCAGCGCAGAGAGGAAGAAGCGCCAGTCGTTGTTTGGCAAGCTCAAGAGTGTGTTTGTCGGCCACAGGGAGGGCAGCTCTCCTTGAACGACTACGTAAAGGACCCTTTTCTACTCTTTTCCCGGCTTGATTTGTGTCTGATTTGGTTGTTGTGTGTTACTGTATTCTTCTGAGGATATGTTGGAGGGGGATATCTCTGTGTAACATGCTACAATTCTGTCCCGCAGCTTCACTGCTAGCTGCGTCTGTGCTCTTATTCCCTTTTCTTCTTTCTTTAGATAGACGTGTTTCAATCCAATTCTCTTCTGTTTTTTCTATCTCTCAAAGCATCTGTCGACTAGTTCCTCTAAGTTGTCTGGTTGTATGAGTTTACAAATTGCTACAATCAGCTGAATATTTCTGTTACGATGCCTGCAATCAACGCGTGAGGACAGCGCTTGACGAATGCTAGGACAGGAACTCACCAGCCGCGATAGTTTCTCCTCCGCGTCGCAAAAGGATCCGTCCCATCTCCTTGTTGACAGAAAATGGCTCGAGTGGAATTGATACAGCGCGAGCATTGGCCCCAGACTGTGCCCTCAACGTGATGGTCACCTTGGCAGAACTCGATTTGGGTAACACGCTAATTTCCGTGTCAGAGCGCGCATACTACACACGGTCTAGATAACCTACCGAGGATTTCGCTTGATCACCGCACCCGTGGCACGATCGACCGTTTCGATCAACTTGGAGACTGTGGCAGGCACTTCACGTGAATGGTGGAAGAGTTCGATCGATGATCCACCAACGATAGGCAACTGTATGTCAAACACGATTATTTGAGCGGTAAAGGATGAGGCCAAGGGCACGACGTCATCCTGCGAGCACAGGACCGACCCGATACTGCAGAGGGTGTTGTCAACGATGTAGATCTGGGAGACAATTGAACAACCTACCTAAGATGGATTGAATCTATACCTGACAGGTAAAGCGTCACATTTGAACCAGTCGCAGCCCATTGGACGCTATTGTCGTCCTTTTCGATACCTTTTGCAAGCCATATTAGCGAACATTACCAAACAGAATCGATCTATAACTTACTCCTAATGGCTGCGGATTCGTCACCAGGAATGACTCGAACTTTTTCCCCAACTTGCACAACACCCCCACTTATGCGCCCTGAAACACCGATACCAGACGAAGTAACCCCCTTGAAGATATTGGAAATAGGGATGCGTAGAGGTGTGTCGAAATCGCGTGTTGGAGGGTCGAGTTTATCTGCACTTTGCGTATTAGGAAACTGGGTATTTGGAAAAGGAGAATCCGACGAACCAAGAAAGTCAACAAGTGGCGGCTCGGTCCACCAGGATCCCAGCGCCGCGTTATCCAGCTTGGTCAAATTGACCCCAGACACGCCTGCACATGGGATAAATGCGACTCGGGATGCACTGAAGCCTGCCTGTATGAGATAAGGGAACAATGCTCCCTGGATCTCGTCATATCGCAGCTTCTTGAAATCAACCTAGGAAGAACGTGTCAATGATTCAAATACGAGATGTAGGTCGGTCAGCACACACCATGTCCATCTTGTTAATCGCAACAACAATGTTTCTTACGCCGAGGCTGCGAACGACGCCAATGTGTTCTCGGGTTTGACCGCCTCCCTCAAATCCCTTCTCGAATGCGCCAGTTGCGGCGTCAACGACAAGGAGAGCACAATCGGCCTGCGAGGCACCAGAGATCATGTTTGGTACGAAATCTTTGTGTCCAGGCGCATCCAAGATTGAGATTATTCTATGTTCGGTCGGTAGCACAGACTGTGCGATGTCCATCGTGATGCCCCTATGTTTAGTTGAACATTTGTCCAAGAAATGAGCACGATTGTCTTACTCACCTCTCCCGTTCCTCAGCACCTGCGTCAAGCTCCCATGCCCAGCTAAAACTAGCTTTCCCAGCCTTTTCACTTGCACGCTCATGTTCTCGTCGCCGTTTCTCTTCGACTTGGCCACACTCGTACAATAGTCGCCCCATCAAGGTCGACTTTCCAGCGTCAACATGACCTAGGGTGTTCTGAGTATTCATACAACAGCTTTGTGCACTATTGTGACCTACCAATGACGACTAGACTCAGTCTTTTTCGCCCTTCGGCGTCCCCACTGCTTGCCTCTTTTCTCGCTTCTTCAAGGACGCGTTCCCTTGCAATTGTTACCTTTGGTGGAGGAAGCTCTTCTGCCTGTGATTGCTCTTCGTCAGGCCCTTGGATGTTAAGACCGGCCATGTCCACTTCAAATGCATTTGCTGATGTTTCAGTTTTCTTTTTTGAGCCCGATGCCGGTGTACGGGATGGTGCAGGAGCCTTTGGCGTAACTTTGGTTGATGGCGGTTGTTTGTTCGGGTTGACTTTCTTCAGTCCGGGTGGTGCGTTGGCTTTATGCACGGCTATCAATCAAACAAAGTTAGCATGTATCAGGAATCAGTCAGGAGCAAAGGCAAATGAAAATAGAGCATTGATTCATCTGAGTATCTCCAGGGTATCCAAACGCAGGTCACTTCTTAGTGCCCACCACCGTCGACGCTTTCTTGAACGCATTGAGCCGAGTTCCCTCGCGTGCAGCCATAACAGCATCGTCGGGTGACGGTGTATTGAATTGAAACGCAGAGGGAGGCGGCCCAGATATGATTCCAGAATAAAGACGAGCAAACGAGCTGCCCGGTTCAACGGATTCACGTCGCGCAACCAGAACGTTCCCGAACGGTGACGGTCCCGCCCTGAGAGCAAGTATGTGAGGTGAGCCATCCAAAGGTTTGGAAATGCCATCAGTCCCAGCTGGTCGCAGAGCATGGAACAGCTCGATCTCCGATTTGGAAGTAGGCTTGTCTGGCTTTGGCTCTGACTCTGGTGTGTCTGAGGGTAGTTGGGGTCGAGCAGCAGCTTCTTGTGCCTCTTTTTGAGCCTTTATGCGTTGCGCGAGCTTCGATAATGGTTGTGCACCAGAGGGTGGATCAGGTGCCACTGTTTGGGATTTGCGGGACAAGGAGGACAAAGAGGTGCGCTGCGAAGCAGATTTTTGGGCCAGTGCAGATAACTTGGAAAGTTTAGCCGCCGGAGGAGGGGGAGTAGGCGTAGGCACAGATATTGCGGATCCCGTAGCTGGTGATTGAGTACTTGGAGGAGGGCCTTTTCGAGACAGTCCTTTGGCCAGTCCCGCAAGGCCGGACGATTTGGTCGACCCATCTGTTGCAGAAGTTGGTCCAGCTTGCTTGCGCTGCAGGGCGAGCCGTTGGAGGGCGGTCAAAGGCGGTTGGATAGGATCGTCCTGGTCCGGTACTAGCACCGATGGGTACCCAGAATGAGATACGATGGCCGAATGATATGGAGAAAAATGAAATATGACTGCGTCGCTCCCGTGCAGCCCAAGAAGAATAGAAAATAAAGGAAGTTGTTTGGGTATGGAAACTAACCTTTTTTGACTGCAGCAGCGGCCTGCTTCGCCCGTTGATCTAAGGAGGCGTCAAGATTGGACCATTCAAGTGGGACGCGGGGATGAATGCGTACCCAACAGCCACGATATTGTGCCCTCTACATCAAAGTACGATTCCCACAGTGCGTCTTTGATTTGTTTGTCTTTGATGCCGGATTCTTCTTCATCTCCAAGTACAGATCGTACTTGTACTAGCCCAGTGTTCATTTGATCTAGCCACAACGTTAGTTACGGAACCATACCTAGCCAAGTGGCCTACCCCTCTGCTCAATAGTCATTTCCTCTGGAGTTGTTTATCACTACGCACTCAATCAACCAAACCACCCAACTAGACATACCGTCTTCATCATAATTATCAGAAAGATCGTCCTCCGCAAGCTCATCTAAATCGGTATTCATGGTTTTTATTCGCCCTGAAACAACCGCACTTGCCATGAATGTTAAGATTCCGCACGTCTCGATGTCTTGACATGTTGAAGATCGAATTAGGATAGTTTTCAGTCGGATGTGGCTCGATTCAGAAATTGGGCACCCTTGATGGGTTAGCAGTCACGATGACATCAGTCGGGGTTGTATGTAATACCAACGAATTGCCACTCGCCACCGGATAACCAAGGTTTGCCACTGCGGGCAACCATCATTTAACCTGAATCTCATCACCCAAATGGTGTGGTCTAACCTTGGTCAAACTTGATAAAAATTGAAAATAGGGGCATATAGCGCCTAGGAAAATGAAACCAACAAAGACAACGAACATAAGATCCAATGTGAAGATATACCAAGAGCGTCCATAGTCCCAAGTGCAGAGTAAATGAGAAAACGAGAGAAGGAAACAACGCTACTCTCTCCATGAGCTATCATATGCAGGAGGTAGCGTCGCCGGCTCCCGTTGTATCCCACCCATTAGGCGGACGCCTGCGTCACTTTCTTGGAGTGGGCCCGAAGACTCGGCCCGAGGCCGAGTGTGCTTTCTGGGAGCGGTGTTTGAGCGCACAGACGGCGGAGGCGCCTCGTATGCCGGCTGAGAGGCCGAGCTGCTTGGCTCGGGCACCGACGAGCTAGCATTTAATGAGTTAAGATGGGTCGCTGATGCCCCAGTGGGCGGGTTAGTTCTGAGCTTTGTAGGTGTGGATGTGGGTTGATCGGTTATATGTGTGCTACCTATCCTGGAATCAGCATGGGCGCCTCACTCGTGTATTTGAACGACATACTCTGTGACATATTAATGCTCGGCAAGAAAGGCTCAACAACCGTTGCATTGCGGTCTTCATTTAAGTCTAGGGCAGTTTTTGAGCCTGACGTTGATGCTATCCTCTGGGATTTGCGCCGCCACCATAGGACTATGAATATCAGTACGAGGAGTGCAACGACCCCCGCAACAATTCCTCCCGCGATCGGACCGGCGGAAACATGAGCAGATGTGCTTCTATCACCCGCAGCACCAGTAGACGGGGAGGTAGAGGCCGAGGCAGTTGAGGGCAAAGAAGATGAGGCACTGCTGGGATCGGTGACCATTGGGTTGGTGACGTTTACGCAACTGGCATCAGAGGACGGATTCACGGCGACGATATCTAGAATTATGTCGGTAAAGGCGAAAAACACGCATCGAGAAACGTACTGGTATAGATATTTGTGCTATTACCGTCGCGGAGCTGAAACCATAATCGAGTACCCGTTGGAAAGTTGACATGCCACTTCATCTGGTTAGTGGATGTTATCCCAACATTTGTAAGCTTATAGCTGTTTTTCTGTCCAGAGACCGATAAAACATAGGGCGCCTGTAGCGGTCTCTTATTGGGCCTCTTTGTGCCATAACTTTAAGACTCACCACACCACCATACCATTGGACCGTAGCATAGTCACATTGTACGCATACCGGATCGCTGGCAAAAATTATTAAGTGTAGCGCACCACGATTGCCGAGTCACATCACACGTACGTTGTAACAAGCCCGAAGGATCCTAATACACATCAGCAATAGGCCAGCTGATGCTCAAGAATGCCCCACCTATTGAGAGCTGCGCAGAGACTGCGATGAAATACCCAAGAGAACACAAGAGCGCCGCCAGTCTGTGTATCATCGTCGTGTGCTCCACGACCAGCCAGTGCAACCGTTTCGGCTTCAATTCTCCTGGACCGAACTTGGAAGAATATGACATAATCCTCAATAGGCGCTGACACACGTCTAAACCCCATCCACATGCAACCCAATCTTCCTTGCGTTCGCTCGCAGCACACCTCTTGTTCACAACCACATCCACAGATACCGCCATGAATAGTACGCTCGCTTCACCAGGCAGATATTCACGATCGTTTCTAACGGCCTGTGCTTTGGACAGACTATATTGTGGTGTTTAAAGAATCGGCCACAAAAGAGGAGATCCAGGAATATATAGATCGGATTAATCAATCAGGTAACGCTCTACTGGAATGTTTTCCCAGACGTGACACTCACACACTCACAGGCGGAAAGATCAAGTATCATTACGATTTGTTCAAGGGACTATCCGCGGCTATGCCGGACTCGCTGGTCCAATCATTCCGACAGGAAAATGATGTTGTTGACTTCATAGGTTAGTCTCCCGTGTATTTCCCCGCCTCAAAACTTGCACCAACTTGCCGGAACTACAGAACCTGATGGCATTGCGACCACCCAGGACGAGGGCGGGGCCGGAATATTCTAACGCCGTTCAACCGACCCTGTAGTTACCTTAATATTGCAATGCACTTGATATTTAACTGATCCGTGATAGGTCCTTTCTACTCCAATTAGCATCAAAGCCGGCGCAGCTGGCCATCTGATTAGAGTATGACGCGGGACAGTCACAGGTTTGTGGTAGTTCCGATCATATTGCGTCTTATTAGGCGGTTGGCTTTCAGCTGCTAACTCTCTTTCAGCAGCTACCCTTCATTCACCTGTTAACGTTTTGTCTAGACTCGGCAGTTGTTACGCACGCTTCTGACCGTACAGGCCGCCCTCGGCGACCTAGCCCTCATGCCAAGACACTGCGGCTTACGACCCGTGGTGCATATCAGGAACTTGGCCCTGTCTGTGCTCAGATATATAAGACCGGACTCAGAGGCTGCCTTTCAATCACCAACCTCTCCAGCCAAGAATGCCTCTACTCGCTGAAAGAGCCGAACCCAAGAGTACGTCTACTGTTTTGACTGAAGTAGCCTATACTTACTTGTCACCTATCACGCTTAGCTTATATCATTGTATTCAAGGAAGGGACTAGCAATGCCGAAATCGATGAATATAAACATCAACTCCCAGCAGGTGCGAATTGAACTTGCCCTTGCGACCATGACCAGGATCGCTGAACCTGACCTAGGCGTCAAACATCTGAGCACTTTTTATGCGCTCAAAATGATGACCGTAGAAGTCGATCCGGATAACCAAGGCTTGGTCTCCGATCTCAAAACGTCCAAAGTTGACTTTGTAGGTTAGTACTATCTTGTTATGGCGTTCTTCTTGGGTTGACTGGGTCCGGTATGCAGAGGAAGACGGAGAGGTGCATACGACGTAACCCTCGTCATTACACAATGCACTTCGGCCATCAGGGCTGGCTTAATATATGTCAGGATGATGTGGACTTTTTAGTGTTGTACTGTACAGTCGCATGGTTGACAAATATGCCATCATATTGATCTGATCACAGAAGCAGCGTGATTGTTTGTTTCTAAGACACGACACGACCGCGATTGCGTATCATCTCAGCCAAGACTGTGTGCTGCCTCGAGATGGGTATGCTTCTAATCAGAATCAAAGTCTAAGGGTTGGTCTAATGCTCCTCTTCAGCCTCTTCAGAGACTGTAACCTTCAACGCCCCGCACCCTCCGCAGGCCAGGGCAATCGAAGCTTTCAACGAAGGTAGAATGCCATGCTCTCTAGCCGAGAGAATGATAACACCCTGTCCGATCTTACAGTTCTCCCCAAGATCAAGCTCGCCGTTATCAGCTCGCGCAACGAGTGGGATATCCATGAACCCAGGATGTGGTCGAGAGCCAGCGGCCTGAGTGACCCCGAGCTCTCGAGCTTTGATATCGAGAATGATCTAGTTGAAGTTCGTGCAGGAGCAACCTCCTATGGTACTATCAGTGAGTACTTGGCTGTCTGAGTTTTGCGTTTGGACGCCTCAGCTCCTCTCGTGTTTGTGCAGTTCTTGGCAAGATTAGGATCCCCGCTATTAATGACGCCGAAGGTGAAGGATTCATACATGTTAGGTTAGTTCCTAAAAACTAGACAAACCCAATCGCCGCTGAGATTAAGCTTTTATGAACGACTACAGGATTCATGACCCACCCAACAAGTGAGTAGCTTCTATCTGTTGGAGATCGAATCTATTCTGACTATCCACACGCGCAGTGTACAAATTCGTATGCTGAATCAGTACTTGTGCTGACTTTTAGGTATCTAGGGCACCGGAGATGTGTTGTTTCACTCGCTCTTCACAGATGAAGGCAATCGAGATGCTGATGGTAAACCTACCACGTTTCGTGCGATCCAAACGCGCGATACCCCGCTTGAATTCTTCAACGAGTGAAGGGGGTTACGAGTCGTATGTGAACTGGCCGATACAAACGATAGACCGACCAGATTACGATTAGTATGAGATGCAGGTGCCGATACAATAATGCAGGGAATGTATGAACATATGTACAATGAATTATAAGGCCATCACAAGAAAACACGAGTGCGGATACAACTATCTAGAAGAAAGCGTGATTGTCCTCATCTCCTTATTCCCCTCCCATAACACTGTGCTCAGTTCCTTTGATGCTCCCTCCTGCTTTCGCCATCTTGTTGAAAAAGTCCCTAATTCCCATCGTAACCAGCTAAAAGGAGAGTTTAGTACGGTTGCTTGTTTGAAAATGAGATGACATACGTTGTGGTCTTCTTGTGATGAGCCACCGTATACAGCGACTACGCCCATTGGCGTAATTGGGGAGTTTTGGAGCCAGATTGGGAACGCTAGACACCAGAGACATGTTATGGGTGATGTCTAGGCGACAAATAACAAACTCACCTCCGCCCTCCATCAGAAACTCGGGAGATGGTAGTCCCAGTTGCTCAGGTGATTTTCCTACAGCCTTTACACCACGTCGGTCTTTTTCAAACATGAACTGCTCTAAATAACAAACACACCTTCATGCCCATAGAAACGTAATAACTACTGTGCCCCGTTCGTTTGACCACGTTCATGATCGCGTTTAGTCGGATCCAACTATCCAAGCTAACGTCGCTGCCCTCTCCAACGGTACACGCGAAAAGCGTGTGTCCGGCCACGGTCTGGATGGAGATAACGAGACCTTTTCCCTAAATCATAAACTGTGAGATAGAGTGCCGATGGCATAGGTGAATTTCTTGTTTATGAATTACCTTTGCGTGTCTTATTGATCCCCTAAATCGCTTCCGAAGTATCAACCCAAGCGTGACGGCATCTTCCGACTTGAACGATGGGAATCGTAGGGTAAACTCTTCGGTAAGAGTTGCAGATGCGATTTCAGAATCGCTGGGCATCGTTCGTCGCAGTGGTTGGTAGGTTCAGGAGGAAACGGGCTAGATCTACCGCAGATCAGTACGTGATGGGGAGAGAGAAAAGTGCATGGCAGAGATAGGTAGGGCTGATATACTACGGGCAGGCGAAGCTGGTTGGCCACCACGCTTGAACAATGTGGTGGAAACGACACGCCTGTCCAGCGCGGGCGGCGGATTCCGGGGGTGTGCGACGTGCATAAGAACAAGACTGACCTATACGCCCAAGCGGCAGCCTGTCGAGTCAAAGGGCACGGTTCGAACAAGACGCCAGAACGCAGTCACAAACAAGTTGAACAAAGCCTCAGGGTTGCCCGGTGGCTGTGCGCCGGTGATCTCACAGCGCATGTACCCACAACAGGCCGAATTTGCCATCTTGGGAGCAGCGGGCTGGATCAGATTGCGCAGCTAACGCGGGAGTCATCTGTCGCACGAGACGGTGTCTGACCATATCCACCCAATTCGGGCGCTGGCCCGCCGCAGAAAAAGCAACGCCGGAGTCTTTTGCCGTGGAGAACTCCGGTACTTCGGACCATTATTGCATGTTTAGGGCTATGTGTGCAGTACAAAAGGAGCCACCGAGGTCTCCTGTCTCGCACTCCCATGATCCTTCTGCTTCAACGCCCGCTCATTTAAAGGCCTCGGTCTCGCTCTTTCTCTCTCCCTTTCTCACAGAATCCGCATCGAAAGCATGCAATACCACTCGTTTTTCGAACCCTGTCAGCTTCCAACTGGCGAATGGACATCCTTGCACTTGACCTGGGCGAGGGCCCCGGTGCCTGGCTCGTCCAAGTACTCTCCCTGGCGACTCGTGTGCTCTCATCATATACATGACCGCGGCCTGCGAGCACAGTACGAGGCGTACGGAGACTTTCGGCTAGCCCAGCAGACACAGCACGTCCGGGAATTATACACCAACCGGTCTGCTTGCCCTGCCCCACCATGTTCCTGCAATGTTCCCGTCTATCCCCCAGAAGGGTTTTGGGAAGGCGAATACCGAGCAGACGAAGGTTCACAGCAATGGGGCGACATCGGCCCAACGTCGCGTAGGAGAGACCGGAAGTATGTACATCAGCATTTCAATTGGATAATCGATTGACGCGGGATTCAGGCGCTCGTTTCATCCTACTCGCTCCTGTTGCAATAAACCCCACCCGAGCTTCGACAACCACCCCTATCATGATACTCCATCTCCCCGAACAGAGCGTACTCGTGCACAGTCTGGATTGCGTGCCCCGCCACACCCTCCTTCCCGAAGGCCTACGCCAGAACAGCTCACAGAAGCCTGGGGTACCTATCGACGAAGGTGTCGGTCCATGTGTAATCCTGCTCGTGCGACCACTCCAGGTCGACAACCTCTTACATTTTCATCGATTCCATGGCCGGTTTTTGGAGCTGTTACTCGACTTTCTGATCTCAATTATTCTGCGATACATAGTTTCTTGTGCACACCGGACAGCGACTACAACGAGCAACGCGCTCGAGTCAAGGATGCACTTTTAATTTTCCACCCGATAAATCTTTCTCTCGATGGGTTTCTCAATTGCGACCGGAAGATGTCCCGGTCGTCCGAGAGGCGCTTGTTGTTGTCACCCGCCATCTTACTACTATCCTTCAGTCTCTTTGAGCTCTTTACCTGAGCGTTATCCCCTCTTTACATTTCTCACTCCGCTGCGCGTTTTTTTAGATATATCGGTTCATTGCTACTTATTGCAACATTCATCACCGGTTGTTCACTGTATCCATAATTTTCTCTTTTATACCAACAAGAACTGGTTCTAGATTGAGTTTTAGCCTCAAGGCTCGATATGTCTATATTGGTGTGACACGGAGTTTTTGCCGTTCTCGAAGCAGATGGTGCTCTAGGCCGGTTAGTTTACATGACGCATACAGCCCTCCGACCCACGCGTGTTCGGCCATAAGTACAGCCACACCATCATTTATCCATGATGGTTCCTAAGTTCTTTGGCAATCTGCGCGTCTCTTTCCTCCTTGTTCACAACTTCAACAATGAAGTTCCCTCGGAGCCCTGCGCTCACCGCAGCTTGGTTGAGCACCATCAGCGCACTTGCAGGAGTTACAAATGGGGCTAAACTCCTCAACCCGCCTCCACAACAACTCGTCTCTCCCCTGATAGCGACGAAGCTTGAAAAAATAACCTTAAAGTTGTCCTCACCTCCGACATACCCGCAATGGACATATCTCTCTGGAAACGGTAGCTGGGAGTATTTTCCGGCCGCAAAGTGGACAAGTGGCTTTTTTCCCGCTTCTCTCTACCTCATGAACACTAGGAAGAGCGAACTGTGTAAAGGGGACAACTCGACCGGTCTGACCGATTGGCTCTCAAACGCACAGACATGGATGCAAGGATTAGACCCGGTAGCGAACCCCGACGCAGGTTCGTCACAACTTCTCCTTGCTTTAGCCAGTGTCATCCCTTCCTGAGACTAATGTGGGTCGCTTGTTCGTGTGCCTTCAGGGCTGTTTTCTGTACGTCACGACGTAGGTTTCTTGGCGTTCGGGTGGATTGAAGCACTCAGGCTGTATGTTTGCACTTTACGATGTACTTGCTGTCCAAATACTTATGAATCGGTAGAAACCCGAATAACGAGCAAGCCAAAGCCGCGATAAATGCCTATGCAAACGCTCTGGCTTCACGGTTTAGCCCAATTGTGGGCTGTACTCTGAGCTGGGATCCTACTACGGCCGAGCCACAGGCATTCCGGGTAAGTCTTCAACTTGACCCATCGTACTTGTCCTGACTCCCGCTCGGCCAGGTCATCATTGACAACGTAAGTTTTAAGATGGCCGTCGCTTACAATGATGACTAACTCGGGGCGAACTTTTGGTTAAGATGATGAACCTAGAGGTTAGTGTTTTCTAGATAGCACACAACATGCATACTGAAATGCCCCAAGCTTTTGATCGTGTCATCAAAGCTTACCGGCAACAGAACACTCTATGACATTGCTACAAGCCACGCTAACAAGACTATGGTAAACCACATCCGCCCCAACTGTACGTTATATCTTCACTCAACAAAGGCATCGTCCTCAGGCATTGGGCAGATTCAACTTATCATGTTGTCAATTACGATCGGAACACTGGTGCTGTCGTTTGGCAGCGAACTGCACAAGGTTACGCCGATAACAGGTTGGTTATTTCATATAGTAAAATCCCGTTTACTAACAGCATCCTAGTACATGGTACGGAATCAAAGCTGCGGGTTCCTCTTGGTTTCTAATTGTTGCACAGGACTCGGGGGCAAGCTTGGGGCATGCATGGATACGCTACTAGTAAGTACTTGTCGATCAATAAGGACCACTTATAAACTGACCCGGTTGCAAGTGTACAACTACACCAATGATGTGAACTATTGGGTGACATCCCGCCGGTTAGCTGAATATTACCTATCTCGTCTCCCTGAATCGGGCGTTCCTCCGTGGTATGTCCGGCTTGGCTATTTTTGCATTACAACTTAAGGCTGAAGTGTGTATTCTCTAGGGATTTTGATGCTCCTGCAGTGGCTGGTCGGCCATCGGATACGTCTTCGGCGACCATTGCGGCATCGGCTATGCTCATGCTCTCGCGGTTCGAACAGGCTGCGTCCAACTCCACCGGCGCTGACTTCTGGGCGAATGCTGCAGTTCGGGTAAGCCGAGTCGCCCATTTTAATATTCTCATGGCTGAATGAGCGTCTTCTAGCTACTATCCAGTACCACAACCCTAGCTTGGCGCACAGAATCCAATTGGGATAGTCTTTTGTCAAATGGGACTGTTAATAATCCCGCCGATCCCCCCAACAACAACACAGGCATTGTCTATGGTACGTACCCAGTGTTGCTAGCCAAGTGTGGTTAGTCTGATATCAGAACGCTGCAGGTGACTATTACTACATTCGGGCTGGGAATGAGCTGTTGAGCCAGGGGCTCATGAATTGCTCCAACGGCCAAGCTCCTACTGATAGCAATTCGGGGGCTCTTCCTGGGGGTTCTTCATCAAACGGCGCCGCCTCTCTTGCTTTGAGCGGGCTCTTGTTAATCTTGAGCGGATTGATGGCCTGCCTGATGAGCAGCACATGATTCATATATGGAACATCAGTAGACGCTTTGATTTCACAGACATATTCCACAGATTCTGGATACGAACACTCTGACTTTTCTTGTCGATGGGCACTGGCGTTTCAGTGGAGTGCAATGCATGGCTCGTGAATCCGTGACTGTAATATTATGTCAGCCTGTGGTTGGTCAGTCGCCACCACCCCTGAGCTCGGACACCACCGCAAGTAAATGACGCTCTACTTGGCACACGAACTTCTGGCAAGATCTTTCCACTGCCCATGCGCGCTATTTGCATCGAAAAATGAACCAAACCCCCAGAATGACTATTCGAGTATGACCGTGCTGCGGGTAGCGCCTCGCCGAGCCAGGCTGTACAGTGCATGCCTCGGCTCCACGCAAACCGACCACCCAGTTTGCTGTGCACATAAAATCCGGACTGATGATCGCCTCGAATCCACCCCTCTTCCCAATCGACCACGCTTATTTGCCCATGTCGCTTTCTTCCCTACCACGACGGTCCGCAATGCTCCAGTCGACTTCGATGTCAATGCCTTACCAGTTCGCCACCAGCCAACTCGCACCCAATCGTAAACCTACAATCGGAGCTCCGGATGTGATGTTGACTACACAGTCAAATGCGAGTTTGAAACGGCGGTCTCATATCCGACGGACCAGTCGTAGCGGTCACTCGCCAACTGGTTCGACCTTTAGCGCTGTGCCGGCGCCCAATCCCCAACCCCAGCCTAAACTCGAGCCACTAATTACGGCTTTCGCACGGAATATCTCCACGTCAACTGGGTCGTTTACCCCCTTGGTGTCTAGGCGCCCTACGCTGGCGGATCCGATGCCTGTTCAATGGCGCGATGCCCCTAGTTATCAACCGAACGTGTCATCGAAAGCAGACCTATCAAGGAGGTGAGTATATCAATTCAATCTAATACATTGATCTGTACTGATTCTATCGCGATCGCAGGTCGACCATAGCTTCCGTGTACTCCATGCCCTCCGCTGAGGGTGATGGCTATTCATCTCGGCGACAAACGGAGGAAAATTACGTCGTTGATTGGACTGGCATCTTGGCATCTTCAAAGCATCGTGCTTGTCTTCCACCAACCCCCTCCAGTTCCTCTGAAGATCCCACATATTCGAGTCCCTCTGCATATCCCCCAATTCCCACCAGTCTTTCACGCAGAAACACCCATACAAACGGACTATCTCGTAGCAACACAGGCTTTGTCCAGTCGTTGCTCTTCGAGAGGCGCAGCAAGTACCAGGTACTGCCCGAGTCTCCGGAATAAGCACACGATGGAACAAACTTGTTATTTTCTCTCTATTTTGATACCCGTCCTAGTGCGTAGAGCGGACTTTGAACACTTTATTTCTCTCTCTTCTTTTCGAACTAAGTTATTGACTTTGCTCACTTGATCGCTGTGTACTAGCTGTGTCCCTATTATACTCTTCCGCGTACATTCCTGTTACTCCGCTCGCTTGAACTAACTCGACTCCACATGCTATCAATTTGTATGTCTTATGATTATGCCACCTGTTCATGTTCCATGTATGCGCCCACTGATATATTACCATTGGACTAATGCGTCATGTATACGCATGTTATGACGGAGGTCGGACCCTAATCACAATACTTATCGCTGGACTACCGCCACCTCGCAAGGAGCAACACCCCTCTCCCAACCATCCGCAACTTCTGTCTGCTCGCCAAACGCATCCTCGGCTAGCGCACCGGATTTGTACGACATACGCGACAGCCATCACGTGGAGGCTTCTACGCGACGCACACGTGTTAGCGACTACTAAACGGCCAGCTCTAGACTTATTTCCTGCTGTTGCCTCTTCCTCGACGCTAAGATCTTTTCCGGGGAGTGCCAGAGACCTTTTGCCGTACTGCACTCGGAGTACACCCGATTAAGAGATGTCCGCCACGTCTCCGGCCACAGATGGCCAACACTCTACCCCCGCACTTATCGCTGACGGCCTCTCGTCTCCTCCCTCTGACGTGTCGCCACTCACTTCCCCTGGCGTTGGCCCCACGATGCTGCCAGCAACCGACCCTGGTGCGAGCGTCTATCAGTCCGAGCGGTACAAGTCTCGGGAGGATATCAGCCAATGGGCAGGATCTTTGACACTGCTTGGTACGTTGAATTTCAATGTAAATATTACGTAGCTAAGCTCTGTGTTTCGCAGACACGCTTGAGACATACTTTGACTCGCGTATCGATCTGCTGGAGCGTCGCTTCAAGCAACACAGCGATAGGTGGAAACGCAAAGCAGGCATCGCCCTGAAGCGCACAACTTCCGAGGCGCTCAAGAGGACCAAGACGCCCACCGCTGAGTTATCGCGACTCTATGATGAACGTAGCAAAGAGTTCGAGGTCGAGCTCGCCAAGTACAAGCAAAAGCTCCAAGACCGAATGTCTACGGTTCAGAAGGCATGGGAGAGCGCCACAGTTGTGCGGACTCGAGAAAAGGTGGACGCAGGGTTGGTTTGTGTGAAATTTAATCTGACACATTTTATTTCCTTATTAGGTTTCCTTCTTCTATGGAGTTATGATGGTCCTTGCGTCCGCACTCATGTTTGGCCTCGCACCCGAGTGGATACACGTTGTGTACTCGGTGCATGTGCTTTATTTCCTCCCAACTCGATTTTACGTCTACAAGAAGAAGCACTGGTATGTTTTTGATTTGTCGCCTTGGGAGTCTACTAATTACATGGCTAGGCACTACTTTTTGTTTGATTTGTGTTACTACGCCCAAATTCTCTGCCTGGCTTATCTTTGGGTCGCGCCTGGAAACACAACTCTCTGGGTTGCTGCTTATCTCTTAGCACACGGTATGTTCCGGCACGATGTATGCATTCGTCATACTGAAGTTCGGGTGGAATAGGATCACTCGCGAGCGCTGTGATTACATGGCGCAATAGCCTCGTATTCCATGACCTCGACAAGGTCATCTCCTTGTTTATCCACATTTATCCTCCTCTCGTCTTCACAGTCATTCGGTAGGTTCATTCTAAACCCTTCCTGAATGCAACTGATTATGGCTCTAGTCATTTTTACCCAAATGTCGAGACTCGCTTTCCTGCCGCCGCCAAGGTCAAAGTCCTCGAAGCTGGTCAATCCCTATTCCTCAACACTATCATTTGTAAGTGTAGAAATTTGTTGAATAGGTTTGAACTGACTTTCTTTATAGACCTTATCTGGCAAACCTTGTACTGGAAGTTTGTCCTTGTTAACAAGCGCAAGAAGATCGAGTCTGGTCAACGAACGACTTCGTTCTCATTCCTACTAAATGAGCAGCGTGGAGTGATCGGCAAGGTCCTCGGAGCGACACCCCCTCGACGTCGGGAGATGTACTTTATGCTTGGCCAGTTGTGTGAGTATATTTGCGTTTTTATCTCTATAATTGCAAGGCTGACATCTTGTCTAGTATACTCGATTCTGACTTCGTTGCCCGCTGTGTTTTTATTGTATACGAGTGCCAAGTGGTCCGGGGCCTTCCTATTGCTCATTTTCTCGGTTAGCGTCTGGAACGGTGGAGGGTACTACATTGAAGTTTTCGGACGCAAGTGAGTACACTATTGCTCCTTTTTGTCCGAAAAGTTTAACAAGTGAACATTAAAGATTTGAACGAGAGCTTGAATCGCTTCGGAAAGAATTGGCTGAGGCAACTGCTGCAGGTTACTCCAGTTCTGGTGCCAATACCCCTCACTCGCGATCGGAGCAGGCGCAGAAATCGCATCACCACAGTGACACGGGTGACGAGACATCGAGCTCTGAAGGCTCGCCATTGATCGTTGGCGGGAATCCGGATGTTGTCGTAGAAGATTTATCGTTGGATGCGAGCATTAAGAAGAACCAGTAGACGGATCTGGCGAGCTCAGATATGATAGGTTATGACCGCGATGAGCTGTATTGTTTCTGGGGCCGGGCTAATTGTATACTAATGTGGATTTGTGTTTGTATTATATACTTCTGCTCGTAAATTGCGTCAAATTCAAAGATAGTTCATTAACAGATGCAGTTGAGTGCATTAATTCAAGATAGCAAGAGATACATGCGGTAATTATAGCAGAATACAATCAAAAGTGTCTTGTGCACGGAAGTTGGATTCAGTGCACGTTCTCGAAAGTCGTCATATCGATGTACATAGGTGTTTTGCCTACCGGACATGCGAAGGGGTGCGAATAAGTGTTAGAAATTCCTCCCGAGTCTTCGCTTGAGTTCGGAAACAACCAAGCATAGTCGAGGTGACCGTTGTAGCTCCTGGTTTTTGGACGCCACGCATTGCCATGCATAAATGTCTGCAAAGAATCAACATGTATTTCATACGAACAACCAGGAACAACGTACGTAGCTTCCATTACGACAGCCACTCCTCTCGGGCTAATGGCTTCTTCAACAGCGAGTGCTACTTGGCGCGTGAGCCGTTCTTGGACCTGAAGTCGCCGAGAGAATGTTTCTGCGATGCGAGCGAGCTTGGATAGTCCTAAGACCAGTGAGTTGGGGATGTAGCCGATAGAGATCTGGATAAAGTGCAAGGAGCGAGCGTTACGTGTGGAATTTCAAGGATGCATGCAGAACGTACCCTGCCTGTAAACGGAACGAGGTGGTGCTCGCACAAACTGAAAACGTCAATATCCCGAACGATAACCATTTCATCATGGTCTTCGGCGAATATAGCATTGTTTATAACATCTGATATTCCCCCCCATCGCGTGAGAACACACACGGCAAGATAGAGACATGGGATGAGTGCTCACCGCTCAATCGTTCCTCGTACCCCTTGGTCATCCAAAGCAGTGCCTTGGCGTACCTATCTGGTGTGCGCTGCAATCCCTCTCGATCTGGGTCTTCGCCAATGCATTCGAGAAGAGTACGGACGGCGCCAGCAAGCTTTGCAACGCGTTCGGTTTTCCCGGCCGGTGTTTCGTGCAAACGTGAAAGAGTCGATTTGGCTAGTAAAGTTTTTAATTCGAGTCAGAGATGTCAGGGGCGTGTGCTAGAATGCGCTTACCGGGCCACCCAAGGCCGTTGGGGTCGACTACGGGGCTGGGCGCAGATATGCGTGCGACAGACTCGCCGAGTGCGATGCGAACGGGAGTAGAGAGCCCCGAACGACCACGGGGACCGAGTGAGATGGAGCGTGGGGGAGTCGAGTCGTTGTAAA
The DNA here is from genome assembly GCA_016906575.1 of Ceratobasidium sp. AG-Ba. NCBI lineage: Eukaryota > Fungi > Basidiomycota > Agaricomycetes > Cantharellales > Ceratobasidiaceae > Ceratobasidium > Ceratobasidium sp. AG-Ba. The sequence continues at coordinate 2,464,345 of CP059613.1, read as the reverse complement.
TGTCGCCCTCGGGGGCAGAGTCAGACTCGTCGTTGTACGTGCCGTTCGGACGAGACATGGCTGGTCGAGGGCGGGTGCGGATGGGAGTAGTCGTTCTGGAGAAACGAGCGCGCCTCAAAAGGGACGGGATCATCTAACGGATGGTCACGTGTGGGCGGGGAACGTGCACGTGATATGAGGTCTCTCTCATTTGCCCTGGTTCATGCTCCTGCGAGCCGCGCGTTCGCTTGTACGTGTATGCAGATTTTGCACATCTTGTCACGCTGCGGGCCCATCCAAACCATCCAGCAAACCCAGCCGGAGGTCCTGGGAGCAGCGCAAGTCAGACGAAGACGATCCACTATGGACTGCACCCTCCGACTCTGCATTGCTGGGCGACACTGCGCTCTCTTCGTTTCCTCTCTCGGAGCTTTTTTCTCCTGAAGAACTGGGTAAAAATAAAACTCCTGAACCTCGACGTTTCTCTCCTTTTCTAAAGGATGTTGCTCGAGGGGGCCATCCAGAAGATTTTGGCTCGTTCAATGTACCCTCATTTCGCCGTCATCGGTCGCTTGAACAAGACATCGAGTCGTACAACGAACTACAGCGCGGTTTTATCACAGATATGGAGCAGTATATTACCGACGGTAACTTGAGTGCGGTCATTGAACATTACAACGCATTTGTTCTAGCCCACCCTCGAGGTGCCGCCGGTCTCCCATCTAGAACAATCATTCGATTCTCAGCTCTCCTGGCTCGCACGCGGCCACGCACACGTGCACTATTTCAGCGTCTTCTTGATCTTCTCGCGATTCAAAGGGCGTCCAGCGAACCCCTTCGGTCATGGCAATGGAACTCACTTGCGGATTGTGCGGGGCGTGGGTCTCGGAGTACGACGCTCGAGGACTACCGTGCGGTTGTTGCTGTCGTTCGGGATATGGCCAGCGATCCGAACGGGGTGTTCAAACCTGACGTGATCACGTTCAATATCTTACTTGGTGCTGCAGCACGTACAGGAGAACATCGTGCAGTCCAGCATGCACTTGCACTCATGGAGGCCAGCACCATATCGCCCGATCGAATTACTTTTTTGACACTAGTACCCTATTATGGTCGAGTAGGGTGGCTATCCCGAGCTCGAGACACGCTTATTGCTATGACCAAGGAAGGATGGGAAGTTGGCGTCGATGGGCTGACTGCCGCGATCTGGACTTGGGGCCAAGCCGGAAACCACGATCTCGAAGTCGCAATTGGCATATATCATGCCTTGCGCCAGAATGAATGGGACGGTGGTGCCTCCGATCGTGCTATGCTCAGAAGCGCTATTCCAGACGACAAAAACCCTGTCCTAAATATTCCGGGGCTCTCACCGCCCCTTCCTCCGTCTCTTATGCCTAACCGTATCACGTATACAGTTTTAATCCAGTGCCTGTGCTATCACGGCGATCTCGTGCGTGCGCTACAAGTTTATCGGGCATACCTTTCATCTCCTCAAGAACTACACCAAGAGATGGCAACGAAACGAGACTACCTTTCCGCCGAGGAGACTACTGTTGTAATATTTAGGTCGTTCTTCTTGGGGTTTATTCGACATTGTGCTGGTGCAAACACCCTCAGTATCAGCGCACGAAGCTTGCCGCCAAAACTCCCTGTTACTTCAGATTTGTCTACCCTTTCTCATCTCAAAACAAGCTTTAGTTCTGCATCGTTCTCTGCACTCTCTACCCTTGCCAAAATGGATCAAGTTGATACCATTCAAGCTATTCTAGAAGGTCGAGAGCATGCTGTTGACCCTCCATTCTATACCCCATCTTCTAACAATAACCCATGGACCCGAACCGCTTTCTTAGCGGTACTAGACTCGTATATCGCTGCCCTTGGAGAAACAACACCCCACCAACACGGTTTATGGTGGATACTGCGAGCCGCAGCAGGTACAGCTGAACCTGGAAGAGAGAGCCAACGAGTGCGTGAAGTTTGGGAGAGGGTTAAAGGGCGGTGGGGAAACGATGTTGGGTGGACGAAGGCACTTGGAGGGCGGACAAGAAATTGGCTGAGGAAGATGGGTGTTAAAGTTGACCGGCGGGGGTTGTAATGTCCGACTTATCTAAATCGTCGTGCATATAACGATAATCGGGTTGAAAAGGAGTGTCACGTGCATGGCGGGAAATGTTTGGGCCGCTTTCATACCTTGCTTTATCAACGTCAATTGAACAAATTGAAATTTTACAAATATACCTATAGCGAACAATCTAGACTACTCACCGGTAAATGAACACTATTTACTGTCGCTTGTGGTCGATACCTATCCTCAGGACAGATCATAGATATCTCGGGCTCGGCCGAACCCATGCCCGAGCCCCGACGGTGCCCGTCAACGACACAGAGAGCGACGCCGTGGCGAAACAATGCAGCCCCGAGTATTACTCACTCTGAATCTAATATAAAGGTATATAAATGAGGAAGGTTGGGTTCAGACCGCAGCAAAACTACCCACCTTTCTTGCCTTCCAAAAATCGTCCATAACACCCAGCATGCCATACTCCGAAACTGCACACTACCATGTTGTTGCAGAATTTCTTTCGACACTCTCTAACATCCGTGGCGGCCTTGGGACACTTTTTGTACCTTTTCTTCCTGCCATGCGTCTCCCAGACGTCGATCTTCGTGGCAAACAGGCCATCGTGACCGGCGCCAACTCGGGTATCGGGTTCGAGTCCGCCAAGGAGCTCGCTAAAATGGGCGCTCGTGTGATACTCGCCTGCAGGAACGCAGAGAGAGGCGAGCAGGCCAGGAGGGAAATTGCGCAAGCAGCCCGGGTGGAGTGGCAGAAGTAGAAATCATGGACTTGTCCAATCTCGAGAGCATCCGGGAGTTTATCACCAGGTGGGGCGCTAGGGACTTGAAAAGGGTGGACATACTCATAAACAATGCTGGTGAGCGTATTTTTGTCTTTTTTTTCGAATGGCCCTTTCTTATTACCTTTCGTCTTACAGGCAGCGTTTCCAACGTTCTGACCAAGACCCGAGATGGCCTTGAATATGCCTACCAATCCAATCACATAGCTCACGTTCTACTTACCCTTTTGCTCATCAACCGGGAATATTTGGCTCCCGACGCCCGCATCATAAATGTCTCATCCATTGCCTTTTTCTCGTGCCCTCCTATGGACGAACATAACACCGATTCCAGCGACATCATGGTCAACCACAGGGAAGGAGATAATCTACCTTGGGACACGATCGTCAAAATCTACGACAGGTCCAAAGCTTCACAGGCAGTTTGGAGTATGACACTACAGCGAAAACTCGCGGGCAGCGAGAAGTGGAAGGATACCGTTGTACAAGTGTGCCATCCTGGTACGTATATCCATTTAGACCTCGTCATTCATCCACAATAATTGCCATGAATCAGGTATAGTTCAGTCGTCCATGATAAACCAACCAACCGGCCTCGGGGGCGCGACGGGAAGCGGTGTAGACGCCTTTAAGCGCTTTGTGGGGATGGTTGGTATGTCAAACGAGCAAGGAGCAGTAGTTCCAGTCTGGCTTGCTACTGCAGAGGAGCCAGGACAACCAGATTTGCGAGGTCTATATTGGGATCGTATGCGCTGGTTGTGGGTTCCGGCTTGGAGCATTGAAGTAGCGAGGCAGGATAGGTTGTGGAAAAAGTGGTGTTCAGACGCGGGTTTTTCTTTTACTTAGTATGCATCCTAGAAACAGTAATCTCACACAGTTATTGCCGCTGGCTCCGCTATGCTTAAACTATATGCGCCTTATCCCGGTCATTTCGGGACCAATTTTGATAAGTACAAGTTCAAATATTATGCTTATTCTACTTCTCTCACGATATGATATTATATTGAGCACCTTATGTGATACATGATTCGTCTTCTGTTCAGCTTGGGTTCTAAGCAACCTGTCTTGGACAAAAAGTTGGGCGGTCACGTGGTATACACCCCCGAGCTTCCTCACACAACTACTACCGCCTATAGGCTATGACTTGAATGTCTACCAGCGACAATATTACCGAAACACAGGAGATTGAAACCGCACTAAAATCGTTATCTTCTGACCTCAGTGCACTTGCAACCCTGACGGAGTCCAGGTTACAAGAGCGTACGTTCTATTGCGTCAGCCTCGGTTATCCAGCGTCCCTAACCTGTGTCATTTTTAATAGATTTATACCAACTGCCGGCTGAGGAGCTAAATATCTGGAAAGAATCGGCTTTTATATCAATACAACGGCTCAAGGATGTGATCCCCATAGAACATGTGGGCCTCACAGTAACGGAGAGGGCCCGACTCGTTTTTATGGTGTCAACTTTCGTGGGCGAGGATGAGTTTATAGATGATCGCTGTAGAGCGCTCGCAATTGGTGTGTATATTCTCACTCATGCCTAATTGGATGTATTAACATATTCAAAGAATGCCTCGGTTCTTTCATCCCTCTCGACAGAACCACGGCGTCTCAAGTGCTGCTCGTGCACTTGAAGCCCATATTTCAAGCAGCTGTTCATCCAGGAGTACGGCAGGATACCGGAAGAGCTCAACAGAATCCTCTCGACGTACAAAACATGTACGATGAACAGCCTTGGAAGATTCATGGAATCGGTTCTTGGAACACGTTGGCTTGGGTATTGTCGCACCTAGAGGTAGTTATGCCTATCGCTTTGTTTGCTCCAGTCTATTGAGGGTTGGGCAATCTACTATAATAGAGTGACAGTTTCGAGTCACTATGGCCGCTCATCATTCCTCCATTGTTAACCCTCGTTGATGACTATGATCCGGCCTACAAGATTAGGGGAATAGCTGTGACCAACGCGCTACTACAAAGGGTCTCTGCGTCACTTCTTCACCGCACTGGGATAGATGAGCTTTTATTCAAGGTATTTTTCTTGTTTTGTAGCTTCACGCTGCTTGTTCACGTAACTATAGGCCCTGCAGAGTGCTTTGCAAAATCTCACATCCGACCAATCACCCACCCTGCTTCGTGCAGCGATGCCATGCTATCTTTCATTGACTAACCTAGTACTAAACGAAGGTGAGCCGGTCGATATGTTACATGATCCCATTAATCGAGACTCTGATAGATTCTATTCAAAAGTTCGAGAAGCTCTGCGCAGTGGTGACGGACACCATTGTGCCGGGATGGCTATATGCGTCATCCAGAGTGGAGCTAATGGTAGCGTCCGTCGATGTCCTATTACTAATAATACAAGCCTTGGGTATTGGTTCAGCGAGATTCCTTAAGGTGAGCCCCTTCAGATATTTGAACGCGACCCCACTCAAAACTCACTATCAGGCCTTCATCCCTCAACTTACTGAAAACATCTTGCCTAAGGAGTTTTCTCCGGTTGAGTCGACGCTGGAACTCAGGATTGCAAGTGCCAAGACTCTACTTACCCTTATGAGGAATGTACGGCCGCGTATTCCTCACTGGCGACATCGAATTTTGGACGCAATACTACGTTGCTGGGTGGATGTTTTAGAGTACACGGAATCAGGTATTGATATACTACAGCATGGACATCAAAAATCTAACACTAAATGAACAATCAGATGCGCTGAAGGAGATTGTAATGGAGCTATTTACTGAGCTTCTTGTCTCCTCGAATGATTTGCTTAGGGCGAGTTGCTTTATATTGCTGTGAGTATTCACGCTCATAGATGACATACCCTCAGAAGGAACTCTCCGACTTGGAGGAGTTGGACGCAGGTACATTCTCCGGGCTCTTGAGCTTGCGACGATGCGCATGAATACTATTCGAGATTCATATTCCGCAACGCATACCATCTCTTGTATCTTAACAGACAAACAACACATGTCTTGAAATGTCACGTGGAACACCGGGCGCTCCTGTCAAACATGCTGGTTGAAAACATTCAGCTCTTGCTGCCTTAACCTGTCTTCAGATACGATGTTTGAATCCGCGTTCGACTTGGCCTCAAACCTAAGAGCGGGTTGGAGACAAAATTACCCTGCTGGTCCCCCTGTTTGGACCCCTGAAGAGGATATGCCCGATCTCACTGGGAAGGTTGCATTCGTTACGGGGGGCTCCAGCGGTATAGGTTTCGAAATGTGCAAGGTTAGCACCTAGCATCTCTTTGCGTCCAAAGTTCTTAAATAGATCAGGCGTTGCTCTCAAAAGGCGCAACAGTCTACCTCGCTGGGAGATATAACCCTAAAGCGCAGATTTATATTCACACCTTGAATACTCTTGGAAACGGGGTTCTGAAGTCAATCGAGCTTGATTTGACAAGTCTTGAAAGCACAAGGACGGCAGCTGAAGAGTTTCTCAGGCAGGTGGATGAAATTCCTGGGATAGCACGCGTTAATCACCCTGATATCTAGTCAAGAATCTAAGCTTGACCTTCTTATAAATAACGCGTAAGTGTGCTATTTGGACTGCACGCAAGCAAAGTAGTCTTAACCAACTACCCTAGCGCCGAGTTTTTGCCCCCCGTCGATGCCGTGACGAAAGACGGATATGACCTTGTATTTGGTGTCAACTGCGTGGCAACTTGCTTCTTAACGCTCTGCCTCCTGCCTTGTCTCCTCAAGACATCAGGAGCACGCATCATCAGTATGGTGGGTGAAGACCATAGGCTAATCGAAAGCATCAATTATTCGAGTGTGATCGAAGGCGAGAAGCGATTACAGCTGGACCCGTTGATTAACCACGCGCAAAGCAAGTTGGTGAGCGCGTTGAACGAAACCAGGACACGGATAGGCCACTTGAATATGCTCTCTCAAACAGGGGTTAATGTTATTTACAAATGAATTGCACAGGAGGTATCATAAACGAGGATTAGTAGCTGTATCGGTCCACCCAGGTATGGCCTGGATTCGTGTTAATACGCGAATTTAACATTTAGTTCCTACAGGAACAGTCAAGAGCAATCGATACAAACACCAACCGTTTTGGCTGGTTTCGATACTGGTAGGTGCATTGTTTTAGTATCCTTTTACATGCACAGGAGTATAGATCTATTGTAGCATTTGTTCATGTATCCAACGTACATGGGGGCAACCACCCCACTGTGGGCGGCGACTAGCCCAGCAGGTGGGGATCTTGGAGGAAGGGTAGGCAGGTCATACATAATCAACACGTTTATCGTATTGAATGGTGCTTCCTACAGTACTGCCTCCCGTGGGCTCGTGTGGGGATGGCCGAGAAATGGGCAGAAGACCCAGAGAAAATGGCAGAGCTATGGTCTTGGATCATTCAGCAGACAGATCGATATGAGCCTGGCATCGTGCAGTTCAGGGAATGAATCATTCTTCTCAGGGGAGTATTGGAGAACAATGCCAGGAAGCTGCCATCCGTAAAGCTTAATCGACACGATACTCACAGACAATAGACACGCATGTACGCTGATGCAAGAATATCATGTTCAGATTGTGGGAAGTATCAAGATGCAGGAGTGATCAGGCTATGCCAAGAGAGGGTACAATAGATGAACGAACGAAAGCGAAGGATGAAAGCATGGCGATGACGAAGAGACATGATCTATGGAATACAATGCGAAAGCATATGCGACGAAGGAATAAATACAAGCCAAACGTTCCACGTTTATGGCCGAAATCATGATGGAGGAACACCAAGGGTATTTTCGAACGGACTTCGAGCCCGCATACCTTGAAGGCCAAAGCTAAACGAAACGACTTCCGCATCAAGCTGTAGCGCCGGGCTCAGTTTGTTGAGTTTGACCGAGTGTCGGCGCTCAAACTGGTAGCAGTTACGGACACGCAGATGGCGGATGGGTATATGGGTCGAGGAATCGACTGCACAAGTATTTCGGGCCTTGATAGAATCGACTAGAGCTATTTCGGGAATAAGTGACACAAGCAAGGATAAATAGCTGGTCTACATACCTGACCCAGTGATTTGATGGCATTGCTCGACCGTCAAACTGTTGAGAGATGGAACCATCCAAGACTCTGGTTGTGTCTGGGCATTGGCGGGTAAAGGTCTAGCCAGAGACCTCAGCACTGCGTCCGTGTTGGTCGATCCTAGCATCTCCAGACTTTCGAGCTTTGGTATGCGTTTCAACATCCAGAGCAGATCGTCGTCGTCCAAGCCAGATTGGCAGAGGCGCAAATGACGAAGATGTGAGGCTGGCTCTCGAAGAAAAGATCGAATACCGAGCGAGCACCAACGATCGCTGGGGATTCGAGTATCCTGAAGCGAAAGCGATCGCAAATTGGGGGCCTCAAAATCAGCCAGCAGGGAAGAAACTGGAGAAGTGTGAAGAGCCAAGTCGAGTGTCTCGAGGCGCGGGAAAAGCACTGGCGTTCGCTCAGATCCCACAGCAAGCCGTGGAACGTCGGAAACCCGTGCGCGAATACTCACGGTCCGCAGCGATTGGGCGCAGGTAGAAAGTACGCGAAGAAGGGCATCGTACGCCAAGGAGCTTCCTTGATTCTGAACGAGTTCGAGGGTCTCGAGCTGGTGCAGAGTCGAAGCCCACTCCAAGTTAATGCCAACGCCGTCAAGGCGCAAGAATCGAAGCGAAGGTGCCTGGACTGAAAAGTTTGAGGGTAGGCGAGGCTGATCGCCGTGCGCCCGAGAAGAGTCGGATTGAAACACCAGATTTAATTCCTCCAGCGACGAAGCCTGTCCGGACAGCGATTTGACAAACTCCGAACAGACTCCCGAACTAGAGGAGACAAGCGAAAAAGATCGCCACCGAGGAAGGCTCTTGTGGAGCGCGATAGCGACTCCGTTTGACGGATTAGACAGTTGTCCGGTACTTGTAACCAATTGTATGTCGAGCGGGCAGGCACCAGATCGCTCCAAGTATGCCAATGCTCTCTCGGCTGTCGGCATGTTCGCAGGGGCCGACAGATCTGCCAATAGCTTGGACCATGCCCGAGGAGACGCAAAGGCCGTGGCACGCCAATCTCGGCAAACGTGTGACAGCCAAATGATTGCGCCGTCTTGTTCTTCCGAGACAAACTCAAAGATCTTTGAAATGAGTTCGGTCGGAAGGCGGTTAACTCCAGCGCTGTGATTTTTTTTTTCATGGTTAGTGACTAGAGGCGAGTTATTGCTCAGAGAGTCGAGCTCACGAGTTGAGTTGGGCCTTTGCGTCACTAATGACGCTCAAGACGGTTTGGTGCTCTTGTTCGAGTGATGCAAGCCGTGCACGGGTCGCCTCGATCTCTGCGAAAAGAGCCGCGGCACAGTGCATATATTGTTGCAGGAGATGATGGGTAGCCACAACAGGCATGCGCGGGAGCGCATCGTAGGCTGAAAGGGGCAAGCAGGCAGCCATGGTGGAGAAGGGAGGGAGTGGGGCGCAAAGAATAGCGGGCGATCTGAATGGAGAGAACGACGTTTTATATATGTGAGCAGCTATGCGCCCGGCAGAGGCTTTTTGGACCTCGCCCCAGGGTGTGGTCCAATAGGGGAGAGAACAATGAGGGACCCGGCACGTATCCGTAAATCATCTGGCAGCGACGGTCCCATGTCAGGTTCAGTTGATCAGCTCCCGCGACTTGTGCTTCGAGCCAATTTCCAGGCTGGGCGAGAACAATACCACACGACAACAGCCCCAGTCGGGCTGGTGGCTTCGGAAGCTATTCCGAAGAGGGACGGGCGTCAAGCGCCGAGACCTCGCGACAAAAATCAAACTACAAATCGTATTGTGCCACAAGATGAAGAAGTACACTTCGCATCGGCAGATTAGTATCAAAATAGTCGACTGGCGCGTAGGAAGCACATACAAATATCCAAAGGCTTCGGCTGGGTATAGGAAAAGCCACGGCAATCGAAACAATTTAATCTACCTTCCATGTTTTCACCCCAATGTCATCATCTTCCCCAGTGAGTAATATTTCAACCGCCCACGCAGCCTAAAAGTACGTTAGCACCCTGGTCCGATCGCAAGGGCTGCAGGAGGAAGGACATACTAGTGTGAAGAACACATTGGCCCATCGCCACCAGACCTGAGACGTATGGTCTAGCACTGTGATCAAAAGTCAATAGTGCCCCCGTTCTGGTTACCGCGTACTCACACAGCAGGTGGGAATAAACGGTGACGAATATAGTTTGCCTGTACGTCAAGAGGACTGTGGTGACCCGAGAACTCTATAAGTCGTGTGAGCAGACCCAAACGAGGCCATGAGACGGAGTTTCAGCACTCACAGGCCGCTCATCCCATCCATCGTCAACGCCTGCCTCGCCAGCCCAACTATCTCCTCCGATCAAAGGAAGTATACGCGAGGCCAGATGCAGTACGAGTAGTCGGTAAAATAGCGAGACAAGCAGCGGCTTCGGCAATGTGTGTCGTATAAAACTAGCCAGGGTCTGCAAATGAGGCATGATATTGGCCAACAGCGGTGCGCTACCGGGCCACGTTTAAAGAAAAGCCAGCGACACATGAATGACACCAAACTTACTATGTACTCGATATATCAATCCATCCCTCGCCGTATCCGTCGCTATCTCCCGTTTCGGAACACAACCAGATGTTGTAGGCAACGTAAAGTGCTAAACCAGCCGACTCAATGACGTTGGTCCGTCGGACGGCAAATCCGATCAAGGTCAAAAAAACAAGACTAGTTACCGCCGCGCCAACTAGAGTCGAAGATAACGGGGTTATTGCGGCGGCTGGGTATGTCTAGCCAGCCAGCCAAGGGAAGAAAGTTCGATCAGAACGAAAAGGAATAGATACGCTACGCGTTTTACTTACGACTACGAGCCACCATGCTGACGCAACGTATGCGACTGCCGCTCCGACCAGAAGTCCAAATTGCACGCTTTCCCCTTCTTCCGCAAAATCCTTTGCCTTCCTTCCAGTGAACTGAATGACGATCAGGCTTGCAAGTCCTTCCAGGCCGATGAAGAGTGGCGAGGACCATCGGAGGAATTTGCCCCACCAACTAGAGGCAGTGAGCAAACCCTTGTGAGGAGTCGAGAACAAACTGATGAGGTATGGATCAGTGGCTTAGTCGTAACATGCCAGCAAGGTAAACATACTTGAACGTCGTCAGCAACACGATAGGGTGCATCGGGAGTTGCATAAACGACAGCATCGGGGATAACCATGGTATGAACAGGTGCATCGTCCCGTGTATGAGCGCATGCAACGTAAGACCCAGCGAACATATTAGGAATGCTGGTGTAGAAAGCGTTGAAAGAGTCAAGGGAAGGAATAGCAATATCTGTAAAACGGTCGACAGCCTATCGATATTATGTGTTAGTGGTGTTATAAAATAGAGCGACATTAGAACGCACCTCGCCGTATTAGTGATCGCGCTCAACAATATCCAAGGCGCAGCCATGATGCCTCAACACTGCGCCAACGCACACGAGCAAGAGTACGCTCTACAGTGGTGGATGCCCTAGACCATGGAAGGAGACAAAATGCAACAAATTAGCCAGGTCCCATGTGATAAGGACCGCCAATGTTCACTCACGAAGTCACTCCGACCTGGATGCAAATATGTCGAGCGCGCCATCCATAAGTGGTGTTCTGTGACTTTGTTCAGTTCAGACTCACCAAAATCTTTTACAAGTCAAAACAAGCTACAGCACCCAAAAAATAGGCAGCGCGGACCAGCGCAAGATAGTGCAGTGCTGCAAATTGTGCAGTGGAACCGGACCCGTCTCGCGTGGTCGGAGTATGCCAAGGCACGAGGCAACACTCCAATTTCAAATCATGACCTCAGTTCTCAGGGCTCAGCTCTTGTGCTGGCAGTCAACCCAGGAGAGTATTTATACATTTAACATGTAAACAATAGAAAACGATACAAATAGAGCCGCCTTTCTGTAATCTAAGTGAGAGCCAGCTCGTCGGACATGCCCCTCTTGATATGAAGCAATATACTAGTCTTCCAGTTGTCGAGTTTCGTGACCTGCAAGGGAGTGAGTAATGTATCTAGCCACTGGTTGAGAAGAATCATACCTGATCGTATTCATATACAGCCTGTGTAAATGCTTCCTTGTCGCTGGCGTCGACAGCCTCGGCCAAGGAGCTGATGAACTTGGCCTCTCGCGTTGAAGGGTAGGTTACGTCCTGGGTTCCATACTTGGCCTGATTACGTCGAGCAGTGACCGTGTCCTATGTGTTGATAGTCACTAAAGGTGGACGGACTCGGGATGTTTGAGACACGCGTACCTGCATAGCCAAAGCGCACAGTCCCGCCCGCAGCCAGTACTCCTTGACACTGTACTTTGTGAGAGCACTGGTCAAAGAGTGATCCGCCACTTGTTCATATCGAGCAATAGCATGGGGATAGTGACCAAGCTCCGCATGAAGATCGGCCGCGTCTTTGAAGCAGGCGTTCGCGGTACTGCACGAGCACCGATCAGTATCTCCCTGCAAGTCACGAACACTTAAAGCCGACTTACGCCATGGCATCCTCCTGAGCATACCATTCCCCAGCGCGTTCAAACGACTCGCAAGCCTTGGATAAGTCCTGCGCGTCTTGCAAGTAGATTTGGGCGATCTCCTTTTCTCGGTCAGCAGCCTGACGGAAACGACCGGCCTTGGTTAAAAGGCTAATGGTAGCCGTCAACGCGTTGGCAGCCACTAAATACCAGGTCAGTTTGCCACATTTGGCCATAAGCGCAAACAACAATGACGCACGATCCGGGAACCCTCGCTTGTACGCCTTTGCGGCGTTCCAGTATGCGTTGGCAGCATCGTCTTTCTCTCCGGCCTTTTCACGACACTCAGCCTCCTTTGTAAACGCGTCTCCAGCCTCCTTCCACAATTTGTCGATCTTGAATGAGTTGGCTGCCTGCTGATACAAATCTCCAGCCTCTTCGAATTTGGTGGTATTGCTGGAGAACCATCCTGCGGATCCTGCAGCCTTCTTGTCGGCCTTGAGCAATAGCTGTTGTGCTTGGGAGAGCGAAGGGGCCATAATGAATGTGGTCGTACGTAGGGAGACTCGCCCAGCGCTAAGTGGAGCTCGTATAAGACCCTGGAGGCAGCGCTACTGCGGGAATTTGAAATTAATCTTTGGTTGTAATGGACACGTACAGCCAGGTTCATGTTCTCGTCATTCGCGCTGAGCTCCTACGGACGTTCATCACCCTCCCCTGCTATTCATCCGCCTCATTGAAGTGAAATGAGATTTCTGGGATTTCTCCTCCTCTCAATACTGCATGGTTGCTACGCTCTCACTCGCGCGTTCCAAGCACTCGCCAAGCGGCTGAATCCGCGACGGCGGCCGAGACCGATACATGTAGCCAGAGACAAGATCCCAAAACACATAGCCTTGGTTCTTGCCCACGGAGACGCGCAGAAAAGACATGGTCAGCTCTACGTACAAGATATCAAGGCTATGCTGGAGTCCGTGCTCCGAGTGGTCGAATGGTGCCAGGCGGTTGGGGTGGGGAAACTGACGGTATACGATCGCGAGGGTAGGCCCCTCTCAGCCTTGTGAAGCTGTCTTATGGTGACTAACCGTCTGTAGGGGTCCTCGAGTCCAATGCAAGCTATCTCAGACGAAAGTTAATACCGACGCAACCTGCAATGGAACCTAAGAACTCATTAAAACCTGCCAAGCTCGTCAGCTACCCACTCACCCCGCCAGCATCTGACGCGTCGACCGAAGCCACCGAGGCTGATTCGGATCTGGAGGACAACAAAATTACTCTTGGCATGACACAATTCGCTGTTCCATCTTCCTCGCCCGAAAGCCAGCCCTTGCACCTCAACATCATATCTGACAAGGATGGACGCACGGAAGTTGCACTATGCGCGCGTCAGATTGCTGCATTCCAGAGAGACCAGAAAACCCCGCTCGATTCCGCTTCGTTGTTTCAACTAGACATAAACACCCTAGATGCCGTATTGGAGGGTCAGTTCTCAATACGACTCATTATCGTTCCCTTACTTATACTTGCTTCAGCCAAGCTACAATCGCCAGATATGCTTCTCGTCCATTCCATGTCACCAGGCGTGTTTAAAAGACCTCTGGAACTACATGCGTTCCCACCTTGGCAAATTCGTCTAACTGAAATGCAGTATGTGGAACAAACCCTCATGTCCATGCTATTAACTAACCTCTGCCGCTTCTCCTATTTTATAGCCACTCCCAAGTGCGTTCATTCTCTCCATTCGCGACTTCCTATATTCCTGTGGAAGAAGACGCGTTCGCGCGAGCCCTAGATATATACTCTGATGCAGAGTTTAGAGTTGGAAAGTAATTACATTTGGCCTATAATTCGTATGAAATATTTTAGTGGTATGGATGCACGTTGACCATTGTAATTCTATGTTTTACTTTCATAGTCCAAACTCGGACAAAAAATCTATAATTCACCAAGCACCAAGGACACAGCAGCAGGGGAAATCAGCACAAGAAAGCGCCTCGTTGACCATTCTTTCAAGTTCTCGGATCCTATCTCTCCAATTTTGCTGGGTGTCGCCAGTTTGTGGTGATAGGGGCTCTTGACATACGATCTCCAGGAAAGTGCAATCATGGAATGGCTCTTTGGATAACGACGGCCTCCTGTCCACCCTTGCCAACTCTATGCCGTTTGGAAGAGCCTTGACGACTTGGCTCAGTGTAAGATATGGATTGGAAGGAGTTTGGGGAAGAATGCATCGCAGCAACGCACGTCGCGATACGTCAGGTTCAAGGTCGGAAGGCAGCAAAATCCTAGACATGATGATGAACCTAGTGAAATTAACTAGGTAGCACGGGTCAGTGGTGATTGAGGGAATTCATGAGAACCGCTACTCACTCTGCCCATCCTGTATGCTACTTTGTAGAACCTCTAGCCGGTCGTACAAGTCAACACATATTCGAGAGCATATTGCAGCTGAATGGAGTGGCGTGGAGTCGTCCAACTGGAGAAGCTGCCTTGCGGCAGATGCAGTTGAAGACGTTTTAACTCGAATAGCGTCGGGAAGATACTCTTGGAGGAATTCTTGACACTGCCCAAGTGCCTGTGTATAGTGCATATAAAACGGGTTTATGTGAAATGCGGAAAACACAATCACCTGTTCGTGACTAAGTACTCTTGTAATATCTTTTAGTTGGACTCCTCGGCGTCCGACCAAGCAGTGTTCGATTCCTATAGTGCATTCGTCTATTATACTGATATTGCTATCAGTCCTCAGCAGATCTAGCGTCTCGATCACGCTGCCGTGCAGGCTGTTCTCCAGAGGAATGCATGCATATTCCACTTCGTCTTGACATACAGAATTAAATGTACTTGCGATCGATTCATAAGGGATGTATGCAGCCCGATTTTTGAATTTCGCAGCTGCAGCCTACGAAAGAATATTCTCCTCACATAAAAACTACAATTGAAAAAATATATACCTGATGAGTGTATGTTCCTTCTGGACCAAGATACGCGACTCGGATACGCTCGGACATGAAGTGAACGAGGGCGGAGACAACAGTCAAACCTTTTTGATCGAGATTAACGATACCCAATCACGTGTGGCAGGAGAAAACTAAAGTGTGATATGTATATTACTGAAACGAGGAGAGCTATATCGACAGAGTTATGTTTTTCCAACTCGAACTACCACAAATTTTCGCGTTAACAAATTGAATATGCTCCCAAAGAATAATGCGACGACCGTGCTCGACATAATGATCACGTTGTACGGCATGCTAAAGTCCGGAGTCGCCAAGTCGACCAAAAGCGTTGAAGTGTACATTCGTTCTCCGCACGAACCCGAAGGGTCGGAGCAAACGGGTGTAAGTACGGCAGCTGGAAGGTCCCACCCACGGTGCGCGTCTGGTGGGTGCTCAGTGTAGAGGATAAAAGCTTTACGGAAGGATATGGATACGTCCAGCCTTGACTTTGGTGGTACCGAGAGGACTGCTTCAAGCATAGAGGAATGCTGGAGGTCATCTCGAGGAGGCGTGAATGTCAAGTGCTGAAGGAGGTCGTCTTGAAGCAAGATTAGTATAAATCATATCGAATTAATTGACACTGCTGACCCCGCCGTTTTCCATCCACGCGGAGCTCCAGGGTGTGCAGGAAGAACTGGATAAACCAGGGCATCGTTTCAAGCCAGGCAGTTGTGTAATTCGTGTCGCCCTGATTTGTGATACTCAAGAGCAGCCCGCCGTGCGTCTGCTCAGCTCCTGTAAGAACGCGCCGTATAGAAACAGGTAGCGCACGAGGAACGGGCGCTACGTGGCAGTTTAGATACATGCCTCATACAAACCAGGAAACTTACTATAAGTAAATGATTGTTCATCCACCCATTGTTGTGCCAGGTCAAACTCTCCTGGATCTAGCCCGACTTACATGAGTATTGATATAGAAGATACAAATATACCACTTACTGTGAGATACATCGTATACCACCAAGCTACGAGTGTCGCTGACTTTGATGAATTCTTGCCCATACGGCACAAGCACGGCACCTTCCGTCGTAGGACCCATTCCGACGAGCACCTTGCTTCTGGAAGCTACCAGGCATGAGCGGTGCAATGCCTTGTCAAAGAGCAAGCGGGAAGACCAATCTAACAAGGTCGATCAATTGAAGTGGCAGAGTATTAATCGAAGTGCACTTGCCTCTACGCAAGCTATCCCCACTTAGTCTCACTGGGTCCATCACAGCACCGAACCCAAGACGTATTTCGACTCCTGTATTTTCCAACCATCGGACGGTAATGCTCATGCCGTGCCAATCAGCATCAAACAACCTGTGGGGATTAAGCAGAGATGCTATGCCAGAATGGGCTTTGCATGGCAATAGCTTAACAAAGGGCGTAAGATTTTCGGTACAGACCGACTCTGAGGGAAGAGAGGAGTAACGAAGACTATGAGGGTAGTCTATCGGAAAAAACGCGTCATTAAATGGACTGTTCGAGCCGAGTATTTCATACCTCCAGGTAGGTTGCCTTCAGGACGAAAGGCGATTTTTGGAATCGTAGTGCGCTTAGCATCCATAGATCCAAGAGACGCACAAAACAACCCGGCAAGAGCATTGGTTAGTTTGTGCCATCGTGTGTCGATGCTGAAAACGGTAAGTATCGACAGGATCACCCACTATGCCTCGCTCACATCTCACTAGTGTCATTCGTCGTATGGCCCATCCATGCCCATAGTTCTGCTCCTGATGCAACACTTTGTATTATGGGGGTACCCCAGGACCCATAGTTCCATTTTCCAGCGTTGAGAGAAAGATGCAGTTCCGTGACGGAGTATTCCCTCAGAACCTGCCCCAGAGCAAGTGGTACAACCGTGTAGTGTTGGGCTAAAACAGCAGTAATTTTCAGTATTCAACTCATAGAATTGAATCTGAAAAACTCACGCGCATCCTCTACGTCCAACGTGTCCGGGTGCCTTGGAACATCGTCCAGAACGGTCGTAAATTCAAACTGCGCCAGCAACTTGCCGTCCCTAAACGGCTCAATCCATAGTTTTTCGGAAAACGCTTCCCTATCCTGAGCCCGTACGAGAGAGCGAGAAAGTACAACAAACAGTGGCCAGAGTCGCATGGAGAGTGATGCTGATTATGTCATGGCGGCGCACCATTCTAAGCGCCAGCGTCCTACACTCCTAGCTTCTGCCATGACCGCATATACACTTGTCATC
Organism: Ceratobasidium sp. AG-Ba; assembly: GCA_016906575.1. NCBI lineage: Eukaryota > Fungi > Basidiomycota > Agaricomycetes > Cantharellales > Ceratobasidiaceae > Ceratobasidium > Ceratobasidium sp. AG-Ba. Next base: position 2,446,830 of record CP059613.1, on the reverse strand, counting down.
CGCCCGCTACACGAGAGCAACCCCCCAGCCACGAAGCGGTGTCTTTTACATAAATCTAGGATCACAGAACTCGGGCTGAGCACAGGAGATGTTATTTGTGTTACTCCAATTAAAGCTAGCGGGCTGGTCAGTTTTATTTGCGAATTCCTTTCTTAGTTCTTCTCGAACCTGCGAAATAGATCTCACTGTCTGTTGTATGGCCGTCTAACGCTCTTGGGACAACAAGTGAGTATTCTGATAGCATCCGATAGTGATCTCAACCATACATATAAAAGAAACTAGCCTCTCATACAATCTGGCCAGAGCTCTCGGACATGAACCCCCATCTCAAGTTCGGCTGTGGAAACCACCGCGGACTGATTTTCGGCGTGCCACGCGTGTAACGATTAAGGAACAACATCCTCCTCGCCATGCGCCTGTGACTTCGCACAGGGAATGGCTCAAGTTGTTGGCACGGGAGATGCTGAGTTCGTAGGTATTGTTTGACTCGCTGCTCGTATGCGTTTGACACGCCTTGCTTTTTTACAGTTGACCTGAAGTATGTGGTCAAGGGTCAACTTTTCGAGGTTCCGTTTGAAGGGCAGCCGAGGTTATTTTGCGCCATCGAAATTGAGCCAAGTGCAGAGGTGCCAGATGAAGATATCGACCAAACTCTAGCCAGCATGTCGCTTGCCGAAGGTCCAAACTGGACTGATGTTTTTCGAAATGCTGCTCAACTAGATTGGGATACCCAAGTGGAAATCGCCGAGGAGACCAAGGTTAAAGTGCGCACGATGTCTAGACTTCTTCAAATCGTATCTCACACAAGCTTCTGCGTGATAGCCGCCTCCTACCTCGACCAACGTTGGGAGTCCATATTCGACAGTTGGGGGACTTGACAAGCAAATTGCAGCCGTGCGAGACCTAATCGAGATTCCGCTCACGAATCCGCACCTCTTTCACCAGTTCGGTACGCCTGTTCATCCAATTCACTTGCCTCCATTCAACTCGTTGCCTCGACAGGCCTCAAACCTCCGAAAGGAATTTTACTCTACGGACCCCCCGGTACGGGAAAGACCCATCTCGCACGTGCGATTGCGCACGAAACACACGCCTCGCTCCTTGCGGTGAGCGGTGCAGAACTCGCGAGCGCTTACCATGGCGAAACCGAAGCCCGCCTCCGCGCTGTATTCGCTGACGCACGAGCGCGCAGTCCATGCATCATCGTCTTGGATGAAGTCGATGCAATGTGTCCCCGACGCGAAGACGGTGGCGGAGGCGGCGGGGTTGAAGCGCGAGTCGTGGCAACACTTCTCACCGAGATGGATGGCATCGACTCGAACCCGGCAGTCGGCGAAGGAGATCAGCCACGGATCATCGTTGTGGCGACGACGAATCGGCCGAACGCGATCGACCCTGCGCTCCGCCGCCCAGGTCGGTTCGACCGTGAGATAGAGATCGGTGCGTGTGTGCCTCGCATTATTGCGGCGGTGATGGATACCGACTGGATAGAGCTAATTCCGCGTTTATTTCCTTGCGTCTATCCTGTTCTCGACTCAACTCAAACCTTACCCGTTCGGTCTTGTTTTTCACACTCTTTCCGACCGATTCATGCCCGGCCCCCCGTGCAACCGTGGGTGCGGCTGATGTGCACGATGTGACGTCGGCGTGGAACAATCTTGCGCCAATGCCAAAAAATTTTGTTCATGCAGGCATACCGGATGCGAGTGCCCGGTTGTCGATTCTCCAAGTTCTCTTACGCGGAACACCTCATATAGTGAGCGCCCAAGAACTGGAAGAGCTTGCGTCCCGTACGCATGGATATGTCGGAGCCGATCTCGGTGCGGTCGTCCGCGACGCTGGAACCCGAGCGATAAAGCGTTCGGTCTCGGGTCCCGCTGGTTTACCTTCACCGGTGACAGCATCGGATCTAGCACATGCACTGCTTGCCGTTCGTCCGTCTGGTTTGCGAGAAGTGGCGCTCGATATGCCTGCCACCCGATGGACGGATGTGGGCGGGCAAGCAGAGGTGCAAGCTAGGTTGCGCGAGAGCGTCGAGTGGCCGCTCAAGCACCCCGAAGCGTTTGCGAGGCTGGGCGTCAAGCCACCCGCGGGCGTACTCATGTACGGCCCACCTGGATGCAGCAAGACTATGATCGCTCGTGCGCTTGCGACTGAGAGCGGAGTGAACTTTGTAGCAGTCAAAGGACCAGAGGTATGCACGAGCTTGTGCAGGCAGGGTGACCCAATTAATTTGGAAATAGCTCCTCAACAAATACGTCGGTGAATCTGAACGCGCAGTGCGAGACATCTTCAAAAAGGCTCGAGGGGCGGCTCCGAGCATCATCTTCTTTGTACGTGCGACTTCCGAGATATTCCACGAGTTGCTGACTTGAGTAGGATGAAATCGATGCGTTGGCAACCGCACGCGAGTCGAGTGACGGGCGTGCACACGAAGGTGTACTCACCAGTTTGCTCAACGAGATGGACGGGATCCAGGCCTTGGTGGGCGTGACGGTCGTCGCGGCGACCAATCGGCCAGATGTGCTGGTGAGTGCGATTTCGTCCGATTTTTCCGGATTTGGGTAGATCGGCGCTGGGCGGCGGGTTCTATTGTGACGAAGCATCGAGCTGATGTCGATCATCAACGATCGCCCACTGCTGGACCCAGCCCAGAAAATGGTCCCGCCCCCACTCCATCACCACAGATCATCATCAAACCGCCACTGATGACCTCCTCGATCATCTGTTCGCGGCGTGCGCGTACCGAGTCTTGCTCACGCTCTGTTTTCATTTCAGGACAGCGCACTCATGCGACCAGGCAGACTCGACACGCTCCTCTATGTCGGACCACCACATAGAGCAGGCCGTTTGGACATTTTGCGCGTTCGCACACGGTCAATGGCTGTTGACCCTACGCTGGATCTGGATTTGCTCGCAGAGTTGGTGAGTCGTCTTTTACTACATATGAGCACTTGTGGCACGGTTGTGGCGGTCCCGCCCGGTGCGCTGGATACTCGCCCAAGACGGCGAAGACATTGTTTTGCGCACGAAGTGTCCAGATGATCAAACCCCACGATTGCCACCATCGGCGCGAATTTTACTGACGAGCTATTGTTCTCGTTCGATCCCTCGATCTGGTCGCTTCCAGACAGAGGGATGCTCTGGAGCAGAGATCGCGGCGGTGTGCCAGAATGCGGCGTTGATGACCATGCGCGAGGACATGGACGCTGGCTATGTGAGTTGATTACCTTTGATCGGCAGGAGCGATGGTGACCCTGTTCTGTTCTGCGTATGCGGCAGGTACGACGGGCGCACTTTGAAGCCGCGGCGCGAGCAGTCAAACGGCAGATCACACAGGCAATGATCGCTGGGTACGAGGCATTTGGGAGATAAAACGAGTGTTCTATACAGTTCATAGGAGGCAATAGAAAAAATATAGAGAAACAGACGAGAGAAATTAGAACATGGTACAAGGCCCTCGCCAGCGCGGATTGAGGTAGAAGATACAGACATATTTTGGCTACTGGGCGGGGCCCTTTGGATTGTCCATGTGTAAAGGGCGAGGCCGTGCATGGCTTCTTTCGTACAGGCCGCACTTGTTGCAGACCTAGAAAAAGTGTCAGTCTGGCGTCTGGACGCACACGCCGCACGCACGATCTTTCCAGGGTTGAGGGTCGATTTGCGCCAACCGGGAGGCTGCAGGTCGTCAGGACGGGGGCCCCACGAAACAAAGGAGATGACGCACCTCTGTGACGCGGCAGTTGAAGCAGCGGCGGCGCAGATACTGGGTGAGCTTTGTGGCCGAGTCGTCTGTGTACGTGATCTGCACGTCTGGACGGCTCGGGTCGGGGCCGGGCGAGGCGGGCATGCCCGGGTGGCGTCCGTATGGATCGGATTTGAAGATGTTCGGGTCGACGGTCGCGCCGCTCGGGCCAGGATACGGTGGGCCTGGTGGGCCGTATCCTGGGTAGCCGTACGGTGGCTGGCCTGGGCGATACTGGGCTCTGGGGTCGTACGGGCCAGGCGAACGTGACGGGCGCGGCTGGTACGACTGCGGCGGGGGGAGCTGGTACCCGCCCCAATGCCCGGGCGGCGGCGGTGGCGGTGGCATCTGAGCACGCGGTTCCATGTACGCAGTCGCGCCAAACGCGTCCTGCTGCTGGTTGTAGTACGGCCCAGGGCCCGCCGGAGGGGGTGGCGAGTGCCAGCCCTGGCCAGGCATTCCCGCTGCACTCATCGACTGGCGGCGCGGCGGCGGCAGGTCCCGCGGGTCTGGGCGCGTGTCATACGACTGACGGCGCGAGGACGACGACGACGGCGGCGGGAGGACCGAGTGGGCACGCGGACGCTGGGAGTCGTCGTAGCCGCCGCGGCTGGGCAGGCGGTCGCCGATGTGGTCGCGCATCTCGTCGTCGAGCTCATGGTCAGACGCAGCAGCCATCGTGGTTGGAAATGGGCGAAGGTGGTCGCGGCTGGCGCGCAGGGGATGGTGTTTATGTATGTTCCTTGTCGGCGGTTTCCTTGCGCTTTCGAACTAGCCTGACTTGAACGATGTCTGAGCATGGCCGGTCCCCCCGGCTGGGTCATCAAGATTTACTATCAAATGATCGCGCGTGTTGTCCCTTATCACATCAACCACAGCTCTGGTGCCTCAGGGTCTATCTACATTCGTTCGTCTAATCCTCGTCCATCTCCTCGTCGCTCTCCTCGTCACTCTCGGCCGCCGCACCCACGCTGATCGCGTCCAGCCGGATGTCGTGGTCGGCGCCCATGTACGAGTCGCAGATAACCAGCAGCTGTGGCCGGTGCTCCCCAGCCGGCAGCGCAAACTCGAGCTTCACCCGCAGCGTCTTGGCCACAGTGACCCGCTTGATAGTCAGCAGCTGCTTTGTCCGCGGTTCGCCCACGACCAGCCACCATTGCGCCATCTTTTTCCCTGGGAAGAACGGCGCTACCACCGTCTGGTCGTCGCCGTCGTCCTCGTCTGCGTCGCGTGAAAGCGTCACGTTCAGCGTGATCGGTGCGCCAGCCGTGTACTCGCCCTCGACGAGTTCGTGCGAGACTTCGAGTGACGGGTACGCGTTCACAAACGCAGCCACGTCGCGCCTGTTTTCATTTCGCGGTCAGCCCTGTCCCAGCTGAATGCCATCCTACTCACATCTGTCGTGCGTCCATCCGCAACACTTCGTTTCGCTGATCGTCCTCCATCTCCATGACGTCGTACACGGCCTCGACTCCCGCCGCCTTGCATCGCTTGATCGTCTGTGCGCAAACGGTCAGCCCCCATCCAGCCTGTATATATTCACCGACTCACCTCGGCATCAAAGTGAGGAATCTGCTTCAACGGCGAGTCGCTCTCCCACATTGCCTGCACACACATCTGCGACAAGTCCATCGCGTTTGTCGCGTTCATCCGTCCGCCCGAACTCAACACGTCCACGCAAGCCGACAGCAAGTTCATCACCTTGCCCAACACCAACGCCTGGTCCGCTGCTAGGTCAGCGGGCAGCGTTAATCGTGAAAAGTGGGCTTGGAGTAGCAAGAACGTTTTGAAGTATGGCGCCTCGTAGTCGGCCGAGTCGATCTTGACAGGCACACGCTCGTAGATACGACGCAACACAACATCCTCGTGGCGACGGATAGGTACGCTCTCAAACTCGGCCGACGATGACACAATCTCGAGTAGTCCTTTGAGCTTGGTTGTCTCCTTCAGTGACATTTCGTAGACATGCACCGTCACATCTGCTCCGTCGTTAGCTTCGAGCCGCATATATTCACCAAACTTCACTCACAAGAGATATTGTAGTAAGCTGCAATCATGCCTAGATTGAGCGGGCCGACATCCATCTCATCCTCTGTACCAACCACCGTTAGCCGAGTTACCCCACACAACCTCCACACGCCACACACTCACCAATTGCAATACAGTTCGAATTGGCGAGCTCGCCCAGCGTATTTTCCACGAGCTCAGACAGATAATCCGATAAATGATCGTGCCCCAAGTTGTTCAGATTGTAGTAATTCGGGTTTTGCATCATTCGGCGATAAAAGTATGTCCAAGTAAGGATATCCTATGGGCGCGTCAGTTCAAACTCTAGTTCCTCATTGCGCAACACACCGTCGCATCCTGCTTGTTCTCGATCGTCTTGACCGCGATCTCGGCCAAGAACCAGTCGTGGATCAGGTTCGTGGTCAAGTGTGACTCGATAGGTAGACCTTCGCTTAGGAATTTCTTGTAAAACTCCTTGCGTGTTTGCTGGCACATGAGCACGCATCGGCTGCTCGAGTCAACTCCCGGTCGACATGCTCGCCCCATCATCTGCAGCACGTCCGGAACCGGATAATCCACATATCGATGTTCACGTCCTTCGAAATGCTGCACGCCCATAATCACCACCATGTATGCTGTCACCGGCAAGCTCCATGCAGTCTCCTGTTACCCCACAATGTCTCGTCAGCGCTACGACCCACATATCAGTACCATCACCCATGCACCCACCCTTGACGCAATCAGCAACTGGATCGCTCCCGCTTCGAACAGCCGCTCCACGATGCGCTTGTCTTGCTTGTTTAAAGCCTCGTGGTAGTACCCAACACCATGCTTCAAGGTCTCGACCAATCCCGGCTCGGACACGCGATCCAAGTGCGGCTGCAAGTCCGCCAGGTCGATGTTCAAGAACCGATCTTCGTCTCCGTCCGCAGCGCAATATGTGAGAATGTCATCCGCGCTCAGTCGGCACTGTCGTCGCGAGGGCACAAACGCAATCACCGGCTTGGTCGGTGCATAGTCTTTGATCGCCACGTACGTCGGCTTGGCCATCGCGATCATCAATGAGGGGAAATGTGGGATGGTAAATGATTGAATGTGGACCTCGAGCGGCAACGGCCGTGTCCTGTAGCGGCAGCTCGTCAGCTGAGACCGAATACGCGCGCATACATACATGACTTACGCAGGCGAAAAGTTGAACACGTTGTGCGCGCTGGCGCCCATCCACTCTCCCAGGTCCTTGGCGCTGGCGAGTGACACGCCGCAAGCCACGATGCGTACGTTGTGTCCTGTCTCGCGGGATACGTAACGTGTGCGCGAGATGACTACCTCATACGTCGGCCCGACCTCGGCTCCAAGCAAATGAACTTCATCACAGATCAATAGACCGATTGTTTGCACATTCTTCCTTTGGCGCCACCGTCGCGAAAGCACATCCCACTAGAAGTCATGTTAAGCTTTGTTGCACTCCCCAAATTGATTGACGTACCTGCGTTGGAGTGCAGACAATGACATCACCCAGCTCCAGCAGTCTCAGGTCGGCACTCGTTTCTCCCGTAAGACTAACGATGTCCTTTCCGCCCTGCAGGTTCCCAAATTTGGCACGCCACTCTGCCACCCGCTGCTCTACCATTTCAGGGTACGGCTCGATGCATACTGCGCGGCCCGCATCGGGTTTTTGCCATAGGCGCAATAAAGCAAACTCGGCACAAATGGTCTTGCCACTACCTGTAGGCGCTCCAATGAGCACATGCTCGTCCGAGTTGTACAGCGCCTGGAACACCTGGGTTTGGATTTTGTTGAACGTCTCGAGTTTCGACGCATACACGGCCTCGAATTCTTTGTTCCGGAGAGCGACAACCGGTAGCGGCTGAAGATCAAGCAGTGGCGTAGGAGGCGGGAACTTCTCGGGTAAAATCAAGTGCTTGAACGAAATTGGTAGGCGAGTCTCGGAATGTAGCCACCGGTCGGAAACCAACGAGACGTAGTAATTGGGAGGCACGGGTTCAAACATGGGGATCGTGAGGGTCACTGTGTGTTCGGCTTGGGCATACCGCTGCCTAAGCACGAATTGATCGTGGAACAGGATAATTTCGCCATCGACATCTTCGACAATGATCCAGAAGGCCTGGGATGTTCCGTGTGCACGTTCATCCCACTGGAAATCTGGCGTAATCGTAAGATCGATGCGGAGAAGGGAGCGTGTAATGGGCTGAACGTGGGCCTGAAGACTAAGGAACGCTAAGCCACACAAATAAACAAAGCGGAGATCGGAAACACCTACTCGAGCTTGGGGAAGCTATGAACCAGTCGGTGGACCAACTTGCCGGCGGCTTGGATACCAATCAATTCCCCGATCTCTGGCGGCGTCTGCCACATCAAAAGTAAGTTCAGGCCCGTAAATCGCTACCAAGGGAACTCACCAGATCGAAATAGCGATACCACGGCTGTTGATTAGACATGCATCATCAATGTCCCATGTGCGCCATCAGTGATCAATTGTACTCACGAATTGTTTGCCTTCGGCTTTGCGAATGACGTCCGCAGGCACTTTATCAAACTGTCGAAGCGGGGTCATGGACGACCACCTACGTAGCGGGGTTAGTCAGACGACCCTCGGGGTACCCCATATGGTATAACTCACATGCGGCGTTCGACCATTTTGCACATATCCAATGCGGCCCTCGCGGGAATTGCCCAGCCCCGTTTCAGGCATATCTCGAACATAGCGCGCAGAATCCTATATTCAAAAATTGATCGTATCAACGCTAATCACATGGCGTTTGTATTGAGGGACGTACCTGCCCGCCGATTGGGTGACGTATACCATATCTGCCACAAGCGCGAATCCATCAAGCTTCATCTGCGAAATATAGGCCTGCAGGAGAACGTTGATCTTCGCAGGGGGTTCGTCCACGCCTTCCTTGACCGGAATTGGAACACGTTCTAGGAGCTTGGCCAACTCCAGCTTCTCTTCCTGTCGAACCTGATGATTTATTTAGCCGTGCTGATGATGCTAAAATTGCAAAGCACTTACCGGAATGAGCTTGAACTCGTTTGATAGCGCAAATACCCGGAACAGCTCGATGACCGACATGTTCGGCTTCAGATGTTGGTTGTATACCGACATCGAGTTGTAAGTAACGTAGTAGTGCGACGCAATGCGCCCCAGCTCGGTAGTCACAAACGCGCCACTCTTGCGATCGTATTTCAACAGGTTACACTTTTCGAGCATTACTGCCGCGGTGTGTGCAATGTCGGCGCGCTTCTGGATCAGGTGTGGGTCGTCCTCTGAATAATCCACGCCAATCCCGTAGAGAACAGGAGTTTGGAGCATTCGCACGTACCTGCCGCCGGAATATTAATTTCAGTTGTGAGAAAGTCAACAGTCACTTACAGGTAGGTGTATCCCAGCCATTGCACGGCCTCGTCACGATTTCGTACATTGCCGAGCACAATTTCGGCATTCAGGTTATCAGCCAGTTTGGCCACAAACTGCGACTCAATTGGAAGTTGCTCGTTGAGGAGACTCAGATAGTACTGCAGTTCGCTGTGGTTGGTGATGATAATGCCTTCGCCGAAAGTGTCGAATTGGGGGCGCCCGGCACGACCGAGCATTTGGAGCATGTCTTGCGACGACAGCTCTGTCCAGCGACCTTTTTCGGGGTTGTAGATTTGCGTGCCTTTGATAATTACCGTGTGCGCAGGAAGGTTGACTCCCCAAGCAAGCGTTGCAGTACACACAAGAACTTGAAGGTGACCGCTGTTGAACAAATCTTCCACAAGTGTGCGATCCTCGCGAGACATCCCAGCGTGGTGGATACCGAATCCAAACGGCATCAAGTCAATGAGATTTCGATCTTTGACGCCCTCCACCTCGGTCTGTAGAATCTCTCGGGTCGCGGATTCGGGCTTGACAAACTGGGTGATCGTCTCCTTCTCCAGGGCCATATCACGGATGAATTTGGCGGTTTTGGCAGTCTCCTTGCGGGAATGAACGAAGACGAGCACCTGATTTCTGCCAGCGTGATCGAGGACCTTCTCGTAGCAAACTTCGTTCATAACCTGATAGCGTTTGATCGCCTTCTTCTCCGTAACACCGATGAATTCTTGACGCAAGCCACAAGGCCGATACGACGCATCAAAGTAGAACAGCCCCTTCTTCTCGTCAACGCGGAGGAACTTGGCGACATCTTTGTAGTTGGGCAGAGTTGCCGACAAGCCTACAAGACGTACATACTCGCCGTTTTGTTCCATACGGCGGATGGTGCGGGCAATGATACTTTCGAGGACAGGACCACGGTCGTCGTGAAGCAAGTGGATTTCGTCGATGATAATTAGGCGGACAAGATTCGTGTAGCTGGTGTCTGTTGATTTGCGAGTGATAACATCCCACTTTTCGGGCGTGGTGACAATGATTTGAGTCTCTGAGATCTGCTGTTTTGTGAGCTGCGAGTCGCCGGTGAGCTCGCCAACCTTGACCCCGTAAGGCTGGAGTCGTTTGGTAAAGCTGCCAACCATCTCCTGGACGAGCGCCTTCATAGGGGCAATATAAACTATCTTGAACGAATCGAGGTCAAACGTTCCTGATTCTTCATCCCGCGCCTTCAAAAGCTCATTGAGAATAGTGAGCATGGCAACATTAGTCTGCAACAAACATGTTAATTTTGTAGGCGCGATAGATGTATCATGAACGCACCTTGCCTGCACCAGTGGGAGCGCACAGCAGAATGGGGTCGTCCTGTCCAAACGCGACCGGGTAGAGTTTACTTTGAATACGATTTAAAGTGGGCATTCCTGGGAATGCATCGTGAGCCCATGCAGGCAGATTCGTAATCTCGACCAGTTCGCCAGGTACAGCGGGGCGTGGTTTGGGCTCGGGGATATGAATCTCTTCGTAGCCTTTCTTGCTACGTTTGAAAGACCCGTCCGGAAGTTTGACCTTTTTGTTCGAGTTGAGATGACCACCTTGGCTAAATGCCATTCCCTCTAGATCGACGGTCTTGCGCGGTTGCGTGGTCGAGCCGGGGGCAAGCGTTGCAGTCGTAGGGACATTCTTCGCAAGCTTTGGGTCCACGTCCATTGCATCCCCGCCGCCTCGAGTGGTCCGGCTACCAGCGAGTGCCTTCAAGATCCAGCCAACATTCTTCTCGCGCATGGCAACCTCGACGTTGGCCCTCTCGTTGTCGTCACTGCGAGCCAGTTTCGTGCACCAGACAATAACATCACGATTTTTAGTCAAGAGGTTGACGACATTGAACATATCGTTGCGGTAGTCGAAAAGCTCCATCAATTCGTTCTCGCAGTCACGTAGACTCGAGTCCGCAGACATGATCTGGAGCGCGGCGGTTGTCTTGTCTGTTGCGGCGACGGCATCCGTGTACGTAGCGGAAAGTAGACGTTGTAACCAGAATCCATCAATATCGTGAGGAGACACCTTGTCGCCAGAGGTCGCAGAGGATTCGGCTCGTTTGCTGCCTCCAAGAACCATGGCTTCGTCGTCGGGCGCAGACGCCTCGGCGCCTTCACCTGCTGCATCCTCGGCCGCATCCTCATCATCAGACTCGTCCCTGATCTCGTAGCCTCCATCCTCGTCCTCGTCCTCCTCTTCTTCCTCTTCAAAGACTACGGCGACTCCAACCTCTTCATCAATTTCGGCATCCTTCCTCTCCAGATCTGGGTCAACCATCGTTTCGTCGTCGGCAGAATAATCGGTGATTTTCTTGGATAGGCTAACGAGTTGAGCAAAGGTCTCGTTCGGAATTGTTCCAATGACGGTCTCGATGAGTTTTTTCTTGTCGAAGTCCTTCATCGTATCCGTCTTGAGTGTTTCCAGGACAGTATCGGCGGCACTCCGCACAATATCCTGCGCCTGGTCGCCCAACGCATGATGAACAATCGCAAGGATCATCTCGTAGACTTCCCTCGTCTCGGCTGTGCGAGGCCTATACGTTAAGCCCTCGACATCTTGAGTAGCCTCGATAATATCCGTGTATCCGAATCCCGAAGCCACGCCAGCCTTGCGTTTTGCAGATTTTTCCGCGCCATCCTGCGCGGCCGCCTTTTTCTTCTTCTTTTCCAAGTCCTTTGGTGCCTCTCGTTGGACGCGCGAGCCCATCTGCTTCGGATCGATCCTTCCGACAAGCGATTCGGGCGCGCCATCGGGCTCACGGTCGCGGCGTGGAAGCACAGAGCGGTCTGAAGGGATAATGAGCCACGAGCAACCTACCAGCTTGATGTACTCACCTGCTGTCAACACGAGGGAGGATATCGCGCCATAGTTGTACCCGCTCAGATCGCGTTTTTGTCCAGAAGCCATATTAAAATATTAGAGAGTAAAACAGAGCAGGACCGAGTATGTTGGGAAACGGTAGCGTGTTTCGAGTGCCAGAACACCGGATGCCAGCGAGCAGAATTCTGGTGTTATATCTGATTTTTAGGTCGCCGCTGTCGTGGTGTACAGTGTATATACAGGAGACGGCGGCGGTCGTGGTTGGCGATCACGCTCCAGCAGACCGCAAGGCAGGTACTCGTAAACACACGATCGGGTGGCCTGTGTTGAACGCTTTGGCCTGATGGCGCTTACCACCAGGTTTGTGGTTTGATCATCACGCACACGCATTTCAGCCCCATGCTATACTCGTATTTATCCAATAACGTCCCAAGACTCCGACAACTAAAGCTTTGCTTTGGGGGTAGCCCGCAGCTGCACTAAACCTCCTCCATCAATGGTAACAGTTGCGCCAGTCACAAACGCTCCAGCCCGAGAAGCCAAGAACAAACAAGCACCCGCGACATCCTCGGGTGTACCAATTCGACCAAGTGGGGTGGAGGCGATGATCGTGTCACTTTGTGTACGCAACGTCTCTACCATCACTGTAAATCTACTATTAGTATGTAAACTCAAACCGATTCAGCCTCCTCACTCTTGGACTCGAACGGTCCACATGCAAGCGTGTTGCTGGTTATACCCTCACTCCCCAGCCTCCCTGCTAGGTGCCTACTCAGATGTGCAACGGCAGCCTATGAAACCCGGTGAATTTTAGATGAGCGCAGTTTATCAATGCCGCTTACCTTGCTGGCACTATATGCGTATGTTTCTCCTCGGGGCACTCGCTCGCCCTCGACAGAGCCAATCTAAATACAATTTTTCTATTGTGGCACATCTCAGAGTTGAACTCATACACACATTAATGATTCGAGCAGGGTCATTCCAGGACTGATTGGTCCGACCGCCCTGCTTGGCTGCCTGTCGAAGGAGAGGTAGCAGCGCCTGAGTCAGCGTAAACACTCGTTGGACATTGAGTGTTAGAAGCTTGGTGAAGGCTGCGTCCTGATTCATAGGCGGAACAAACGTTACATGGTTATACAGAACGTTTCACGATGGGCTCTCACCGGGTATGAATCAATCCCGTCCCCCCAAGCAGCCCCAGCATTATTGACGAGAATATGTAGGGCTATCCGCTATCAGTAAGACACTTCCTCCCTCAGCTAATGTATGTACCTTTTTCACTCTTTGATATCTCTTCAACTAGCTGTTTCACCGCCTCGACTTTTTGCATGTCAGCGGGTACGCTAATGCAAGCGCCCGGCCCCATTTTCGAAAGCACACTCGCCGTGTTGTCGCATTCGTTCTTGTTCCGAGCAGTTATGTAGACCTTATGTGTTTATTCCAACAGTCAATTGAGCCAGTATTATTCGTCACAAGCTCTTGCATACCTTGGCTCCATTCTGCACAAGTCCTGTCGCAATCTTTATTGTAGATACCGATTTTAGTGACGATAACACTCCATAAAGGTGGGGTACACACCATTTTTCCAATCCCGCGTGAGCCGCCTGTGACAAGAGCGACCTGTAGGACAACGTCATGAGTACAAACCCCTTGTCGTGCGGGAGACAAAAACACTTACTTTCCCTTCAACATTAAAGAGGTCTGTAACACGTAAAGACATATTGGATCCTATTCTCTTTTTCTGTCGTATTGCTGTGGTAGTTTGGTTATGAAGTAAAGCGCCAGGGACGACACAGTAACCGGCCGAATTTCAAATATGTGGGGTTGGTTTATTATGGGCCAGAAGGGCGATCGTTTGGTGATCCAACTTGCACCATACCGCTCCCTGCCTTGTCTCGTGAAGAGCTGAAGTGTATCCAATATGTCCTCCAGGTTTCGGGATACGTGCTAAGTCTTTTTGCACTATATTTATGTGTTTGTGAAGCCGCTCGTGGCTGGCTCCTTTGATACGACGTGCATCCTGGTCTCCGTTATCTATGGTTGATACATGCACTTCCCGTCGCTCTTTCTAGAGGTTTGGAACTTATGTCTAACGACTTCAAATGGTGTACGAAAGTTTAACAGCTTGGGTTTCATTTGAGAAAGTGAATGGTTCGCACTCGCAAGCCATAACGACACCCACATGTTCAGTTTAAAATCGAATTTGTTAGTATATGTTCTTCAACTGCATAGACCTATAGATCCGTTTACATGATCAAGTTTTAAACCGTGCATCTGGCCTAAGTGATTTCCCGAACATTATGGGGAGATTATTTGTGACATTGAAACAACTTGCCAATGTCGCGCCCAGACGAGAGGGGTGTCATACCTTCCATCCACGCTATCGAACCAAATAAGCTTCGACAGAACGATACAAGCCTCAGGTTGGAATTAGTACCTTTCTTGTGTTTCAGTAATCTGCATCCTAAGCTGAAGAAGTGGATCTAAACAAAAATACTTGTTTACTGATTTGCGTACCTGACTATCTCCATAACAAACCATGTTTTCTTTCCTGTTTCAGAATGTGGGACCCAAGGCAATGCGCTGCCGCCTATGGTTCGGTATTCAAGCAGGGTCGTAAACGCCTCCGAATGGGCAATATGCACGGTAAACCTGGCGACAAAGGCGTGAGGATCGATTTGCGGGGTGCTGGACTAAGCAGTGGGTCTAAAGAGAAAAGGAACCCTGCTGTTCCGGATGTAGACACGCTAGCTTTAGAACTCTAGGGCGTGTTGCGATTAGTATAGTAGAAAATGCAAAAGAACACGCGGGTAAGCGAAGGTCTTCAAGTAAGGTGAAGCCACAGTCCTGCCGGCTAGACTACCCGCTGAGGAAGCGGCCAACACTCAATACGATCAAACGGCTACGGACCTGTCAAGTATTTTCACCTCCTCTTCGGGTATCATCTGGGATGTTGTGTTCTGTCTTCGTAGCGATTTAGTATGTACGACAGAAAAAAGCCCCAGGAAGGAAGGCTTAGGGAGATTAAGCTATACGTGAAGTTTGTGCTTGGCGTTTTCAAAAGCTTGGTGAATTTTCATTGAGAATACTCCGCAATTGTTCCGCCGAGGAAAAAGGGCCCGCGTCGCCCAATCCCACTCGGGGAGGCTAGTTAGACCGATTAAAACACGAGGCAGACTAATGCTCTACATCAAGTAGAGATCTCGTTTCAGCTTTTAATGCACGCATACATGCAGATCCTTCTTGGGACTCAGAGGCAGGAAACCCTACCTTGAATCATGGCAAATTGATCGCTTGGTTGTACTCAGCTATATCTTTCACTGAGTGTTGCATGGTGCTCAGTTCAAGCTGCTCCTATGTAGGCTCTATCACATCATGTATGTTTTTGTTGCATGATGTCCGCCGTTGCGTGCCATCTCCCCGGTTAACTTATTCCGTCCATGCAGAGAGCCAGAGCAGTGGCGTCCAACTGGAAGTCCAGGAAGCTTCCGGATCGGCCTTCACAATCAAATCACACAGTGGCCACTTCATTCAATATCACTTAGCTTCGGTTTTATGTTGATTGAACAGGAGTTGCCACATCCCTGGTTGTATTTAGCCCAGTCAAGAGTAGCGCATAGAGTCAGCCTTAGCGCTTATCCCGTTGGGGCCGTTACAAAACTTGCGCACGACAGGATGGCCGACAACGATTATCGCCATATCTCATGGGCGCTCATTATCTCAGAACCCACTTTGACTCTGTAATTCTGTCTGGCGGAGGTGGGGTGTTTAGTTGTAAGTTTTCATATAGCAACGGCGGTGCTTGCCGTGTTCAGTAGATATGCTAATTCTTGTGTATTAAGTGGATTTCTGCGAACGTTATAGATAAGTTCCAGCCTGCACCGAACAATCTTCAACCATCAATATGTAGTACAGGGGAGAAACTACCATTGGATCTGGCCTCCTGAAGTTGTGTATCCACTTTATCGAACCTCGCGTTGACGTTCTATCTCACCCCGCATCTCATCCTTCATGCAAAACCGCAATAAACCTAAAATACAAGTTATATTAATACCCAGACCGTGGTGTTTTTACTTGAATGTGGTCCTCTGACCCCCTGGTACAATGTCCGCCAGCTGGAGTGAGTAAGCATTCGTTCGAGGTTGGTTTGCCCATGTCAATGCTGATCGCTGTCTGTGTGAACTGGACGGGCGTTCATTTCCATTTTTGCGTAGCGACGACACCCCATGTATTATATCAATCACAAGTCATAAGAAGGCCTGTGCTTGGATGTTGTACATTTTCGCGTAATCCCCTTTCTTGCCTAGCAGCTCTTCATGACTCCCATGCTCGATAATGGCACCATCACTCATGTACAGAACTACCAGACTTATTAGCATGGCATAGGACACAAGAATGAAACGTTCGTACTCAAATCGGCATGCTTTGTGAGGTATCCAAAACGACTGAGTCAAGGTCAGACTATGAAGTCGGCTGAAGATGACATGCACGCACTGCGTTACGAAAATCATGGTCTTCTCGCCTCTCAGCTCACGTAGCCGTTCGAAAAGCTCTGTCTATCGATCCAACTTGATGGCACGTATTGTTTGGTGAGACTACATACCTTGTTCGGCCTTGGGATCGAGACTTGCACTCGGCTCGTCGTAGCACAATAACTTGACGTTGTTAGAGTTCTTCATGAATGTTCTAGATAGCTTTTGGTCGAGGAATATCTAGTGTGGTCTGACTATCATTTGAGAGACTTACTGCGAGTCGTTGCCACTCTCCTCCACTCAACTCGATCGGCTTTTGAGCGCTTATAAGTGAGCCAAACGGCCCCCCACCATCAGTACCTGAGTGGGAAGGGGAATAGCCCATGCTCTGTGGCTTCAGGTTGGTCTGGAATTTTGCTGGGAGTTTTTGTATCAAAGTGTATGCGCCTCCTAGATTGGCCGCTTGCTCAACCTCTTCGTGTGGATCAGCTGAGGTTGGGCGACCCAACAGTATATTTTCGTATATCTGAAGAGGATTGATAAGGGTCAACAGTGAAAATCGAACAAAACTTACAGTCAAGGGAAGATGTTTGTAGTCTTGGTACATGACGCTCACTGCCGATCGTATACTGGCTGTAGTAAAATTATGAATTGGCTGTCCATCAACCAAGATTTCTCCTGCACTAGCGTCATATAGTCGGGTAAGAAGTTGTATGGTAGTACTTTTCCCACAGCCTATTGTGTTACACGGTCATACATAGCCCCCAAATACCCAGATAATATCTTACCATTTTCGCCAACAATTACGCACAGTTTTCCGGCTGGGATGGAGAAACTCATGTTCCTAAGTACTTGCCGCTCCGAATGGGGATAGGTGAACCAAACGGACCTAGTAAGGATAGATATATGACCTTCAACAACCTTCGACGATAATGACACAAGTCACATACTTGAACTCAATCCCCATTCCAGCTTTATGTGCGCATGGGTCCTCTGGATAATCAACCGTACCTTCCTTCATAGAAGGCATCATATCTAGAAGATTATACAAACCGCTAGCGTCTTGTAAAATACCCGAAAACA
Organism: Ceratobasidium sp. AG-Ba; assembly: GCA_016906575.1. Classification (NCBI taxonomy): domain Eukaryota; kingdom Fungi; phylum Basidiomycota; class Agaricomycetes; order Cantharellales; family Ceratobasidiaceae; genus Ceratobasidium; species Ceratobasidium sp. AG-Ba. The sequence continues at coordinate 2,429,294 of CP059613.1, read as the reverse complement.
TGTTCAGGCTATGCAGAGCGTGCAGCACAGAATGCTCGATAGCTGTAGATCCTTGTTGAATGAGGAAAATCGAGGATAGATTCAACCCATGAACCGAAGTCATGCTACGGTATGCAAAAAGGAGCTGTTTCTAACGCTTTAGTAGGTCTTCCGAATACACCGAGGAGCCAACCGACCAGAGGTAGGGGTTGAAGTATAGACTGCTGGTCCTGAGAGCTGAATGCTTCGTTCTTCCAAAGTTGAACCTCCGGTTTCTCTCCTGATATATCGCCCAACTCCTTCATCTCTCGTTCGTATTCTACGTACGAAGCAATTTAAGCGTAAAGTTCATAGCGGAGGGTACTGCCGTACCATTCAGGACATAACGGCTTAAATTACCACCCAGCACTTCTTTCTTGTACGAGTTATCCGTCCCAAGCTCAAAAAGCGCGTTCATACGCAGCCAGCTCTTGTTCGTGATCATAGCGTAATACCCTGAGAACTTACTATATAATTTACTGCCCTATACGAGAATAATTTTCATATTACCTTGCATGCCAATGTACGACTGTAGCTTTAGACTCGATAACAACGGCTGAGCCACGCATGTTGCTAAGAGTAACGGAGTGTCCCAGTGTAACTCAAAGGTTTTGGACAGCACCAATACCTGTCCAAATGTCCCCGCCATTATAGACATAATCGTAACTATACCCTCGACGCAGCGCCAAGAATTTTCTGAGAACGCTATAGCCTTCTGGACCTGCGCGCTCACAGCTGGGTTGGTGGCTGTTGCCATATCGAGTTGAATCTGAGCTGTGGTCCCACCGAGTAAGGTCATGTATGCATCCGCTTAGAATATTTCTCACTTGCTAGGATGCGTTTCTTGATGTGTAAGGTAAGACGTTGCTGTAGAATCGGCTCGGTACGGTTTCTAGAGCACCGCAGGTTTCAGTGACTATTGGGACGATTTAAACGTAGCTACTCACTTGATCCTCCTCGCCACCCACCCTAAACCAACCAAAAGTAGATATAACACAACAGCGACGATAAAGTCATCGCGCGAAGTTAGCTGCTTCGTCAAGAGTGCGGTTTGCAACTGCAAGCGAAATCAGTCGGGGGCTTAAACTTTAAACAAACATACCGGACGTACAAGTCCCAAGAAGCGAGCATTATTGCCTAGCTGAAGCACAGGTACGAGGTTGGATGCAGCAGATGCCCCGAAATACAGAGCAAATATTGCAGGGCCAACCGACACAGCCTCGACTACAAATCTCCAGATATCTTTAAGCAATCCTATCGCGCTCAGCGAGCTGAGTTTATCAGGTTGAGCGGTATCCGAATTAGAGTTCTTGGACAGTGGCGTTTGAGGCGGAGCGAAATACATCGACCACACCCCTACTTTCTTTTCATGAAGCATCGACAGTTCGCTTTGGGCATCATCCTTGTCGGTGTGTGTTGCCTTTGCCGCGTTCTTTGACATTCCAGTGGGCAGCCAAGTGATACCAAACGAGTCGAGAAACGTGCGAACACTATATAGTAGTTTACAAAGGCTTCTAGTGGTACAATGAGTCGTGTGCAGAGAGCTCGTGAAGCAATGCGATCCCACGTCGTTCGCAGTGCGCAGTCTCACAAGCTGCTGCGGTGGTGCCTGGAATACGGTGCTCAGCGTTTGTGCGCTGCTTTATTCCGCAGTTTGCATCAATATCCGTCCAGAGGCCATCGTAACGAGTTTAGCACGGTGCAGCGTGGCTGGCGCCAATGATGCACTGGGAGAGTAGCAGTACGGTATTTGTACTTGAGTGTCTCCAAGAGTTGCTAGGTGTTGGTCTCTGTTTACGTCTTATGTAGGACCTCTACTTTTACCCACCGCCAGCGACGGTTCCAAGTGCAAGTGCAAGCTTTTGACAGTTAGAGTCATCATAATTTGTGTATCGTTTCCTCTCTGTAAGTACATTAATGCCTGTTCTAGGGGGTTTCATCACGCGATCGGTCTGAAATCTAGAGTCCCGCAGAAATGGGCCCGCCAATCCAGATCTTCCTGACTTCTATCGCATCGGCCCCTGCGCTCAGGCAGCGGCAAGGTGAGATTCTTCCCATGGTTATCTATACGCCTAGTTATTCATCCCCCTATAGAACATATCCTGCGGATCTTGCAGGTCAAGAAGATACCCTTTACCTCGTACGATGTAGGTATTCAACCTGTTGCCCGAAATGCATATTTGACGTGAGGATGTAGGTGGCATCCGATGAGGAGGCGAAGAAAACCTGGCGAAGGAAAGCGCCCAATAATGCGAGCTTGCCTGGTATATTGATAGGAGGGGTGTTTGCGGGAGTAAGTACCATTTAGCATGCCCTAACACCATAGTGACAGCCCATGTAGACGTATGCAGAATTTGATGAGGCCGTTGAGTTCGGGGAATTAGATCAGTTCTTTAGGGTACGCCCTTCAGTTTATGATCTGCGGCACCGGCATGACCCTCGTCTCCTTAGCTCAAAGAGGCCTGGGGAGAAGAAGACGAAGCGTTGATGGCGACGCCAGCACCCCAAAAACCTATTGGAGTCCCGGGCGTTGCTACACCCCTCCAAGTTACGGGCCAGAAACCTTCGTTGTCTCCTTCGCCGTCCAAGCCTCCGAAAAAGCCATCAGGAAAGTCCATAGACCTCGGGTCGGAGCTGTCTGGGTTTGGGCTGGAGGGGGTAAAGCTGAGCGAAGAGGACATGCTTGAGCTTGTAGAGAGCCTCGGATTGGGTGGCGACGACGCTGGTGATCTTGTCAAGGGACTCGGCCTGTCGGCCAAACCGCAGCCTCTCAAGGCAAAGTTCGAGGCTGCTGCCAATGCATCGGCTTCGCCGCAAACAACCACAAAGACTCCGGGTCCGACAGATGGCACCGCAAAGCCCGAGTCATCTGTTGCGACAGCAGCATCGATTCCAAGCAACCAAACACCCGAGGCTAACCCGGCACCGGACGTCTCTGTGAGCGACACGGCGCCCCTGGCGACTGCCAGCACAGAGCCAGAGCGTGCCACAGTGGTCAAAGAGCAGACCGGAAAGCCGGAAGACCGACCGAACCCGGAGATTGCACAGCCGGCCCAATCGAAAGTTGCCTCGGCAGTTGCTCCCACTGACGATGCACATCTTTCATCAGCTGCTGATGACAACAAGGCAGCAACTGCTGGAGTGTCGGAGGCCGGCACGACTGCGGGCGGCAGCGCACAGACAGATTCGCAGATAAAGTAGGTGGGCAGCACAGCATAGGCATAGGAGATCTGTGTATGTATGCGCCGTGTGAAAGAACTTAATGAGATGCCCCTGGCCATCAGAGAAGGCTGAGTCAGCCATGTCACGTGTGTGAGCCATGAGGTGCTTTGATCGCAGCCTCCACTTCCACGACGCAACCGGCCCACAACTCGTTTTGTTGTGAGCCACAACCCTCGTCTTGCCCACCACCGACTGACTATATCATTATATCCAGCCCAGAATTTCTCCAGTTTCGTTCCTCGTCGCCTCTGTTTCCTAGATCTCTTTCCTCGTGTACTTGTGCAATCCGCTCTCATAAATGTACGCCGCTCCACCTCTCATTCCGTCTGTGAGCTCACCCCCTCTGCGCAGATGTCCCCCTATTATACCGGTCCTGTCCCGACTGCCCCCCGCTTCTGGGATATGAAGGTAAGTTACGATCGATCATGTTGGCGCGGCCTCTGGAAAGTCCCGTGATTGCTCATTTTCTCTCACCATCCACAGGCCACGTCCGCTTCGCTGGATAACAACCTTGACCGCGTACGTGATTCGTGGCACCTCGTGTCGTGAAAATGTTCTCACCCACTTCTAGGCCTTCCAAATGCCAGGTCCCTTTGATCAGCGCACGCTAAAACAGGACTCCCCCGAAGTCGTGTCCTCGCCCGAATCCGAATATTATACGCCCACCCTCAACCAGGACGGGTTTGTCTCGAATCCCCCCTCCACTGCATTCTGTACCCCCGAGTCGATCAAAACTTCGCCAGACCATCGTGTTGCCATGTATCGCCATGCATCGTCCCCCGACTCCCCGTCCATCTCTCCGTCCCCTTCGCCGACGGAGAGCATGTTCTCGCGCCCGTCGCGCCCGGACAGCGCTACGTCGTTTGTCGAGTCGGACGAAGGGCATGGGCCCAAACGCTCGCCCCTGCGCCAGCGCTCGTCTGTGCCCTCGCTTGTGGTTACTGATTACGATTCAGATGAGGAGCGTAAGCCCGAGGTGGATGCCTCTCCCATTCAGGATTCGTTCGCTGTCATGCAGGCCCGGGCCCATCAGCGATCGATGGAGTTGCGTGCAGAAGCGATGGCGTTCCGTCCGACGGCACGTGATGCCCGTCAAATCACTAGCGTCCCATTGCCATCTCCGTCGGTCCACGGTAACTTTCCGACTCCTGTTGTCCGACCTCAGGCGAGGGTTGCACCTGCACCACAGACTAGGCCTGCACCCCAGTACACCGTCCCTCCCCGCTCGCACCCAATCGGGCAAGGAATAAACTCGATGCCTCAGCCTACTGCGTCCATGACGGCGACGGTTGCTCCTCGGTACAAACAGGCACCCGCCTTCCAGGTCGTGCCCAGGCGTTTCCCAACTCCCAAACCCATTTTGGCAATGCGTATGGCAAACGGACCTCAGCAGGCTATGCAGCCGATGGTCAACACCCCTCAGGCTCGGGCGTTTAAACCACAGCAGCAACAGCAGGCTACTCTTTACGACTCGCGTGGCCAGACATTCGAGAACAAAGCGGTGACAATCCGCCCTCCCGTCTCACGTGTGCCGGCAATGCCGTTGTCGAGCGCCCGCCACTTATGGCCAGCGTCGGGTGCTCCTTTGCCCAATGGGGAGACCAACTCGGCTGTCTGGCACCCGTCGCTTCAGGAAGCTCGATCTATTGTATCAATCCAGCAGGCTCGGATTCTCAAGGGCTTCGCCAACGGTATCCCCCACGGTGGCGGCCTCTACCTTCCAATCCCTTTTGACGAAACTTTTGCGTAAATATGGCAACCCATTTGTAACACTTGTACTGGATCATGGATAGGACATTGGTATAGTTAATATTCGTCGATACTTTCTGGACTGTTCTTTTGCGCTTTGATCATCCTTCGCTCTTTCTTTTGCATTGGTTATCCCTCTTTATCTCGTCTTTAACCGCAACAAATTGTGCCATTATTGTTTCTTGTTCTTTCATACCCTACCTCCTTTGCAGTTTTTCGGTCGCGTTGCCCGCGGTACCATGTATCAACCATAAAGCCATATGCCATATTTGATTCAATCGGTTCATGGAACCGAACTTTTCAGGACTGCTGTCCCAGCACGTGCGCCTTGAATCTTTACTATGAACAACGATCTCAATGATCTACAGACTATCCTCGGCGAGCCTGCAACTTCACCGAAACTCCAATCCTTGCTCCAAAAATTAAGCGCGCAGGTAGCTCCGCCCGCTCCAGATGTGAAATCGTACAGCGACGCAGTCTATAACAACTATTATGCGCTGGGAATCAGCCTCATGTTCGCGCCACCGACTAAAGGGGCCAAGGTCGGAACGGAGAAGTTTGTGTGCGATTCAATCGACATGATGAACGTGCCCGACGCCGAAGTGGGCAACACACGTGCGGCCAAGTCCAATTCGCTCTATCGCGCATTTCCAGGCCTGCCACTTGCGTTCCCGGGAACACCGTTGATTCTTAAAGCAACAACTACAGGCGCCGACTTTGTGCAGCATTTGGGAGAGCCGGCCCGGAAGGGTGGCGGAACGAGTACAGCTGGTCCCGGAATTTGGTGCGAGTGGCCTGACCGAGGGATTATGGTCGAGTTTGGAGGGGACGAGGCACGCGGGCCGGATGCGTGGGATAAGGGCGGCAAAGCGATATGGAGCGTACTCACTCTGTTTCGGGTTGAGGTGTAGATGATCTGTCGGGACATTGCTTGGATAGGATTCGTGGGTTTGTGTGCCGTATAAAGTTTGGTGTGGGCATACTACTGCGGCTTCGGGGGTAGATGCAGATCCATTTTGTACTAAACGTCCAAATCTGATCTTCGGAACGTTGGCTTCGAGCTGCATGATACTCGATATGAAACTGCTAGTTGACATGGTCCATAGGCACTTGAGCGTCGGTAGATGCCAGAAAAGTATCGCTTAGACCTTGAGAAATCGGCGATAGGCGCGCGCAAGGCTGATGAACACTCGAGCTGATTGGGACACGGCATGATCAAAGGAACCATCGCGTTTGCTATGCCCGCATGCTGAAACGCGCTCACCACCTGGCGCACTAGACCGGAAAGACGACGGGTAACTTCCCGAGCCTATTCAGCAATTGTATGCATATCATGTGGGTCTAATTTACAAACTAGGGTACAATGCGCTAGCTGATTCCGACTGATAAATGAACGTCACAAAATCGATGAATCTGTGCATTTCATTAGTCGCGCTGTCGTGTTCTCGCTTGGATAAACTTACCATGATGCGGACTTTACACCTTTCACACCCCCTTTTCGATTTGTCAAACCGTAGCCTCCTTTTACTGCCGAGGTCGGCCTAAGTGGACATATGGCACTTGGAATTGCGCTCTCGGCTCGATCCCTAGATCATTCCCCACACCAACTCGATGACGTGAGGCAAGGCACAGCGGCCCGAACTGCGAAACCTGATAAATCGACAACTATTTACTCGAGAGACAAGACGTCCCAAATTGGGTCACGCGCGTCCTAAAAGCACAATCGGCCAAGACGCATACACCTACCTCTCTTCAGCACTACTCCCCGAATTAGTCCCACTCAACATAGTTCCAATCTCCGCTTAGGACTAGAATCCCTTTGTCTACACTCATGTCCAGCACGCCCTCTGCCCAACGCATCCGCGCCTCGAGGCCTACACGCGTAATAGGAGATCGACGAACACGCACACGCACGAATGCACAGGTTGAATACAAATTTGATTGTGATATGGGTGTTGTCATGATCGTGAAGGTTCATATTGTGTACGTGAGAGGCGGCGAGCGGAGTCAAATTAACCAGCGAAAGAGATTGAGAGTGCATATCCAAAAAGGGGTAAACTCAAGGAGAGGAGCAGGATGAACAGAACAAGTGGAGTGGAGAACCGACTGGCCAGCGGTGCCGAGCCAGGTGAAGGCGAAAACGAATCTGGCTATCACATAAAGATTAGACTCTAAGGTATGAAAGGTGCCGCATAGATCCGAGTCGCGAAAAAAAAGGATCGAAAAACGTTGGAGGGAATGGGAGGGCGCATACACCTCTTGCTTGCTTCACTGTTCCCACCCCTAAATCTCTATGTGCTCCCATTTCGTCTCCTGCCCGAAAAATCCGCACTGCTACTACGTCCTTCGGTCAACCGCGAAATGATGTCTGCAGCTGAAATATCAGGCCCAAACACGAACGGTTCTCTCTCCCTCTCCCTGTCTCTTTCTCTTTCCCTGTCCCGTTCTCTTTCTCTTTCTCGTGGCCGAGGATGTTGTGAGTGCGACTCCCGCCTAGGATGAGCCTGGTCGGGAGACCTCGGTCCACTCCCTCCACTTCCTGCGCCGCCACTCACAACGCGATCAGGCGACCGTGGGCCAACGTTCACGACCGAAGGAGGTGATTTAATCCCCCCACGCAAGTCTTCCGAATGTCTCAGTTTGCTCGGTCGCCGACCTAGACCTGGCCCTGCTCCACTTGCAGCCGCACCTGGACCCGGGCCTCCAGCAGGATATTGCCCATACTGCGGGAATGACGCGGATTGCTGGGCAAACACGTTTCGATCTCCTGGGGGCGTCTGATTGAATGACTGTGAGCTCGAAGGTGGGATTGGAGGGGGTGGTGGAGGCGCCTGTTGCTGAAGGTTTATCGGTGGTGGGCCGACGTCGCTCGGTCGTCTTCGCCCTGTCATCTGAGGCTGTATCGGCTGCGTATGGTTTGGAGGTTGCAGGTGGTGGGGAATTGGTGGAGGAGGTGGTATTGACTCTCTACCGGTACCGGTACCGCTGCTAGGACTCCCATCCAAAACTGGGCCAGGGTTACCGGTTGCCAACGCACTTGGAGGTCGAAAGATCGGGATGGGTTGAGTTCCACCTGGCGCAGAGTAATGGTTACTCGAAAAATGCGACTGGCCAGTGTCCTGTCGACTTATCCCATATCCAGGATGATACCCCTGTTCAGGACTCGGGCCAGCTGGTTTAGCAAAGGTACGTGTCCGGGGTGGAGCGGAAGCAGGTGGGACCGAAGCAGGCATAGGCGGCGGAGGATGTGCATCGAGGCTGCTTGTAGGCGAACTCGAGCGAGACTCGGAATGGGAATCTGAATTATGGGAGCTTCCAGATTCATGCGGGGAGTGGTGATGGGGCATTGTCGATTGTGGAGGACTTTGCAAGGGTAGCGATGGATCACGGTTGTATGCGTAGACAAGCTCTGCGATCCTAGGGAGACGATTAGAAGCAAGAAGCAAAGCATGTACCATACATACTCGTGTTCGATGTCGGGAAAGATGGGCTTTCGGGGACCTCCGACGCATTTGGCAGCATGGGCGAGGATCACATACGGATTGACGCCAGGAAGAGGATATTGGGGCGGGCGAGGCAGGTGCAAGGCAGACTCGTGGTCGGGGGGCATGGTCGACACGAGGGTCATGCGGCCGCCCGCGGGGGTAAGCGAAAGAGCCTCGTCGCCGAATGCGCAGTTGAGAAAGTCGAATTTGCCGCTCAACTAGGCTAATGAGTTGGGAGCTTGCCTAGGGGGGAGGTGCGCTTACTTGGGGTAGGGTGCGTGGGGGTACGTCGTGGCCCAGGGCGAGGCGATGGTCGCGATCGCGCATGTCGTGCTCTTCGTGGACTCGCATGGCATGTCTGTCTTCTGGACACGGCACGAAGCACCACCGCCGATGCAGAAACAGCTCGTGGTGGTTCGGACATACTGCTCTCGTCAGCGGTGGTGGGGCGCACCAGAAAGTGTACTCTTACACGAAATAATATTCTGCGGATTAAGTGCACTGAACGTCCCGGGCACCAGATTGCGCTCTTTGAGCCATTCGAGCTGGAGAGGCGTCAGCGACGGAGATACGTAGCTCGGATGCGCTCACCTCGATCTCGTCCCAAGGCGAGCCGGCGACAATTAGCACAGGATCGGGCATGGTGTTTCCCGCGCCGCACAGCAGGCATTTCTTCTGGTCACGCTTGCGCACAAAATCCCGCGCCTCGGGAGGGACCACAAACGCATCTTTGCGCTCGTCCTTGCCCACCATCGTGCAGATAACGCAACACAAGCTAGTCGTCAATCAGCACAAGCTGCAGTGTACACACGCGCGCGTCTCTATCGGTCGGTCTCCGAGCTGGGCTGTGCTGCTCGACTCGGGCGGGTTGCTGCAGCCAGGGGTTCGGTCACGTGTAGCGCTCCCCAAAGCTCGTGCGCCAGTCACGTGAACTTCTTATATTTTTGGAATTTGCCACAATATGCCCCGCCGCCCCCGTCCGTCCACCCGTGCCCCGCCACGCTCGAAGCGACCACATCCGGACGACGAAGACGAGGTCGAGGAAAATGTGCGAGAACAGCCGCGGTTCGCGCAGTGGGTACCCGAGGACGAGCTTGACGTGAGTGCATTCTACGCTGCACACGGCCTCTATTCACCCTTTATAGCCCAGTACATCAGATTCTGGCTCCCACTCTGCCACGAATTCCGAGTCCGAGTCCGAGTCCGAATCTGCATCAGATTCTGACACAGACGCGAGCTCCGACTCTGACGCACCGGTCGCCGAGTCCTCCAAGTCGACCAGACCAGAATGGGCGACCGCCAAACGTAAGAAAGATATAGGAAAGAGGACAAGCAAACATGCGTGAGTCTGCTTTATCCCAACTATAACTGTTCCACATCTTCTTGCCACCCGCATGTAGTCCGACAGAAATTACATCCAAACGCCCGGTCTCCCGACACCGTACAGTTGTCGATGTCCAAAAGCCTATCTCCCGCGACCCCAGATTCACGCCTGTCTCTGGTTCACTCTCCCAAGACCACTTTGCGAAATCCTACTCATTTATCCCTGAACTTCAGCAAAATGAAGCTGCTAGCCTCCAAGCCTCGCTTGCCAAAGCTAGGAAACAGCGGGCAGATCCAGATACAATCGATAAACTTGAACGAGCATTAAAGCGCGCTGAGAGTGCGGTCGAACGGGCAAAGAGGGAAGAAAGGGAGCGACAAGTGCTAGCAAAGATCAAGAAGGAAGAAAAGGCCAAGAGGGAGGAAGGAAAGGGTGCTTGGTATTTGAAGAAATGTGAGTCTGTTGAAATTTATCAGTATGCTCGGACTGACCTTTACACGTTTGTCAGCCGAAAAACGCAACATGCTCCTACAAGCCAAATTCGATGAGCTTGCAACTGCTGGCGGGCAAAACGCAGTTCGCAAAGCAATCGACAAGCGTAAAAAGAAGATTGCTCAAAAGGAGAAAAAGGCCCGGCCGTTTAGCAAGGCTCAGGCTAGGTCTTTTGCCCAGGGCCAGAGTAGTGGTGGCAGCAGCTCGGGCGGTGATCGGAAACGACGTCGCACCTAAACTGTTATATTTAGTTGGATGGTGTGTACAAGCATAGGATGTTAATGTGCATTGGGCATGGTAGAGTAAGTAAACATGGAGGAGGCGAATAAATGTCGAAAAGCGTATGGTACAAATCGAAAGGAAATAAAACAATATGATGCAAGGAAATCAAGTCGAGTTGAAAGAGTCCAAGAAATAATACTAAGCAATGGTATTTGCTCTCTTCAGAGCCAAGGCGCGCATGACTTGTTCTCTCATGGCAGCCAGCATCTCTTCCTGGCGCATGAGCTCAGCGACGTCCAATTCAGCCAAAGCTTCAGCATTCGCCATCATAGCCTCAAGCGACGCAGTACGAGAAACGGGTGTCGGCTGAGGCGCATCCGCCGTAGAGGTCGCAGCGGTCGAGATGTCCGTATTGCCGGCGGCCTCGGTAGCCTCAAGATTTTCCGGGTCGCTTACTTTAGCTCTGGAATTCGCAACATTGGCACTCCGGGCAACGCTTGGGACGACTTCCTTCTTTGCAGATATAGGCATTGACTTGACCCGACGGAGGCTAGGGGTGTCATCCGGAGATGCCCCGTCGAACATGTCAGTCGAAAGAAGCTGCTTGGGTGTAATCGAAAGGTCGGCCCCATGGGCAGATGAACGGCTATTCTTGCGCGACCGTCCGAGTTCAACGGATTGGTCTCCAGGACTGTCTCTCTCGGAGCGACGACGTTTGAGTGGGCGACGGCACGGAGTCGACTCTAACAAGGCAGCTGATTAGATATTCGCATGGAAGGTATGGCACAACTCACCAAGTAGAGGTATATCTCCGATCTGGGGCATCTTGGACCAGGACCGAGTCCTCCGCATGCGTTCAGGCATCCCAGACTTCTCCTTTTGTGGCGCTACAAGAAAATTAGCACAACCCATGCAACGGACTCGAGATTAGACTCACTAGTGTTGGTTTCAGACGCACGACGCGAGTCGCTCGACCAACGTTTAAACACCTCAGAGGCACGAGGGACCTCGACAACAAGTGTCATGCGCTTCTTGCGTGTGGGTAGCGACATCGTAAGATCGGGCAAGTCGTTCAAGTCATTGTCAGGAAGGTCGTCAACAGATGTGTTCGCAGGCTCATCAGTCAGATCTTCAACCGGTTCCTCAACAGGAGGTTCAGGCAACTCCCCGATCAATTTGTTGGAAGTCTCGATAACTTCACTTGGAGGAATCTCTACCGACTCATCAACTGGTTCAGTGATGAGCTTTGCAGTTGGAAAAGCAGGGAGCCGCTGAGGTATACCAGTGGGTGACCAAACGGGAGGCGGGACATTGTACTTTTCTGGAGAGTAGAAAATGGATTCTTCTATCACCGAACTTGGCGAAGTAGAGCGCGACCTAGCCGGGAACCTTAGGATGGGGAGTGACTCTATCTCTGGATCCGGGATGAATAGCCCCTTGGGTCGCTTGCTAGGCAAGGCTGCTACAGAAACCGTTTAGTCCAGCAGTCTTTCACAATTAAATGACAAGTGATTACCATCTTCAGACTTGCGCTTCCTAGGTGATTCGCATACCGACGACACAACAAGTTCGGCACCAGCATCCGCAGCTGCTGGTTCGGATGTCTCCGCCTGACTGTCCGGGACGCACTGTGATTCTCCATGACGTTGTGGCTCTGATGGGATGGCCCTGGGGGCAGGGGTAGACGTCCGTGGTGGGGTAGGGATTGGAGCAGAAATTGGGCGATTCGGTGGCTCATAGAGAATGGTTTCCTCTACGATATCGGAATCATCAAGTAGTTCATCGATCTCCTCCACACTTGATTCAACCGTTTCTTCCTCAGCGATAGTGCCAGCCTGATCTGTGTTCCCATCAACCATCTCTACGCTTCCAACACTCGTGTCAACCATTTCGACACTAGTATCGGCCCGCTCTACCAACTTGGCTGAGGCATTATCTCCACTGATACCGGAGTTATCTTCTGCCGTAGTACTAGGCGCTGGTACATCTTCAGGGGATTGAGTCTACACCATACCCTTACGATTAGAAATGGCGATCAACTGCTGCATCCAAAGGCGTACCTCTTCCCCTGTCTCGGTACCCAATGAGATACCCCCTTCAATCAGCTCCTCGATGTTCAAGATACTACGCAGACATGGTTTTAGTATCTCAGGATAACCACCCTCGGGCGGTCCACGAGTGGCAAACTTCTGACTCCAGAACAATGAAAACGCAAGGGGTCCAGCACCAGGGGCAGGTATACGCGTGAAAGCAGATGCAAGGAAGGGAGCAAGTTTGTCGAGATCGAGAAGTGGGTCGGGTACGGCCGTTAGTCCTTGCATGGCATGCGCGTAGAATAAGATGGGCTGACAACATGTTAATACAGATCATCACTATATATAGCTAGTGCTTACCCCATCATTGAACTCTTTGTCAGACAATGCACACTGCTCGTCTTCAATCCACAGCTGCATGCCAGTTTGGAGAGATTCAATTACTTCCAGGCACCTCGCATCTGGAGTGATAATCCCCCGCAGTGCAGATATGAGGTCCAGTACCGCTTCCAGAGTTTCAGGGGAGAGACAAGAGCTGTACTCGGCCCGAAGTCGGTCGTTGGCCATGCTCAATAGGGTGAGGAACACTCCGTCCGATTCGCTGGTCGGCAACTCGGAGAAAGACAGGAGAATCGATAGAGGGCGCAAAGTCGAAGGAATCCTGAGCGGCAAATGGGTTAGAGTGTTGTATGCTTCTACCAAGGGTTACGCACGGAATAGTCTGCCCGGTCCCAATCATCGTTAACAAATTGGAGAAGACCTGTTCGCCTTCATTAACGATCAGCTTATGGGCCAGACCAGACCACGCATTCCAATCGTCATCTGACAAAAGCCATGCGTGGTTTTCGCTAGGAAATTCCAGTACGCTATTAGTGTACGAAGCGTGGAGGTTGGAAATACTTACTTGAAAGGTACACCACACAAAACCAAACCTCCCTCGAAGTTTGGATCTTCTGCATACTTGTTTACAACACCTGCGTAGACAGAACCCCACAAGGACTCGGGCAAAACGTCGCACAAAGTCTCGGTGCTATCCAAAGTACCGCTTGCGAGAACTTCAGCGAGTAGGGTGACCCAAGATTCACGGATGATCTTCTTCCCGAGTTCTGGTGGGCGTTGCGCCAGAGTCTGAATAAGATCAGCAGAGAAATCGGCCAGCAATGTGTTGGATGACAGGGGGTTGTAGAACACTTCATGCACAATAACCCACAAGCGCCGAACGAAAGTCAGAGTGAGCGCCGTTTGTTTGGGATCATCGTGTTTGCTATTAGCAAAAGCAGTAAGCGCTTCGGCGATAGCAAGGAAGCACGGGATGTGGTCCTGGACATTTGTAGTCGCGAGCAGAAGAGCACGCCAGGTTTGCAGTAATACCTCCTGTGGGATTCCTATTTTAGCGCATATAACCACAACATACACCAGAAACTCACGGCTGGTTCGCCTTCCACGGTTGTTGGGATCCACCCAGGGAAGTGCTTCCAGGTTGTAAATAACTGAGGCCATTCCACGACGCGCTCATCCATAGTAAGTGGACGAACATCATCGGATTTGATACCCTGGGTGACGTTGGTGTTTACAGCGATTGCTAGTGCTTTCATGTCTGTTCCCGCTAACTGCTGAGTAAGTAGACTGGTGGGGACCACTGAAAGATCGTTAGCAAATTGCAGTACTTTGAGACAGACGGCTTACGTTTACGATCGAGGGCCATGGAAGAAATAGGTTCGCTTGGAGCCTCTTCAATGGACAAGAGGCGACCAAGCAACTCGGCAGACCCAGGACAATGCTCTTCGACCATATTCCTCACGCAACGGCAAGCTCGACGCAGCCGACGCGCTGCGACCGCCTCGCTCCGATCCTTGGTGTCGAGCAATGCCGCAACGACTCCAAACCCAATGTTCTCTACGACAACCTGAGCCATGATCTTCTCGTTTACCAAGCTCTCTTGTGACTCGCCGCGGCTTCCATCACTCCCATCGTAACGCTTCCACGCCCACACAACGCAGCCCCACAAGAGACCCCCAGCAGAACGAATAGAAGCTTTCTTGGCATTGAGAGCGATGCGCGCACAAGTAACGACAGACGTGTGCACAGTCTGGCATGCGAAAAAGTTGCGCTCGACCAATGTAACCAGTGACGCTAGGACAGAGAACGCCCAGTGGGGAGTGTCACCAGCGCGGCCGGCTACGGCAGACGATTCGGGCCCAAACTGCGAAAGAATATCCTTGATATGCTTCAAGATCATGGCGTTCTTGGCGTTCTTCTCCAAGTCGAACGTCTCCACCAGCGCCTCGGAAATCTCTTTTCGCACTTCGTGTATAGCAGACAGGTCCAGCGGCTTCTTTGCGTCGGCAGCCGTAACCTCTTCCTCCTCTTCCCAGTCGAACAGCCCTTGGACGATGCCTCCCAATGCCAGGGCAGCTCGTTGACGTATAAGTGGCATCGGCGACGCAAGGCATTTGACAATATCGGACATAAGAATAGGTAACATAGGGCCAAAGATACTGGGGTAATGGCTACTGAGGAGCTGTACAGCCTATAATAAAGCATCAGATAGCTGCATCTTCAAAGCTTTCAAAGACTCACGGTCAATCCTTCCGACGTGGAGCCTTTCTTACCCTCACGCCCCAGCTTCCCTTGAACTGCCATCTGCAGCGCTACGAATAGCGAATCTGTAATGCCAGGCGAGCTCATGATAGATAGTGATAAGCGAACCATCTGCAGAGCCCACAGAGCAGCCGTATGTGTTTTGCGAGGATTGGGAGTAGGAAGGGGCATGGTGTTCGGGATCGATATCAAACCCTTGAGCATGTTGATCAATTCGTCATCTGAAATATATAAATTGCTCAGTCTCGTCGGGTTTACGTGGTCAATTATGCTTACCAGTAAAGTGAGATGAAACCGCCGGCTCGTGGAACACAACCGCCAAAACTCGAATTGCCGACTGCGAGACCAACGATAGATCGCGAGCATACTTGACTTCAGCCGCTGTGAGACCTCGCTTTTGCGTCGGACCAGAAGGCGAGCCTGGGGGAGACGAGGAGCCGTACACATCCGAAGAGTAATCCGAGGACCATTCGTCAAGGTCGTTGGGTTGGTATGGGGCTGGTGCCGTAAACGAGACGGGCTTGACTAATGCTCGGGCGACGTCACGAGCCAGCGCGGTCGCCAACTGGGAATGATATTTTTGGATCGGCTGGAGCAACGGTAAGTCTGGTGTGATCTCGGTTTCCGTGGGCACACCGTCAGGTCCAACAGTCATCGCCTGAAGCCGTAGTCGAGCGAGCATGAGAGTATAAGCTTCGGCCAGATCATGCAAACTCATCGGCAACGGGCCACAGACTCCTGCCATATCGATGCGGTTGGGCGATGGATCGACAGAAGCAGACGCAACGATCGTCGCAACGGGCGAAGAAAGATAAGTCGCACATTGGAGAGGGTCGTCGGGTACTGGGGACATCTCGCGTTTGTTGGCCTTAGGAACCGGAGGCGCCTCTTCCTCGAGCGTGATGACGCGCTCTGGGGTGCGCGACTTGAGAATCGAGCGTGAAGCGATAAAAGCAGCAGGTCGCGAAGAGTACGAAGGAAGAGCTCGGAGCGGCGTCGTGTACAAATGATGCGAATCTCGTTGGGCAAACGAGACTCGATGGGACCGTGTCTTGGTGAGAAGACTGGGCGGATGAAGGTTGAGCGTCGAGCGAAGGTGAGTGCGCGACCTGTTGGGCGAAGATCGGGGCGAGACTGGTGGTCGAGGCGACCACTTGATGTTTTGCTGAGGAGACCTGGGTGCGCGAGGAGAGAGTTGGAAGGGCTCCAGTAGCTTTTTGGGCGAGGACGTGGGCGACTGGAATGGCACGTTCTCTTTCTCTGACGGTCTGCTCGACATTGGAGGGGTGAGAAGCGAAGTCATCTCCGGTTTACTGTTGGTCAACAAGGTCAACTCCAGTTGGGTGAAGGCACCGCCGTGAGTGAAACTGTACCTTGGATGACCTCTCCGGAGGTTGAATTAATCAGGATTAAAGCCTGGGTAGCTGTATGTGGTGGTAGCGAACAGCAAAGGAGCGAATGTTTCCGTCCGAACTTGCGCCACCAGACTGATGGCCGTGGCTTTCGAGAGACGGTCGAGTCTGATGCGCAAGCTGGGCCAAACATAACCTTCACAACAGACACGGTCTCGTGACAGCCCCCGTGCTTTGTCATCGCAGTCTCATTGAGTTTTTCGACTATATGCGGTATCATAATTTAAGCGGAGTACCAGCTCCGAGATAAATACAATGCAGTCACTCGTCGTACGAGCACATCCAATCCATCGCCTCCTCGTCAAACGTCCACTCTGGCGCCTTGTTCTCGCTGCTAGACTCGAACACTACTTTTTTGAGCGAAGGACATTGACACGCCCAGTCCAAGATGACGTCGCGTTGCTTATGGTAAAAGTGTTCCCAGAAGAGTTGCGGACACCTCAAACGAATGCGAAAATATTCAAGGCGAGCCAAGAGTGACATGGCTTCGCATAGGCTTTTTGACGTAAGATTGGAATATGCGACCTAACAACTTGGATATCAGCAAATGTAGTCAACATGTGATGCGTCACACGTACCGTCGATGATCGAACGATACGAAGCTCAAAGCGAGATAGGCGTGGTAAATATGCGCTAACGAGGGTGAATAGTTCTGGCGACAGATCGTCTACTTGCAAAGACAGTGACTCGATTTGCACTGTAGATTTCGCAAGCTCGGGAAGAGCTCGCTCCAAGTTGGGAAGAGTTACTGCGCCGTAGAGCGAAATGGAGGACACTGGCCTTCCAGATACCACAGTAAGAGCCTGTGGCAGTCTACCCTCGAAACTCGATAAACGTGGGAGCGCCGACGGGTTCAAGCTGGGTTCGTGGCCCCCTCCTCGTGCATGGTTCGGACCAGGCCCGACAATCCTGAGATCCTGGATGCATGGCTGCATCTCTAGGAATTGAGAAACTGTTTGATTCCATTGAAAAGTAGTGAAATGATACAGCTTGAACGCATTCGTAAGGATTCTGCCAGTTGCCCACTGGAATCTCCAGACAACGGATAGACTAGCGAGGTTAGGGCAACAAACAATTGCAGCCAATATGAATTTCAGACCAGCGGGTAACAAGATGAGTTCAATGTCAAGCAAGTCGGCCACGATAGAAGTCACAAGTTGTGCTTTGGGGGGACAACGAGTAAGCGTTCGAGCGAGCTTGATTGATTTTGGGCTGGCGGTGAACTTGAGGGAAGAATAGAGCCACGGGTTGACTGAGAGAGCAAACGCGCGACAGCATTGTCCAAGCGATAAGAGGGTCTTGATGTCCGTCGTATGGGAAATTATTATGTCAAACATCTCGTTGGGGAAGATAGCAAGGTGTGAGAGTGCTGTGCACATTCCATCGTAAGACAACGAAGCATAGGCTCAAGACATTGGAAACCTACGCACATAGTTGGCCTACTAGTATGCCGGGCGAGGATCTGTCCGGCGCAGCAGTCTTGGCGTATGTTGCAGTGGCTCCATGATCTTGCAACAGGGTAGTCGAGGTCATAGAATATTCGATGATGCTTGCAAACGGGCTTTTTTATACACAGCCGTCGGGCTCGGCTTGATGTCGACTGCGGGATGGTATACAAGGTACGAATAGCGGTGCCAATCGTCAAGAAGTCCCTTCTGGGGGCAGATTAGGGGAAACAAGCAGAAAAAAGGAGCAGGGGTGGTGGTGGTTGGGCTGCCCCGCTGTTATTCCGAGCCTCGTTGATATCGTAAAAGGGAAATATGTAGAGACAAGAAGACGACCGATAGAGGCCTAGCAGAGACGATCGATGGAGACTTCAAGGAACCGACAGCGGAGAGATGATGACCAGGGGCACAGGTGGGAGATTGGGCGCGTAAGAAGCCGTCGGATCGGCAGAAGACTGTTACCGTACACGTCATCCCGGCACAGCCCCCTGGTGGTTAAGTGCGCTCAGTGCCCGGGGACTGCGGTCAGCGTACTTATACATCACCAACGACCTGCGCCCAACCATAACATGCCCCGCGTACAGTCTGCAGGATCGGCGTCGACGTCGGCATCTACCACGGCCGCGTCGGCCCTCAAACGAAACCAGGCAAGTCGCGCACTCGTGACCTCGGGCACGGACTCACCCGAGCCCACTGTTTACAGGCCTGCCACCAATGTCGAAAGCGCAAATTGGTATGTCATCCCACGTTGTCCAGAACCCCGAGACGCGAATCTCTGACTGATCACCGACTCGGCCATCGCAGAAATGGTGAGCATCTACATATTTAAATCAGTCCCTCAGCTGATAAGCTTTCAGCAATGCACAAAAGCCGTGCGCGACCTGCACAAAATCCCACAGGCTAGCGGTCGCCGCGAATCCTACCCTGGCTGGGACAGAGCCTGAATGTACATTTGATGAGTTTTCGGCTGAAAACCCACCACCACCACCAGAGGGCCCCCGAGCAAAGTATCAGAGGCTCGAAAACCGGATCAGTACGCTCGCTCCCACCTGTGTGAAGTGATCGTCCTAATCAAATTACAGATGAGCTGGAGTCACTCCTAAAGGAACAAGCTTCGAAAGAAGCCAGCACAGGTCCCGCTTCATTACCTACCCCTTCGTCCAACCATGCTAGTCCCTCCAACTCCTTTCCCCTACCCGAGTCGAACATCGAGAGACTCAATAGCGACATTTCTGGTTTCCTCATCACTCCTCCATTAGCCGACAATAACCAGATCACGTCCCTACAGAAATCGAATCCTTTCCTTCCAACCTCTCCTCCCGAGGCATACATAACTGCGGCTAGCCCATCTAATGCAGGCCCGCTAATGATCGGTGAATGGCCACGCCGCCTCCCGCCACCCGACCTACTCCACCATCTTATCGATGTGTTCTTTAATTGTTACCCACACGCGCACTATCTCTTGCACCGACCTACCTTCATGGCATCGTTGACTTTCCCTCCAAAATCACCCGCGTTCCCTCATTCGTCTCTCCTCCACTCTATATGCGCCTACGCAAGCGTTTTTTCTCCCCGAGTCGAGACACCACCACCGAGCTCAAAGGGTGCGTTGTTCCCTGAGCAACCAGGAGATCTGAGCATCGAGAACTCGTTTGCGGAGAAGCATGTAAGGTGGTCCAGACAGGCAAGGGACGAGGCGACCAGCATGGGCTCCAACCTGATTGAATGCACGCAATGTACGTCGGGCTGTCTGCTTGTGTTGGTAAATACTAACTCTTCGCCTAGCGTTGATTGTTATGGTTGGTTACTACCATCTGCAGGGTCGTTGGGTCGAGTTATGGGCGTCTGCTGGGCTGGCGCTTCGCTACTGTGTGCCTCTTGGTTTGAACAACAGAGCTGGTTTCCATACTGCACGAACACATCCCAAGACTTGGCTCCGAAACGTAAGCTTACCAGTCACTCTAAACCTAGAATGGTCCTCTAATCCCCGAACAGGGAGGAAAGAGTATACTTCCAGAGCCCGAGAACGCCATTGAACGAGAGACCAGGATCAACTTGTTCTGGATCGCCTACGCCTATGAGAGGTTCCAAACCGCGCCTGGGCCTTGGGGTAAGTTTACCAGATCGGCCTACACTCCTGGCGGGAAAGCCAGTCACTTACGCTTGCATAC
This sequence comes from Ceratobasidium sp. AG-Ba, assembly GCA_016906575.1. NCBI lineage: Eukaryota > Fungi > Basidiomycota > Agaricomycetes > Cantharellales > Ceratobasidiaceae > Ceratobasidium > Ceratobasidium sp. AG-Ba. The sequence goes on along the minus strand of CP059613.1, from coordinate 2,409,120 downwards.
AGCTATGAGTTTGGATGACGAAGACATTAGCCAAGTCTTCCCCGGAAAGCTCGACGATTTTGAAGCTGGTGTACGTCTCTTTTCCTTTTTTTGCATTCAGGACTGGCTGAAACCGCCGTGTAGAATGACGTTGAGGAAAACAGACAAACTATGCAAACACTTCAATTTCTTTCAGTCCACCCTCCTGAAACTACAGACAGTTTTGTTCTATACATCAAAGGCATGCACAATCATCTTCATTCCAGGAGTTCTAATAATTTCTTGAATTAGCCGCAGTTCTCTTGTCCAAGGTACAGAGTTCCCTACCCCTTTAGTTACATTATTCAACCTCATAACAGGTCAAAATCTTAAGTCTTCGGGTTGGGCATCGTTACCCGAACATCAAGGACGTTCGAGACACGCCGGCGTTCAGGCATCTAGAGAGTACTATCGCACTATTCAGGTGCGTTGTCGCCGAATAGTTTGAATGATACCCAGCAACTAACTAGATCTTTAGGAGTACTTTCCCACCGGGTTTCCATGAGCCCATCACCCAAACCGTTAGGGGATTCGACACTCAACTCTATGTTGCTCACTTGATTCCCCATGTGTAAGCAATTACTAGCGGGCGCTGAATGCTTAACTAATATTCTCTTTCAACAGTGCTATCATCTTGATGCATGAAGAGGTGATTGGCACGAAATCACAATCCCTTAGATGTGCTGTGCTGATCTTTTTGCATAGCACGCACAACTAGACTCCCCCAACTGCCTTTCGACTCAGAAGTCGATGCTAGCAGCGAGGGCAATCCTAGACCTTGTTTACGTTGTATGCTCGACGAGTTATGATATTACTCGCTTGCCTCCCGTGTAAGTGCTCTGCGATTTGCAGTGTGCGCATAGACTAACACTTGGTTTAGGGTTTCTGTATGTACTGAAACGATATTCTAGATTCCATAACTAACAGCTTTCTAGTTTTGTTGGTTGATGGCTGCCCGCGTTTTGGTGAGCATACTGAATAAAACTGGACTTTAGAGGACCAGCGGATTTATGCGACCATTAGATCCGGGTACTCAAGCACAAGTACCAAGCTGGTCTGAGGTCCGAGGCAGCGACCATGCGTTCTGAAGTAGAAGTTATTCGGTGAGTACGGTTCCCATCGTTGCTACATATAGCGCTCATAGTCACCAGACTTGCATTTTTGCGAATGTCGGAGCGTATTCCGTTAGCCTTGAAACATGGAAAGATGATAGATGAGCTTCTTGAAGTGAGTTTCCGCTCTTTTTCGATCAATATAGCTCAACATTGGCCGTTTTATCAGACTGAACTCGCCAACATGGACGACAGCGTTTATGGCACATGCACGTATAGCCAGATCTATGATCCAGCTTTCGTTCGAGAAGGCGCAAGCTATGACTGGCCAGGTGGTGCAGCCGTAGTCGAGGTGACGAGTCAAGACACCAGCGCTACGGCGTCAACCCACATTCCTACGCCAGACTTGGGTATTATTCAGGATGTTGTTGGAGACATGGGTCCAATTCTGACTGATATTCCCACTTCGGCATCAGCCGCATTGGAGCAACTACTGCAGTCTATGGATTCGGACTCATTTTTGCTTGCGGGTGGATATGGTGATATCAGTCAAATGCCCCTCTTCTAATAGCCCTGCTGCTTAAATTTCATTCGTCATATTTCTGTTTGGTCTATTGGTTGGGTCAGATTACTTTTTATATGGTCTTTGTAATGTCGTTTCCCCTCACGAGGTGGGGGAGGGTTCTTGTCAAGAGCACGCTGTGTATACTAACTTAATAACACAAGTAAAACGAAACGAGTTTTTATTATAAAAGCAGCCAAAAGAACATAAGATGCTATACCGCCTAGAGTGCGTAAGATAGAGATAAGGCGCGTTCAGGAAAAAATAAGGTACAGGGAAGCATGGTGCCTCTAAACGGCTCGCAGTCGCGGCAAAGAGTATCTGGGAAGACAGAGAGGTCAGCAATGATGGGAGGCGAGAGAGAGAGAGAAGGAGAATAAGTATACAGACTCGTTTATGGACTTGCGCCGCGAAAGCAAGGAGTGGACCTGTCACCGTCTTGGACGGTGCGGGTGCGAGCGAAGGTGCGGAGGCCAGCGTCGGAGCCTAAGGGGTCTATCGACCCATGGGAGTGCGGCGTACGCAGCGTCACTGCGAACAGCGTTCCCGCTAATACGCCGCAGGATTACCTCGGGCACAATCCCGTGAGCGAGCAGCCGATGTCCCTAACTCGCGCGGACGCCGTAGCGCCAGGACCAAGCGCTCAAACTCGGTGGATACGCGTGCTGGTCGAGGATTTGACTGAGAGTCCCGGTCCCCCTACGAAACAGGAAGGGGGGGAAGAAGGTCCATGCGGGACCGATAGAATAGGGGGTGGATTATTGGCTCGGCGCGCCGGGGCGGAGCCAGCTGTTGGAAGAGACAGTCAGTATCGAGGGCGCTGAGCAAGAAGAGGCGACATACTTGCGTAAGATAGCATATGGCTGCGGGATTCCGTTGCACCGCAGAGCAAGGTAAGAGTATGATAGTAGTAG